>JAWZYU010000009.1:72893435-73512542 GCA_038380435.1 Ryuthela nishihirai | reverse complement strand
CCCAATCACGTTGATGGTCGTCGACAAACAATGCTAGATGTTGTTCAACTGTCCTATTATATCTATCAACCATACCATCCGACTGAGGGTGTAGGGAAGTTGTTCTGTTTTCTGAATGCCTAATAGATGGCAGATGTCTTTAAACACATTGGATTCAAAATTTCGTCCTTGATCAGAGTGCAGTTGCAAAGGTACTACATACCTACTAATCAAGTTATTTACTATCATCTCTGCAACTGTTGTTGCTTCCTGGTCTTGGATGGGATAGACCTCAGGCCACTTCGTGAAATAATCCATTACCACTTCGTGAAATAATCCATTTACCACTACCTAATAATCCATTACCACTTCGTGAAAATAATCCATTACCACTAATAAATAGCGATTTCCATCATCAGTCTTAGTGAACAGACCCGTTACATGAATGGCTATTCTTTCAAAAGGTGCACCAACGTTATACGTCTGTAGCTTACCCCGACCATTAGTGTTAGTGACTTTCTTTGCTGCACAGGCATCACATTGCCTACACCATTTTCCAACGTCTACCCTACTTTTCAGCCAATAAAATCGTTTCCTGGCTTTAGCTAATGTCTTATTAACACTGAAGTGTCCTGCAGTGGCACAATCATGCACATCTTTCATCACTAGTTCAACTCGGAAGCGAGGAAGGATTATCTGCCAACGGATCAGTCGTCCAGTGGGATTCTCCCATCTTCTGTATAATACACCATCTTTGATTTTTAAGGAGTCCCACTGTGCCCAGTAACTTTTCGTAGTTTGACTATACTTCGATATTTGCTCCCAATTATATCTTACATCAGATTTTTCAATCAAATCCATTATTGGCCTCTTACCTTCATCGTCTAGTTGGAACTTTCTAATTTCTATTGGACTCCAGATTTTAGCAATATCACTGTTTGTTTGCGTCGATGTTATTTGTCTTATGGGCATTACCTCTTTAGCACCAAATTTTAATTCTGCATTATAGCAATGCTTAGAGTTGTCAATATATGGACGTCTGGAAAGGGCATCTGCATTCCTGTATTTTACCACTTCGATGCTCGATGTAGAAATTGTATTCTTATAACCGCTGTATCAACACCACCTAGAGGAGAAGGCCGTAGCAGTCATTTGTGATGTCAGCATTACTGGACCGGACTGCCGGCAGAATAAATTGAGAGATAGCTTATCCTTGTTAATAGAACTTCCCATTTAGATTTTGAATATTCACTAATAAATCGTCATATTTTAAATAATTGTTTTCATATAATAAAAGAAAAAAAAATTCCTTCCCACATTTTTTTTTCTAATTTTTTTTAGAGATAACGTTTTTTTTTTTGCTTTGATTAGTATTGATAAACCATTAATTACCGTTTCCGATTATGCAGATAGCTTTAAATTACTATTTAGATAATAACACTCTTTAAACGTTCGGAAATTCCAAAACTTTTAACTAATTTTGCAAACGATCGATTAATTTATTGAAGAGCTACTAAATTTCCACTCTTAAAGGATTCTAGAAGTGCGAAATATGTTTAGCAAAAACTACTTATTACAAAATACCACAGATATCTTTTTTTTTAACAAATATATATAAGAGGTCTAAAATATTATTTAATGAAAGCTGTATGTTTCGATATTGCATACGTTAAGAAAAACAAACCAACAAATTCCACATTAAAAAAATACTTTTATTTACAATCTGAGTCCACATCTTTTCATCTCACAAATATATGTAAGATACACATTACAATGAAGCAAATATTTCATATCATTGTTTACTTTATTTTTAAGAAAATTGTGCAATTAAAACAGGAAAAATCACCAATCATATGGGAAAGGTTTTAAGCAATATGAAGGAACTTAATATTGTGCAATACTATTTAAGTTGAAAAGGAAAATTTTAAAATATTCCATTCATCCCAGTTGAACAATTGCTGATTTTTTTAGTTTAATATGAAAGCTGTTTTTAAAATGCATCACATTAATAAAAACTGTTTCTAGCACAACTATGACTTTTAAATAAAAAGAACAACAACAAAAAAGGAAAACTGCTTTCCCATACTTTTTCACATTAATACATGTTAAAACTGATTTCTTTACATAAGACAGAAATTTTTATCATTTTTGGTATCATAATAAACTTTAATAATAGAAAAAAAATTCTGAAGAAACATGAAAGCAACATCAAAATATATGTGGTTCAAAGGTTTGAACAGATTCAAAATGCAACAGAAATATAAAACAATGATTATCACACAATGTAAAGGTCACATTGAAATATCCATATACACTCTGTGATTATTAAACCTAATTCCATGTTATGTCAATGGTAAGTTAATTTCAAAGCTTTGTAACTTTTAAAATGAGCTTTTATGGAAAAAATGAAATGAAGATCAGTTAAAGATCTCAATAAAATTCACCTAAATCTATGTTCATTTAAAATTAAAGAATTTTGGGAACTGGGATATTTAACATGAACAATGACTGCTTAAAATATTGATCTGGGAAGTAGTTGAAATAAGTTAACCTTAAAACAATATCCCCATATTAAATTTTAGTGGAATGTTATTAACATAGTTTTAACAGAATGTGTAACAATTATTTCAATTTTCACCAACTCTGCAGAATGGGCATTACTCTTTAAGATGTTGATATGTAAAATAAAAAAAAAATATCCCTTCAAACAGCTGCTTGCCACAGAGGTCTGACATGAGGCTGTAAGTTTATATGCCATAGTAGGTCTGTGAGGATGGCGGGACCACAGCAGAAAAACAATACGAACAACAATGCCTTACCTAGGGTTCGAACCCGGGTTAGTAGCCAAGCAAACTCTCTTTAAATACTAAATGAATATTATTGAAATATAGAAAATTAAGATAGATTTTTAACTTATATATATTAAGTCATATTTTCCTATGAAATGTTTATTTTATAAATTACAGAGCTTTGAAATTATCTTTCCATTGGCATAACATGGGATTGGGTGGTCATAATTCACCGACTGTGTATGTGGTAGTTTCATGGTAGCAAACAGATTTAAAATATTTATGATAACCTTAGTTTGAATTGTGAAATGAAAACAATACGTTTGTGCATATATGTAATGAGAAAAGATTTGACTTGTAAAATTTGCAGCTATATATATAATTAGTAGAATGGTAGCATCAGCAGCAACTTAGATTAAATGACATTGAAAAACTTGAATTAAGTAAAAATAAAGTACTACAAGCAATATATATCAACTATTGAACATTTTACTAACATTGAATAGATAGAATTAGCATCTAAAAATTTCTTATATTTTTACAGAGAAATCAAGCTATTCCACATGATTCAGTATATTCCAAATGTGCAAATCAAATTGAAGTATTAAAAAACATCTAGATGTCATTTACATAAAGGTTGATGAAGTGGCAAAAATAAACTACACCAGTAGGTTCTTAATAAGATTCATTCCCAAAGGCAAGTCGATAAAATGACTTTAAATTTGTATGGTGTCAAAAATATACAGAACAAAAAAAAATGTTTTGTATTTTGTAAAGAGCATATACTTAACATGCCTAGAAACATATTAAATAAAAATATTCTAATCTTGGCCTTCTGCAGAGTTTTTAAACCTTAAGTCATTAACTATTGTGCATATCGTAACTGCCATATCTGGTGAAGATACTTTCAAATGCTAAGAGCAATAGGGTATATTTCTTTTATAAACATATCCTTTTATAAACATCTCCCTCCAAGCAGAAACTGACATCCCCAATGATACAGTAAACCTTATTGATCTGTTGACCAGGCTAGTTTATAGGCATATCAAACACCCATTGGCAATCACTATTAAAATTTTTAAAAATCCTACATTTGCAAGGCAACAGAAGCCACAAGATATGCACATATATTAAAGAAAATCAAGGAATAAATTTACTTCCTAAATCTCCCATGGCTTTTACAAAAACCAAAACTTAAGTTTTCTACTTATGTTTTCAATTTAAAATAATAAAGGAAAAGTAATATTCAGAAAATTCTATTTGAGTTTAATGGAAGTTTCAGTTTATCATTTCATCCAGAAACTGGTGGTATATGTTCCTACAGAAAATTATAAATTTCAAATCTACACTAAATACGTGTATAAGAGAAGCAGTGAAATGGATTGGAAAGAAAATCATTTACTGTTACATACTATACCAGTACTGAATAGCTGTCCAAACAAAAGCATCCACCCCAAGTATTTGCTACATTGATAAAAATTTTAAAGACAACCAAAAATATAATTTATCTTCAGGAGTCCAGCCATATGAGTATAGTGGGAAGTGAAAATGTTGTGTAATTGGCAAAAGACTACTCAAAAATAACACACTAAAACATAATTAAGGAAAAACCTACTAAAAAGTGCAGTAGAGATTCCTTTTGATCACAGATTTAGCTTCAAAAGACATGTTAAATGACTAAAATAAAAAGGAAAATATCTAGTAGACCCAACAATAATAAAAAGCACTAGTCTGATGACTGAACTATTTACTCAAAAAAACACACTGCCAAATCATTGTGATTCATGTAATATTGGGAGATAAATGTGAAGTACAAAGCATGAACTATTCACTGAAATAAAAAAAAAATCAAAACTCATCACATACTAACCATAAAACATTTAAAATTAATAATTCAATCATTACGTATTTAAAAGAAACAAAGTTGTTCAATCATTTATGAAAATAAAAAAGAAATCACAATCACTTGCCATAAAATAGTTTTGCCTTCTTTCTACATTTTAAAAATGCTCAAAAGGTTAAGCCTTTTTCTCAGATCCCTTTTGCACGACAATCGAAGTTCCTGCACAGTAGCAGAATATAGTTAAAGGAACTGAAAACAGCTATTGCAACTTGCATGCAATAAAATTTCCACTAAAATATTGCAAAATGTTTGACAATAAAGTTAACCAGTTTTTATGTGTGAAAACAATGGTGGAAACACAATAGCACACCACTCCAAAGTGTGTTAGTAATTCATTTTAGTTAGTCATTCATTTTGTTAGTTTTTCACCATTGTACTTATTGGGATACAATTATTTAAAAGTGGATCTATGATGTGGAGACTTTTCCATCACAGTGTATCATTACTTTCCAAAAGGCTACATGCTAGCCGATGAAAATGACAAACAGCTATCTTTATCTCCTTCCAAACTTGATGTTTCTTAACTTTTTAACATTGGGTACTTTAAGATACTTACAGACTAGCAAATGCACGAGCAGATGGACAATCCAAAACCTTGTGTAATAAGAAAAATAAAAAAGCATGCTTCACAGAAGATCAGTTTTCAAATACTGGCTCAAAGCCTGTGGAAATTTGTTTTCCAGATATTACAGATGATTGAATATAAATAAAGATGATTAAATAAAGAAATTATTAAACAGTTTAAAAGAAATTATCTGCATTGGGTGAAATTAAAACATTGGATTCAGAACTCAATAAAAATATTTACTTAAAAATATCAACCAGTGATATCAAATTTGTAATATGATTGAGACTACCAAACATAAAGTTTTGAATTATATTAAATCTCATAAGAGCAATTTTTAAGTTGTGAAATTAGACAATCAGCATTTTCACTTCAACACAATTTCAAACTGTATAAAAATCTGAATATAATTTTTCTCAAAGTGAAAGTAACATACACAAATTAATTCACAGTACCTTATTGATTTACTAACATTTCATCACTATCAAACTCCTTAAGAATCATGATGATAATGAGTATAGTGGAAAAATTGCCTTGAGCCAGGTGAGATCCAAACACATAACCTCTAGACGTAGGGTTACTCGATGCCATTGTTATAAAAGGAGGACAAAAGAGCTAGAAATGGAGGGCAAAGGAGGCCAATAAAACTGGAAATGGGAGACATGCTTTCTTAGTAGGAAAACACTTATTTCACAAAGTTTTATGTCAAGTACCAACTAACAGTTGGGTCAAAGAAAGAAACAATACTTATTAAATATCCTCTAAAATATATGATGCGGTGATTTTTTAGTCCTATTTCATAAGCAATAAAAGGTTATTTCTCCTTAAGTGTCATAATGGTTAGTAACTATGCACTGTTGCAGAAGGTAAACTTTGCTTCTTCGAACTCTGACTGAGGTAGTGGTCAGCAATGGTTTTGGCAGGGCATACTCTTGTATGAGAAGGCCCATATAAACTAGTAGTTCCTTAATTACTGCACTGTCTTTTATGTTGCAAAAAAAACTGCTATTAAATTTCACAGTTCCATCTATACATGGATTGAAGTAAGATTTTTGCAGTTTTCTAAAGCTCGTACTTTTACAATCTGACATGTAAATTGTACATATTTGAAATTAGAGAAAATATTACTTTTACAATATTAATAGTGTTAATTTCGTATTCACGATTTACATTTACAGTAAATTATTTCACGGTTAACAGTAAATGTTTTTATAGTCATGAGTTCAAGAAATTTAGAAAAGGAAAGTACAAAAAAAATGAGTGCTTTAATTTTAGTTTGAAACATGTTATGAATTTACATAAAAAGGAGGTCATTTCATGTATTTTCAAAATTCTGAGCGGAGATGAGGTGAAAAAGGAGGACATATGGTAACCCAACCATGAGGTCATAAGTTTCAGATCCCACTTGATTCAAAACTTTTTTCTTCTGCACCAATTGTCATCGTGATATTTACACAGCTTAATAGAAATGAAATGCTTAGTAAAAGTACAGCATAACGTATAATCTTGAACAATTGGTTTAAATAAAGTTTCAAGTTTCCTTTTTTTTGTCTCTAGCACTTGTTACAATGTTATCATATATTTGGGCACAATAATTTTTTAAAAATGTATTTGTGGATGCTTTAACGACATGTCTTAAAAGTACTTCAACAGTATGTCCATTACCACACTGGTCATATAGCAAACATTACCTTTCCATCAGTATCTGGAATGTAATATCTGCCACTAAACTTCTTTGGTTTTCCACTTTTAAAAATAAATCCTCAGATTCTTTGAATAAGAGCTTTTTGGTAATAATGTAGTTATAGGATACAGCTTGAACAATATCTTGATTGGGATAGAGTAAACTGCCCCTATCCATGCTCTTTATGCAAGAATATGTGTCGCCTATATCCAACATTTTATCGATTGTTAAACTTGGTCCTGCATGATTCGCATTTGACTTTCCTCAACCACTTATAAATGCAGTAGCCTGCACGGTATGGTAAGTTATTAAGGGCAAAATATGAATTTGATTTAAATCATCTGCAGTTACTTTGAGTGATTTAAAACCATTTTAAAAGTTTCATTGTTATTTATTTCATCTACGTCTTCAGGTTCTTCAAAGTTATTTATCTTTATTTTGCCAAACTTTGATGATTCAATTATCAATGACAGATGATCTAGAATTCTGAATTTAGTTTCCGATTCAAAAATTTGAACAATGGATACATGATACTGATGAGATCCTGACAGTCGACGATATTTACCAAATCTCTCTTCTAATTTATCTGTTTCTATTTTTCCTGGAAGAAAATAATTTAACTTTAGTTCTTCGAAACAATACCGAGAAATTTCAAGGATAGCATATTTTTATGTGTTAATGCTGCATGAGTATCCTTTGAGAGTGTACCAGTTGAACAATTTTTTTCTTTCCAAACATCAAACCAAGTTAGAATATTTTCAAGAAATAATCGTCTCTCATCATTTTCATCTGCTGTCAGTGGTCCTTGATATTTGCTGTTTAATTTCTTTCCTTTAAATGGAGATTTAACATTAACAATTTCAAACCATGTGCATATGATATCTATGAAATTACCAGTAGAGTTGAAATCTAATAAATTGTGCTTTTTTCCCATTTCAACAAGACCTTTTTTAACAAACCTATTGAAAATTTTCAGTGCCAAGGTCACATTTTGCCTTTCTAAATTGCTGGGATTCAAGGCCTTCATTGTTAGGCCATAACCATATTTTAATAGCACTGTGCTATTTTCTCCACTTTCTAACTGATACATTTTTTTAAAGTGAGGAATAATGATGTCAGGATTTTTTCTTGACCCCCAGATGTAATAAATTCTGGGTAAAGGAAATACTGACCACATTTTTTCTGGTTAAGCCTTATACATTTCAGTAAATGCACAGAATCAATAAAAAATATAATGGCCTTGATGCATCAGCAGGATGTTTATAAACTATAGACATTTGAAAAGGAGATGAAAAAAAATACATTGCCTTTCTATTTATGGAATTATTGTCACTGACAACAACAAATATCCTAAATCCTATGTTTTCCAAAGCAATAATAATTTTCTTTAAAAAATATAAATAAATTATCCGCAGTTTACTTGGAAATTGGCAGAATGTGTACAACATCTTTATATTTGGATTCTATGCTTTGCAGCATAAACACATAAGCAGTTGTAGCAGCATTAACAGTATTATATGATGCTTCAAGAATGCTGCCATCTTTATAATCAAATAAAGGTTTCATATGGATTTCATCCATCATTAACATGACATTAGAATCACATGGTTTTAACAAAAAAAAACTTACACTTAATGTAATTTAAAAGGCCATTTTCAGTTTGTTCAAATTTTGGATTTATTTGATACCTTGAGCATAATCTCCGAAGTGTACCAGGATGTGGCACAATAAAATATTTGGATGACATTAAAAATTTATATGCATGAGGAGAAATTAAATACAATAAAGCAGAAAATATTACTGTATCAGAAGTATACCTACGACCCTCTTTTTTACAAAACAGAAGTGTTAGCTGTTCACACAAAAAACCAATTACACATTTCATTTCCTCATCAACATATTGTTTTAATTTGCTCATCATACTGTGCAAAACATGTATAGTTCTCATTTCATTTTCATCACATTCAGACTGACACCAAAGTGAATTAACATTTTCAATAAGTGATGAAAGCACATTAATATTATTAATTATTTTAGGTATGCAATTTTTACCTAAATGTGACAAAAATATATTACCAAAATAAACTTTTACTTTAAGTTCAGCAGTAATTAAAACACGTGCTACAATGAATGGAGCAGAATCTAATACTATCAATGAAAATATAACAAGATCCTGTTTCTTGATAACAGACCAAGATTCAGGATAACTCAACAAGTTTAGTTTCTCCTGTAGTTCACCTAAAGTAGAAAAGTTCATTTTATAATTTTTAAATTATTTCATTTGGTTTAGTGTTAACAAATTTTAAAATTTTAGTATTAACGAATTTTACAAATTTATTATTAACAAATTTTAAAATTAACCACATTGGCAATGCCAATGTGGTTAATTGACAACTATCAGAACATTCCTGCCGCCAAAACTCAATTTCAAGGCTCAAGACTACTCGGAAATAATTAACTGGATGGACTGTGATTTATCTTCTCCCCCATTATTAAAAGATATCAGTGACGATGAGATTAAATCACATATTCAAAGTGACTTAGTCCCTAATTGGGATATAACATTCAAGACATTCCCAGTTCACACACAGGCAGTTAAACGATGTGTGAAACTCGTGACAGAAGTCTCAGGAAAAGTTTGCGGAGCTGAGTCTAGGGATGATTTTATCAGAACGACTCTGCTGTCAAGGTCAACCATGCCTAACTTCGCCCATAAATCAGATTTCAAAGTACCTTCAGCTAAGAATGAGTGAAAACGGAGATGTTCAATTGTTCAACATGAGTTTCTTGCACTTAAGACTCTTCATACAAAAAATTAGTTTTTTCAATAAAAAAATCTGTTTATAAATATTACTAATGGTCTAAAATAATTTGTTTTTAAACTTGTATTCAATAAAGAACAAATATAAAGAACATGTAAGTTGTTAGGGTTTTTTTTCCTTGAACTGTGATCTACCTTTATTTGTAAATGTTTTTCAAAATTTCATTAACTTTGAAGGCAATGCGCGACCGGAAGATGTTGATGGATTTAAATAATATTTAAACATTATTTTCTGTTTGTTCTAATACATAATAATTTGAGCTATTACATTCGGGAAGAGGCTAATTTAAAAATGTTAAAAATTATCGTAAAAATGTGAATTTTTTTCGGCAAAATTTAGAGCACATGCGCGACCGGAAGATATAAATAAATTTTATTTCTTTTTAACCCCTTTTTAGTCTCCCCAATTCGCAACTTTTCTTCGGTATTACGACTTGAAAAAAATTTTTTGAAATTTTTCGGCCCATCCTATTGTAAACATTTACTATTATGTAATTATGTGATAAAAAAATAGAATTGGATGTAAAATTTAAGTATTTACAAAAATTTGATACAGGCAGTCTCTTTTTGCTCAAATGAGATAGTAATTAATGTTGTATTGCTAAATTATATTACTATGAAAAAAGTGTACTGAATTTGAACAAGAATTTATGGAAATGGCAAATCAAAGAAATGTTACTTTAATCACAACCAGTCTTTTATGTGATGCAGAATTACTTAATTATCATACAAGTTGTGAATTTGGCCAGTGTATTGGAAAAACTCTAGAAATGCTTATCTGGTGTTCAACAAATATATTTTTAAAAAATGATTGTTTGTTAGAGAATTTGGGAAATAGGAAAAAATGTCTTAGTGCCAAAATAAAAAAAGTTGTCTACCCTCAATAAATAGTATCCACAGAGTTGGACTCCACTGTTGGCTTTGAAATTAATAGAATACCACTGTATAGGTTAAATAGAAAACCACTGTTGGCTTTGAAATTAATAGTTTTGTTGGCATGTGGGATTTGAACCATATCTCTCCAGGTATATGCCACAGTGTTCTAAGACCACTAAACTAATAAGTTCTATTAGTGGAAAAAAGGCTTTTCTTAGTTTAGTGGTCTTACACCACTGGCTTATATGCCTAAATGATTTAATCTTTCTTTACCAGGCTGCATAGAATTATATTTTTAACAATCGAAGATTGATTAGAGACTATTTTCTTTATATTTGGGAGTATGTGCTTGCAGTAAATTGTAGTTTGTAAAGTTTAGATGCACTTTTCCTGCTAGTTTTTGAATATGTATTCCATCGAAAGGTTGTATCCATATCCTATAATTTCAGTCTAACCACTAAGAAAAAGTATTTAAATTAAATCATAACTGCAATTGTTACAGTTAAAGCTCTTACAGTATATCATTAATTTGTAGTTCACATTTGTCAATAAAATTGTTCTGAAGAATTTTTGTGTATTTTTCCTTTTAATATAACACACTAGTTTTCCATAACAATTTATATGTCATGATTATATTATCAATGGTATAAAAAACTGGATTAATTATTGACAGCATTTATGAGGAAAAATATGTGAAGGAAATGATTTTTTTGTTAATATATAACCGAGTAATTATTCGCATTTTACCTTATTTTTAAACATATTGTGTCATTGTAATTATATGTAGAACCGATTATGACGCTCCTGGTAATTTATATATCGTTATACATGTTCAGAGAACGTTAAACGGCGATTATTCTGCATTTTGAGTCATCAATTTAGCACAATTACAAATCAAGATCTATTTTAGTTTCAACGACTTCCTTATTTTAAAGTTTGCCATAATAATATTACACCAATGTACATATATACAATATAATCATACTATGTCAATCAGTTTTTGAGCACAGTATCAAACAAAAATGCCCACCGACCTTATAAAAAAGTAAATGCTCGATCTGCGACGTTAGTACGACGTGCGCAGGAAGCACTGTAGATCCGCCGGATGTGACGTCAGTTTAGACTGCAAAGGCCTTGAGTCTCGAAGGTTACGGGAAGAAGTTACAAGAAGGTTACTTGAGCCCTGAAGGACAAATCGCTACGGGTCGACTGAAAATTACGTCATGAGAATCGCTTCACCGACCGGTAGGGCCTTCTCCTCTAGGTGATGTTGGCTGTATCCACCTAGCGTTTTGTCCTTCAGGGTTTTTAAAGCTTAGTAACCATCTAAGTGCAGCATGATCAGTGCGTATAAGAAATTTCTGGCCATACAGATAATGATGAAAATACTCTATTGCTTTTACTATTGCTAACAGTTCTTTTCGTGTTACACAGTAATTTAGTTCTGGTTTGGATAGAGGTTTGCTAAAGTATGCAATAACGTTTTCTTGTCCGTCGTGTTATTGTGAAAGTATAGCACCAGCTCCTGTGTTACTTGCGTCAGTATCTATTATGAACTGTTTTCCAGTTTGTGGATATGCTAACACTGGTGCTGTGGAAAGAGCACTGCTTCAACTGTCGGAAGGCAACTTCACATTTGGTGGTCCACATGACTATAATATGTGGAAAGTCCAATGAAACTACGAAGTTGATGAACATCCTGTGGTGGAGACCTGTCTCTTATAGCTTCTATCTTACTAGAATCAGTCTTAATCCCTGATGTAGTGATGACATGACCAAGGTAATGAACTTCTTGCTGGAACAGTTTACACTTTGTGGGTCCCAATTTTTGCTTCGCTGCCCTAAGTTTTTAAAACACTTGGCGAAGATTTCTCAAATGTTTTTCAAAAGTCTTTCCAAGAACGATGATGTCGTCCAAGTAAACCAGGCAGACCTCCTGAGACAAACCTTTGAGTACCGACTCCATTAATCGTTCAAACGTTTCAGGTGCGTTGCGAAGTCCAAATGGCATCACTTTAAACTGCCAAAGTCCATTTCCTGTAATGAAAGCTATCTTCTCACGATCATTAGAATGTATACCAGCTTGCCAAAAGCTACTCTTCAAGTCTAATGTCGAGAACCATTCTGACCCAGATAGAGTATCCAGTGTATCATTAATCCTGGGAAAGGAAAGCAGTCTTTTTCATATCATTTAATCTGTGGTAATACACACAAAATCGAGTAGATTCATCCTTTTTCTTGACAAGTACCACTGGTGATGTCAAGGGACTCTGTGATGGTTCTATAATGTTTTGAGCTTCCATGTCCCTTATGAGTTGTTCTGTCTCCTCTCGTTTTGTCAATGGAAGCCTTCTTGCCAGTAATGGACTGGAGGAGAATCACCAGTATTAATCTGATGTTCTGTCAGGTTGTACGGCCATAATCATTTGAGGTAGGAGAAAAAATGTCAGAAAATTCTTTCAGTAGGTTCTCTGCCTTCGCAGCTTGGTCGTCAGTTAATATTCTTCTTGTTTCTCTCCATAAGCCAGTAAGATGAGATGGAATGTCTGTATGGTGTTGGTTTGAGTCAGTAATTTCTATTGTGTTTATACTTGTTATCCAAGTAATAGGTTCACATATTGCTAATTCTTCACCTTTCTCAATATTCTATTGGATTTGTTACAATTCATCACTCTGATAGGAATCTGTTCTTTATCGATACTGACTAAAGTCCTTGCAACCAGAATACCATGACCCAAAGCTCCTTTACCAGGGGCATCAGTGACTGCTAATCGGAAGGCCCCAGAAGTCTCCACCCGATGTCCACGACCTATACTTCCACTTTGTGCTGGGATCTCTACGTCATCCGTCACTTATATTGGGGTCACGCTTCATAAAGAATCAGATGTTCGGCTAAGCAGAAGGATCTCTTCTGTCTTATAGATGAGTAGGCTGTCATTAGGTCTAATGCTGAATCCATGTTTCTTTAGGAAATCAAGGTATTGCGCATTAATCGTAGATGTCAGCGATGTAAACAGGATGGCGTACCAGACAGCTACCAACTCTGATGTTGAGTTCTATCTTTCCATGGACTTTTGCACGATCTCCAGTGGCTGTTCGTAGGGTTATATTAGACTGTGTAACATTCCAGTATGGGTGAGGTATTATCTCTTTATTATGTCTGTTCTGAGTTAAGTTACATTTGCACCAGTGTCTACTATTATACGGCAAGGCACTCCATTCATGGTTCCATCAGCTACGAATACGTTATTCTCACCATGTAGTGTTGAAACGTGGGCGACGTCTCCTTGGGCAACCAATCAACAGCAACCATTTGCCCTTCACGTTGCTTCTGCTGGTTCTGTTGTCTGTTAGACGTTCTTGGACTTTTTATCCACCACCTTTTGCAGTTGGCTCGAATGTGCCCAGTCTTGCCACAGTTCCAACACTAAATGTTTGTAAAAGTCCTTGGAGATAAACCTTTAAACTCTTTCAAAACGGATAATATTGCTATGGTTAGTTCTTTCATTTCACTATCCTTTTCTACAGTTTCTTCTACACTCACAAATCTCACTGTGTGTTTGTTCTCGCTCGGGAGGAAAACCTGGAGCACTCGTACTTCATGACATGTATCACAGCTGATTTTAAACTTTCACCTTCCAACATCCTCAGAGATTGCTGAGTCTCAGGATCAGCAATAGCATCAATAAATTGTAATTGAGCTAAGTTGTGTTGAATTTCTGGTGGACAGCTACTATAAGCTAATCTAGTTAGACGTTCAACATCAGTAGTAAGTTCTTGCAAAGTTTCGCCACTCTTCTGCATACGATGTTTAAATTGAGTCATATGATATTGTTTTTAATAACTATCGCCAAACCTGAGTTCTAATGCAGAAACCGGATTTTGATAATCAAGTCATTTTTCTTCTGGAACAGACTGTAAAACTTCCGTAGCAGAATTCTTAAGGAACCTGTAAGACAACTGGCCTTCGGAAATTAATTCCACTCATCAGCTCTAGCGATGACTTCAAACTGTGTTTTGAAGACTGTCCAAGATGAATGACCATCATATGTGGATGGTTTAGTTATATTTCTAGCGATATGTGTAAAAACATTATTGTCACTAAAATTACCATTGTCACAAGAAGACGTTAACCTTTCATTTCCTAAAATCTGAAACTGACTTTCACAATCAATTTTCACACTTTCAATTTAATGCTTTACCCTATTAAGTTTTGCATTAAAATCACAAGTGATTTCATTAACATTACACTTGACCCCATCAATATCATTTTTTACACCATCAATTTCAACCTTTAAACTATCACACTGTCTGTTCAGTTCGGTTTTAATGTCTTTACACTGATTAGTGATTTCACTGATTTTTTTATTCAGATCATTATTCTGATCAGTAATTTTACCAATTTGAGAAGCTACTTCAGCCCTCAATTCAGCTCTCAACTCATTACTTTGTGTAGCCATTTCGGCTTTCAAGTTATCGTTTTGAGAGACTATTTCAGCTCTCATGTCACCAATTTCACCTCTTTGGGCAGCTATTTCATCTTTAATGTCAGTTATTAATTTCACTAACTCATCCATATTTCTAGTTAAAGAAATTCAAAATAATAATATCTGTACTCCTGGCACCAATTGTTATAAATTTATAATGGATGAGTATTGCGCGTGGGTATAAGTAAGTATTTTTACGATACAAATTACAAAACAATGCAATTTATTACAAAAGCATGGATGAAATTACTTATAAACAAATTAAATATCATCGTACAGTCGCTCAAAAAAGTATCCGAACACTACGGTTGATTGTAAAATTCAGAAAAAATATCTGGCATTGATTTTTTTAGAAATTAGTCATCTGGCAACTTTCGTGTCACATGACACGAAGGTTGCCAGATGACTAATTTCTAAAAAAATCAATGCTAGATATTTTTTTCTGAATTTTACAATCAACCGTAGTGTTCGGATACTTTTTTGAGCGACTGTACATAAAGTAATAATCTTTTGTTACAAAAGCAATTAAAACTAGCTCTGTCTACTCAATTGATGAACGTTTGCCTCTTAATTTTTTTAGACAATGTCCTTCATAACTTTAGAGATAAAATGACTAAACGATTCTTTGTTTACCTTCGACAGTTTTGTCTTCCTTTTAGTCTCCTTCACAGCTTTCTTATTAGCTTTGACACCCTCCTTTGCTTGTGCTATTTCAGACACACTAGTGCTGAACCTCTTTTCACAAATCCACAACTCTAACATTGCAATTCTATCTTTCTTAAATTTCAGATCGGTTCTATGTTTCAATTCGTTTGTTACATAAATCTCACGCAGAAGCATAGGCGAGCGTTCATGTCACGTTTTTCATAAAGTCACCGCAACACGTTCATCTGTCGTAACAATATGTATAAATAAAACTTACAATGTAGTTTCCCTCAAAACAATGATTTTTTTTCGAAACATATCCTCTTTTTTTTTCCATACGATGTTGGTTTGATTTGCACGGTGATTTTCCGGAATCTACCTACCGTGTAAATCCAGGAAGGATTGTACTTTAGATCACACGTAAGCAAATATCGAAGCTTCGGCGAAACGATCGAGATAAAAATGAGTAACTCTTTTCTTCCATTCACCTCAAAACTCTTGAATCAATTGGTCTACCACTGGTGTCCTTTTGAGATACTTTTGGTATTTATAACCGGAATTGGTTCAGTGTTGAGATGTGAAATTATTTACTTTACTGGCTCAGATCTCTTATTACATTAGTAACTGAGTTTGCATTAACGAAATTAGTTATTTAGCCCATGGTGTGAAAAAAAGTGCCGCTCAGAGGTAAAACAACCCAACCCGACGAAATTAGTTCTTTTCTCTTTTTAATAAGAACTATGTTAATCAGTTGACAGTTGTTTTCATAATATTTGGGATTTGCTTTTTGCTACTGTTAATCACTTAGTTAAATACAGCTGTCTCCCGTTTAACGCGGGAGATGCGTTCCGTGTTAAATGGGGATTTTTTTTATTTGCTTGTTTTTTGCATTCCTATTGATCTTTATGATTTTTTTCTTTGTGTTATGATGGATATTTATTTCGAAAATGGTTTTTATTTAAAAAAATACCTAAATACATAACTAGTTATATAAATGTGCACACATCAATTCGTTAATTTTACTTTTACTTTACGATAGATTAGTTAATATTACAGTTTATTTCTTAATAAGGAAATAATCTAGCCTGGCTTATTTTGATTGTCTCCCTTTTATGCTTAACATTTGTTTGTAACATTCCATTAACTGGTCTCGTCGCAATTAAACTGGACTCATCTTACGGCATCCACTCGTGAAAAATCAATATCTTGCTCCTGCAAACAAATTCATGTATTTATGATGCAGTGAAAGGGCTGAGAAAAATGGGAGGGGACAGCTTTATAGCTAATTCGTGTTAAATGGGGGTTACCTATATGTATATAGTTCAATTTTAAAACCAAGATAAGAGGCATACTGAAGAGAGGAAAACAGTTAACACTATTCAGCTCGACATCCCTGATGAACATGCGGTATTATTATTATTGCTCCCATAGAGTGGTTGATTGTTTTACTTTTTAGCGGCACTTTTTGCACACAATGGGTTAAACGACCAGGTCACAAGTACCCCGAGGGCTCAGAGAAGATTGGGGGGAAGGAATCCAATGGATAGCTGTTAAGAGACAGATGGTAGCCTCTCGTCAATGCCATATAGCGTGTTCTTTAACGTGCACAGGGTACGGCTCTCCTGCATGCGGGACCTCAGCTTTATGTCTCCTCCGGCGGCATTTCCAAGCTCATTGGTGACGCCTACTATCCGACGGTAGGACACTGAAAAATCTTACTCTCTCAGGTGGGACTGAAATCTGGGAATTGTAGATTACGAGTCTGGAATGCTACCAGTGAGCCAGCCCCTCTCTCCGCATAGAGGGACAATAGTGATGCTATTTATACACGAGTGTTGCTTTGGTTGTTTTTTTTTTTAAATGCAATTGCCGAATTTATAAATTATATGTATGTTTCGCGAGATGAACACTTCTCATTGTAATAAATATAACCGTCCAAGCTAAAAAAAAAGTGTTTTCTCATTTTAGTATCTGCAATTATACTTCGTTATCATACATAATGAATTAATTAATGTTCGCAAAGTGGATGATAACATATTTATAGTAATTAACAGACAAGTAATAAAATATTTAGCAAGCAGCATGTTTTAATGCTCCTTAATTTGGTTGGCAATAAGTTCAAAACTGAATATGTATAAACAAGTTTCAATGCATTCCTTAATGAAGCATATTTTCAGTGCTGTAATTTTGTTGCTTAACGTGCAAGATGTGAGTTATGTCTGAAACAACTCTGTCTAAAATTCTACGTGTCGGAATGCACCAAACGCGACACAAAAGCCAAATTTTCCAGGGTGTGCTCATACATTTTGGTTGATTTAAATTTCGTATTATTCATTTTAGAACAAAGACTTAATGGCCTTGCAAATCTTTCTGTGCTGTATTTATCAAGCAAAACCTAAAACGCGCCGTATATTGGGTCCACAGAGAAGCAAGGCAAAAAGATGTTTAGTGTTCTGTCGCGTGAATATTTGGAGACCCCTTCTTTAAACGTTAAGTCACTTGAGTTTCAAACAGACAATCGCTTTTTCTGATATTAATAGAGAAATGAGAGATAAATCGGCCAATGATTTTTTTCCTTTTTTCATTCTTATTCGGGCGCTTCTTTCACGTTGAAGTAATGGAGTGAAAAAACTGCGAAGAAAGGAACGGCAAAACAGTGGGTGTTCGAAAAAGGATTACTTTGTCTTAAAATTTTATAGTTTGTACTACTCCTATATCCTTTATGTTCAAAGGTTTAAAGTTTCATATTGATACCATCGCCGTCCTTTTCCAACAAGGTGATTCCTTACGCATATATGTGAACTTTGGCAGTATTTCTTTATTGTGATCTAAACTATGAAGCTGTAGCCAAACTAATTTTGAAACTGTCACTTCTATAAGAACGATTATATTTCCGTACACTCTATATTTCTACTTATAATATGAAAATGAAAATTTTCGCTGTATACACGCTGCTGTAGGTGACCTTGGAAATTTTGTCTGCCATCTTAATGATATGACAGTCTTTATTTTCCTTATCATCTTTTTAAATCATAAAATGTCTTAAATATAGAGGAATATCTCGCTTCATTGCTAGATATTTATTTTTCTTGATATTCAGCTTTGAGATGATAAATATAAGTAGCATTATCCGTATAAGAAGATAAATTCGGAGGCATACTGATAGGACCCGCAATCTCCGCGATGCAGGGGGGGAGGCTCTGGAAACAAAATTATGGTGAAATTCGATATACAGCTACTTAAAGAAGAGCACGGAATACTTTTCTTAGCTTTGAACGAATAATAACAGACCGAGAAAAATCAGCTTTTTCCCTACTAGAATTTCCTCTCCTTACTTCTATTGGGCCAAAATTCATTGACTCAAAGCCTGAACTTGGCCGTGAAGGTCCGATAACATAAGGCCATGACAGTCGTGAGTGACTAGCGATTTTTGCGATGACCAACTTCCTGTTTAACTCTTACGACTAGAAATGTTTTCAATTTCATCATAATACTTTGTTGCTCTTATATGATATTTTTCCAATAGAGGAGAAAATGAATCATATTCGAAATAATTTAGTTGAAACTATGTAAGCATTTTAATGAAAATTTTGTTTATGCCCGTCTGAAAATAGCTGAAATAATATTTTGTGAAGAAAGTTGTAAATATCATTCATTTTGAAATATCGAATTATGCATTACGAAATCCTAAATACATGTCAGATATTTATTATGTAGGTTTTCGAAAAAGTTAAAATTCAAGTATATGGGTGCACATTTAATAATATAATAATAATAATATTCCCTCAAACAGCTGCTTGCACAACAGGTCTGACAGGAGCCTGTCAGTTTAATATGCCATAGAGGAGATCGGTGAGGAAGACGAGCTTTCAGCAGAAAGACAACACAAATACCCATTGCCTTACCCGGGCTCGAACCCAAGTCCCTTCGATCAGCAGAGAGGCACGATTAACCACTCTTCCACAGGAACGATATGGTGCACATTAAATGAAACAAAAATATTCCCGAGATTTTCCGGTACGCAACTGGATATATTCCATTTCCAGTTGAAGTGGTTAAGGAAATGCTATTTAAAATTTGTGTTGACGCGATACTCAGAACTTGTCAGCTTTACAAAATTTGTCAAGATTATTTAATCTAAATTATTCTTTATGATCTTTAAAGACACACGTGACCAGCAATTATGCATATTGTGACTTATTTTATTTCTATTTTATCAGTAATACCGACTTCAAGCTCTACCCCCCGAGCTGTTCCTTGATTCCTTCGCTTTCGGGAATTCTGCAGTCTGTCCTGTGCGACTCATTCTTCTGTCACATTTTTAGCGTTCTTTCTATGGCTTATAGTTATCACTCAATTCCTTCCATACTCTAAATTCTATTGCTTTGATTCTTGATTCTATTTAACTTTATTTCCTATTTGCCTTTTGTTTCGGTAATCCTTAAAGTGTCCAAAGTCAGTTAACCGCTTTTTGAGGTTAGGCTTCAGAAGTTTTCATTTTGATTTACATTTCTGCTGATTGATTATTCAGAATGAAATGCCATTTCATTTGGTATGTAATATGAACTATATTCACTGAAGCACCAAAATATTAGCTGAAGCATATATTCACTGAAGCACCATAGCAAGAACTATATTCACTGAAGCACCAAATTGTAGACAAATTTCATATGTCAATGAAAATCTAACTTCGGAGCTCCATAATTTTTAAAATAGTTATTTAATGGAAAAATGTGACTGAAGACAAATTAAGATCGTAGTTAAATCTATTCAATTCTCGAGTTGCAATAAAATCGTTCGGTATTTAAAGAGTTATAGAAGCTAAAATATTCCATAACAGAATCGTAAGAATTTATCGCATAAATTAATTAAAATTTGATGAGTATTGTTCAAAAACAATTTAATAAAATGAATATAGATTTTAGAAGTTTGCGCAATGATTATTTAAATATTTAACAGTTTTGAATGATTTATAAAACAAGACAATTTATTGCTAAATATTCCACACTCGTTTTTGCTTTGAAAGTGAAATTTGTAACACTTTTTTTTTCTCGAAAACGAGCTAAAATTATTTAAAACACATGAGGATTATTAAAACATAAGCTAACTATTCTATATCAGATGAAATGTTAAACATGTAGAAATGAGACTATTTTTTGACCACAGGAATGATACAAAAAAGAAAAAGCACACAACACAAATACTAAAAAAACACACGAAAAATTACAGATAGCACACAAATAAACACACGAATTGAAGACTGCTAGATCAAAAAGAACTTCCTTGCCGGAAATTAGCGAAAGAACTGCTTCCATTAGTTCATTACTCTGCCAAGTGTTCCTCTTTTATTTCATCGCTCATTAATCTTTCGATTTTTCTTTACTCTTGGCTCTTAGGATCTTTTAAATTTTAAACCTTCAGATACTTCGTGGCGTCATTCTCGTCTCTTCTGTTTCTTCTTCTTTTCGTCTGCAATTCGAGCCTTCTTTCACATTCTGTAAGGAGCATAGCGTGTAACGTACCATTCCATGTGTCTGCTCGTTATAGTGTAAGGGAAGCAAATAGCGGTTTCTTCTTTAGGAGATTTTTCGCTATTCCTCTTGGCAAGAGCCAGTCACTACCGCGTGCTATTCCCACGCTTGGTGCCAGTGCATGCACTTCCTTTTGTAGAGCTTCGTGATTTATGGCACACTTGTAAGAGTGGGTGTGCGTGCAGTTAATTAGCATAGAGCCGAAACACCTTTTTCCACCTTTCTCGTTGAATACGCAAATAAACCTAAAAATGGCTCTCAGTAAGAAACTTGTTCAAGAGATATTCTTCCGTGACACAGTTTCGGATGAAGGTTTCCTTGCAGCTCGTTCGAGCGTTACACTTATTTTTTAGCTTATGAGCTTTACTGCATGACTTCATTACAGTAAAGCCACAAGGGCGTTTGGAAGTTCTTTATTTCGGAAAATTTCATGCAATGAAATATGTGTTGTCTATATGAGATTCTTAGTTAAGTTTCCTGCACCGATTATCACCATCTCCAAAAGTGGGAAAAGTAAAGGAAATAAAAAAACTGAGGATTGATAGAATCTAAGTTTAATTTCATTTTTTGAATAAATTAGAGTGACTACCGTTTCCCAAACTACAAAGCGGAACGTTTCAGTTAATGTTCTGGTTTCAGCTAATACTCTGGTTCACATAAAGAATGTAGAGACAATAATAAGAGTTTCTTGCCAATCGTCGCTTAGTACTTTTAACCACGAAAGCAAATGAAAAGCGAGATTGGAATCTAAAAATGTATCAATCTTCATTTCCTTTAGGAGCTCCTATACGAAGTGTTTTACATCAGGAATGTACCGATGTAAAAGAAATTATGATTCATAGCGTATTCATTCCGAAATTAGAAACAACATTTTTCAATTGCTCCCTTCCATAAACTATAAATAATTAAAATTTACGTTAGAAAAGGTATTATTTCCTTAATAAAATATGGAATTACGAGCATTTGCTGTGACGGATATCTCCGAGTTGTTCTTTCTAGACTCATGTAGTTGTGACATTTTTTCAATGGTTATTGTCCACTTTGATCTTCAGATTTTATCGCTCCGTTCTTTATGTGAAATAGAGTATAGCTGAAATCGGGACACTATTCAAAAACTATTGGTATTCAACGGGAATTATTTTTTAACTACACTTATGTGCTTATGTTACTGTTGACAAAGACATAAATAATTTGAAATAATGCATAGTATGTATTTATTATTTGCATTAAACCTTATTCGTGAGGATATTTAAATTAGTTGTCAATCTTTAAGTTGAGAGGTGTTTTAACTTTGAATTGCTATAGGAGAATATAGCGTTTAAATGGCAATAACTTTTATAAGTATTGGAGTTTTGGACTAAAAAATCTTTGTATATTATTACTATCAAGAGAGATGGAATTACAGATGTGATCCCTGTGGTAATCGTCCAAGGAAACGGCATCGCACGCTGAAGAGTTAATAAAAACAGGACAAAATGTTTCTTAAACCTAAGTATAAAACTATTTGTACACACTGACGAAAAAACTATTTGTACACACTGATAAAAAGCTATTTATATACACTGATAAAAAACTATATGAATTAAATGATTTTATATGAGAGTTTTGTTAAAAATTAATCATCTTCTGAAAAAACATAGTTGGAATGAGTAAACATTTTCTGATTCAACTCCGTAACTATAGATAAACGAAAAAAGAAAAGCATGATTCCGCGATATTTGCTTCAATTTTCATGAATACAGAGGGAAGGGCTTAAAAGTACTGAAAGGGTGGTCCTCTTGCTGAGAGAAGATATTAAATATATATATATAAAGTGTCTATACTTTATGCGAAAGAAGAATAAGTTAGGAATTAGGTAGTTCGTTCTTATGAAAAGGCATTTATATGTGTAAAAACAGATATGAAAAGGCATTTACACTAAGGAACATTTTGTTATCATAAAAACAGTTATGTCGACCTGAAGAAGAATCATTTTTCAGTAAGATGGTAGGTCTCCCCGTTTGCTACTGAGAGATATTTTCTAAATTAACAGTTCCCAGATGATTGTATCGATTGTTGGATTGGATTGTTTAACCTCGGAGCAGCACCTTTTTACATACAATGAGCTAAATGGCCAGGTCACAAGGACAAGAGGGCTCAGTGAGGGTTAGGGAAGGAGACCCACTGGAAGAATACAGACGAAAACCTCGCATCAAGGTCATCCAGCGTGTCCTAATGCAATCCTAACATACACAAGGTATTGCATTTCCCATCCGGCGGACTGCAGCTTTTTCCAGTCCATCGGTGTCCCCTTTCGGACGGAGGGCAGGGTGAGGGTTAAATGGAGCTGAATCTCAACGATAGCAAACCTTTACTCGAAACAAGGATTTGCATATTATGAACCTGGCGCGCTACCGATTTAACCAACACTACCCCATAGGCACTCGTGGATACTCCTTTAATTGTCCTCCTCATTCACAGGAGCTACCCCACTCAGATTACTTTCTTTGGAATTTCATCAAAGAGGCAGCCATCATCACCTAATATTACACGATCCATCACTGAACTGAATAACAGAATTATTATCATCATAGACCAAGTAATTCCTGATATGCTGCATATTTGTGGAAGAAACTGAATTTCATCAAATTCTGCCTGTCACCTCCAGCGCTTATTATTGGACTGTAAATATGATGGATTTTAATTCATCGTGATGTCATTTTCTTCCTTTCGTGTCAGAAATAAAGTAATTCGAAATGTTTGAAGTTGTAAAAGCTACTTTTAACTAATCTGTACATTTTTTCCAGCTTCTTAGATTCAAAATGTTCTTCTGCTCATGCTTAGAAGGCTTAGACTGCTTAGAAGAAACACATTTATCAGTGTCCGCTCGGTCTCCATTCGGAATACGCCCATGACTATATAATATTCAGCGACAGAGAATGGTTTTAAAGATTCAGCGACTTAGTTACTGAATATTATATACAGTAATAGGAGTATTCCGAACGGCGACAAAGCGGACACCGACAAACGTGTTTCTTCTAAGTCGTTCTGATGCCTGCTGGTATTTAAATACAAAATAATGAGAAATTTATCGACAGTTTTCTGCCTCCATAATTCCAGAGATTCTTTACCGATTGATCCCACATTTCGTCCCCTGGTTCTCCTTCTATATCGTCGTATGGGGCAAAAAGATCATTTCTCTACCTACCGTGGAAGGGGACTGATCTATTGCCATTTGTCGAGGATATGGGTGCACTGCCGTCGCTCTACTGCGTTGCGAAATTTTAAATAGGAAAATATGCACCAAATTGTGGTGGGAAGGGTTGTCACTGGAGCGCTGAGGTATATTTCACGTCAAATGTTGCCGGGATGTAACTCATAAGAATTTATTTCAGGAATATATTTATTGTAGTGAAAGCAATTTATTTTAGATATTATAGAAATTAAGCGTAAAAATCTCGCTCATTTCATTTTAGGTTAAACAACTGCAACGAAACATAATGCAGGTATTGGATAATCCTTAAAAAGTTGTGGTATTTGGCGATATTTATAATAGAGCGAGGTAATACTAAAACTTGATAAGAAAAAAATATTTGGAGTAAATAACTCAAGTGGTAACAATAATGGAAAAATAATTTCTAAATAATAAAAGGAATTCGCAAGAATTAATTAAACTAGCAGGAATGCGATCGATAAAGAAACAAGAAAGCGAATCCTTTAATCAAGAACGAAAAAACTATTCAATTAGTACTCGTGAATATATAATGCGAGGGAAGTTCCTTGCAATTATTAATTAAGTAAAAACATTTCCGTGATCTTTAATGTCGTTTCATCGTTTTAACCTACGGAAGGGTGTAAGTTTAAAATGAACATTTCTGGACTATGTCAATGGAAAGCATAATTTAAAGCTTTGTAGCTTTAAGAATACTGATGAAAGAAATATCTGCAGAGAAGAGTTTTAAAGATTTAGACTAAATCTCTGTAAATATTTGAAATAAACGCTTTATTCACAAGAACGAATAAAACAAAGCAATATACACTGTCCTACTGAACTATTAAGAGAATTCACATATTAGGTTAATTGGAATCAGACTTAGAAGATTTATAATAACTTCTGAAATATGCATTTAATGGATAAAAGTGACTGAGAATAAATAAAAGATTACGATCAAATATACTTAAATCTCGACCTGCAACCATATTCGTTTAGTATATAGAGAGCTATGAGAGCTGGAATACATGGTGTTTCCAAGAAGTTTACTAAAACTTGGGAACATGTTCTACTGAGCTTAGTGATGAAAAACGTTCCTATGAACATTAGGCCAGAAATATTTCTCTTACCTGTTATAATACATTTCGAGAGTGCGTGGCCCAGTGGTTAGCGCACTTGGCTACTGATCTAAGGGATCTGGGTTTGAGCTCCGGGGAAGGCATGGATGTATATGTTGTTTTTCTGCTGAGGTCCTGCCATCCTCTCAGACCGTCTACTATGGCATATAAACTGACAGGCTCCTGTCAGACCTCTGTGACAAGCAGCTGCTTGAAGGGGTATTTATTGTATTTATTTTTTTAATTAAGGAAGCCTGTCAAAAGGTGCGATGCTAGGTAAATTTCAATCATTTTCATGTCTAACGGGATAGTAGATGTATACAAATACTGGGCAAAAGCCCACCACTCCTGGTTGAGGTAATGCTTCACAAATTGAGTCAGCAGTTGTTCTGAAGTTAGGTGTAAGTGAATCAATAGTCTTGATGTTATTGCCAATCCACGTGTTATTTGCTACCTTGACCATGAATGATCAGTTCTTTAATGTTGAAATGGCAGACATTTATTTCATTTATGGATGAGCGAACGGAAACTGCAATGAGGCTCAGCGTCTCTACAGCATTCCTCGCATCGACGATGTCCAGCCGAGGTACTTTTACAGACATCGATTGGCGGCTTGGAGAAACAGGATTCTTTTCGCCTGTTACTGCGGATTTGGGAGAGCCAGACGTGTCAAAACACTTGCTTTAGAGAAACAGGTGCTGGCCATGTTTGCTCAGGATCTCTGGACTAGCATGAGCAGAGTAGCAGCAGACGTAGGTGTTTTACATTCAACTGTACGGATAATTTGTCTTCAAGATCGTATGGGTCTCTACCCATATCACGTGCAGCGAGTACACGCGCTCTGGCCAGTTGGTTTTCATCCATGAGTTGTGTTTATTCCATTGTTTCTGGATCATTTTATCGCACCTGGTTTTCTCCATTGTCTGCTTTTCACCGATGAATCCCAGTTCACAAGAGGTGGCATTGTAAATTATCATTACATTCACCAATGTGAAAGGGAAAATCCTCATGAAATCTACCAGTCTCGGTAACAGTAGGGATTTAATGTGAATGTTTGGAAATATCATTGATGACAACCTGATTAGTTCGCTTTCCCTGCCATCAACACGAAAGGGCCAGCAATACCCTCATTTCTTGGAGGCGGAACTACCTGCATTTCTGAAAGACATTCCATTAGCAACACATCGTCGCATGTGGTTCATGCATGATGGAGCTCCAGCACATTTTAGCTTCAATGCTCGGGAACATTTCAATCATACGTAATATACCCCTTAAATTGATAGAATTGGACCAACTACATGGCCTTCACGCATCCCTATTTGAATCTACTGGATTCATTCTTATGGGGACAGGTTAAGTCTGACATTTAATCAACCCTTGTTCCTAATATACAAGCTCTCCACGAACGGATTGAGGATCAAGAATTTCCACGATTAACATTTTCACGATTCAAGATGAATTGACCATGATCAAGCTTTTGGTTAAAGAATTCAGAACTCTCTGGGACTTTCTGAACGTGTTTTACAGTCGATGAGAAAACGATGTGAGGCGTGTATTGATGCTCAGGTAGGCCATTTTGAACGTTTGCTCTGATGTAGACTTACATAAATGTTCTAATGGATCACTTACAGTATGCTGTAAAGCTGGAATGAAACTAAATAATCTCACAGATGATGAAAGCGAAAAGAGCGAAAAGGATCCTGTTCCTCTGAAGCAAGTGTTTTGACACGTCTGGCTCTTCCCAATCTGCAGTTACAGGCGAAACGGATCCTGTACCTCTAAAGCAAGTGTTTTGACACGTCTGGCTCTTAGCAACCTGCAGTAATAGGCGAAACGGATCCTGTCGCTCTTAAAATGGGGCATAACTCGAAAGGGAAGCGTTTATGACCCAATGTTCATGTGCACCTTTTTATCGCTATGAAGAGTAGAACACATTCCCAAATTTTGACTAGACCTTTTGGAAACATTCTACATAAATAGTATATAATCTGTGTATTATCAGAACCGTTTTCAGTACCTTTTTCATTATTTTGCAGGTTTTGATCCAGCGATACCAGGCTATGTGAGATATAGCATGGTGGTTGACACAGCGAGGGGAGTTTACAATCTCAGGATTCATAATGTCCAAATGGAAGACGAGGCAGATTATCAATGTCAGGTGAGAACCATAAACTTTTATCTTTTTCTTTTATCAGATACTTTAAAGGAAAAATTAGCAAATCATTTACTTTGTCAAAATGGTTCTCGTTTGCCAAATCACTGACGATATTTCTTACCTGAAGCATAATTTTTTGAGATAATACATTATTTAAACTTAAAGAGATTATTTTACCTCAGTGGTGGCACTGTTTCATTAATAGTATGGTTGTTTTAAATCATTCATAAGTTTTTTAGCGGTAGTGCAAAAATTTAAATCACTGGTGACTCTGTTTTGCAGTATCACGATTTGTTCAGATCATTGCTTGTTATGCAATAATACTTTTTTTATGTAATGATATGATTAATTTAGAACACTGATTATCTTGTTTTAAAATACCACAACTTTTTTTTAGATAACGGATGGCATTGTTTTGCATTAACATGATTTGTCTTGACCATTTATGATATTTTTAGTGATAAATCGATTTCAACGCTATTATTAAAAATTTCTGATTAAAGAGAAACAGCTTTTTCTCTTTATAATTATGAGTTACAATTATTTGCTTTTGTTATGAAATCTGTCATCAAGACAAATTTCTACATCATAGAATGAAATGTGCAAAATCTGAAAAAAAAAAAAATATTATTCGGGGGCTTGAACAGGAGAAAAATGTGTCATTAAAGGAACTTAATCAACTATTTATTTAAATTGTTGTTAAATATTATTTATTTTGTTATCGAGGAGTAATAACTCAGATATTTTTCATTGAGAACGTCGCCACCAATATTATTTAGTAATATATTTTATTGCATTTTTTTTTTCATTTTTAGCTTGTTTTCATTCTGTCGTCTGTCCGTACGTTCAACGTTTTCTTTTTAAGAGATAATAAAAGAAATCTTTTTGAGTTGGGTAGATACTAATAAGATGTCACGATTCCCGTTTTTGAATCTTCCAATAGTATGTATTTCCATTGTTAGAGAGCGCTACATTTCAGAAAATTTCGCAATTTTAAACGAATATTCAAAACAACATATTCAAACGAGGAATTGTAAAATTTTCTGTAGACTGTTTTGGACAAATGGTTTATATTGATAGCAGCTACTTTTCCCCTAAACCCTGGAGGATGAGAAAACATAGTACTTTGACCTAATATTGAGAGAGGGGAGGGTTTTCTCAGCCGGTAGCATGCCAGAGAAGTAATCTGCAGTTCCCAGCTTCGAATCTCAGTTGTACCAGCGTTGAGATTTATCTCTGGTAATCCCCACCCTGCTCTTGGTGAGAAACGGGACACCAATAGTCTTGGAAAGGCCGCCGTCCCTCCGATGAGACATTAAGCAGTGACTCCTTGTGCACGTTAAAAACATACTGGATGGCTTTGACAGGAGGCTTCCATCTGTCTCCTAACAGCTGTCTAGTTGATCCTCGACCCTCAACCTTCTCTGAGCTCTTGGTGTTCTCGTGACATGGTCATTTGGTCCACTGTGTGCTAAAGAGTGCTTCTCAAGACTGACCTATCCCGAAGCTGGCCCGCTTGGCTATTGATCAATGGGACATGAGTTCGAGCCCCGGGTAAGGTATACAGGGTGTCTCAAAAATATAGATACAAAGTTTTATGGGAGGTAGATGACATCTAAAGGAATGAGAATTGCATAGGAACACATAACCGGAAACGTCACCGTAAGTCAATAGGTGCCTCTGTTCATCAGTGCGCTAGAGGGGAAATTTCGGATTTCCTCATTCGAGCGGTAGTCGGCTGACGAAGAGCATGCAAAGATAATCGAATAGGGAGCTGGCAGACATGCACTTAGCGTATGGAATAGCTGAGGGCAACGGACGAGCCGTTCAACGAATGTGTCAAGAACGTTTCCCACACAGACATGTACCGGGCCACCGTTTGTTTGCGCGTGCGCATCAAAATTTGTGCGATTATGGGTCATTAATTAAGTGGTAGCAGAAGTGATGGCAGGCCATCTATTACGCCATTTGTAATAATTATGTCGAATAAAAGTTTTCCCATTAATCACTGTCTTGTGTCCTATCAGATCTTGTACCTCTGCTACTACTTTTCTATGACGTTTCCGGTTATGGGTTCCTATGCAATTCTCATTCCTTTAGATGTTATCTACCTCCCCTAAAAATTTATACGTATATTTTTGAGACACCCTGTATATGTTTGAGTTGTCTTTCAGCTGAGGTATCACCTTCTATTCGTATTAAACTGACAGGCTCCTGTCAGACCTGTGTGACAAACAGCAGCTTGAGAAGTATTTTATTTTTTATTAAATAAAAATTATTTCCATATTGTATATGTGCTAATAAAATATTACTATTCACAGTTTTGTAATCTTCTGTCGGCTTGTTCTTTCCATTACTACAGAAAGCTGAATTTCGGAAAGCAAAATTTTCTTAAAACGAGCCTTCAGTAGCCATCAGAGCCAACAGGACTTTCTACTTCTTAAATCTCTCTAGAACGCAATCCATGTCAGCACTCAAAGAAAATTTAGAATGCAGACAAAATCAGAATTCAGTGATAAACGCCGATTATAAAGATAATGGAATAGAAATTAACGAAGCAATGCATAACGATTTTCTGAGTCTAGGGACTTTCTAGGTAAGCCACGTGCAAACATCATACGTAGCTGACATGTTTAAATCATCAGCCAATTCCTCATCAGTAAATTTTAATGTGCAGTAATTGCTTGGGTAATTTGACAAGTTATCCGTCTGGGACGTACTTGAATTCCTGGGATTTATATTTCATTATTTAAAGAGTAGGATGGAAATCAACTATCAATATGATCCTGGATATGAACGAGAAACTCGCATCATTGTGAAAGCTGTATAATTTATAGAGGCGTGTCTGTCCGTTATCTTTCCCTAATTTCGCCCAAGAGAATAGATGAATCAGTCTCACTGATCTCCTATAATCATTTATAACAAACTATTCAGTAACATGTGGAATTATTATTTTATAATTTATTCATCTAGGTCTCTCATAAATTCGTCATCGGATTTGCTTTCAAGTAAGGATTTTAGAGATATGAAAGGAATTATTATTGTTTACTCTGTTTTTTCAATCAGAAATATCGAAAATCCGCCTATGAGATAAAATTTTAATTTGATTATCCTCTGCCGGAAATAAGAAATGATGTTTTTGTTGAGACTTAAATTTCATTAACTTGAAATTATTCTTTCAGATGACATTTTCAATGGACACATTTCACAATTATTGAAATGGAAATGCATACTGAATAATATAAATTAAAGCTGGTACTCTGATGATATTGCTGTTCTGTGTTAATGCTATCCAAAATACGTTCTCTAAATGAATCAGGTAGATTACCCTCAAATACGCTTCAAGTGACGATTTCATTACGGATAATTTGTCGCAGGAATTTCTTTACGGTATGTTGAACTGATTTAACCCAGATTATGTTTGATCCTAAGCACGCAGACTGTCAACATTTCTTCAGTATTTAGCAGTATTATTAATTTCGTCTCTTTCCTCAACATTTGCGATATTTAATTGAATTATTCATTTAAAATGAAGTGAAATATGCTGTCAAATAGATTAATTCCACTACGAAGTAGTTGATAGATTCGTATTAAAATTACTTTCTATATTCGTGACGTGTTTATGCGATTACTCTTAGAATGCTTATGGACAGTTTATTACATTTATGTCTTTCAATACATCTAGCCATACATTGCTGAAGTGAATTAAAAAGTTAAAAAATAGCAACCCTACTATTAATTTTTCTAGAATCTGTCTCTTTTATGATTAAAACCTGTTCGTATTTGCTAGTTGATGCTTTTCATGTCTGGAAAATTTAGGATATTTTAAAACACTTGAGAAACCAAAAATGCCTATACTTTTGAATTACTACAACCAAACGTTTAGGATTCACTCATTTCTTGGTTTCTTTTGTGAAACGTATTACCGGACATCCGTTTAATGACAGCGGAACAACCGAAATTCTAACCTTTGTTAAATAAGTAATATCTGAGTACAATGTTTGTTTGAGTCCTTATTAACAGTCTTCTTTTGTGTAATGAATAAAGTCGGTGATAATAATTAATATGCCGTTAAAAATATTTCACTCCATTTGAAAGTTGTTCGAACGAATTAATCATAGAGTGAGATACATTGGCTAATTATCGTATACGAATGATGCTTTCTACTTTTTGTAAAGATTTTCAGAATGAGAGTCATTGTTCTAGCTCCTATGACACATACAAGCTCATACATCATTAAATATATTTTTTCATACAAGCTCATGCATCATTAAATATATTTTTTCCTCATCTAGATTAGTTAGATAGATAGGTTGACCGTCATCTAGATAGTATAGATGACGAAAAAATATATTTAATGATGTATGAGCTTGTATGAAATATTTATAACCATCATAGGATATAAATTGGTGAGACTATTCAAAACTAAAGTTTTATAACGTTTGCTTAAAGTTTGCCATTCCAATTAATGAAGCACCGAAGTCTATGTTGTCTGTTACTCTAGAGATCTTGAACTGTGTTTATGGTTTCCTTCCAAGTTTTTCAGTTAAATGCATCAAATGAAAGGTTCTTGGTAACTGCTGGCTTTAAGTTGTAATGAATATTCACAGGATATCATAGGATCTGAGATTATTATTTCCTGTACGTGTTAAGATGTCATGATATTAATACGAAATTTTTCCATGTGCATATATACAACACTTTTCGTTTCATCAAAATAAACTTTCATTTTACATTTCAACTCAGTAATTAATGTCTTTTTCTTTTGTCCAGTGGCAGGAACAGTAGCGCTCCAGTCTCGTAATTTCAAATTTCTAGGAAGGGCGGAGGTGGCTCAGTCGTTAGCGCGCCAGGCTCGTAATCTGCAGTTCTCAGGTTCGAGTCCAAGCTGGGTCAGCGTTGAGATTTATCTCCGCAAAATTCCCCGCCCTGCCCACGGTCAGTAGGGGATACCGATGGGATTGGAAATGTCGCCGTCCGTCGTATGGGATGTTAAGCCGTGGCCCCGTGTGCGAGAGAGCCATATCCTGTGCACGTTAAGAACACGCTGGATGGCCTTGACGGGAGGCTACCATCTGTCTCCGAACAGCTGTTCCAGTGGGTCCCCTCCCCCCAACCTTCTCTTAGCCTTCAGGTTCCATGTGACTTGGCTATTTAGTCCATGGTGTGAGAAAAAAGTGCCGCTGAGAGGTAAAACAATCCAATTCACAGGTTCAAGTGCCAGTTGTGCCAACATTGAGATTTATCTTCAGTAAACCACCATCATGCCCATAATGACAAAGGTGACATCGATTGTGTGTGGAAGACTCCCTCCCATCGCATGGAACATTAAGCCGTGGTCCATGTTTAGGAGAACCATACCCTGAGCGCATTAAAAACAGCTGGATGACTTGACTGGAGGCTTCTGCCTCTCAACAACTCCCCAGGGGGTTCCCTTCCCCGCAACCTTATCTGAACCCTTGGGGCTCTTGTCACTTGACCATTTATCACGTTGTATACAAAAATAGAGCAGTTCAATGGTAAATCTGTCCAAACCAAACCAACTGTTCTCTAGTGCTTTCTAGTGAAGCAGAGAGGTTACACAGAGCATTAAATACATACAATAACCTCCAGTAATACTCTGACAGTTATAAAAAAATCTTTATTAATATATATATTAAGAGACATGCATCATCATAATACTATACAATATAATAGCGGCATACATACAGATAATGTAATCCGTACGGTAAATGTGGATAATGCGTGTGTTTCTTTTACGATGTGATGACGTCAGAGGGCTCTAAGGTAGTTATGGATTCGTTTCTACCCAAATTATTGCGAGACTCATTTTTATTTTGACAGATTTTCATCACTTATAATTGTCCATTTATTAGATCCAATGGTCCCAAATTTCGTACACGAATTTCACCTGTATGACTCGATGTTGGGTTAAATATTCCAGTCCTTCGTGCGATGAGACGGGATTTACGACCTTGAATGCTCTTACGAATGTGAAGGATATGGAAACGATTGATGGCGTTGGCATCGCCACAACTTTCTGGGCTATATCAGTTGTGAATGCAAGAGTCAATGGGCAATCTGGCGGAGGAAACATTTGTGCCAAAATTTTTTTAGCAAATATATACGAGGGGTGATCATTTAATTCGTGAACTGACGCCATAAGTACTCGCACGTAGTGCTTTTTCCGAAATAATACTAGATGGCGCTGTGCGTGACCGCTGCGAAGGAGGGTCCACGTGCCAAGGTCATTTGGCGTCGACTGCTGTTGTGTTAAGACTGATTCGAGTTGCGTGTCATAGACGTTCGTTTAAAATGTCGGAAATTCAGACGGAACAGCGGTATGTCATTCGTTATTGTCATAGGCGAGGCCTAAGTGCTTCTGCGACTGCTGAAGAGATGAGTGAAGCCTATGGTAATGACTGTCTTCGTAGGTCTGCCATTTTTAAGTGGCATAAACGATTCAAAGAAGGACACGAATGTGTTGCCGATGACCCAAGACCTTGCCAGCCTTCTTTCTCAATAATTCCTGAGCAAATCGAAAGAGCCTTGGCAATCCTGAATGAAAACAGAGGAATAATACTTCGTGAAGTGCCTGTGAGAATGTCAGTTTCATACGCAAAAGCTCACGCGATTGTGAAAACCCATCTGAAAATGTCATGAATTTGTGCTCAATGGATTCTACACAGTTTGACTCCAGAACAAAAACAAAAAAGAGTACAGCTGTGTAAGGAGATGCTTAATCGTTTTAAAAACCAGGGTCCAATCTTCATGAGTCGAATTGTGACTTGCGATGAAACTTGAATCTTTCACTACGATCCCGAAACAAAACAACAATCGAGTCAATGGAAGCATCCCGATTCACCGAGACCCAAGACAATTCGGGTTTCTCGTTCAGCTGGAAAACAAATGGCTCTTGTGTTTTTTGACATCAAAGGTGTTCTCGTTACTCACTTTGTGCCTCGTGGAACAACCATGAATAAAGTAGCCTACTCGAAGGTTCTCAGAACCAAACTTCGGCGTTCCGGACGTTTTAGTGAAAAACGTCCGAAATTTTCTGGTGTGACTTGGTTTCTCCATCACGACAACACCAGGCCCCGTACGGCTAATATTGTGCAGCCAGTGATCACTGTCATAGTTGCTGAGGTTCTGCCACATCCTCCATATTCCCTGGACTTAGCACCCTGCGATTTGTTCCCCTTTCCGCGACTGAAGAAAACTTTGAAAGGGAAATCCGACTTCGAAGCTTGTAGAGCCACAACGACAACACTTCGCACACTTTCGAAAAATGCCTTCAAAGACGCTTTTAATGCATGGTACAACAATGGCAAAAATGTGTGAAGTTCAAGGGAGAGTATTTTGAGAAAGACCAAATGCCAGGAATATTCAGAGGATGATATTTAATGTAACTTTTTGCTTCTGTCCACGAATAAAATGATCACACTATGTACATTGCTTGGCTACCTACGTAATATACCATTAGAGCCTTTGTCCTTCCTCATTTCCCGCGATTGGTGGACAATTTTTGAGACCGTTGCTTTTTTCCCATACTCTTGGGATATTTTGCCCCCATGATTTTCTGCTGAATTCCATCATGTCCGTTACGGATGCTCCTGCCCATTGCGCTACAATGAAGAGCCTCCTTTCGAAGTCAGTCAGATCAGTCTTTTTACTCATGTCACACTTAACTCTGCTTTTGACATGGCTTTACGGCTTTTGTAGGAATTCGTAGTGACGTAGAATAATAATAGATTTTTACGAAAATTGGTCCATAGCTTAGAACAAGTTGATATCTTTGCTTTATAGCAGTAGTTTCTAACATTTTTTAAAGTCCACATCACACTTTTGGGAATCCAAAATGTTTAGAAACACCATAATAAATAATACCTAACTATATTTTTCAAAAAAAATTTATTAACTAATATAATCGCCTATTATTTTCCAATTAATGTATAGGTTTTTCATACGTTATATTCAATTGAAAAAACCGACCAGCTAAAATATATATTAGATAATTTAGTGATACAGATTTGAATGATAGAAAATTTTGCATGAACATAAATATTTCGCGGAACATCAGTTGGGAGCATTGCTTTAGGGTGTACGATGAGAAAATTAAAGGCATAAATGAAATGGGGGGGGGATAAAAATCAATTCCAAAAACAAAAACGTCTTGGAGTATGTCATAACAAAGCAGAATGCCTTAAGATAGATGGTGAAATTGTGAGAAAGATGAACGTCTTTAAGAATCTGGAATTTATCTTCTAATAAAATAATAAATTCGTGGAAGAACTAAAAGCAAGAATATAACAAGCAAAGGAAGCTATAAGAGTGTAAATTTAATTCTATCGAATAAAAATATATAAAAATAAATAAATCATTGATTTTTTAATAAAATTATAAGATTATCTTAACATCGAATCGAAGACGCTGAGGGAAATGGTATCTCAAATTACACTGGTTGCCATAAATCAAGGAAAATTCGTATGGGAAAATTCCCAAGTAACAACTTAGTAATAAGTATTTTATCAAAGTGTTTAATAAAATAATTTTGTATTTTAGAACATTGTATAAAGAATTTTCTCACTATTCTTCAGTTTTGTATAAGTTTCTTAAGACTGGCATTGTTATCGCTAAATATTCAAACTTCCATAACTCATTAAATACTGAACGAATATCGTTGAAAATCGATATATTGATTTATTTGATTGAGATCTTTATCTGCAATCACATTTTTCAAAACAAAAAAAAAACTTATTTTAGAAGTTATAGAGCTTTAATATTAGCTTCCCATTGATTTACAACATAGGGATTTTCCTTAATTTACCAGTGTAAATTCACAGACGAATCAAATTAGTTACTTCTCAATTTGTGACGCGCCGTATTTTATTATAAGCAATAAGAAGCGAAACATAATTATATTGTTGTTTTATTATTTAAATTTCACGTACATTTAATACCAAAACATACACTTAAATTTTATTTATAGTGGCTTCATCTTCTATTGAATGCGACCGTATTCTCCATACTCATGTGAGATCATCGAAGGGGAGCCAAGCTAGTAACCACAGTTCGCTATCATGATTATAATAGGAACGTATTGCTTGCGGAATGCACAAAATGACTTCTCGGGCAGCGTGTTTCAGAACTCTGATATAAGATAAGAGCAATCGAAACGAATCTCTGGAGAAGTGAACAGAAAACAAGAATGGATGAAATGAAATTATTGAGAGAATTATGGGAGCAGAGGAAGATATTCGGTATAATATAGAGGGAAAAATAATACTGAGATGGTATGAACATGCGCTGAGAATGCGTGAGAGAAGATTGGCCAAATAAGATATGGAAATGAGAACCTACTGGAAAAAGCCCCCAAAAGAGATGAAAAGATGGGGAGGAAGCGATGAAGGAAAGAGGCCTTAAGGAGGAGGATTTGATACAGTAGATAGAAAGGATGGTGTGTCAGAGAGATACTGTCTAGACGCAGATAACTCTACAGTTAGAAAAAGCTAGAGGAAAAGTCAAAATAGAAATATAATTTTAAGAAACGATGTCATAAGAATTATTATGAAAAAACTGAAAGGAAAATAAAATTTCCTCTTTTCTTCATCTCAATGCTATGTCCAAAAATTTGTCCACGTAACATTACTGGCAAATAGAAACTGACATTTAATTAATTACACGAATATTACGAGCGTTTTGATAATTGCATAGTTAAATAGTGTATTGAAGAAATTGTTGCGTGGGGTATCATTAGTTTATTTTCCTTTTCTTGATGATGGCTGCAAGAATACGATCAGAAATGTTTAATGCTCAAGTAGGAAACAGAGAAACCGAAGTTGAGTTGTTTGCCTCTGAGCGGTACGTTTTTGCATGCAATGGGCTAAATGACCATGCTACAAGGATCCCAAGAGCTCAGAGAAGGTTGGAGGATGAAGATCCACTGGATAGTTGTTAAGAGACAGATGGTATTCCTCATCAAGGACATATAGTGTTGTTTAAAGCCCAGAGTATGGCTTTACCGCACACTGTGTCACGGCCTTCCACAGTCCATTGGTGTCCCCTTTGTTACCGAGGGAAGAATGGGGTTAGCGAAGAAAAATTTGGCCAGTTGGACTCGAATATGGGAACTGCAGATTGAAGAACCAATATAAAATATTAAATGGAATCTACTACGAAATAAAGATGGCAAAATATTAGTTTATGTAGCGAATCTCCTAACTGCATTTTAATACTGTAAAAAGAGTGAAAGTTAAATAATTCTTGCTGAATTATTTAAAACAATGTGTTAGTTTTAAAATGCAACACATGGTGCCATTGCTCAGATGGGGTGTCGTAGATACGATTAAAATTTCTTCATTTTATTTCTAAAACAAAATTAAATGTTTTGGAATTGAATACATAGGGAAATATTAGAAAGTTTTAAGGAGGTGAGAAAAAGGGTACATACTGAACATACGACCTCCTCCAATATATATATATGGAATACTAACTTTCGAATACAATTAATTTTTTCTTTATTTTCTACCTTTACAGGTTCTGACAAATGAAATTCAAATTAATGGACGATTAGGAAAATACAAATAGTAATATTTTATTGATACCTATAAAATACAAAAAAACAAATTCTCATTTATCTTTTAAAACCGAATTTTATTTTTACCACCGTCCCCTAGGCTTAAGGTATAAATCGTTGTTGTCATTATAAACGTTTGAATCATGACACTCTACCAACAAGATCTGACTATTGATTTCACAGCGTTATATAAATTGCATAGTGTATATAAAGTTGTGAGCGTGAGTAACAAATATTACAACCATCAAAATGTGGCGGCTTGGCTGTCCAACTCCTGAAAATAAATGGCGCCACTGGTGAATCAACAGGAAGGCTTTTATATCAATTAGTTGAAGAAATGGTCAGTTCCTCTGTGGTCTAGCGGTAAAGACTCCTGGCATGCTTCTGAAAGACCTCCGTTTGAATCCCAGTCAGGACAACCATTTTTTTAAACTCATTATTTCAAGTTTTCCTTGTCTACAGGACTTTTCCTGTGATAATTTATTACTGAAAAGATTTCATATTTCTAGCTTAACTAGATCGTTTGCAATATTGTGTATTGTTTTGGAATTTTCCACTTTTTCCACTGTTAGAGGGCGTTAGTAAAGCTATTGGTAAATTCGTAAAGAGTGAATCGTAATTTTCGTTTATTGCAAGCCATAAATAATTATTAGTTTATCTCTAAAAACCAAAAAGTTGAATGTTTACCGACGGATGGATAGCTAACAAAGTGAAATCATTAGCTAGTTTTTGGGTATGTGCTTTTGAAAACGAGCAAAAAAAAAACAACGATATAATAATATAAAAAACTGTTATATTTTCCAATTCCAGTAAGAAACATTTGTGACTTCAATTCAGTTTAATTCAAACCCCAATTAATTAAAAATTGTATTTTCTGAAATTTAACATTAACCTTCATGAAACCACAACTAACCACAAGTTTCCCTCACGGCAAAAGTTAAGCTGTTGATTTTCACTGTCGTGACATGTTCGCAGTAACGTCTTTATAGCTCTCTCATGATGTTGCTGTATTGCTTAAAATGCTGGTAGCCTGACGTTGGAATTCACCCATGTTAATAGCATATGTTAATAGGTTCTGGACCCCCGTAACAATTTTGAAAGGAAGCTAAGTGCATCGCGTTTCAAAACATAACATACTTTAGCTTGTATTAAGAATGATGATAAAAATTGAGCACACAAAACTGAATTGAAAACGACGATAAAGAAAGAAAAAGCAAGGAATTGTAATAAAAACTGATAGGAATAATTTGGTGGCGAAGTTTACTTAGCAATATTATTAAAATGAATATTCCCTTAAGCAGCTACTTGCCGCAGAGATCGTATCTCAGTTTATACGCCATAGTAGAAGGAGCCTCTCAGTTTATACGCCATAGTAGAAGGTCTGTGGGGATAGCGGGACCTCAGCATAAAAACAACATCAATATCCATGCCTTACCGGTGCCCGAACCCAGGACCCTTTGATAAGTAGCCGAGCACGCTAACCACTCTGCCACGAGACGGCTTCATTAGTTTAGAACAACTTTTCGTAATATCCCACCTAAAAATGTGTGAATCTATATTGTCATCAGTTCTCCTCAGCGTTTTCTATTTTTATTATTACCTATCTTCTTCGAGATTTTCGTCTCGTCATTTGTCGGTTTGTGGATTTGTCAAAACAATTGTTCCACCATATCTTTCAACGGGATGGACAAATTAATGATTTATACATCAAATGAAAGGTTATAACTTGGGGAGTGTCATAGACTATAAAAACATTCTCCTCCAAGCTTTCTTCCCCCATAAAAAAGGGGAAAAACGATTTTTCCTCTTTATCTCCAGAACTCGAGTGCCGAAATGTATAGGACAGATTTTAGTTTGAAGGTTTTCTAGGCGAATCATTCATACAAATTCATGAAAAAATATGAATACCTGTTAGATAAGTGAAAACAATTCACCCACATTTAATATTCCAGATGTACAATTTGATAAATTTTGTTTTCGTTTAATTTAAATTTCTTTTTCCACTACTCGACGAAATGAAGTTATCACGTTTCCTCGAAATTTGCATATTTTTTCCAGTGCATTTTAATTTTTGCATTTTAATCATATTTTCAATCAATTTGCATTTTAATCCGAATAAAAGAAAGTAATTACGTCTAGCATTAAAAAAAACACCAACCAAACATAACAAATAGAATTACATTTATCATATAAAACATACTTAATTTATTCAGGCACGAAATATTATACTCATTTAAGCATTTAAATACATTTAAAACTCAGACTATAGGTTACACTATTGTGTTTAATTTGTTAATAGCGTAATATTCTCCATCCCTGAATTTGTTCTATTAAATCACAGATATCATTATTCAGGATAATCCCAAACATAGTCAAAAAAATTATTAATATATATATATATACATAGATAATGATATATTTGTTTTAGCTCCTTATAACGTAATCAATGGCTCAGGAAATATAAATGTGTTACATTAAATTAATTGAAATGTCTTGAAAAAAATATAAGAAAATTAAAAACAAAGTAGAGTAATGGGCGAACGACAAACCTCATTTACCACTTTTCACGTTCGTTTTTCGGTCACCATGGAAACGTCGTCGCATAACGTCAAGTAATTGGTTTTCTCCTCATAACTACGAAGCATTAATATGCAAACAAAAGCAAAACCATCTTTCAGTGTGTGCAGAGGTTATTTATAACCATCAGCTATGTGTCAGAATGATCAACCTGGCTCAAGTAATTACGTTAAGGTACACTTAATTTTTCAATGAAAATTGCAAAACTTGAAAAACATTAAAATAAAAAACTTGTTTTCGTTTTGAAATTGACTTCTATTGTAATTATCGTGGAATGTTCTAATTCCTATTTTTTTGTATCACAGATCATTGTTAATATTTTAGTACGTGTCGTAGACCACCTGAATAATTAATATTAATGAGGTGGAGTAGGATGTGAATCTTTTTAGAAATTTGTTCAAAATGCTGCCCTTGATATAAAAAAAAATAAAGCCTATTTATAAAATTATTAAAACCCTAATTTTACAAAGGACATGTCACTTTTCTGTTTTTGTGCTAAGCTATTCCTTTTCACCGTTTTATTTTGAAGATTTCAAGCAATATCCACTGTCGTTGAAAAAACGTAATACGTTATTGTATTGGACACTATTCTACTGTGTTCCAGACCGGTATTGTTACAAAAGAAGGAACGACACTAAAAGCTAAATTTTGTTTTATTTACAAAACGGAGCAGCTCCAGTAAGAAAAATACAGATATTAGAGAATAAAAATAGATTTAGCAAAACCTTTAGCAAAGCTTGGATTGCCGATAATAGACTGCGATGCAGAAAATGTAAACCAAAATAAAGCTGAAAAACGTACCTAGCCTAACGTTAAAAAATAATGGGGGAGTGGGATAGGACAAATTGTGCTATTTGAGGGACGGTGCTTTGGATTTTTTACTTGCATTTAAGGAATGCACGTCTCTTAAATTATCTTCAGTTAGCGGAGATAAGAACGACAATGGAAACTACGTTTCGATTTTTACTGACATATTGCAGCAAGTTATTACTGCTCCTCCTTTTATGTTGAATACCAAATCGCAAACCTGACTGTCATGCTTCTTCGTAATAGGAGTTTTGCGTGTGCTAAGTATTCAGTGAGGATGCACGTTTTAAGTTAGATATCTTGGGAAGAGATCCTTGACGACATTGCTTTCGTCACGAGCGGAAATTTAGGCTACTAATATTTTTGAGAGTATTCAGTGTGATTGCATTATTTAAATTTAAAACTATATTCTTGTTTCTTCCTGATCTTTCGACATAGATGAGCATTTTTAAAATTATTTTCTTATTGTTTCCGTTCGAATTGAGACTGTCTTTTGAAACATAAAACTTTTGTGGCTTTAGTAGAAAACGTGTTTTCATTGTTCAGAGGAATGTGAGATATATCATATGTAGAATGTTTTATTCGTTTATTTGGAAGACATCATAAGGTTCCTTATGTGTTTATGTTTTTAGTACCTGAGAATTGTTACAGCACTTAAAAAACTTAGCATTTTGATGACGGATAAGTTGACTCTTTACTACATAATCGTCAGGCATGTCGCCGATATAAGAAATTTGCAATCATAAACAATAGAAAGAAACTTAAATTTCTGATATTTTTTAGTTAATTCCCGCTCCCCCATGTCGTCAAAGCGTTAGGTTGTCAAACATATTAATAAAGATTATAATATCAGTATGAAAACAAAAAGTACTAGTAGTTCAATTTAAAAATCACATCATCTATATATTTGTTAAAACAGGGCGGCACACGAAGGTGTTCCAGGAAGTATGAATCCTCACACAAAAAACGCATTTTAGTGTATGAAACACAGCTGGAGAAACTGAGTCTGGAACATGCAAATCGAGCGGTTCCTGAAAGAGAGCATGTAGCAATGCATCTATCTCGAATACTAAACGGAGCTTACTAGTACAGTAGTCGGTGAGAAAGGGCACACCGAAGGACTCGGAAAGATTGCAGTAGGTCGGACGGGGACGTTAAGTTGTGACGCCGTGTACATTAAGCAACACCCTATGCATGTTAAGTATATGCTGGACGGCCTTGACGGAGATTTTCATCTGTCTCCTAACAGTTGTTCAGTGTGTCCTCTTCCTTCATCACTCTCTGAATCCTTTGGGTCCTTGTGACTTGGCAATTTAAGCCCATTGTGTTAAAACATGTGTCGCTCCGAAGTTAAACAACCCAAACAACACAATCCAAAGAGAACAGAAACAAAAAATAAAATATGGTAAAAACAACAACAATATTATAATAAGAACTTAAATATCACTTTTGCTAATTGCAAACTTTCATTTAATATACAGGAGGAGTATATAAAAGGTTATGTCACTTTATCCAAAAAAGCGAATACTTATATCAGAAGTCTTCACACTTTCTTACCAACCTATCACATTGATGTTTGTCTAAAAGCTGGTGGGTCAAACGGTCATTTTACAAATATTTTTAGTTTAAAGAAGCTTAACAAACCACAAGAACATGTAGCACTTTCATGAACGGATTACGTGTGGCATCAAAATTCTCAGAGAAAATCGGAAAACGATGCTAATCGGATATTTTCAAAAAACAAATTCTCGAGTACAAAAAGCATTATTTTAACATAATAAATGAGTAGAAAACATTATATTCACAATAAAACAACATCACATACATTTCGGATTGAAATTACAACTTTGCATTTGTGCCTGCTTTTTACCCTGCAAATCAATACCTACATCAATTCCCACATCAATATATAATGGTCTCTTGACTAACAAAGACCTTGATTAACGATATTTTTGTTTACAATGCGCCTCTCATAGGATCCTATGCATCTGATTAACATTGGAGGTCGCTATTAACGATGTCGATAGAATAACATTTGGGGATCGTATTTGGCCAATCAAAGAACTCTAAATTCGCTTTTCTGTCAAAACCTATAGTAGGTTAAAACCCCAAACTATAGAATTATTATGAAAGAAAACTCTCCTTTCAAAAATTAACTTTCTCTAACATCAACTTCTCTTATCAAACCCCTTAGGCCATGATTTGTTAGTCAAAATTTAGTTTTTGTCAATTTGCTGTATTCAATACATATGTATTTACCAGTATTAGCAACAGTATTTAGTTACAACTATGAAATACTAAAATACTGTATATTGTAAAGTACGCTTTTCCGTGAAAAGATTCAATTTCCATTGGTCTTGGAAAGGATTAAGCCTTTAACACATATTTCATGTATTCGAATAACGATAATTTTTGTTTACGATCGTTTAAGCGAAGCCAATTACCAAGGTTAATCGAGGAACCAACATATTTGCTGGAACATTAATTTGTGGCTGTCCAGGACCAGGATCCGAAAAAAAAATAAGGAGGAGGGGGAGGAGGCAAGTGACGCAATCGAGTCGGGGAAAAAAAAGTAAAGGTGTGGTAGGCAAGAGACTGTATTCCCATTGCAGTATAATATTCTTCCTCCACTTTTAGAGGTCTTTAAATAATATCTTGATAAATGCGGGAAATTTTGACAAATTTAATACCTTTTGCCTCCATTTCCCTTACTAGTATTTTAAAGGGAGATAGCCTCTTGCCTTCGCAATCCTCAGATTGTCTCGAGATCGTGCTCCGAGTGCCGGATTATCAATTTTTGTGGACCATATCTCTCCCGCGAGGCTTATTTGGAAACTCCTGTCTAAATGAAAAAGAATATTGCTTTCAGTAGTAAAGAATTACAGGATATGTCCTGTAAACAATGAACTCACGAAATAATAAGCTGGAAAAAATTGGTTTTGCCGTGAGTGGGATTTGCCCAGTCTCCTGGAAATTTCCAATTATGCTAACCACTACACCATCATGTCTCCTAACAGCAATCCAGTGGATCTCCTCCGCCAACCTTCTCTGAGACGTTGCGGTCCTTGTGACCTGGTCATTTAGCACACTGTGTGCAAAAATAGTGCCACTTGGAGGTAAAACAACCCAAAAGAACTAAAATCAGGGGATCAGGATTTCTATTTTTGATGATGATAAATTGATGGGGTTTCAATTGTTTTTAAACTAGTGAAATGAGAAAAGAATTGCTTGAGTGAACAAAACTGGGAGTTACTAGTTCATGCTTTGTGGTTACGTGGGTGGTTCTGATAGAATTCAGAACGGTAGTTAATCCCCTAGCGGTTTAGGGAAATGCCTATTTTCACCGTACATCTTTTGAAAGAATACAAATCCCGATTTGAACCGCACGTTAGCATAAGTGAAATAGCCTATGATTTACTGTAAATGTACCTTTCTCTTTGATTAGTGTTTTTTTATTATCCTAAGATATGACGTCTATTGCGGAAGAACGTCATATACAGAAAGTGCATTAATTAATTGCGTTGAGTTGTTTTGCTTCTGAGCAGACTCTTTTGCACACATTGGGCTAAAACGCAGGGTCACAAGAACCCCAAGGCTCAGAGTAGGTTGGAAAAGGAGATCCACTGGATAGCTATTAGGAAACAAATATAATCCTTCTGTTCAGTGTGTTCTTTAAATTGCATACGATATAACTCTCCTGAATATGGAGTAAGGCTTAATGTCCCATCTGACGGACGGCGGTCTTTCCAAGCCCAACGGTATCTCTTTTATGACTAAGTGCACGAGATGGGTTTAGCAGAGATACATTTCAAAGCTGGCACAGATGGGACTCAAAACTGGGAACTGCAGATTATTAGAGGCTTACCGACTAAGTCAAACCCGCCACGAATTAATAAATAAATGAATGAATACCAGAAGACAAAATGGCTTGCAATAAATAATATTTAATTGGAATTAATTGAAATAGGATAGTAGAAAACGGAGAAGAAAAAAAAGAAGAAAATGGAAGGAGATAATTCTTAATTAAAAAAAAAGAAAACCTACAAATGTTTGACACTTCAGAATAAATCTTTCTTCGAAGAATTTATTTAAACCCATTTCAGAGTTTCCTAATTCTCACTTATTCCTTCCCAACGAAAGGATAATCCATAACCATACTTGAGTCGTCTACATCCAAAACCCTAAAATGCATTTTACCAAAATTAGAGATTTGTTTGCCATTTTGTTCCGTACTTTATGTCTCAGCAACTATGTGGAACTCGATCTGTTTAATACCTATTAGAAACACTTAAAAAATGTCAAAGGATGGCTTTTCTGGAAGGTTTTATTTTTGTTATTGATATTTTCACAAAACTTCAACGATGGATTATAGGGAATTTGAATCTAGAAGTCTCATTTATCTTAAAAGCTATTCCACAATCAAATCAGGGTAAGGAAACACATGGAAAACTGACATACAAACTGCTTTCTGGATTCGCTATCAATTCTAAAGTTTCAGAATATATGCGTAAATAAAATAGGTCGGAATGCAAAAAACAAAACACACACTGAAAATTAATGAACTGTGTTAGTTCAAGTACAGTTCCTAGGTTAAAAAAAATGTTCTTCAAACGTAAGATTTTATTCTCTTAAACACGTGTCAGAACTTGTCTTTTACACTTTTTTCTCGTTTGAAGTTTTAACTTGTTTTTTTCACTTTCTTCCTTATCAGTTGACTGTTTAAATTGCGACTATCCATCAATGTTATGTTATTTTAGTTTCTATTCTTCATAAAATCATTTCTGATCTTTCCCTTCATCGTAATGTTGTTTTTTCCGTCTTTATTAACTGATCAGATTTACCTGAAAATTGATTTTCATTTAATTCAAATCAGTTTTTAATCTTACTCTTCAGAAAGTTGATCTGATGTCCCTATTGTAATGACTAAAGATTTAACCGTTGTTGACTCCAGAAGTGTTTTAAAGGTAGCGCAAATCTGTGAATTTGTGCAAGGCCAATTGGTAAAATTAAACAGCGATGTTTAATTAAATTAAGCATTTCATGGATAGGTGATTCTCTCAAGCTGTAATGTGCTAGGTTTGTAACCTGATAGTCTTAGGTTGGAGTCGCAACTAGGCTTGTATTGAGATTTTCTCCAGCAGTTAATTCTGTGTCCTCGATGAAAAAGGGAACACCGATGGCTTAAAGGGGCTACCATTTGTAGACTGGGAGGTTAAACGTGTTGTAGGAGAGCCATACCCTGTGTAACTAAAGACAACCATTGATGGCTTCAAGAAAGACTTACATTATTCTCTTAACAGCTCTCAGTGGATATTTCTACCACCCAAATCTGATTCATTAGGATTCTTGTGACCTGGTTATTTATTCCGTTGTTTGTACAAACATGGCACTAAGAAGTAAAACAAACCATTCTAGTGTTTTTTTTATACTAGGTATTCCTAAAAAGTTATAACGCCATCTCTATAGAACGATTTGGATGGAGAAGTTGGGTTGTTTTACCTTTGAGAGGCACTTTTTTGCACACAATGGGCTAAATGGTCAGGTCACAAGGATCCCGAAGGCTCAGAGAAGGCTGTGGGAGGTGACCTACTGGAACAGCTGTTAGGAGACAGATGGTAGCCTCCCGTCAAGGCCATCCAGTGTGTTCTTTAACGTGCACAGGGTATAGCTCTCCCGCAAATGGGATCACGGCTTAACGTCCCATCCGACGGTCCGTGGTCTTTCCAAGCCCATTGGTGTTCCCTACTGACCATGGGCAGGGCGGGGAGTTTTGCGGAGATAAATCTCAACGCTGACCCAGCTGGGACTAGAACCTGGGAACTACAGATTACGACCCTGGCGCGCTACCGACTGAGCCATCCCCCCATGATGGAGAAGTCCAAAGAAACTTATACGTAGTTGAAGTTTTGCAAAGGATGTCACTTTCTATATACTTTAAACAAGGTCACATTTAGAATTTCCTCCAAGATGGTAATAATAATAATAGTGGTGGTGATGAGTGTGGATGCCGTCCCCAGCAGTCTAGTGATTTAAAAAGGACTTCTTCTATGGGATGAATGTTTTAAGAAGTGAAAGGGGTTGGGTAAGGGTATAGGGCCGGATTTACACATCACTCTCCCCTAGGCACGAGAAGCCGTAGCGCGTACTTTTATACGATCTTTCGTTCAGTTTTCTTATATTTTCTTTTTTTTTTCAAAACTATGGAAAAAGGAAATAATGTAATCGAAATGGAAGTCGGAATTTCAATAATACATAATACAGATTTAGTACCAAAATTGCAAAATGTAATAAATTACTGTTACATATAGAATACAAATTATAATATCTAGTATACCACAACATCTAGAATTGAATGCTGGCGGCCCTATTTGGTAAGTACTCCTACACAAGTGTCTAAAATGCCTTATGGGAACTTAGGTCATGGGAGGAAGTATTTCTTTTTCATTTTCCCAAAAGAAAAGGCGAAACTGATCAACCCTGAATACATAAATCGGTTTCTTCCGTGCATTAATTATAATATTCGCCTTACGAAGGTTTCTTACGAAAATAATCATAATATTCATCTGAACTCTGTGCAAAAATTTTAGTATTCCTCTAATATCCCATTAAATATACAATTCAGATACATAAAAAGGTATCTTAATTAAAATAGAATGTATGTCGAAATTGTGAAAATATTTGACAAATGTAGAAAGCAAAACTCACCCAAGAAACAGACTCGATTCATCCGTTTATTAGCAATAAGCCATGTGCATGATAACTTTAGTCTATGCATGCTAAACCCCACTTATTTGGTCGGTATGCTTCCATTTGAGGTTTTAAAAATATCTTTGACTGCGCCCATGGAGTACTGTATCTCTTTGATGTCTTTAAGGTTATTGACATTAAAATCGAACCTTTGATCAATGAGCACCTCTGATGGACCTTTATGTCTGTATCCTAACAGTTATGCAGTGTATGTTCTTCCTCTATTCAGCTGTGAGCACTTGGAGTACATCTCGCCTGGTCATTAGCCCAACTGTGCAAAAAAAAAGTACTACTCAGAGGTAAAGCAACAAAACACGTTATTTGGTTTAATCATAATTAATTAATACGTCGGTTATGTTAATTTATAACATTTTAACTATAATTGTTTTTCCTTTATAGAAATTGGATTTTTTAAAAATATCATGTAAAAAATTTCCAGATTCCATCTAGCATAAATATTTATTTTCAATTAAAAAAATAATAAAATTTAATGATATAGCACCTTATTTACCCAAGTAAAAAACGACTCATATAAAATATTTCTACGTCCTTGAGGAGAAGATTTTAATAAAAGCAAAAACTCCGTGTCTGGTCACACGCAAACGATTTCTAGCAAGAACAACTCATAGGTACAATACTCCACCACAGCAACTAGTTCCGTGTTTTATGTCAGAAACGAGTACGTTTTCCTAAGGTAAATTTTTGTTATCTGGAGTTTATGGAAGTGAGCAGTGAAGAATGCCGTTTTTATTATCTAAATAATATTCTCTGTAAAGCACACGGTGACTATCGATGCGAAGAGTTACCAATGGGCATATGTTTCGGAGTAGGCGTAGGTTTATCAAGTGTTATATAATAGTACACCGAAGAGCCAAAACATTATGACCACCTGCCTTAAATGTTGCCTGCCTAAATGACCACCTGCCTTAAATGTTGTCTGCCTAAATGACCACCTGCCTTAAATGTTATCTGCCTAAATGACCACCTGCCTAAAATACCAAAACCTTATATGTTGGTCTTCCACGTGCCGCCGAAACAGCTCTTACCCGGCGAGGCATAGACGCTACAAGATTTCTAAAGGTGTCTTGTGGTATCTAGTACCAACACGTTACCACTAGATCCCTTAACTCTAATAAGTTACGTGGTTGAGCTGCCGCAGATCGGATATGCTGTGCCAACACAAACCACAGATACTCGATTGGATTGTGTCTAGGGAATTTGGTGGCCAGGGCAATACCTGGAAATCTTCCTCATGTTCCGCGAACCATTCTCTAACAATGTGGCATGGCGCATTATCCTGCTGAATGAAGGAACTACTAGACGGATATACCGTTCCCATGAAAGGATGTATGTGGTCTGCAATGATGTTTAGGTAGCTGGTAGACGTCATAGTTTCCTGCACATGAATGACTGGACCAAGGGTTTCCCAGCAGAATATTGCCCAAAGCATTACCCTTCTCCACCAGCTTGTTTACGTCTCACGTGCATACTGGTGCCAACACTTCTCTAGGTAAAAGACGCACACATACCCGGCCATCCACATGGTGCAACAGGAAACCAAATTCATCGAACCAGACGACCTTCTTCTAATCATTCAAGGTTCAGTTTTGTTGCTCGCATGGGAATTGTAGGTGTTTTCGTCAGTGAACCGAGGTTAACATGGGCACTCGGAGCAGCCTGCGGCTACACAGCCCCCATTTTCAGCAGGTTTCGATGTATTGTGTGTTTGACACATTACTCCTGTCACCAGCATTCAAATTACGGGCGAGTTGCCCAACAGTATCCCTTTTGTTGACACCTACCATATGGGATAGTCTTCACTCACCTCTAGAATAGAAGAATCGTGGTTGGCCCACACTTTGCCAGAGGTTCATGGTTTTTCCCTACTCAGACCACTTTTTGAAAGTACTAATTACGGCTGACTGTGAGCACCCCCACAAGCCTTGCTGTCTCGGAAATGCTCTGACTCAGTCGTCTGGCCATTACAATTTGGCCTTTGTCAAACTCACTTAAGTTCGCTGACTTTCCCATCTGAAGAACAAGAATAACACTGATTAAGAGAGCTCAATATCAGGTATTTTATACGGTTTCATGACCTTCACAGGCGCCGTCGTTTACCTGCAGTTGATTCACTTTGCATAAAGATGCGCTAGTCATAATGTTTTGGATCTTCGGTGTATATTTATATTAAATATCCGTGATATGTAAAAATCCGTAATTTCGGGCGAACGGACTGAAACTCGTTTCTTGCATTACCGCGGTGTGATGTCTTTGGTGGTTGAAATTATTCGGTTCCCTGTGGTTTCCTGGGTATTCCCCAAATTTGGTGGAGTTAAGATAAAGTGTTCATAGTTGCTGTGGGTCAGGAGTAAACCCTCTGAAAGTGTTCAAAATTTCTGGGGGGCTGGCGTCGCCTGCATTGTAAATGGAGCAGTACATTATCCCTCATCGAGAAGTTGTGAATGGAGTAGTACATTGTCAAAGGGAAAAGTTATGAAAGGACTGACGTTTCGCGCCAAACGTTTGGCGTGGTTTGACTAGTATAACTATATTCTATGTAATATAGCTAAGTAAAATAATTATATAAAATGTGATAGAACTTCATAAAATTATCTGAAATTATCCCATTTATTTTCATGATGAAATCCTGCCAACATTAAAACAACTGGGATGTGCAGAGATATGCGATGTTTTCAAGTTTAATGCTGTTGGAGAATCGGTATTTTCAGTCCTAATTATATGCATTGCGGGCATTTTCATTTGAAATGTGCGCTAAAATTTTGAATATGCTTTTACAAAACACCCAGGTCACATTTATTACGTCCTTTCTGGTCGAAGAGGGTGTTGCTAACTGTGTAGCGCACACGTAAAAGATAACACCTTTAAAAACAGTATGTTAAAATACAGATGAGGACATCTATACTATTATACAAACGTTTCATACGGTTATCCAATAAATAGATGCAGTCAGCTTTCGCAGCCCATTCAAAAGTTATAATATCTTTCAGAATCCAGTGGAAATCATTAGTCTATTTTTGTCACTCTGCGTAGATCATGATTTTTCAACAAACCCTCCACCGAGTTAAAGCATATTTAATATTTATGTTTCTGAATAATATTATTGGAAGCTGAAAATGTTTTAAAAGAAGCTTATATTTAAAGGTATTAATTCACTATAATTAATAATTTATCATTTTATATATTATATTTTACATAGTGAATTAATGATTATTTTACTCTGTAAAAGTGCGAATAAATTTAATGGTAATAATATCCATGTTCTTTAATTTGTCATTTCTAACGTTTTCATACCGATAAAGTAATATTGAAAGATCTAGAATTTAGACAATCATTAATTTAGTCATAATATTTTGATACACATGTTGACACATAATTCAAATATGGCCTGAAGGTGAAAAAAGGTTTAAATTTCTTTCTGTTGGTCTTCATCTTCTCCAAACCTCTTCCATCTTTCTTCCATGGATTAAATTTTGTTACGCATTAAATTATTTATATTCAGTCCAATGAAATATTGAGTGCGTATTTGTTTTCTCACTGATAAGTTTAGAAAATTCCTATAGTTCAACTTTAAATCTATCCAAAAAACCTTGACCTTTTTCATCTATCTTGAACTCCGTCCCGATTAGCTACTTCTGAAGCAAAGGAATTTTGTTTGTCCTCCATGCAAATATTTGCTTGTAATATATCATTTTTGATTTATTTATTTATTGATATACCAAGTTGGCCTTTTTTATATGTAGGAGGTATAGGTGAAATACACCCGGAATTCTACTACAGTCAAATATAGTCTCTGATCTCGTATGTTGCACCGGGTTTGACACTTTTGGCAACAAATCAGTTGTAATCACCAAAAAAGAATTTGTTACTATAGATACCTCAATTAGTATGTCCATCGACCTCGCTGAAAAATGGTATTTTCAATTAAATTGATCAGACTTTACTTGCTTCTTTCTTTTCAGCGCTATATTTGGTTTCATTATTCAAAAATCTGTTTTCTTTTAGCTTTTATAGCATTGATATTAAAATATTTTAAAAGTTAGGTGTGTTGGCTTAGGAACTATGGGAAGACTGCTTGTTTTTATTTATGGTGGTCTTCAAGAAGTGTAATATACCTTCATTCAATCGATTCAAATATTTATTCTCACCACATTAGACCTTATTTAGCACAATATAAACAACCCAAAACCATTAACTGCTCTAGGCTGTCGTAGTTAATACAATATGAAGTAATATAAATGAAAGTGCAATTAGTTCTTACAAATTAATTATAATCCAGTAACAGTTGACCAGACGAGATTCTAGCATTTTTAATGAATTCTTCATTTAAATACAATAAGAAAAATGAAAATAAAATACGTTTATTACAATTGCTTAAAGCATTTTTTTTTAAATATATACAGGTAGCTTTATAATTAGCGATAGTTGCATTCCCAAGGGTAATCCCGAATATCGATGTTTTTTCTTGATAGTAATAATGTTATAAGTAGAGGTTGCTTATCGGAACATTTCTTCAAATTTGCTTCTCCATGGGAAGTTATTTATTTGTAAATATTTTTGATTGTTATTATTCATCGCTCTATTCGACTATTGTTGTGGTCGCGTGGGAATAAAGTTGATGAAAGAGTTAAATTTGTTCGCTTTCTGGGGAACTTTTCGTATTCGTTTAAGTATCTTTGGCCTCCTATTTTAATGACATTTCAATTAGTAATTTGTTCGAATGTTTATTTTACTCTCAGTTATTTTTGTTTTATCTTTGATTTCCCTTGCTTTAAATTTTGATTTGGAGGTATAATAATTCCATTAATTTTAATATTGCCGTCACTCCAACGTTTCTAAATACAGTAAAATGGAAAATTAAAGTCTATCAAAATAAAAGCTACAAAGATATTTTGATTTCCACACTCCTTTAAAATTCAACCTCAGTGTTTTTTATAAATCCTAAAGTTACTAATTTCATTCAATTTTATTTCGCAAAAGAAAGTTATTAAAATTATCAGAATAAAAAGTGGAGAGTGTAATTTAAAGGACAAACTTTTCGAAATAAAGCAAGTCGATAATAATTTGTGTGATCACCACATTTCAAAAGAAAGCATAAATCATATTATATTGAACTGTCTAAAATTTGAGAAAAAATGACGGCAGTTTTTTTTTTTATTCTTTGAGAAATGTTAGCATGCAGAAATTCCATTTGGACCAAAATTTGGAAATTTAAAAAGTTAAAACTATAAAAAATTTATGGATTTCGCTAGAAAAAGTATAATGGAATTGAATGTATATAATAGAATTGGATGATTGTAAATTTTTTTCTAAATTGCCTTGATGAGATAGAAGGATTTGGTTTTATTTTCTGGTTTTCTCAAATGAAGGATTTGTATTGCATTAATGTTGCTCATATTAGACGTTTGGGACTCTTAATATTTTGTTACACAAATAATTTTCTCACATTATAGTCTTCGCTGAATTTTAACGAGCAAAAACTGTGAGGGAAATGTTTCGTAAATAGTATTTATTTGCATCGGAGCTCATATGAAATGGAGTTGAAACAAAATTCACGTAAGTGGGAGATACTGTATTCCCTTATTAATTAAAACTTTTCAAAGGAAACCAAACTATAAAGAGTGGAAATCGAATTAAAAATGGACTTTATTAGATTTTATAAACACATATTTACATCAAAAGCGACTTAACTGGAAAAGTAAGCATTTTACGAAAGTGCATTGGGGTTACGGAATCGAACATCTCACTTAAATCTCCTTAAATCTCGATTTTCAACATTATTCGTTTAAATACTTAAAGGTCATCGAAGTTGAAAAATTTAACAGCAGATGCTGTTTTTACACTCTTCCTAAACAATTTTCTTAATAATCAAAGAAAACTGGAAGATCACCGCACAAACTTGTAAAATTACATCTATTTTGGTAAACCATTTGTTATTAGGGATAATATCTGGTATTTAATAAACTTTTGAGGCAAATTTACGTGACTAATAGGAGCTGTGAAATATTTCAGCTTTCATAATTATTTAATTGTTAAATGAATTTTTGTTGAAAACTGATATTTGATTACATTTGACTAGATCTTCAATTTATCTCAAGTGGTATTAATTCCTAAAAAGCTTATTTAGAAAGAAAGAGGAAGACAGTTTTTGATGTAGCCGCCCATTTACCTAATGTGAAAATGTCCGACTGCTTTTGGAGTGGAGGGTAATGTCTTAGTCGGTAGCGCGCCAGGTATGTTGGCAGTTCCCAGGTTCGAGTCCCAGTAGGGCCAGTGTTGTGGTTTATATCCTCGGTCAGTAAGAGCCACCGATGAGCTTGGAAAAGTAGTTTTGGCGCTAGGATTCCGTCTGTCTCCACAGCTATCCAGTAGATCGCCTTCTCCAACCTTCTTTGACCTCTTGGGACCTTGCCATTTAGCCTATTGTGTACAAAAATGCCTTTTAGAGATAACACAACCCAACTGAATGCTTTTGGTAACATGGTGTATTTATGTACAGTTTGGATCTACAAAAACGTTTAGGGATCTGCTAAACATTTAAACATTAAAAAAGCAGTTTTTTTATTTTTCGAAAACTATTTTCGCTAAATAATGCAAATATATATTTTTTCCTTTCCGTTGTAATTGTCTTTTAAAATATATACATTAAAAATACGTGTAGTACACATATATAATGAACCCTATTTTTAACTATCGGACTAATAGGGGGAAGGGGTGTCTGTTAGTAACAAAAATTTGTTAAGTTCGAATGTTTATATAACGAGGTAGAGAGTATATGATCTTATAATAACCAATGCAATACATTAGGAACATCACTAAACAGACTAATTACGTCTATCGGATACCTGTAATAGCAATGAAAAAACAATACTCTTCACCAATGTTTCCCAAAGAGGGTGATACCGCCCCCTGGGGGGCGCTGGAACGATCCAAGGGGTCGGTAGTAGCCTCGGGTGCAACTGGAGGGCGTTGGAAGCATAAAAAAAGAAGGGAAGATAGGAAATTTTTGAAAAACCGTTCGTACATGTTTCATCTGTTGTGTAACATAGAGTTAAAGTCGTAGTGATTACTTTATTTTCCAAATAAACACATAAAATTATCCTTCGTTATCTTAATTTTCTGTGTGTAATGCGAATGTTGCTATGGTTAATTTTAATAAATAATTTCATAATTTCAAGCTTCAAGGTGTCTTATTTACAACAACATCTTTCTTTACTATGTTGTAGGACGTAGGTAGAAATATAAATACATAAAAGAACGCAAATTTGTCACTGCATCTTTCTGTTTGTTCACTTAAAGAAGGTAGATTTCCAGGGTGCGCTTAGTATTTTTTTTTTCTGAAAAGGAGGCGGTGGGACAAATAAATTTGGGAACCTCTGCTCTACACTATACAGAAAAACTCTTATTCTGAATGTGATGAGATGTTATTCTTCCTTGACCTCTTGTTAATAGAGGTGATGAGGGACTAGAATCTCCCTGTTGTCTCTTACTAGTAGAGGACTGTAGTGAGAGAGACTAAAGTCTCTCTCACTACAGTCCTCTACTAGTAAGAGTCTGTAGTCCTAGACCCGTAGAGGACTGTAGTGAGAGAGACTAAAGTCTCTCTCACTACAGTCCTCTACGGGTCTAGGAGCATCAACGGGTTTGAAGAAATTTAAAAGCGAATTGTGACTTTCACTAAACAAAAGCAGATCGAACTAATTTAATGTGGGGCGAAAGGATGCTACCCATGAAACCCGTAAAATCGGGGTTCTTAGAATAGAGGTTTTACTGTGTATATATACTGTTATTTTTCGGCTCCGTTCCGATTATCAGAATTCTCTTAGGATGGCTGTCGTGACCCAAAAAAAGGTTCTGATCATGTAAGACTATGACAGATGTGATGACCTGGGTTCGGATCCTGTCCGACTGTGACAAATGTAATGTCCTCCCTACTCCGATCTATGGAGACTGAGCCAAACGTCGTGGCCGCCGGAGGACGATGCGATTGTTGCTTTATAATTACTTCACCCTCACTTCGGTGAAATTACAAGTTCGCGGGTTTTTAGGTCTGTGTTACTGCACGCCTTTAAAGAAACTGGTGTCGAATGATGAATAACAACAGTCCATTAATTATTGCACGAGAGTTGGATAGGGATGACACAGTTTTATTTATAATATATACAGCTACGCGCTGGGAATGCGCTCAACTCCGTGGTCCTATGCTGCTTTGCTGCTGCAAACATTAATAATGGGGTGGAGAATCACACACTGTGCAAGTTATCATTTTACAGTCCTCAAAATTCGGCGAAGGGATAACCAACCTTTGCCTACACTGTGGTTCCTTCTGAACCACAAGAATAAAACAGATTCACACAAGAATCTCGATTCCCCTTTGGAATCGCACCCTCACTTCAAGGGTTTCTTTTTTTGAGTATGGGCGGCATCCTTCCGATGCTTGTTGACACGACCTTTCGTTCAACGTGCTCGCACCAAGACTAAAGCTCCCAATCTACCGCCTAGCCTCGTGCGCTGCATTAGCGCCCTAGGCAAGTCATTTATGACCAGAAACAACTGCTGGCATTTGTCACCGCTTGCACGCAGCACTTTAGATCCGAAAAACAGCAACAGTGAGTCATCCCAGCACAAACATTTCCAAGAACACATAAAAATATATACAATAATAAAATACAACAAAAATATATCAATAAATAAATAAACATAAAATTCGAGGGACATGACAATGGCGGTCGTTTCACCTTGCACCATTCCTTACTTCTAGATCAGAATATGTTTATTCTTAAATACACGAATTTAATATGTTTGATTAAGAATTTTTTTCCGTATATAGACTATAACTTGGCGATAAAAGATATATATATATTCACATGTAGATAATCTACAAGAAAGCTGCTAGTCTACGAGATTTAACCCGATTGCGTCAAGTTTGATGAATGCATTTTGAGGAACATCGCTATAGTGCACGTGTAATTAAGCATAAAATCTGCTGGTTTACGGTTACATGACGATCCAAAGATACACTAGTCGTTAGGATAAATAATATGGGATAATAAACATTAGTTAAATTTAAAGAGTTTATAAGTCCTTTCAACAGTGAATAGTTTATAACAATAATAATACACACTCAAGCAGCTGCTTGCCACAGAGGTGACTTATTGACCTGACTATTCTTCGATTCCTTTTAATGTAAAAAGAAGTTTCGAATTATTTAAAGACACAGCTCTGATCTGTTTAAATCGAAGCACACATAATACGCTTAGCGTTAGCAATCTCCCATCGCTGACTAAGATTATTGGAAACTAAGAGTTGTATTGGTAAGAAAAACGAAAAAAAAAAATACAATCTCAGAAAGAAGAAAGCAATTGCTGTATTTCAATTAAGTTATTGGATTTATTCAATCGTATTGTTTTCGGCACCGGGAAAGGACCTTTCTTTTTCAAAACACACTCTGATTGAATTTGAAACAAATAACATTACACCGACATCAGTTCTTGTAACTGAATTTAATGTATTGTCTCACTTGGTTCTGATATATCAGCACTTTTTTTGAACAAAGGCAACTTTTTCTTATTCTTGAATGAATAGAAAGGAACACGCACATGGATATATTTTTCACCTTTTTTTAAAGATAACTTCATGATGAATCAGAATATTTGTTTTGGTCATTAAGTGCTTTTAATTTCGTTTGAAGTGCAGATTTTGTTTTTCCGAAGTCTTATTATAGCTGTTGTTGTCATTATTCCTTAGTTATTTTCCTTTTATATCACATTTTTCCTTTCTCTTTTTAATCCGGTGTAAACTTAATGAAATTTTCCCCCCCATACAGACTATAACTTAATATAGACTGCAAAATCGAAATATTGGAAAACTTTCTTCGAAATCCATAACTGACAAAACATACGAAACTAGCATTGTACCTAATGTAATTGATCTAGATGAAACACATTTATTATATATGTATTATCTAGAACAGTGGTTCTCAACCATTTATGCTTCACGTACCCCCTGGAAATGTGTATGTAACTGGCGTATCCCTTGTATAGATAGATAAAACTATAGTTATAGTATAACAATGGGAATAAAATATAAAAATATATATATATATGTAAACACATTATTAGCGACTTTTGAGCTCTCACGGCATACCCCAAAATATTTTACTGCGTACCCCCAAGGGGGACGCGTAATGCTCGTTGTAATGCTCGTCGTAAGCTCGTTGTAATGCCTTCTGTTAGAACTAGTAGGGTATTGATTAACATTAATCCTGCGCTTCCTTCTTTCGGAAATAAGTTCCACAGCCTTATCATTCAAATAATTTTGTTTCCTCTGTTCCCCTTTTCCCAAAAGAGTACTTTGGTTTCAAGAAAACCCTGTTTAAACTGATCCCATTCTTTATCAACTTCAGCATTAACCAAACCATGATTGTCATAATGACTAAGTAGCCTATCGTGGTATGTTTTGGCTAAATCTGAATCTTTCAGGCAATTCAGTGTTATAGCTAATTTTTTTAACCTTAGGACATTTCTTAAGCTTCAGCTGCAAGACACTTTTGATTAGGTAATGGTCAGACCCAATTTGGGTTTCTCTGTATGATCTGGTATTCCTAACTGAACTAGCCCATTTCCTGTTAATTAAAATATAATCGATCATATTCTTCTGCAACCCATCAGGTGAAACCCATGTATGTTTATAAATGTCCCGATGTTTGTAGTATGTGTTAGTTATTCGCAAACCATTAAGTTTACTTACCTGTAGGGAGACGTTCCCCATTGCCATTGGAACTACCAATGCCAAAGAGACCTAAAAATCCTGCCCAAAGATTAGAGTCAGTACCAACTTTAGCATTGAAGTCACCTAAGACAAGAGAGATATCTCCTTTACTCACAGAATTCAAAATATCCCGAAGCTGGCTATAAAACGTATCCTTCTCGTTCTGATCAAAGTCTCTCTGGGGGCATAACAACAGATGACATTCAAGTCTTTAATTTTTGCTTTAAATTTTGCAGTAAGAAATCTTTCATTAATGCAATCATATCCTAGAAGAGCATCCCTGGCGTGTCTTCTGAGAAGCAAACCTACACTTTGGAGATGATTTCCATCCTCCCTGCCTAAAAAGAGAAATTTAAAGTTATTTTTAAGTATCTCACATTTACTTGTCTATCTGGTCGCTTGCATGCCCAGAATACCTAAGTTATAACGCTGGAATTCCTGCGTGAGGAAATCAAGAGAACAATCTCTATGTGACGTCCTCACATTTCACGTACCTCCAGAGAGAAAATGACTAGTAGGAATTTTAAAGAAACGAGGTTTATTGAGAGAGGTAGGACCAACAGTATCAAATATCCCCCTGATCGCAGACATAGGGCAAAGACCTGTCCCTCCTCCTCTAAAGACTGAAGTTACCGATGCTGGAAGGAACTTCAGGCACCACCTTTTCAAGAGCCATATGGCTTGCTGAGATACATTACTCCAGTTTAGGATTGATGATGTCCAATTTACTAAGTGAGGGTTCAGATACCTGCGATGGTCTCTGATCAGAATTATCTACCAGCTGATATAAGGTATCCCGTGAATCTGTTAACTTAGGGCTGGCAACCCACAAGCAAACAGGAAACAGACAGATTCTCCCTCAACATCCTGGACAGCTGCACTGATGGGCATCAATGCAGCAGGTCCAGGATCCATAATGAATCTCAAATCCATAAACCAGTCCAGTCAGTGGGTATAAATGGTCAGCACCAGGACCCTGTGAAGTTGATCATTCCTTAGCAGGGTTGAAAAAGCTAAAAAGTTGCCTTAGATGACCAGATCAGTAGGCCACACTGAGCTGGCAGCCTTCCCCTTGCGTTCCCTTCCAAAAGAGAATATCTCTTTTGAAAGGTACTAACGGCCTGCACCTCGAGAAGGTGGGGTAGGACATTAGGTGCTAGACCTGGCCGGTTCTGTGCATCATCCATGGGTGTACACAGCTTTCCTTCCAGTTTATGCCTAGCTACCATTTACATCTCAGTAAATGGTAGCTAGACATAAACTGCATAAACTTTTTTCTAAACTGACAGCGATTTTCAAAACTGTGATACTCGAGTTTAATGCTACAATTCATTTACACATGGATTTGAAGAATATTATATTATAGAAGATAAATTCAAGAAAATAAATCGTTTTTCAGTATTACCTACTTTATTCAGAAACCTTGTTTGAAAATGCTCTTTTCTTTACCAAAACGATGTTTACTAAGTTTTTTAATCACACTAGTACACAAAATGCTAGGTATTTGGTAGTACGTGAAAAATAATATTTTATGAACCGATGATCTACAATAGTCTTTTAAATTTTCAGTAGCTGCATAGAAAACAATGCTTAGCTACAGAGGAAAGGGATCTGAGTTTGAGACCCAGATAAGGCATGGGTTTTTCTTGTTTTGTTTTTCTGTTGATGTGTCTACTTAACAAATCATTTCTGCGGCAAATTAAACCGATAAGTATTTTTAGACTCATTAATATTTTAGATAAACTAATAATGGCCTGAATAGTTAGCTGAAAAACTGGGTTTCACCATGAGTGGGACTCGAACCAACACTTTCCAGTTACATGCAGAATGTCTGCACCTTCCCACTTACTGAATATAACTGAAAAGAAAAACTGAAAAAGGGTGCAGACATTCTTTTTAGGTTTTTTTAAGATGTGGACTACTGTTGCTGGAAAGTTTTCTTTACACAGCTCTCAGACTTGGGTATCTTGTTGACTTGGCTATTTATCCTTTTGTGTGCAAAAATGTGCCACTCAGAGATAAGCATCTGAACTAAACCTCCAAAACTGGAATCCTGTTTGATGACTTCATATGCTTGAAAGCTCGATTTTCAAATTGAAGTGGAGATAAGAAATTATTTAAATAAGTAGTTAGGTCAAGTTGAAAATCATTTGCTCTTAAGTTTCTTTTTAAAATTTAAAAAAATAGCACTAACACAAAATTGCCAGAGCTCCCAGTAGGAAGAGTGTGATCTGCCCATTTTATGTTTGTGGAATAAAAAAGATGTGTGGCTTGTATTTGAGTTGATTTTGGAAACTGACAGTGAGAGTGAGAGAGAGCAAAAAATTCTGAAATATCCACCATTGGTCATATTTGCAGACGTGTGGGATCGTTTGAAATCTAACATTTCCTATCAGGAGCTTGCTGCTTTATTAAATAGTTTCACATCCACGGTGGTTCTAAAAATATTCCTCTTGAAAACATTCTGCTGGGTCCTTAGTACAATAACGAATTAAAAGAACAACAACAACAAAAAAAACCTGAGATATATCCCACTGGTCATATTTGCAGTTTAAAATCTAACTTTGCAGAAGCTTTCTGCTTTATTAAATAGTTTCTACATCCATGGTGGATCTATACAAATTCCTCTTGAAAACAACTCTGCTGGGTCCTTAGTACAATAATAAAAGAATCCATCATTTTATGAATAGGATAATACTTTTTGGTTTTTTTATCCATTCCTCACATGACAAGCGAATTCAATATTCCAAACCATAAGGTTTAATTGAATGTGATTCTATTGGTCTACCATTTTTTTGGGGGGAAAAAGAAACACCTTAAAGAGAGCCTCCAAAGGAAAAGAACATGTTATGCTTTGTCGTTAGGGAACCGAATTCGATGTCTTCTTAACTCATCTTTTATTATTCGTTTCGTTTCTATTTTCAAAAGCTGGCAAGTCTCCAATATGATTATTATAGAGGTTTGATCTAAGGCTGAGTCTGTATTCTAAGATGCTTAACATCCACTCCTTCCCCCACACCATACAAAGCGTATAAAGAGGGCGGAAGAAGCTTTTATCACGCGAACAATAAATGATACGATCATTATGTGGAGCACTACAATGGGAGCGTGGTGATCACGTCACTTGATTCATTCCCCCGCAAGCCCACGTGAGAAATGGGTGACGTTGACAGCACTCCCATCGGGTTGGCTTTGATAAATGTTACCTCCGGCCGCGTTCGCTGACCAAGAGGAGGAATCAGCCTATCATCTTTCGCTGTCGGCGAACTCTTTCAGCTAGTGTTACGCAGCTGTTTGGGCTCAATCAACGAGAAACAGAAAGCGCATTTATGTACAAATGAAATTAGGTTTGTCTCAGGATATAGGTGGAGAAAGATTTCTTTTCCGACGTAAATCTGGGGCCAGATAATGTTTTTCTCTTTGTGAAGTGTGGGTTTCGATTTAAGAAAAAAATATCTCAAAAAATGAAGAAAGCGTTATTTGTTTGGTATTGTACTTAATAGTAAATAAATAAATGAAATAAGGTCGTATCTAGAGGACATTTCATTTATTTATTTATATTAACTACTGGTTTTACATTAACTACTGGTTAACTACTGGTTACTAGTATTATTAGAGGTAATATCCTCCTATAATATTAAACTATTGGTTAACTACTGGCAACTAGTATTATTAGAGGTAATACCCTACTCTTGAAGGAGGTGGACATTACCTCTAATAATGTGGGCGGGGGTGGCTCAGTCGGTAGCGCGCCAGGCTCGTAATCTGTAGTTCCCAGGTTCGAGTCCCAGCTGGGTCAGCGTTGAGATTTATCTCCGCAAAATTCCCCGCCCTGCCCATGGTCAGTAGAGGACACCGATGGGCTTGGAAATGCCACCGTCCGTCGGATGGGACGTTAAGACGTGGCCCCGTGTGCGGAAGAGCCATACCCTGTGCACGTTAAAGAACACGCTGGATGGCCTTGACGGTAGGCTACCATCTGTCCGCTAACAGTTGTTCCAGTGGGTCCCCTCCCCCAACCTTCTCTGAGCCTTCGGGGTCCATGTGACCTGGCCATTTAGCCCATGGTGTGCAAAAAAGTGCCGCTCAGAGGTTAAACAACCCAAACAACCTCTAATAATACTAGCAACCAGGACAGATGTGAAAAAATATTAAAAAAGTATAGATGTATTACCTTTTTATTTCAAGAAATTTGAAAAAGACAACTAAAACGAAGCGAAAAAACAATACCGGAACAGCGTTCTGGTTCATCCCTGATTCATTCCCCACCTCCCACTATCATTCGGGCCACTTGGCCTCCCCTTTTACTCTTTTTCTACATCTGAGTCTGGTTCAAATATTTTTGTTTTAATGATTTTTATCCATTGTAGTATTTTAGAATGCATTATGATTTTTATAAGAAAATAGTTATACAGGTGTTTCAAAAAGGACGCAACCCTCTATTGTATTTTTCTATTTAAACTTGACAAAAGACCCAAATTTCAAAAGATGCGAATTAGACATATATCTACCTTTACAACAGATGTTGAAAGTGATTTCCTGCAACCTGGATGAAGGTTTGTACCCGGTTCATGAAATTTGCAGCCACCTTTCGTAATATCTGTTTTCTTATGTTTAAAATCTCTCTTTCAATGTTAGTCTTCAAGTCCTCAAGTGTATGAGGATTGTTTTGAAACACTACATATTTGAGATATCCCCAAAGGAAAAAATCTGGAGGAGTAAGATCTGGGGATTTTCGGCGCTACAAATTTTTTTTAAATCAAATGATCCTCAAAAATTTCCTGCAATATGACCATTAAGTCATTTGCAGTATGGGCGGCCACTCCATCTTGTTGAAACCAACACTCTAGTTCATTCACATCCAATAGTGGAATAAACTGTTGGATGAGGTCACGATAAACTTCACAAGTTAGAGTTGAGTCAAAAAAAGTCCCTATTACACGACGACGGAAAATTGTACACCAAACACCAATTTTCCGTCCGTGTAATAGTCGTTTGGGAAAAGTGTGAGCATTTTCACTGCTCCATATTCGACTGTTTTGACAGTTCACATACCCATCTAAGTGAAACCAAGCCTCGTCATTGAAATAAACACGGTCCAACACCTCAATTCCCTTTTCATCAACAAAAGAACGAAACCAATGACAATACCGTAAACGTTTTTCATGGTCTGGTTCTTTCAGTTCATGAACAACACCAACGTAGTAGGCTTAAAATTTTAACTCCTGTACAGCCCTGAAAACAGTTGTTTTTGTGTTGTTTTACCTCTGAGCGGCACTTTTTTGCACACCATGGGCTAAATGGCCAGGTCACATGGACCCCGAAGGCTCAGAGAACGTTGGGGGAGGGGACCCACTGGAACAGCTGTTGGGAGACAGATGATAGCCTCCTGTCAAGGCCATCCAGCGTGTTCTTTAACGTGCACAGGGTATGGCTCTCCCGCACACGGGGCCACGGCTTAACGTCCCATCCGACGGACGGTGGCCTTTCCAAGCCCATCGGTGTCCCCTACTGACCGTGGGCAGGGCGGAAATTTTGCGGAGATAAATCTCAACGCTGACCCAGCTGGGACTCGAACCTGGGAATTACAGATTACAAGCCTGGCGTGCTACCGACTGAGCCCCCCCCGCCCCCCTGTGATCCAACCTGTGAAGATAACTTTCTAAGAGATTTTCTGGGTGATCAAGTTAAACGCTGAGACATATCATCAAAAACTTTGGCCGTTAACAGTGATGGCCGGCCTGGGCTCTTTCGATCCTGTACTGACCCAATGTCGCGAAATTTATCAATCAAATGGGATATTGTCAACTTGTTGGGAACTGCAGACTGAGGAAACTTCAACCCAAACTCCTCTCTCACACGTTTGTAAGATTTGTAGGCACAATAAGTCTGAACAGTGAATACATGTTCGTTTTTTGAAACCGACATAGTTGACACAACAAAAAGGAATGAATGCTTGAGTGAGATTAGCACGTGACAAGGTCATTTCAACTGCTAAAGGTTATTAACCTTGAGTACAGTAATGCCAACTGACTAATATTATGGCATAAAATGTACATGCAGTAAGTTCTACTCTCTTATATTTAGGGTTGCGTCCTTTTTGAAACACCCTGTACATAATTTTAAAGTATTCTACCGAATATTCACTGTCAAGATCTTTCTTCTTTATTTGAGAGATCTGTTAGCCGAATGTCTTTACTGGACCTTAATCACACAGTGATTATCGTACTCAATAATCAACTAGTCATCTCTTGATTAAATAGTACATTTAATGAACAGCACTTTATGTAAACTAATAGAAAAACTTCAATTGGGCACAACCTTAATCCATTGCCCAACCGAGAATATCCAGTCCAGAGGATTGACCAGACTTCATTAAAAAGTTCTTCAACGATGTTGACAACAGTGTTGTTTTTCAACGATGTTGTGCTCTTGGAGTTCTTTAACTCCCAGAGTACAACTTTCCACTTTACTTCCGACCCTTTCGACGGTCAGGAGACAAAGTCCCTTTCTTCTCCAATGGGCTCCACACCCCCTTCCTTTCTCGCTGTAAGTGCGCAGCAGACCTCATGTCACAGTATTCCATGAAGCGCTGGTCAGAATTCCCGCATGTCGTACGGGTCATACATCACTTTCGCCTAATAGAGCATACAGTGAAGAGGCATCATGAACGCCCAGATGGGAACATTCTTGACACTCACTTAATGCCGTTGGTTTATATTACTAGACTGGTTTAACTTTACTATAATTCAGGAATTTAAATCCCTTATTCTCATCGCATAAGACTTTCAGAAAATTATGTGACAGAGAAATTCTGAGTTTTCTTATTTTTCATTTACAAAACATAAGACAGAAGAATCCTAGAAGCTACTCCTAGTTTTTAGATGCCTTCACATATAAGGACACGCTCTACTAAGATCAAAGCCATTGCTGACCACCACCTCAGTTAGAGCTAACATAACACACAAAATTAGCCCAACTGAAACAGTAGCTAGTTACCCTAACTATTCCAGTTAAGGCTGATTTTAAGAATTCACTGAGATATCCGTAATAGTTTCTTATATAAGGGAGTAATATGTACATGTGATATGTATTGGTAAAACTCTGCTTCCACTTCTGACGTCGCTTTGCCCGTCGCCTGTACAGCGCTCAGGATCATTTATGGTGAACATCCAACAGTAGTCAGCCAACATTGACATGGACCAGTTTCCCTGGTATAGGTTCTCCATCGTTGCAATGTCCTGGTGAAAACGTTCGCCGCGCTTATCACATGCAGCAGTTGTCGGGGAAGAAATCTAAGTGGGAGTGGAGAAAGTGGTTCTTTAAGCACATATTGCAGCCACGTTTATGATACAGAGACCACATGGCCTTTCTTGTAGTTGTCTGCCCTGAGATTCTCGAGGAATTTTGTTGACACCAGACGAAATGTATCCAAAGACTTTCTCGTCACCCTGAAGCACGTTGTCGAACACCTGTTATCTAAACAGCTCACGGATCTGAGGACCCACAAAAATTCCCTCTTTAATTTTCGCTTCACTATGTCGAGGTAGTCAGCCAAGTACTTGAAAGCTGATGCAGTCTGGTCCATGGCTTTACGAAGTTTTTCATTACAACCGAATTTGATGTGTAGGGACATAGCAGGATTTTGTGCGTTTCTACCAGAGCTTGGTGTTCTACATTCTTCTCTCCGACCTTCAGAGATTTCCTCTGAGGTTAGTTTCTCTTCACGTAATGAAAAGTCTTTGCTTGGCTGTCCCATTCACATAGGAAACAGAGTACTTCGTATTTCCCAGCTGCAGACCCATCAACAGAACCACTACCTTCAAGTTAATACAGAGATGCCAGCCATACTTGCTGTATTGAAGAGAATTCAACAGCTGTTTTAGGTTGTCATAGGTTTCTTTCATGTAGACAGCGTGTCCGACCGGAATGTATGGAAGTCGATTTCCATTATGCAGCATCACCGCCTTGAGACTCAATTTCCAGGAGTTTATGAATAGTCACCATTCTTGAGGGTCTGTTTGATTCCGAAGGCATTCATCAGGCCATCAACATTGGAGCAGAACACAATGTCATCTTCCTTTCTTAAGTAAGGCACAAACTTCTCATGACAAGTTTGAAACCAAGTCACTTGGACATTTTCCTTGAGAAGATTCCATTGTTTAAGTCTTGATCCAAGTAACTCTGCTTTGACCTTGGACAGCTCCAGATAACGAACATGATCGTTCATTTCTTCTTCGGTGAGAATGTGTGGTGCAGATGACACACCGTGGCAGACGTATGGATCATCATTAGACACCGAAGGCTGCAGAGAACCTGTCATCGGTTCGCCTCCCTCCTCATTGTCTGAAACGATGGAAAATTCTTTTGGAGGTTTGGGAACCAGAAAGCCTTTGCTGCGTGGAACTGATCGGAGAGCAGATTGTATATTCGGGAACACTATTGTCCACTTCTTTTTCCTTGTCATGCCTCCAGAAAGAGGTGGAACCATGCAGAAGTATCAGTCATTTGCGTGATTGATTGGCTCTCTCCAAACCATAGGAACAGCAAACGGCATCGCCACTTTTTAGCCTTTCAGCCGGTTTTAGAAATTAGATTCTAATACCGGACTACAAGTACTTTGGAAGATTTCTTGCACACATACCGCAGCATACATGTGGGGTCCTGGTTCCCGATCTTGCATCTAAAATAAAACTAATACACCACTTTCACTATTGGAGTGATGGCCCTTTTCTGGCTTACAAACATCACTTCCTGCAAATGTAACAAAATGTATCTGCACTATTAACACAGTTATGAGGCATCACTAATGCTGGATTAAAACTGCAAGGATCACTTGTGTTGTACTTATGACTCAGGGGTAATGAATCTCTTTTGTTGCGATCTTATGCAACCACGGCAATTCCCGGTTCCGCTTGTACAGCACTACCTGGTTATGAAAAGCCGTGCTTATCTAGAGCCAGGGGCAAGGAATACGCCCTATAGGCGCACCTCAACCCCAGCCTCACATGGCAGCAGTCCTATAGAAGGAAAGCTGACCACCGGAAGAAACCTTGCTTTAATCTATTCCCCGGTTAGCCATGAACAAGGATATATAGATCCAAGTTCGATCGGCGTCCGGGGTGGAGACTCTTAGTAAGACCCAGACTTTTTGGACAGCTCGTGCCTACAGGCGGGTTCAGACCTTTCGGCAGAGCCGTCGAACAGACCACACAGGTCTCCTGAGAGGTGAGGTCTCCGACGCCGTCACCATCCGACCGGCAGTCAAGCCGGCCAGCAGCATCTTCAACCTTGGTTGGCTTCAGCAGTGCTCCAGCCGGGGACCACCCCAACCGGCAAAACCTTAGCAATGCTCCAGCTGTTGCCCACTACAGCCGGCAAAGCCTTTGGCATGCTCCAGCTGGGGATCATCCCGACCGGCAAAGCCTCAGCCGGGTTGCTGGGCCTTAGGCCCCCCCACCATGACAAGGTGGTCCCCTATCGAGGGGGAATGGAAATCGCTCAAAAGACTTGCTCACCCTACGAGACGTCACTTACAACTAACGATTGCATCATCTTTTGTCCGCGATCGTAAAGCCGCGATGTCATGACTCAACTACATTGCAACAATGATGCAATACCTCTGGGGATTGTGTGTATGGCGGCTCATGCAATACAACGCAATATGTGCAATCTGGAGTTTAAAATACTGCGTTGCGAAATGGTTACCTATGCATTAAAAGCGGACTGAGTCGTTTATACATGACCATCTCTGCCTCTCCTAAACAAGAGCCAATCGACAAATTTTATTGTCATTTTCGCATTCATCACCTCGAAATTAGTAAAGATTGGATATTTTCATTTCAAATTCTTTTTGTGTGTTGTCCAGTGTAATGAAGTAAATCTCATCTCTCCTCTGTTTCAAACACTCGTCCAATTTTTCGGAACCGATTCTTAACCCACTTTGCAAATTGACTAGATTTCTCCTTAAAACGTGATCCTTATGATGGACCATCCCCACACCACTCTGGAAGGTCTAGGCACTTTCTTGACATGACCCATTGGTTTAATATCACTTTGAATAGGTGGCAACCTTTTCAAACTACAAACATTTTTTCTTATCCACTGAAGACAGTATTTTCTCCATAAAGGAAAACTTCGTACTTTGTACTAGGTTAGAGGTAAGCGTTGGTCTATTTACGAAGGTAAACTGAATGATGCTAATAATTAAATTGACAACATTGCATGTAACAAATTGATTACTCGACTGTTATTATGATAATCCAGAGAGAGCAGAAATCCCGAGAGACTGTTCAGAGAACATCTCAATGATGGGTCGGCTTCCACTAATAAATTTGTAGCGAAAGTAGAGATCCTGTGAAATGAATTCTTCCTTGAAACGCTTAAGAACAGATATTTATGAAGAGACGATGGACAGAACGTTTTACTTTTATCGCTATCCTAACCTTTCCCGGATGAAATTCTGCAAATTCTAGGCAACCAGCAAGTCTAATCTTCTTTGTCCCTGCAACAGATTGGTTTCGTTACTCTACTTTTGTGTAAGCTACTTCAAAAAAAGTTCCGGCGAATTGTCCAAAGCCTGTTTGATTGAAAAAAAAGAAAAAAAAAGCGGAAAGTGAGAGAAAGAGAGACAAGGAAATATATCAATAAAAAGAAGTCTGAAGTAAATGTAACAGAAATCAGAGGACGTCTCCTTGACGACGACAATTGTCCCTTTCTTGCAATTTAAACGAATGTCAGCAGGCACGTGATTCGAATGTCTCAAGCATTCAGATACTTCACAAAAGACGTGACAGACAATACATGCTGGCTAAATAAAAACTGACATTAAACTGGATACTGTGAGAATGTGGCCATTCTTAGATACTACCTTCATATGATGATGTAGATTTTGAGCTTATTTGTTGCTATGTTTTTTTTTCAGTGTTGGTTTTTGTATATTCATAATCTTTTAGACTATGATTATTTATAGTATAAGTATTTTGTCATACTTCTAATACTTCTCTTTTTTGCTTGGGTTGTGTTGTCCAATGTGCAAAAATGATCCTCTGAGAGGAACATTTTTGCACATTGGTCAGTTCGCAAGGACTCCCAAAACATCAGAAAAGTTTGAGGGAAGGAAAAACGTTGAATGGCAATTAGGTGACAAATGGGAGCCTCTTGTCAAGGTTATCCAGCGTGTTCTTTAATATGTCCATGGTATTGCTCTCCTGAACACGGAATCATGACTTTATGTCCCATCTGGCAATCAAATTTCTATACAAACACTAGAACTTTGGAACTGTAGATAATGAGCCTGTTGCGATATCAACTGAACAAACCTTCACCCATTAGGGGCATGCATGATGTTCACGATGTTGATACATATTTCCTTACCTTTTATCTAGGAAGTGTATACAAGACATTCATATTTCTCTGTGGGAGCGCCTTTGATATATCGACATGCTACAGACATAACCTGTGCACTTTAAAGAACTTCCTGGATGCCTTGACGGGAGATTATCTAGTCTGACTGTCTCCTTCCCACAGCCTTCTTTGAGTTCTCGGGGTCCTTGTGACTCCGAAGGCACGGAGGAGCCCATTGTGTGCAAAAACAGTGGCTCTTACGAAGAACTCAACCTTTTTCACATGCCTTATCAACAATAATAAGCAGTTTGTAGCATAAAAACTTATACATTCTTTAGCATACATTCTTCATGCTAAAAACTTACGAATCAATCAAGTAGCAATTAAATGCAAAATTTATCACATGGTCTCAGCTCTGCCTCGTAACGTGTGCAGCGCATGTGTCCTTTTTTTTCCTTTCTTCCTCCCCAAACAGCCTTAACAAACCCCCCGTGGCTACGCGAAATTAAAATAGAAACCAGTCTCTACCTCGTCTGTATTCGGATAGAATCAATAATCAGGAGATGGCAGTACTTCTTTCTTCCCCCTTGCTTCCACTCAACCCCCTCCCTTTTCACGACGCCTCTTTCTCCCGCCATGCTTGTTTTGACGATGGGCTCTTCTTTCTCCCGAAGATCGCATTTTCGTCTGAGCGATAACCTCATCTGCATTGCTGATTCGAGGATGAAGAAAAACAGTGGTATTTTCGATAAGTTTGCATGAATTTCAAGTTGAGGCTTCATCAATAATGTTGCATTAGAAAGTTTTACGAAGTTTATTGTAATAACAGTGCACCATGCGCGCATGTTTTTCTAATGACATTTTTCTCCGAAATAAATTTATAATCTTTGTTTCAGGTGGGACCGGCTCCTAATAATCAGCCAATAAGAGCTCAGGCAAGAGTTACAGTTACGGGTAAGTGATAAACCAATTCTCTGGTGTAAACGTTTCTTGAGAAACCCTGAAGTTTGTTTTGACATTCCTTTTGATTTCTTCAGTCTGTCGATCTTCTTGCCCATCCGTTTTTCCGTCTGTTTGTCCGTTAGTCGAACTATCCACCCGTTTTTCGTCCGACCATGCGTGTATATCTAATCGACCGTGTGTATCTGTGGTACTTTTCTTACTGTGCATGTGTCCCCCAATGTGTTTCCAACGCTTTTTTGCTCTGCAAGGTTATTTCTCCATCTGTCTCTCTTTCTTTTTCTGTTTTATTAATAGCAAATTATATTTTATTCGCAAGAACATATAATACAATACAAAATACACTGGACTCACAAATCTAAGTAGGTTATTGTAATATATTTTTTTCAAATTCAAATTCAAATGTTTTCAAATTCCAAGGAATACGCAAAGAAAAACATAATAACATGCAAAATAAACAAGAAAGGAAAGAGAGGCGAGCTACGAACACAAAACTAAAATGTCATAACTACGTGTTAAGGTATGACTAATTGAATAAACATTCATAATGCGTATATATATGTTATTTCAATCATTAGTTTTATAAAAAAAAAGTAAGTGCTAAAACTTCACCAAATATTCCCAAAAAATTAATAAAGTTATATAATTTTATACGATATTCTCTTAAATTTACTTTTAATCTATTATAACCATTTATAATATCATTTGAAAGTAAATTAAAAGTACATGGTATTTTATATGTTCTAATATATCTTGCATAACTGTTTTTAAGGAGCGGGGGTGGCTCAGTCGGTAGCGCGCCAGGCTCGTAATCTGTAGTTCCCAGGTTCGAGTACCAGCTGAGTCAGCGTTGAGATTTATCTCCGCAAAATTCCCCACCTTGCCCACGGTCAGTAGGGGACACCGATGGGCTTGGAAAGACCGCCGTCCGTCAGATGGGACGTTAAACCGTGGCCCCGTGTGCGTAAGAGCCATACCCTGTGCACGTTAAAGAACACGCTGAATAGCCTTGATGGTAGGCAACCATCTGCCTCGTAACAGCTGTTCCAGTGGGTCCCCTTCGCCAACCTTCTTTGAGCTTTCGGGGTCCCTGTAACCTGGCCGTTTAGCCCATGGTGTGTAAAAAAAGTGCAGCTCAGAGGTAAAACAACCCAAATCCAGTGGAAGGTATTAGGCCGTGATCCTGTGCCTAAGAAAACCACTCACTTTGCTCTTTAAAATACACTCCCCGGATAATCTTCACAGGAGGCTTCCATCTACCACTTTAAGTGACTCCAGTGGGTTCATTTCACATATCTGTTCTGAACCATGGATTCAATATTTAGCGTCAGGTATTAAACATCTCATTTTAAAAATTGTTTTCGCTTAGGTTTTTTAAAAATTCAGTATCTGTTTATTTACTTTTATACTTGTACGTTTTGTAAAAATATAAAATTTATATTCTCATGCTTTTTCAATATAGTTAATATACTTAATATTAAATTTATTCTGGATCTTATTTAATGTCGTTAAATGCAGCCAATATGAATTCTGTCTCTTCTATTAATTACTATTAAATTAATAGTCACTGAATAAACTTTAGAAAGAATAATATCAATTTGCTTTTAAATTATTTTAACCTTGTCTTCTTAATCTCATGTGTTGTTAAAAAAGCTGCATATTTTCCAACATAGTTTCAATATATATATATATTTTAAGGGTGTAGAAACCATTAAAAATATATTTTCCTTTTGTGAATTGTTTATATATTTTTGGTTTTCTCGAAAAATTATGGAGTACAAAATCGTGAAAATTTTTTAGAAACTCTTTTCAGGGATCCCTGAACACACAGAAAAAAAATTTCCTTCATGCCACGTGGCAATCAAATCAAGTGTGGACATTTCAACTCTGAACAAATTTTTACTGTTGAGTTAGATTTTAGTAGTTGAATATTTAAGCATGTTACTAAACGGTCGTAGGTCCCTGAGAAAATGAACTTGGTTACACACCATGATCATCATCCTCAAGGAGCCATGTGCTACGGAGGCCCAAAACCTTATTTCAGTCCGGTAGGTTTATATGGTCAGCACCCGGACCCTGTGTGGTTGACCACTCCTCAGCAACTATCCATCCGTTTTTCGTCCGACCACGCGTGTATATCGACCGTAAGAAGTGTATATCTAATCGACCGAGAAAAAAAAAGGAAAGTAGCCATAGTTGTCCAGATCAGTAGGCCACACTAATCTGGAAGCCCTTCGCTTCCATTCACTTCCACAAGAGATTATCTCTTTTGAAAGGTACTAACGGCCTGCACCACGAGAAGGCGAAGTCGGACATTAGGTGCTATTTCGGTTCTATGCATCGTCACAGAGAATTGGTGCATAGCTCTCCTTCCAGTGACTACCTAGCTACCATTTACAGACTAATTGAAGACATTTGTTTTGCAGCAATTTTATAAAATTAAAATTAACAAATTTCTACAAATTTTGCCTCTTTATAAGGCGCACAAAACCAAACGTTAATGTACTGGCTTTATCAACTGCACACGTCCATTAATAAAAGTTGTTCTCTTGAATATATTATTTTGCTCCCTGGTGTTCACAACGGGTCATAAGCTCAACATTGAGGACAGGAAACCAGAAAACTAATTTTTCCATAATTGAGAGATTTACGGCTGAAATCATGCATTTGTTTTCACACACAATATAAAACAACTGGCCGAAACTCACAATTCTGACTTATTTAGTTTTGTCCTGTCAAAAATATACATACAATGCCCTATCAAAATATTAAAAGAATTTTCAGATTATATCAATGGAACTCTTAACTTGGAAGCTCTATAACCTCTAAAATACGCATTCAATGGAAAATTCTGGCTAAATGAAAAATATTACAGGTCAATATAAAATATAGTTAAATATTAATTTTAAACAATATTATTTCAATATTTCATGAGTTAAGATAGATAGAATATTCACAACAGTAATGCCTCATGAGAGTTTTCCTCAAAAACTATAATTAATTAAGTATACAGCGTAGAAATTTGCGCAGTGATTATTTCAATATTAGACAACAATAAACGTTTTTTTTTATGAAACAAGATATTTTGTCGCTGAATTTTCCAGTTTACATAACTCTTTAAATACTGAACGAATATTGTTGAAATTCGAGATTTAAACAGATTTCATTCTGATCTTTAATTTATATTCAGTAACATTTTCCCATTAATTGTATAGTTTATACGTTATAGAGCTTTGAATCTAGATTCCCATTAACATTCAAATTATCTAATAGTTTGGTAGGTCAGTAAATAATGTTACCACTAAATATACTTCGAAGTTATTTAACCATAAACTGATGTGTGCGAGCTCTTAGAGTTTCACTGGAATAGAAGCAAAAGAAAAAACCTCACGAACAGACTCTTAAACAATGGTACTTACGTCAGATTGAAAACGTATTGCTGTGAAATCTGATTTTAAAGAACTGCGTTACAGATTAGAAGTTTTCTATTGCTATAAAAACACAGATGTAAACTTTGAACAATAAAATAAACTATCCCCTTGCCTGCAAATGCCGAACCTAACGTCAAATCTTAAGAAATAAGCAAGGTAACTAGTCTATCTATATATGACCACTTGGATGCTGTCTGCTTCTAACCGTCTCCTCAATTTAGGTCAACGTTCTTTAACGTTCATTCTCCACTTTCGGGTCTCATGTGAGTTCTCTGTAATTGAGTTGTTGCCCGGCCAGCTGAGATCTGTCCACAGTGACGGATGTTTCTTTATCTGGCTTACTTCGTGGAATGTTTGTAGAGCTTCAGTCAGTAACGCTTTCTATCCCCTTTTTTCCTCCCCTCTCCTTCTCTTCTAGTGCCGCCACGGATGCTGGAAGTCCGTGGCCACAAAAACGGAAGTACGGTCGAGATGCGGGAAGGTCAGAAGATATCACTGCTCTGCACAGCACGCAATAGCAAACCAGCCACGAAGCTGAAATGGATGAGAAATGGCATCGAAATCACCAAAGGTAAAGTAATTTTTGTTGCATCATTTATTCGATGACTTTCAGAATAACCGAGTTGTCCTTTCGGAACATGGTCAGGCTATTTATATACCGAGGTTATGCTCAATGTAACATATAACTCTAGAGGATAGGATGGACGTTTGCTCTGAATAACTTTAGCTTTGGTTAGAGATTGAATTTTTTACAGGGAGCAGTTTTTTTTCTGTAGCGGTAAGGAGAAATGTTTCAGAATTCGCATATATTTCTTGGTGAACGCAGTTTTAAGTAAATAGATACAGTGAGGCCAAAATATATGAAATCGTATTCTTCAACTTATTACGAGAGATTCACGGGAAATATATTTCATAGATATGGTTTCTTTCCGTTACAAATTGCTTCCTGCAAAATGAGCTGCTACAGTGTGTATACTACTATTTGATTTCAAAATAAAATATGAAAGTTAGTAATTTGGAGCATTCTTTCGCAACCAATGTGTTATAGTTAGGTCCCAAAGAAAGCATTACCTCGATATTCTTTAGGAAAAGGGGGAAGGGAAATGGTTATAATTTCCCCTAATATGCCCTCTTCTTTATGACTCTTAAATTGGAAACATTCCTCCAAGTAGTGATAGAAAACCCCGAAATGCGCAGCAGATTTGAAAATTTTGCAAATACTCGATTAAAAAGGGACAGGGCTGGCTCAGTAAGTAGCGCACCAGACTGGTAATATACAGTTCTTAAGTTCGAGCCCAACTCGTGCCTACTTTGAGATTTATCTCCGCTAACCCTCACTCTGCCCTCATTAAGAAAAAGGATAATGATGGGCTTGAAAAGGTCTCGTTCGTCGGATGGGACGTTAAGCCGTGAACTGTTTGCAGGAGATCTATACCGTGCGCACGTTAAAGAACACGTTGGATGGCATTGACAGGAGGCTACTATCTGTCTTCCACCAGCTGTCCAGCGGATCCCCTTCACCCAACCTTATCTGAGTACTGGGGTCCTTGTGACCTGATTATTTAGTCCATTGTGCGCAAAAAGTGCCAGTCAGAAGAAAAACAACTCAACCCATGTTCAAGTACCACTCTACTATCAAAAAGCACGGTTTATTCTTGACGTTTCAAGCACTTGTCCGATTCTCAAGATAGTCTAATTTAGCTAGTAAGACTGCATTAATTTTTAATAAGAAAAAATATCCAATTTTTGAAACAGATTTAAGCTCAAAATAGAATTCGAAATATAAGAGAAAGATCGCTTTATGGGATTTAAAGAATCAATAAAAAAATAAATAAATACCCCCTCAAGCAGCTGCTTGCCACAGAGGTCTGACAGGAGCCTGTCAGTTTATATGCCATAAGGTACAGAAAAATATTTTTATGTCATAATGGTGCTTCAAATTCGTGGATCGGTTTGATTCAGGAATAATGTATTAAAACACATTAAAACAACTATCCCTTGTATGCAAGAATAATACGTATTCACAATCCTTTTTTGTTGATTTGTGGTATATTTCTCTGCCTTAACATTTTCTAATTACATTCCAGTGAAAGTGGATATATTGATGGCCACCGATAGTAATTTAAGGGCATTAATTACTTGTAAGCTAAGTGCATTATTATCAGTTTTTGAAGCTTTTTAAAAGTTCAGATCTTCCCGTAATGAATTTGCCGTTATTTCTATGTACAATGATGTAGGATGATCGGATTAGTAGGGGCACGACTCGATTTCGAGTTTTCATCCTGTTATCGATGTCTGGTATAGATTTTTAAATCTTTAAAATCACTCCCTGAGTTCTCCATGATACAAGAGGGTAATAATGAACACCCTATCGTAATTGGAATGGTTACTACAGGAATAAAATGTCGGGTGTTTTTGTATTTGTTAGCGAATGGTTCAAAATTGGCATTTGGTTGGCGACAGATGAAAAACTTTAGTCTACTGATAAATGGAAACAAATGGAACTTGCATTTCGTACTATTTTGAAGTTAAAGCGAATTAAAAGCTTCTGGTTTTGTAATTTTTGTTTCAGGCTGGGTTGGATTAAGAAAAGAAATCTTCTTATAAATCCTGCTTCAATTTCAGCCCAAGAATGTAAATTAAATTTAAATTAGCTGAGACCTGCAAATTATTGCGCGGAATTTTTCAATTAATTTCTCAACATGTGATTACATGTTCAGAACATATGGTTTTTTGCAATAGATTCAACATTTTGTTCGAGGATCAGGATCGTTTCCAGCAGATGTTTGGAAACCTTTCAAGGCTGAGAGTTCGTTTCAGCTTTCTAGGTTTCTTCCGAGTTTCCTAATTTCCTGCGGCTAGCATTGTTTTTCGTGGAAAGGGATTAGTTTCTACATATAGGCCAGGGAAACTAACCTGTACTAACTTTGTCATAAAAAGCCATTTCATTGAAGAGTGAAGGAGCGTGCATGGAAGTAAAACAATGAAAAATTTTTCAACAATGAAAGCTAAAACAATGAAACAATGAAACTAAAAGTTCATTGTGCTGTCATAAGGCATTGACTGATCGAGCTAACAATTATTTGCTAATCAACAATGATTTCTTAGATAAATGGCAATTGGATTCATGGACAACTGATCGATAATTCCGTCGATTAATAAGTTATGAGAACCACCAATGCTTCAGCTATGACATTGTGGCATTGGCGGCTCTCATAACTCAAAAAAATCATAAAATCATTAGTAGGAAGTTAATTATAACATGTACTTGCATGAAGATAGAAAAATAGAGGGGAAAATTTGGGGGGGAGGGTGGAATGAAAACAGAAAAAACAAAATCACAAAAGACACAATATTCAACAGACAACATTAAGAATCAGGTAACAGTTAGGAAGATTCAAATAATGTTTCATTGTATGCTCCTCGTGGTTCCAACGATAGAAAGTGTCTACAGTGAGCAGAAGAAACATATTCTTCGATTCACAATGCTTTTTGTAATATTGCTATAGACATATCTGAGAAACAAACACCAACTATTATCAACAATTCAACCAAGAAAGTATTACTCGGAATATGGCTAAGTCATATTGAGCAAAGTGAGGAGATGTGAAAAAGATTTTGTAGTATTAACTTTTTTATTTTTGTAACTTATTGGTGGCCTTCTCAATTTAAAGGAAATCGAACATTTAAAAAACATGAATGCAATGACTACCCATTGACAAAGTAGCTAAGTATACAAAATGATATCTCGACTCAACTCCTAAAGTTTAATGTCCCACCCTGCCTTCAGTCAATAGGGGTAACGATAGGCTTGGAAAGCCAGCCGTCCGTCAGATGGAAAGCCAGTCGTCGGTCCGTCGGAGGACATAAATCTGTGCCCCCGTGACAGGAAAGTCATACGTTGTGCACGTTAGAGAACACAATTTATGGTCTTTACGGGAGGCTACCATCTGTCTCCTAACAGATGTCCAGCGAGTACCCTTGTCGCAACGTTTTCTGACCCTTCGGAGTTTTTGTGACATTTAGTCCACTGTGTGTAAAAATTTGTTGCTCTTGTTCTTGGTCTTGTTTTTTACAATAGATTACGTATTGTTAATTTTGTATAAAAGAGAGAATAGCGATTAAAACTTTCAAGGTGGTTTTCGTAATTGGTTAAAAATTAATAATTATTACCTAATTTCATCAAAGAAACAAAATCAACCGTAACAATGTTAATAAAAAGAAAGGAACTTTTCCTCAACCAATTTTCTTCTCTCATCCAGTGCAAATCGTCACAAGGAGACACGTGAGGGAATGATACATCAACGACAAGTAACAAGATGTTTTAAATATCCATTCCTTTTCTATAGGGTTGGTTGGTTATTTGGAGTGTTATGGCGAAGATTATCTATAGGGATTGAGTCTTTACTATATATTGTAAAGGTTGGAATAGTAAAAAAAATAATAAATACCCCCTCAAGCAGCTGCTTACCACAGAGGTCTGACAGGAGCCTGTCAGTTTATATGCCAGAGTAGAAGGTCTGAGAGGATGGCAGGACCTCAGCAGAAAACGACACATACATCCATGCCTTACCCATGGCTCGAACCCAGGTCCCTTAGATCAGTAGCCAAACGCGCTAACCACTCGGCCATTTTTGCTTCTATCCTGCTACAATTTCAGCTAAAGACTGTAAATTAAATTTAATTAGCTGAGACCTGCAAATTATCTCGCGGAGGTTTTCAATTAATTTCTGAATATGTGATTACTTAAAAAATGTGCACAAAATTGTTCTAGTTTTTTTTATATGAAATTTCATGCCAAATCACTTTCCAAAAGTAATTTGTACAATTTAGATTTCGCGAAAGGGTGAACTCGCACATCCAAACACATGTCTGACATCCCTGTCTGAGATCTGGTCACCATTTACAAATTCTGCGCTATTTCCAAACTACAATTGAAGACAGAGAACTATTTAGGACCGGGGCTTTAATACGTCATATACCGTACCTACAAGCAACATAGATGCTTTGTTTCCCTTACAAACACATTAACCTCACTGTTGCTGGAACATGATTTGATTTCGTTGATCGAAAAATTCTGAAACTTATTGTATAAAATTAACTTTCAATTTCCTTGAATTTTGATTGAGGGTAATTTGTTTAAACACTTCCAGAGAAAAATGTGAGCAATCTATATCATACAAATATGACTTCGAAAAATCTTCCTCAAAATGTTTTTCATGCAATTTGTCGAAAAATAATTTAGCAGTGTTTCGATTTCAGAAAAATAATTTTTTTCAGTGATAGTTTTTTTTTCTCATTTTGGTAGAGCTTAACCGTCCGTTTTTCTCCGTCGTTCTTCCCACTACCATTTTTCTACTCCATTCTCTTACGTTTTCTGTAATTCTTTATGCAAAATGAATGTTTCTCTTATTGTAGATGGCTTTTCTCTTGAATGATGGAAAAACGTTTACTTGAGAAGTACGTTTTCTTTATATTGGATAAGCCAACACAAAGCAAGTGAATGATGGACGACTGTACGTTTGGAAAATTCGAAATTGAACGACTTGGAGTCCATTAACATCAAATGCAGATGTTTTTAATGTTCTGGTTGTTAGCCTCTTAATTCTTCTTATACCCCACATTTATTAGGAACATGTTTTATGCTTAACGAAAACCTTAACTATAAGTCGTCAAAAATGGGAAAAAATATCAAAAAGTAGAGGGGTGGAGCAGTGCTGTAAGTGGGAGCAGACTTTTACTAGGGGTAGGGAGCTTCTGATAACCTTATGTTTCACGGATACAATTATTATTCAAAAATAAGCATCAATAAGTATATTGAAATGCAATTTTAATATATAAAAAGAAAGGATGGTTTTGGGTTGTTTTACCCCTGGGCTGCACTTTTTTTGCACATAATAGGCAAAATAACAGGTCACAAATACAATGACCTAAGAGAAAATTAGGGAAGGGCCCCGCTTGACAGCTGTTAGGATATAGATGGTAGCCTCCCGTCGAGACCACCCAGATTGTTTTTGAACGCGTACAGAGTATGACTCTCCTGCACGCGGGACACGCATTAATGTCGCATCCGCCGGATGGTGGCATTACAAGCCCATCGTTGTCTTCTTTCTCACCTAGGGCAGGGTGGAGATTAGCGGAGATAAATCTTAATGCTGATATAGTTGGGACTCGAAACTGGGAACTGCAGATTACGAGCCTGTGATATTCCGACTGCTCCACCCCCAATCCCAGAATGAGTGGAAGTGTCCGTGTCATGGGGTTTTCCTTTTTTGTTATCTATTCTCAATCTTCTCCCCTCCTATCCCAAGTAGTTATACTCCTGGAATATGACTCGATTCAAATTACAAACCTACTTTAGTGTGTGAAGAACTGAAACTCCTTAAGCAAAATACGAGAGCTGGGCTGTTTTACCTCTGGGCTGCACTTTGTTTTGTACATAATGGGCTAAATGGCCAAATCATAAAGACCACAAGGACTCAGAGGGTTGGGGGAAAAGAACCTACTGGACAGATTTTAGGAGACATATGGTAGCTTCCCGTCAAAATCATCAACCGTATTTTTAATGTGCACAGAGTATGGCTCTCCTGCACACGGTGCAACGCCTTACTTAGCATCTTACGGACGGCAACAAAATAAGAAAGAACCCGTGTCCTTCTGTAATTTTTATAATATTTTAGGCAATGTAAACCTTACATATTTACAATTACAACATATTTCTTTGGAGTGTTGAATTCTGAATTACATACAGAATGCAAACGTCTATTAGGACAGGAATGTGAGCAAGTATTGTTCCCTGTAAGGAAGCTAGGTAGGCATCTGACGAAAATATGTGATTATCGTTCACTGGAGTAGCATTTTAATGACATAATCGAGAAAAGTATTTTAATGCTCCCTGTGCTAGGAAGATGATATAAAAAAGTTAATGTAAATTTTTGATGGAAAGGATGATATGAAAACGAATTTTTAATATCTAAAAAAGGAGCAAAATAGCATGATGTACCTCCTAGGCGAATCAATGAATTCGAAGCGAACTAAACAAGATTTAAATTTAAAATTACAACTATAATAATATTGTGGTTACAATATGTGAATAGTCTCAAAACATAATTATTATAATAGTGATAAAACATTTTTATGTTAGTATGTAATAGTTTCAAATTTCAAATTTCCAATGTTAATAGATCACTTCCAAATATTAGTTTAAAATTTTCGCATTTTCCATATTTCTCCATCGGTGCAGGGCGCTATTAAAACAACTGGGGGATTCGGAAAAGCCGATTCGTAATATATCATCAATACCTATCCAACCCCCCAAAAAATCTCATTTATCTCTAAAAGCAAAAACGTTGAATGTCTTCATACGGGCATCCGACAAAGGGAAAATATTAGTTTGCTTTTAGAAAACAAGGTGAAAAGTAGAAACCAGAGTGAAAATAAAGTATTACACTACTCAAAAATTTTAATATGTTTAAAAAACTAGAGGACATTTTTAGAGAAAAAAAACTACGCACTAAAAGTAACACTTCTCTTCCAAATTTGAATTAATCTGCCCAATAGCGTTTTCAATATACAAAGCTTTGTGATTCTCAAACATTTACTAAAAATACTACTGCTCTCAATATAAGACTTTTTTTATCGTAACCTAACATTAACTAAGGGCCAACAGGCATCCTAAACTTAGACTCAACATATTCATACTAGGAAACAGAAACTATATTGAAAATTCTCTAGACAAAATATATTCTGCATCCAGCACCAATTCTTGCATGAGGGTGCCCTCGCCTTCCATGATATATGGAAACACTAACAGTCTCAGCTACAAGTGAATACCATTTCACGTCGTCTTGCCCAGCAGAGAAATACAGAATTCTATTCTGCATCCTCAGCTATTTCGCAAAGGAGAATACACATCAGCGGTCTCCGAAGAATATGGGAAATGGGACCAGAGTGATTCTCTTACCTCCTATGACCCTGCTGTAGAAATACGCTTCGGACAAATATTTTTGCAAAGATGTTCCCAGACTCCACATCGGTAGAACCCAGATATCAATTCGAGGAGAAGAGAATTGCTCACATAAAGTAAATATTCATAACACAGTGAACCAGCTCTGTTTACACAGGCAGAAAGAGGAAATAGTATTCGAGAATGTATATGTTAAATGCAGCTATAGACTGGAAACTATTTCACTGAAGGGTATATGGAAAGGGACTTTCCACAAGCTTGGATTACTTTAAATAAAATATTATATTAATTCTGGATGTGATTGATAATATTGTTTCTAACTGTGTTATTTTCTAATATTATACTGCTTGAGGTTTTATCTGTGATCTAATAGATGACAAAATGAATCAATTTTGAAGATTCTACAAAATATTTCTGTTGGGAATGGTTTAATTTTCTACAAGCAGTCTAATCCTGTAATACAATTACGGTTGATAATTAAGTAATTCTACTAAGATATTCAATGTTCAGCTGAAAAGGGGAATTATTAGACATATCAAATATTTTACCTTAATATTTTGCTTTTTAAGCCATTGTATTGTTTATAATAACCTTTCTTGTTAATCCTTCATTGTAAAGTATTAACGATCCGATACATGTCTTCCTTAGGTAACTTTTCAACAATTTCTGCCTAATCAGGAGCCAGCAGCTCACATTTATGATTATACGTATAAAAATATAGCACTCTTTAGATGTTGTTTAAAATTTATTAAAATTTCTATTAAAAGCTACAACGTCGAGTATTTCGGGGATAAAACTGATACCACACTTTTAAAAATACGAAAATTTATTTTTTAAAGAGAAGCTGAATTTGTGGTTATAAAGAAATTAAGAGTAAAATAATTCAAGATCGCCGTGGGCTAACCTTGAGAAAAGTTTAACCATTTTCGGGTTGTGGTTTACATTGGTTCCATTAGTACAAAGAATATTATTATCATCAGAATTTTATATTAGAAGAATTGTACATTCCAAAGCTGATATTATGGTAAACAAATATTGTTTTTATTAAATTTGTTGAAATAGTTTATCCAAATCAATATTATTGTACGCAAATGCTACTGTATATCAAATTTATTAGCATCATTGATCTTGAAAATTAAAATCTAAATGACATCTAATATATTTTTTGATTTAAGAGATTTTTTTCATGATTGTTCAAGAGCTGGACAGCCTTTCTGCACCGTCACTAAACGCCAAAAAAAAAACACCTCTTACTTTAATATGACTAAATAGATTACTGAAGCTTATTTAAGTGAGAGACTGTTTTTAATTTATTACTCTATTACTCATTCTGCGAATATTTCTTATTTTTCGTTTTTATCCGTTGATTTAAAAGCACGAAACTCAATTGTATCTCCATTCTTTAAAAGCGAAACTTTCACCTCAATTTTCGGTTTCATTAAAGTAGATGTAAAGTGTGCACCTGTTTATAGGCTTTCTTACCGGATAAATGCGAATGCAAAGTAACCATAGTGAAGGGGCAAAACACAGCCCTTTTTTTGCAGTGATATAAAATAAAATAAATAAATACCCCCTCAAGCAGCCTGCGGAGGGGGTATTTATGGAGCAACATCAGGGTCCTATCAGTTCTAACAGGAGTCTATCAGTTTATACGCCACAGTAGAAGGTCGGTACAGCAGCCTAATTCCGATGTTATATTCTGGATTATCCGAAGATTCTCCTTATTCAAGTTATAAACATAGGTTATCGTCAATTAACTATGATCTAATTTATGATTTGTGTTTTCTTTAAGAGAGTACTTTTAAGAAACCGCAGCTATCTTGAAAATACTTGAATAAATCTGATTGGTCGCGCAAGGTTTCAGTTTCCTAACAGCTATCTAATGAGTCTATTTCGCCTATCCATTTCCAAGATCGTGACATCTTTGTAATCTGACCATGCAGCTCATTGTGTGCTCAGAAGTGCGGCTCAGAGGAAAAATAACACAATCCTCTTCCAGCAGATAAATTCAAATCTATCGTAGAATAGTCATAAACTTATTAATCACCGAAAGGTTAGTAAGATTATCTTCGGTGTAAAGGGGCCTGGGTTCGGACCTGTTTCTAGTAAATGAAATTCAAATGTATGTTACATTTCAGTTGTTTCTTTGCATTAGAAATAATATCCTCTATTCAAAAGTTTTAAATTTTTTGTTGCCAATTAGGTTTTAAAAACACGTAAATGTATCCTATGTTATTTTTAAACTAATGTAGTATTTCATGTGATACTAATTCACTACTTTACTTACAATACTATCCGTATTTTTACTATCTCTTACACAGCGAATGTTTAAGTCAGCCATAAAACTGCATTCTGTAGTTTAGGTTTACTGTTATTGCGTTAGAGATTGGGAAAAGAAGTAATATTAGAAACTTTATTGCTTTAACGACTAAATCTAGAATATCGACATTTTTCTACACATTTCTTCCTTTTTTTCCGATCGTTTCTACCACTGAAGAAGTTTTTTTTTAGGTTTCCTCGTTCTGCCACAGCAGAATCACAAAAAAACGCCTACTTTTGCACTTTTCTTTCAACTCACACTCCCAACCACATGCTGCATCCTACAATTTTCACAAACTGCGATTTTCTCCCTTTCGGCAACATAACCTGAAGGTAATTTCCTTCACACGAGAATCCGTTTACAAATGTTTCACCGTGTTACGCTTTTGCAGCAACAGCAGTAGCTCAGTTCGAAACGATTTTTCGTTAAAGACCCCACACATTACCTATACCATCTCTTTTCTCATTTGCCCTCATCAGCCAGGAGAATCTAGACGGAGAAAAAACTGCGGGGAAAGATAAGCCATCCACTCAGCTCCAGGATCAGTGGCCTTGCTCATCAATAAAGTCATCCTAATACTCGTAGAAGGGAGAAGGAATTTTCTATCTCTGAAAAGTACGACCGTGGCATGCAAATTATTATCGAACAATCCAGATTCCCGCTTTAGGAAAGAAATGTGTTTAAGCCAATGATTAGTAGAAGATGTTAGGAAATGCATTTTTTTATTGTTGTAGACGAAGGGCAATGCATTTTTTTATTGTTGTAATTCTGTATTTATATTATCTTTTAATGTTGAAAATTAATTGATAGTGCAATGATTGGCTAATGAAGGGCTGGTATTCTTCAGTCCTTAACTCGCCAGACTTGTAATCTGTAGTTTCCAGGTTCGAGTCCAAATGTCCAGCTTTGAGATTTTTCTCCGCTAAACTCCCATCCTTCATAGGTCAGAAAAAGGTCCTGATGGACTTGGAAAGGCCGCCGTCCGTCGGATAGTAAGTAAAGCCGCGAAACCGTGTAGAGGAGCTTGCCACTTCATTCTTTATGGGAAACAGAGTATAGAAATGTCGTAAATTAAATTCTTCCATTTTTTAAAAAAGAGTATAGGGCGCTGCCAACTAAGTAAAAATACTGAGACAGTAAAACATTTCTGAATTTAAATTTATTTTATAATATTGCGCCAAGGTCTCACGTAACCGAGGAATGATCAGGTATTATAGCAATTTCGAAGCAATAAAAAATAACCTTTAACTGTTTATGATTTTGAAAAAATAAATTCACAGTCATCCAAATTGAAATACAATGTGTGTGTGTATTATCTATGTAACGTAAAATACATTGTAAAGATATGACTAGCGATATGCTTTTAATAATGATAATAAATATGCACTGTATAATAAAAAGCAATCTGATTCCATGTTATGTGAATGGAAAGCAACATTCAAAACTCCCTAAATCTGAAAATAAGCTTTTAAAGTAAAAATGTCACAAGAATAAATTGCAAATCTAACACAAATCTCTCTATATCCTAATTTTAAACAATAATCGCTTAATATTTTAAGGATTATTGAAGCTGGAACACTAACCAGAAGACTCCCCTGTCACACTCTTTTTAGGCACGCTTGGGTCCCCAACGCAAATTGCTGAAAACTGAAAAAACAAATGGTTACTGAAATTCAAGTATTTGCATTTATGATAGCGAACATTTGTTATAACAGTTGTGTTTTATGTTTTGAAGTAAATTTTCAGGAGTAGCATACTGAATTTCGCCCCTCCCCCTAACTTTTGTCATTGATTATGAATATACATTTTTTTTATTTTATTATTCTCACAAAAATGGATAATGATAACATATATTTAACACAAAACTAATGCAAACGCGAAGAATATAATGCATAAAAGAAAAACAGATATACTTATATAGTGAAATAGTAATCGCAAAAGAATCACAGATAAATATTTTTAAATATAATATGACTTTTATATCTGCATATAAATTTAACATCTATTTAATTAAGACTAAACAAGTAATACTTCCAGTTCTAACCAGGGAGGGATCTAGGGGGGAGGGGGGGCATGGACCCAATCCTTTGATAAGAATGCTAGTAAGGGTAATAGAAGCAAAGAATTATGAAATTTGCGTGCAATAGTTCTTTCAATCCTTTATGCGTGCAATAGTTCTTTCAATCCTTTATGCGTGCAATAGTTCTTCAATCCTTTATGCGTGCAATAGTTCTTTCAATCCTCTTTGTGCAAATAGTTATTTCAATACTTGTCAGTTTTACACGAATTCTTATGTCTGACTTTGCTGCTGTTAAGTGTTCGAGCTTCCATAGCTCTTTAAATACCCATCAAATATTGTTAAAATCGAGATTTAGATAGATTTGAATGAAATTTAAATTTATCCATCCCTATTTCCCTATAAAGAGCTTATTGTAGAAATTACGGATTTTCAAATTTGACTCTCCGTTGACTTCACATGGGAATGTTTCAATTTTTCTATCCACTATCTCTAGTATAAGAGATTAAACATTTCAAAAATATAAACTTTAAAGTATCGGCAACCACTATATTAAATCTATGTTTGAAGTTAAAAATCACTGATATAAAATAATGATTAGTGCAGTTGAAAATTATTGCATCTGTTTATGTATATATGACGTTCTATTTCATCCAAAGTTTTGAAGGTATAGCGACCACAAACGGCTAGCTAAGTTCCGCAGCTGAAAGTTGCAATCTCTATTGGCAATGGCATGCAGTTGACACTGAGATATGTACTTCGCATTTGGGGCGCAACGTTTCAACAGAATGTAGGTCGTCTAGGATACGACACACTTACTGTGAAACGGAGCATAAGGGATTTCAGCCACTAGTGCTGAATGCAATGCTATAACATTCCCTGAAAACGTCAGCATGAAACGGCTATTTTTATATCTACAACAAAGTGCAATGTCCTATTCGAGACAGTGGTCCGAGTAAGGTCAAAATGTCTTTGAATCGTTCGTTTTTTCCATTGTAACTGATATGAAATACAGTTAGGACATATATACGTATTCAAACAACGTTCCTCACATAAAATGAGCAAAAATGGAGTGATCAGAGTGGATTTTGAAAGCGGAAAGCAGGTTGGAAAGAAATGGAAATATTTGATAGAAATGGATGTTATTTTTGTTCTCTTTCAAAGTACTAAGCATGGTATAGAATAAAGAAAATTATGACGTAAATTCAGATAGTTATCTAGCGAATAATAAAGCATTGCTTGAAAATATGCATCTTGATATTTAAATGGGAATATGACAATAGGATTTCATGTAAAAAAACACAAATGTTAGAGTACTTAACGGTTATCTCTCTTTTTATCAAACGTGAGTTACATTTAAATCGTTTTTGAAAGAGCAGATGAGAAACACAGTTTTGTTCTTTCTTTAAAAACCTTTTAACGTAATAAACCCTTCTAAATTAAGAAGCTGAAGTGTAATACCATTTTCCAACAAAAATCGAAAACTTTTAATCGAACCATGAGTAATAAAACATAGAGAAATGCATAATTGCGTCCATCCATGCAAAATACTTTTTGTAACCAAAGGAGCCAAAGCATGGAGGATCAAAGCAACAGCTTTTGCTTTTGAAATTAAGCAAATTTTAACCCTTAAACAATGCATTTAAATTTCTGGATATGACTACAGCGTTATTTATTTCATGATCAGATCAAATCGGAATGGATCCCGTTATTAGTTTCAAAGCAATGCATATTGAAGTACTGCCAATGTTAGATTACCACTTATAACCTAGGCTATATGTTAATATCAATGTACAGCAGATAAATACCCAGCTTGTCGTAAATTCCAAATTTCATGTGACGCGATAAAAGGGGCGGAAGCTGCCTAAGTTTGTAGCGCGCCTGGCTCGTAATCTGCAGTTCCCAGGTTCGAATCGCACTTGTTCCAGCGTTGAGATTTATCTCCTCTAAACCCAATCCAGCTCTCGGTAGAGGACACTTAGAACTTGTAGTAGTAAAAGACACTGATGGGCTTTGAAAGGCTGCCGCCCATCGGATGGAAGGATAAGCCATGCCCTGTGCACTGTTAAAGAACAGGCTGGATGTCCTTGACCGGAGGCTACCATCAGTCTCCTAACAACTATCAATGGGAGTTTCCTAACAACTATCAATTATCAATTTTTTTGTTTTAGCAGATAATTGTTTGTATTTAGAGATAAATGAAAATATAATTTTAGGGTTAGATAGTTAATTGATAAAATATTATGATTCGCACTTCGGAATCTTTCGAACATTATAATTGAGCCCTCTATCGGTGAAAAAGTTTGAATATTCCAAAATTTTAAACAAATATTGAAACAAGTTATTAGTGATAGAAATATGAAATTTTAGTAGTGGAATGTGAACATCAAGAAGTTTCGATTGGGAACAATGAAATTGATAATTAGAGTTTATATTGTTTAGTTTGCTTGGTACTAAATGAAATATTATAATTCGTATTTTTCATATACATAACAGTTTTAATATATACAGGGTGATTCAAAACTCTTGGGCCAAACTTTAATGGGTGATAGAACACACCTAAACAAGCACTTTTCGACATACAATGCATGGTCGGAACTCAAGCGGTGAAGCGCTAGGGATTAGCAGTTACTGTGTCAAGAAATGAAGAAACACAAGAATGACAGAAGAGGTTTGAAACAATTGCAGAAATTACAGAACAGAAAGTACTGAATTTTATTGAACAAATTAAAGAAACTGCTCAAAAGAGCGACCGCCAACATTAATGCAGGCTTCACATCTTCGACGTAGTGATCGGCGTACATGGGCAAAAACACCAGGCATTTCTCGTACAGCGGCAACGGCAATAGAAATCCTGGCAACAAGGTCCTCATTGGAATCGATGGGGCTATCGTAATTGAGGCTTTTCATGTGGTCCCATAGGAAAAAGTCCAGACATGAGAGATCTGGCGATCGTGGCAGCCAAGCGATGGGACCACCCCTACCAATCCATCGCCCTGGAAATGTTGCATCCAAAGCGTTCCGCACATCCACGCTGAAATCGGGTGGCGCTCCGTCGTGTTTGAACCACATACATGTTTGAATGTTTGCTGGAACAGGGTTTATTAATTCTGGCAAGACTTCTTGTAAAAATACGAGGTACGTTCTCCCTTTCAGTTGGGCTGGCAGAAGGTATGGGCCAATCAAATGATCTTGCAGGATTCCAGCCCAAACATTTATGGAGAAAAACCCGCTCTTACGAATGTGGATGTATGTCGTGCGGATTACTGGTGGCTCCCACATGTGAATTGTGGGCATTAAAAATGCCCTTACGTGTAAAGGTGCATTCGTCAGTGAATACGACATGTGCATCAAAGTCCGGTTGCGCTGCAGTCTACTGCAGGAACCACTGTGCAAAATCCACACGAGGCCGATAATCTGCAGATGTCAAGGCGTGCACCCTCTGAGCATGGTAGGGGTGTAATCGTTAGTCTCATGGAACTCGCCACACCGTCGATTAGGGCACACTTACGGCCTAGGGAATTGCTCATGTGCTACATTCGGGACGATCTCCAACCCTACGTAGAATTTCCTCTGTAACACGTGGCATCCTCACGTTCCTTGCACGCCCTGTATCCTGCAAACCGCTGATAAAGGAGCCCGTTTAGCACAGATACCGGTGCAATCGCTGAAAGGTTTGACGATCAGGCACGCGTCTGGTCGGAAAGCGCTCCCGGGACAGTCTTTGGGCTTCCCCCGCATTCCCATTCGCAACTCCATATGTGAAATGCATGTCCGCCTTCTCCTGATTCGTGAAACAATACATTCGTTCTGCAATCCGCGGTAGATATGACGACGAGTGCGAAAACCAGCGCTTATAAGTGTTCACCGAAAAGCGCTCTCTATCGCTTCACCTCTTGAGATCCGACCATGCACTGCATGACGAAAAGTACTTGTTTAGGTGTGTTCTATCACCCCTTAAAGTTTGACCCAAGAGTTACATTAGTGGTAGTTTATAAGAAATGTTCACCTGAGAGCAATAGTCTACCCAATTTTCTGAGAGAGGTTTGGGAAATGCAACTTTTGAGATTTAAGAATAAAAGTCGAATATTTTTATGTTGTATAATAAAATAATATTTACATTTTCCTCATCATCCGCTAGCAAAAATTGAAACTTTTAAGGAATGAAACAGTAGGTAAAGGAAAAATTTCTTTCTCTTTGAAAACGAAATTTCTTATAAGTGCCAGAGGCGATATGCGTCCTTCTAGTTTATACCTATGATGACACTCCCGAGCCACAAGCTTTCGTTTGATACATAAATCCTCATCGCGTTGAAAAGATATGGTGGAACAACTGTTTGAAAAATTCAGAAACCAATAAACCGACAAATGACAAGAAAAAAGCAATGGGACGATAAATAAACTAGAAGGACGCATATCGCCTCTGACGCATATAAGAATCTCGTTTTCGAAGAGAAAGAAGGTTTTCCTTTATCTACTGTTTCATTCCTTAAAAGTTTTCATTTAAATTAGTGGATGATGGGAAAAATGTGAATAGTATTTAATTAGTAATTATACAACATAAAATATTCGTCTTTTAATTCTTAAATCTGAGAAGTTGCATTTCATCCACCTCTCTCAGAAAAGTGGGTAAATTATTGCTGTCAGTGGAATAACTCTTACAAACAACCACTAGTTTTTCAAATTCCTATTCTATAGATGCTATTTGAAAAACTCACTAAGAGCTCTGCAGTTTCATCATTTCAGTGATCTGTAAAGATATATATATTAAAACTGCTAAGTATTTGACAAATGAGAATTATAATATTTCATTAGCATCAATAAAATTATTTTTTATCATCGTTATTGTTTCCAATCTAAACTTCATGACGTTCACATTCCACCAACAAAATTTCATATTTTCATCGTTGCAATATTCGTTTGATATTTTGGAATTTACAATCTTTTTCACTGTTAGAGGGCGCAATTATAATGTTCGAAAGATTCCGAAAGTGCGACTCATAATATTTTATCAATCCTATCTAACGCTAAAAAGATATTTTCATTTATCTCTAAAACAAGCAATTATCTGCTAAAACAAAAAAAAATGTGTTTCTCCTCCTTCTGGGTGTAAGAGGTCAATTTCTTGCTGCCAATGGAAACTTCGTGGCCTTCATATTCCACCACCAAAATTTTAAATCTCTAGCAAAAACATTTGTTTGAAATTTTGAAATTTTAATATTTTTTCCACCGCTAGAGGGCGATGTTATAGTTTTTGGAAGATTTAAAAAGTATGAATCATAATATATTATCGTTTCCTATCTAACCAAAATAATTTTTCATTTATCTCTAAAAAGAAACAATTATCTGCTAAAACAGAAAAGGTGTGTTTTCCCCACCTCCTATGGGTCTAAGGGGTCAACTAATTGCTGTCGATGGAAACTTCGTGACCTGTAGATTCCACCACCAAAATTTCAGATTTCTAGCATAAATACATGGTTTGCAATATTCGCTTTGAAATTTCGGAATTTTCAAATTCTTCCGCCGCTAGAGAGCATAATTATAGCTTTAGAAATTTTCGGAAAGTACACGTCGTAATATTTCGTCAATGTTTATCGAACAAAAAATAATTTTTAATTTATCTCTGTAAACAAAAACGTTCGATGTCTACATACGACAAAGCGAAACTATTATGTCGTTTTCTTTGAAAACCAGATAAAAAATAAATATCGCCTCAAGCAGCGGCTTGCCATAGAGGTCTAACTGCCAGGTGTGTGAGGATGTGGGACCTCAGCAGAAATACAACAAATATCCAAGCTTTTCCCGAGGCTCGAACCCAGGTCCCTTTGTTCAGTAGCCAAGCGTGCTAACCACTCGGCATAGCTTGTAAGGATAATGAAAATTGAAAGGAATTAAACGGTACCTAGATTATCTGGAAACAAGTGTTTTACTCTACCTAATCTAAAACGAAGTCTTCTCTTTTGTCACCTCTCTTCCCAGATCCATTCCCTCTCCGATAATCTCCCAGTAACAAAGCTTCTGCGATTTAGAAATATCTACTTCCATTCTTTCTTGGTGTTGCGATTTTCATTTTGAGCAATGTAGAATATGTAAATCGGATTTAGAAATTTAGAATTTCTTTATAGAAAAAACAACGTTTCTGTCCGGGAACTCTAAAGTATTAAATATAAAATCAGTAGAAGACTTGAAACTATTGTAATATGGAAGTTGTAGTCGATAAATTAGTTATTGATGAAATTGGAAGAAATCAGCTAGTAACAAAGGACGATAATATTTGTAATATAACTCATATGAATATTAGATCCATTAGAAAAAACTTTGATTATTTGATTTTAGTAGAATCATTAATGGACCTTTCATCAGATATAATTGTATTGTCAGAGATATGGATCAAAGAACACGAACTAATGCTTTATAATATTGAAAGTTTTAACACATTTTACCAGTGTGGATGTGTAAATAGATCAGGTGGAGTATTAGTTTTTGTAAATTCCAAGTTAAGAGCTACTCAAGTAGATTTTAATTGTAATAATGCAGATGTAGTGTCTCTAAAAGATTAGTAATTTTGACTATAACATTATTTCAGTGTATAGATCCCCTAGCCTAGATAAGCAATGTTTTATTGATGAATTTCCTCTCAATTACTACGAAATAACTATAAAAATGTCATATTGATCGGATACTTTAATATTGATTTATTAGATAATAAAAATATTAATTCTAGTTACTGTGATATGTTAGTAACGTTAGGATTTATCCAGTGTATTACACAACCAACTAGATTTTTGGGTAATACATGTGTTGATCATATTGCTGTAAGATTATCTGGTATTAAGAAAGTTACATCGATAATTATTAAAACGACCGTGACGGATCATTATTTGGTAATGCTACAACTAAAAAGAAACGTAATAGAAAAAGATACCGAGGAAGATAGAAAATGTGTACTAATTTTAAAGAACTTGAATTAAAATTAAAGAATATAAAGTTGAATACAGATGTTATTAACGATGATCAAAGATATTGCGACTCTCTTTTTGATCAAATTAATGTGTGTGTTAAAGAATATACAAAGCTGAAATATTTGCCAAGCACCAAAAAGAAAATATTAAAACCATGGGTCACAGACGAAACACTTCAATTAATTACTGAAAAGAACAAATTAAATAAAAGGCTTAAAAGTTGTCCACGTAATAATGAGGAATACAACGAAATTAAGGATAGATTCACCCTACTCCGTAAGAGCTTAAATAATAAATTAAGAATCGCTAAAAATAAGTATTACAAATATAAGGTTCTTTTCGGCAGGCAATGACTAAACATCAGTGGAAAATTATTAATGAAAACTGGTAAATATAATAATAAAAATCTATTAAAAGAAACCCAAATTAGTGAAAGAATACACGATACCTTTAATGATAAAAAGATAGTCGTTGATGCCTTTAATGATTATTACATCAATGTGGTAGATGATCTAATAAAAAACGTTACAGAGGAAGACACATGTGAAAACACATCGGTCGATGTGAAATACTACAGAGTAAATTCAGTGGCCTTGTTACCGATTAGTGAAAGTGAATTAATTCAGACAGCCTTTAGGCTTAATTAAACAAATCTTCAAGTGATGATAACTTCTCAGTCTATATGTTACAGAGAGTGATCAGTGTAATATCTGGAATTTTACTGAAGTGTTACAATTTGTCACTTGCAGGTGGATTTTTCTCATCTTCCCTTAAGAATTCGTTGGTTACCCCAATTTATAAGAATGGTGATAAAATGCTTGTAGAGAATTATAGGCCTATTTCAATACAAACTGTTTTCTCAAAATCATTTGAAAAGTTAATGCATTTAAGGTTAACTAATTACCTTACTAAATATACTATACTATCGGAACACCAGTACGGGTTTAGGAAAAATAAAGGTACAGCTGATACTACAGCTGAAGTAGTTAAATTAATATATAATGATCTCAAAAAAATGAAAGAGTGGTGGTCTTGTTTCTGGACGTCTAAAGCTTTTGACTCCCTGTCTATTGATATTTTACTAAATAAATTAGAGGTTATTGGTATAAGGGGACTGTCACCGAGATGGTTTGATTCGTATTTGAAGGGTAGAACACAACAAGTCAAAATAGGAGACGTTTTGAGTAAAAAAAAATCAATTCGTTATGGTGTTCCACAGGGTTCTTTTTTGGGACCACAGTTATTCTTAATATATGTGAACGATCTATTACACACCAAATTCAAAGGTAAGATTATTTCGTTTGCAGATGACACTGCCTTGGTTTACTGTGATAAAACTGATGATGAACTATTAAGCAATATTACTGAAGTCAAGAACACTTCAAACTTGGTTCCAAAAATAAATTATTAATAAATGTAAATAAAACGAAATATATGTATTTTAATACTGTTAGGGGAAAGTATAGAGATCTTGGAGATTTAGTCTATCATATGAGTGATTGTAAGTTTTTCGAACAAGAAAAAATAAGGTCTTTAAATTGTGCTTGCCCAAGGATTAAAAGTACTAAAGCATTAAAATATTTAGGAGTTAATTTCGACTGTTATCTAACCTGGCATGATCATGTTCAAAACGTAGCATAAAAAATCAAACAAATAATTCCCAAAATGTATCTTTTAAGAGATATGATGAATATAGGAATTTTAAAGAACGTATATTATGCATTAATCTTTTCCAGAATACAGTATGCAATTTTAATTTGGGGAGGAGCATCTTTATGTTGTTTAAATCAATTGCACCAATTGCAAAAATATATGGTAAAGATTATGACATTTAAAAGAAAGTACGACTCGTCTGAGCAAAGTTTCAAAAAACTTGAAATACTCAACTTAAAACAAATACACCAAACGGCTTTAGTAAAGCATGTATTTCATAATAAGGACAAATTTGATGTAGTTGTTAATAAATATTTTACAAGAGCGTTAGTGGCTCAGAATTTTTGCATTCCAAAACCAAACAAAGAGTTATTCAAAAAATATTATGGATATAGTGGCTTAAAATTATTCAACTCATTGCCAGATAACATGAAAATTATAAATAATAAAACACATTTCTCTAAATAACTAAAAAAATGGTTGTGGAGATTGCGACTGATGTTTCATTTACTGTATTAACTGATTGCATTGAAATGAGATATGAGTAATAGCAGATAAATATATGTATTACAGAGGCTGAAATTGCTTTTTTCGTTTACATATTTATATATACTGATGTACTCAGGATTGCAGGAAATATTGTTTTTGTAAATATCCACTTGCGAGTTAAACACTAACTCTTGTGGAACTTGACTATGCATTAGCTATGTATTAAATATTGTGCAAATTATTATTATTATTATAAATAGACAGAAATTAGATAATTCTTCATCTTTTCGGATTGAAGTCAGATTACTCCTTGCTCATCGAAACAGTATTTTTCAAGTCAGCCAAGGCCAGTAATCAGTGGCGTAGCTATTGGGGGAGGCTCATCCCAAATAAATCGGAGTTGGGGAAAATTCTAAACCACTTGGTAAAATGCAGGTGAGTTGTGAAAATTGGGATTGTTTCTGTAAAATTATGTAGAGTTGGCAAAATCTTGGAGAATTGTCAAAATCTAGATAACTTGGAATATATTGGGTAGTTGGTAAAATTCGAAGCCAGTGTTTAAAATACAGGTGAATTGTGAAAATTGTGATCGGTTTGTTAAATTAAGGAGAGTTGGCAAAATCGAAGCAACTTGGAAAAATTTGGACAACTTGGTGAAATCTTGGGGAGTTGGAAAATTCGGGACAACATGGCAAAATCTCGGGAAGTTGGCAAAATTCGAAGTGACTTGGTACATTTCAGGTGAGATGCAAAAATTAGTATTTTTTCTGCAATATTATGCAGAGTTGGCTAAATTTAGGAAAGGTGACAGAATCGAGACAACTTGGAAAATCTAGGGCAGTCGGCCAAATTCGAAGTCACTTGGTAAAACGCAGGTGAGTTGTGTAAATTGGGATGATTTTTAAAATTGCAAAATTGAGGAGAGTAGTCAAAATCTTGGGGAGTTGGGAAAATCTAGAAGATTTGGCAAAATCTTGGGGTAGTTGGTAAAATTCCTAGTGACTTTGTTAAATTTAAGTGTGATGTAAGAATTTGGATTTTTTTATGTGAAATTATAGCAGATGACAAAATACAAGGTAGTTGGCAATATCGAGGCCACTTCGCAAGATGTAGGGGAGTTGGGAAAATCGAGGCAAATTGCAAAATCGTGGCGAGATGAACTCCCATCCCCACTACCCACGGGACGAAAATCTGGGAAATACGTGGCAGAAAGAATAATCATAAATTAAATTAATGTAAAGTGCTCATTTTATCAATTGGCAAAATTTGATTTCCTAGTTGCAAAATTTTCGTTCTCTCCCCCCCCCCAACCATAGTCCCTTCGCTAAGCCCCTACGAGTAACGATTCGTTACTCGTAGAGCCATAGCTATTATATCTGCTTACTTAGATTATTTATGTTAATATCAGTGGGCAGTTTCAGTCGCAACTGGGGAGAACTTGGGGAAACTATAAGACTGTGGGTTGAATTATTTCTGAGCGGCACTATTTTTAACACAATAAGCAAATGGCCAGGTCACAAGGGCCCCTAAGGCTCAGAGAAGGTTGGGAGAGGGGACCCACTGGAACATCTGTTGGGAGACAGATGGTAGCCTCCCGTCAAGGCCATCCAGCATGTTCTTTAACGTGCACAGGGTACGGACTCAGTAGCCAATTATTAGACACAACTAGGTACTGAGGTACTGCAACTGAGGAGAAGAAAAGGAGATAAATTTCAAAACTGGTCCAGGTGAAATTCGAACCTAGTACCGTCTCCCGCACAGGGTGCCTTGGCTTAACGTCCCATACGACGGAAGGCGGCCTTTCCAAGCCCGTTGGTGTCCCCTACTGACCGTGGGCAGGGCGGGGAGTTTTACGGAGATAAATCTCAAAGCTGATCCAGCTGTTACTCGAACCTGAGAACTACAGATTACGAGCCTGGCGCGCTACCGACTGAGTCACCACCGCCCCAGGGACTCCAAAGAGGTCAAGAGAAGGGCCCACTGGACAGGTGTTAAGAGGCAGATATAAGCCTTCTGTCAAGGCCATCCAGCATGTTCTTTAACGTGTAGAGCAGGGGTGTCAAACTCAATCTTGTAAAGTGCCAATTTTTTCTTTCAAAGTATATCAGCGGGCCGGGATTCAATAAAACACTAATTTTGTATAAAAATATTTCATTTAAATTTAAAGTATACGTCAAAATTAAAATGGCATAAGTCATAAAGGTTAAAAAACAGCGCATTATTTCGAAGATCCAGATACTTGACATCTTTTCAGCTCCTTTTCTGTAATGTGTACCTATGTGTTCAATGTATAGAAAAACTATTCATGAAATTCGAGTATTAATAATTGAGGTCGCGGGCCGCATGCCCCGGGGGCCGCTCGTGGCCCGCTGACCGTATCTTTGACATGCCTGGTGTAGAGGGTATGACTCTCCTGCATATATGCCTTTCCAAGACCATAGGTTTGTGGCTAATAATTAATTAATTAAATAATTCCCATAAAAATCCTCTTTCTGACTGTTTCCGAGGGAATGGTGAGGTTTTAACGGAGATAAATCTCAAAGCTGGTGCAGTTGAGATTCGAACTTAGAAAATGCAAATTACAGTCTGGCGCGCTACCGACTGAACCAACCCCCGTTCCAATGAGACTGTACAGTTGTAGCTTCGACAGTTTCCTTAGATCCTAGAGTGAGTAACAAATGTTTCAAACTTGCAATCTGAGAGAAATATGAAAGTGCTAAATTCGCATTCTCATAGTTTCCTCAGTTGCCATCGATCTTATGCCACTTTTAATGATGAATCTTTGAGGCCCTCCCTGATACTATTCGGTAACTATTGATTGAAATTACTCCAGATCAACTTATGAATGTTGCGTATTTTCTTGGATAATTTTTGGGAGGAGTTTAGTTGTAAAATTCGAATCGATATGCTTTAAGAACTAGCTACGAAATTTTACATAAAAATGCATTTATTAAAAACAGATTATGATCTCTGATTAATTTTAGAGTTTTTACAACCAACAAACACTTAAACAAGCAAACGAAAAATGCTAGATGCAAAAACTACTTGACTCAATGCAAAACTCAATGCTTAAAAGCCGAATAAAATTTATTTTTTTTACTTGCTAAATTAATTCCTTTTTCATGATTTCCTTTATCAAAATATTTTAACACTACCTTTTTTTCACTCTCAATAACTGAAAGTTATTTTCTTTCGCCTAATTATAAACAATATAAGAGCCAAAAACACAGACAGAATTAAGTTATAAAATGCACTCTTTTGCCTTAAATTTGGTTTCTCTTGTCGTATCCTTTGACTTCCGTAGCTTCGTGACAGGCAATGTTAGGCAGGAAACAGTATCGACACACCCTAGATTACGTCACTCTGCGAGAGTTGCTCTAACTTCCCTTTCAAAGCACACAAACTACGCGTTGACAGCAGTGAGTGATTTTAAATTCCTTTCTCACAGCTGAAGCTGACATTTCGTTCACTACTGGATGTAGTTGTCTTTTAAAGCAGCCGAAAGTAATGGATGACTGGAGAAAAAGGACGGATTGTTTGTCTTGAAGTTCCAGAAGAAGAAAACAAACTGTATTTTTTTTGCGTTAATGCGATAAATTTCTTATTTCGTATTTATTCGTATATCGATTTATTCGTATTTTATATGAGGGTTTTGGGTGTTTTTTTATAAGGTTTAAACACGTTTATTCGTCAGCGTTAGCAGATGACATTATATGGAATCAGTTCCTCGGATTTTATTTTCTGTATTCTCATATTGAGGCGTTGGAAGAGAAACATGGGGAATTTCTTTAAGGTATTTTATATAAGAAAGTTTTAAGTTTTTTTAAGCTTAAACGTATTTATGTCAGGTCCTCGGAATTTACATTAGAAGAAATCAAAATACTATCTTCTTTTGCGTTGCGCGAAATTTCTTTGCAGTATTTTATATAAGAGGGTTTTGAGTTTTTCTAAGCTTAAACATGTTTATAGCCTATTTTTCAACTTAAGCATATGGCATCATATGGAATCATTTCCTCGCATTTATATTAGAGGAAAACGAAATGTAATGCTCCTTTAAAACTTATGTGCAAAATGCGAGAAGGTTTTTTTATGTAAGATGATTTTGAATTTTCTTTTTTTTAAGATTTAAACATTTTTATAGCTATTAGTGATCGTTAGCAGATGACATTATATAGAATCAGTTCCTCGGAATTTACATTAGAAGAACACAAAATATTGTCTATTTTTTTATTTCTGTATTAAATATGAAAAATTTATTTACGGTACTTTATATAAAAAGCTTTTAAGTTTTTCCGAGATTTAAACACGTTTATAGCTATTTGTCAGCTTAAACAAATGGCATCATATGAAATCGGAATGACCTCGGAATTTTTGTTAGAAAAAACATAATGCTGTCATTTTTTTTTTTCTATAAATGCGAGAAATTCTTTACGTTATTATATGTGAGGGTTTTCAGTTTTTCTAAGGCTTAGACACGTTTACAGCTATTTGTCAGCGTAAGCACAGGACATCATATGGAATCAGTTTCTTGGATTTTGCATTTTTTTACATAACGGAAAACCGTTATTTCTTTCTGCTGATGCGAATAAAACAGCAAATACGATAACGATTGCAGTGATGAAGAGCCCTTTTGTTTTTCAGCTTGAACAGAGCACACCTCAGATGATGCTGCATTCTCGAGCATTGCTATTCGAGAATTGGGTAGATAAAGTTGGTCATTTGATAGCTATACGAGAGAAGCGTCATTTTTTTTTTGCAAAATCTTAAGAAGGAATCGTTTTGCTTTACTGTGGATACCTAGACAATGAAGAAAATGTGTTAAAAATGGAACCAAAGTTTTCCTTATGACTGCCGAAATACCAAAGAAGCAATTGAGTATAACCAGCTCCAAATATAACACCATTCACAGTTTTGTTTTGAAGTAATCTTGTAAAGAGAGCAGTAAAAAAATAGTCTGGTTCGAATCCTATTAAAATCTACCATATGTAGTATGTTTTTGATAAAATAAACAGCTATAGGACATTACGATTTCGAGAACCACCCTGCTCTCGGGTCAGTAGAGAACACCGGTGGGCTTGGAAAGGACGCTGTGAGGCGGCTGTGACATAAAGCCGTGGCATCGTAAAACATTCTGATTACAACAGACAATTATCATATAGCTTATAATTCTCTCTTGCGGAAAACTATAAAGTGGAGAGAGAGAGACACACACATAGGGCTGAGTGCACAAGATATGGCAAGAGAGCCATACTCTGTGCACGTTAAAGAACACAATCGATGGCTTTGACAGGAGGATACCACCCGACTCCTAACGGGGAGACTATAAAGTGGAGAGAGACACACACATAGGGCTGAGTGCACAAGATATGGCAAGAGAGCCATGTCCTGTGCACGTTAAAGAACACAATCGGTGGTATTGACAGGAGGCTGCCAGCTGACTCCTAACTGCTGTCTAATGGTCCCCTCCCCCAACTTTCTCTGAGCTCTTGGCATCCTTGAGGCCTGGCCATTTAACATGTTGTGTGCAAAAGAAGGTGCCGCTCAAAAGTAAAAAAACTCAACTTTATCATCGACTATGTACCGACATATATCGTGAAATTTGATTTCATTTCGTAAGTAGTCTCATTTTACAGCCAGTCTTAGAACCGTTATGCTGATTATATCGAACAGCCTAAAGCAGCGGTTCCCAACATTTATTTATTTGCGAACTAATTCAAAATTTCACCAAAAACCTACGAATACCCTTAAAATATCTGCATATTAATTTGAAAATTATCAGTAAGTGTAAGACATCACTAAACATGATTTTAATCAAATATCCCAAGTTTCAGAATGAAACACACACAAAAAATTTCACATTTTTAAAATACAGAAAAATTATTGAAAAGGATCAATAATAAATTGTCTTACTAGAACTTCTTTTTATTCCATGATGTAGCCCCAATTAATTTCTACGACAATGATTGCGTTTCGCTCTCTATCAAAAGTTTATCCCCCTGCGTTTGACCTTCTGTCAAAAGCGTCATCGGTCCCGAAATAAATTAACACCTTAGATCACTTATTATGGTATCACGGACCATAGTTTGGGAACTAATGGTCTCCAGTTCTGCTCAAATTAAATGCAACAAAAGTGATTTCGATGAGATTTCTATTATAACAATATTCAGTCATTGAAATTTACTTTTCTTAGTCTGATAACTTGTCTTACTTTTCCTAGTCTGATAACTAGTTTTACTTTTCCTAGTCTGATAACTAGTTTTACTTTTCCTAGTCTGACAACTAATCTTACTTTTCCTAATCTTATAACGAAAAAATACTCACTAGTTGCCTCTACTACAATTCAGAATGTTTTATGACTTTTTTTACTCCATTGTGTTCAAAGTGTGAAGTAGCACGACTGATTATTTTGTACATTAAATGTTAGATGTCGCCGAATTATTGTTTTCGACATTTCTGTTATAAGATACGAATTAACTTCCTTTTCCAACTGGAGACGTGCTTTTATGTGAAATATTCAGATACAGTAATTAGTATTTGGTACTAATAATCTTTGACATAAGATGTGCCCCATAAAGAGCTACAGGCACCAAACTTTGCATGAACTTTCCCTTCATCCAGGAGAAGATTTATAGGTTACGAACCAAACCATTGGGATCAACGAAAACCGGTTGAATTCCTGGAAATTACAATAGAATTAACATTAGAGGTTAAAAAACGGTGTTTCCCTGGTTGAATTTTTCTGCTTATAAACGGCAAAAGGTTGAACCCCCAAATTCTGCATACACTTCTTCTTGGTGTAACTCAAAGCAACGTAAGTATTTGACCCTCCTATCTTTATTTCCCCCATCCCTAAATAGGGAACTATGTAAATAATTACCGAGCCTAACAAATTATATTCCAAATGAAAGCTTCTGATCAGAGGAGTATCATGGGTTTCTTTAAATTATGCACCGATCCTCTCTCTCTCTTGTCAAAAAATATAGGGAGAGGGAAACCTTATGGGATAACTCAGAGAGGTTAGGACAGGAGTCTCTGGTCTGCTAATATTAAAAATAAAAAAAAAAATAAATACCCCCCTCAAGCAGCTGCTTGCCACAGAGGTTTGACAGGAGCCTGTCAGTTTATAGGCAACAGAGAAGGTCTGAGAGGTTGGCAGGACCTCAGCAGGAAAACAACACGAACATCCATGCCTTACCCGGGGCTCGAACCCAGGTCCCGCAGATCAGTAGCCAAGCGCTCAAACCACTCGGCCACGGGACGGATGCTAATGTTATACATAAGCTTATATACTGTACTGAAGAGCCAAAAAAACCAGCGTGTCTGTATGCAAATCGAAGCGACTGAAGGTAAACGACGGAGCGTGTGAAGGTCCTTGAAACGGTATAAATAACATCTGATGACAGTGTTACACCTGATTAATCAGTGTTATTCTTGTTCTTCAGATGGTAAAGCCAGTGGACTTGAGCGAGTTTGACAAAAATCAATTTGTAATGGCCAGATGACTGGGTCAGAGAATTTCCGAGACGGCAAGGCTTATGGGGTGCTCACGTTCAGCAGTGGTTAGTACCTTCAAAATGTGGTCCGAGGAGGCAAAAACCATGTGGTGTGGGCCAACTACAGCTCATCGGTGCTAGAGGTGAGCGAAGTCTATCCCGTATAGTATGAGCCAACAAAAGGGATACTGTGGTGGAACTCGCCCGTAATTTGAATGCTGGTGACGGGAGTAATGTGTCACAACACACACTGCATCAAACCCTGAAAATGGGGCTGCATAACCGCAGGCCATCCGGGTGCCTGTGCTAACCTCGGTTCACCGTCGAAAAGCGCATACAATGGGCATGCGAGCATCAAAACTGGACCTTGAATAATTGGAAGAAGCTCGTCTAGTCCGACGAATCTCGTTTCCTGTTGCACCCTGTGGATGGTCGGGTACGTATGCGTCGTTTACCTGGGGAAGTGCGGCACCAGGATGCACTGTAGGACGAAAACCAGCCGGTTGAGGAAGTGTAAGGCTTTGGACAATGTTCTGCAGAGAAACCCTGGCCATTCATGTGCAGGAAACTATGACGTCTACCACCTACCTAAATATCATTGCAGACCACGTATGTCCTTTCAAGGCAACGGTATATCCCTCTGGAAGTGCCTTTCTTCAGCAGGATAATGCGCCATGCCACACTGCCCGGATTGTTCGAGAATGGTTCCCGGAACATGAGGACGACTTCCAGGTTATTTATATCTGGCCTCCAAATTCGCTAGACATCAATCCAATCGATCATCTGTGGTTTGTGTTGGAATAGCATATCCGATCTGCGGCTGGTCAAACACGTAACTTACAAGAGTTAAAGGATCTCATGGTAACGTGTTGATAACAGATACCACAAGACACCTTTAGAAATCTTGTAGCATCCATGCCTCGCCCGGTAAGAGCTGTTGTGGTGGCACGTGGAGGACCAACATCATATTAGGCAGGTGGCCATAATGTTTTGGCTCTTCGGTGTGTATATATGATTGTAAACGGTTGAATTTGTTGGACTTGTATATACGTATGTTAACTTTCAGTTGTACTCAGTACCAGATGAAGACTTAGAAAAAGTAAGGGGGGGGGGGGGGGGAACACTCAGTCGAGCAGGAAAAAAAGCAATAGTCAAATTCTTGCTGTACCTCTTCCCAATGAAAATTCTGTTCATTTGTTAAGGTCGCCGATAGAACGCAAGCCCTTTAAGATAAACTATTCCCTTTCCCTTTTGCGTTTTTACAACAAGAGTCTGCATTTCCATCAATATAACATTTACCTTCCATTTTAGTTGTCTTTAAAAGATTTATTGAAATATTTCTGAAAATATTATACATAAGTTTAATATTTTTTCTCCATTACCCTTGCTATCATTCTCAACGGGAGACCCCCCAGATTATGCCATGCCCAGTACATCAACAAACCGTTTGTTTAGACACAAATACTCCCCAATGTCTACAAAAGTAGGTTATTTGAACACGTATATCTATCGGCGACGCATAATTCCACTTAAAGCCATTGCCCTAATTAAAATGCTGCGGCGAAGTTATAAACATACTGTTGCAACGACATATCTCCTGGACATGCCGTAGCTTCTTCCGATATTTAAATTTTTTCCCAATGTTATTTTACAAGATTTCCCTAAAATAAATGCACATTTATCGTCTTCATCTAGGATACATCTGAAATAACATTTTTAATCTCTCATATTAAATATAGTCAGTCATTTTACCTTTCCGAAACTGCTGCTGGTTTTCTGTAATTTCACTGATGCAACGCAATTACCAAGCACGAAGTGAATTCGTTCCCCCCCCCCCCCATCAGTTTCAGTAGAAGCAGAACGTTTCGTGGCAGCCCGCAGAATGCCCTGCATAACATTCCCTAACTGATATCGAAGCACAGGCTCCCGAAAGGTATGAATTGTTGCTGTACCTCTTCCCAGTGAAAATTCTGCTCATTTGTTAAGGTCGCCGATAGAACACAAGCCCATTAAGATAAACTATTCCCTTTCCCGACGCAGTTCGATGCTATCAGGCTTCCCGGAAGATAGAGATGCACTGTGGAGGCTGAACACTGTGTGTTAATTAGTTTGCGCCGCGGCGGTGAGGAATAATGCTTGCGAGAGGGAGGGAGAGATTCCTCATCTGGTGGATGCTCTGTTATTCCGCAAATACAGAATCCCAACGCATGTGAAACTTGCTCCTTGCAGCAATGTTTGTCTTTATCTAAAAGTGATTCATTTTGAGAACCAGAAATAAAGCATTTTCGTATCATTCGATCTGTGTGTGTGCACCGCACGTGTTGATCCAATGGATCCCACTGTTGATCTTGCCAATTTTGTAAGCCTCAAGCAATGGGTGCGCAATGTGCACACTACACCAACGTAATTATGAGAAAGCGGGGATCTCCACTTCATTTCAATGGAATCAAAGTGTTTGCTGGCTTATGAAGCTCATAGAAATGGGTAATCGTGGATATTCAGGGCGCCCACACTAAATATTGCGGTTAGTTGGCTTCATTGCTTACCATTAGTTAATGTTAATGTCTTAATAGTTCTATATATATATAATCTAACCAATTGATATGAGACAAAATCTGTTATGAAAGGGAAGGTTTAAGCAGTTGTCGAAAGCGATCTCTCGGCAAGGAGAATATCTCACAATTTCCTTTAGTATTATAATCGAAGTAATGGTCACTAGACAATTTAATGTCTCAAATCATTTCGTATTTGGAATCGAACAGGTACAGTGGCAAGTGTTTAATATGGAAGATAGGCCAGGAAACTGGCGGTCGAATGATACAGATATTTAGAAATTTGCTGTCTTGGCAGCTATTGTTCCATTTCACCATTTTGCGTTGTAATCCTCTAAGAGGGCAAGTAGTTCCTTCTCTGTGGCAATCAACCATTAAAGTCCATAATGTTGCTTTTTAAGGCTCTTTTATTTAGGAATTTCATTTGAAATTTCTGTTGGGTTAGTTTCGCTTCCGTAATTTCCATTCGATCTTTAATGAATAACTTTTGAAATTCGTAAAATTATGCAACCAATTCAAACAGCAACTGCTCTATTGAATTGCTGAATTTAGCCGTAGAAACTGTGCTAAAAGAGTCAGACAAGTTTGATTTTGATGCTAAGTTTAATCCTCGGTAACAATTTGAGTCTACGATACCTTCATCTATTTATTTCAATGAATTTATCGCTGAAATTTGGTGTTTCGTGTCCTTTCATTTACTTTAATCGTAACCGCATCTTTACTTGAAATAGATCTTTTGACATTCAAATCTGTTAGTTTACGAAAGCTATTTACTATTCATTTGAACTCTCTCGAACTGAACTGTCCCTCTCTTATCAACGTTGAAATGAAAGCCTTAGAAGCATTAGTGTTCCTTTTATTTAGGTTCTCTTGCAACCACTTCATTGTTTACTCATCATAACCTTTTATCTGTCTATTCGTCCTTTTATTCAATAGATTCAACTGTGCAACGAATCCATTTCTTAACAACAGAATCTCGATTTCATACACTTAGATCATAAAAGGATCGTAGAAACTAATCCCATTTTGTGCTTTCTCATACAAGAGCATGCTATACAAAGATCCTAAGCCAGTGATGACCACTGCCTTTGTTAGAGCTAAAGCAACCCAGACAATAGGATTGCTGCAACTGAACCACTGTCCAGTTACGACCTTTGCTAACGGATTGCATGCTACGTCATATTCAGGGCCGGCGTGAACTTTTGCCGGGTCGGGTTCCAAATTTGTGCGGGGCCAAAAACAAAACGCATTTATATGTACTTCTAAATTTTATAATAATAAATTGTTTATTATAAGTACAAAGTGCGGTACATATCTACATACACCTTATAGGAACACCGAGTATATTTTAAGTATTATACAGTTTTTCTCGCCTTTTTTGCCGCAAAATCTTTAATTACGCCATCAAAATTAACCGATTTCGCTATTTCGCTTTCTATTGAAAGAAGAGTTAGTCGTCGATTAGCGCAGGAAGTTTTTAACCTCTTATGTTTCACGTACCCCCTGGAAATGTGTACGTAACTGGCGAATCCCTTGTATATATAGATACAACTATAGTTATAGTATAACAATGGGAATAAAATAAAACATATATATATATAACATATATCTAGCGAATTTTTGAGCTCTCACGGCGTACTCCAAATAACTTTACCGCATATATTGCGTTCCCCACGCTGAAAACTCCTAGATTATCGGATTCTGCGATTGGATTTACTATTGGACTTGGAAAATAACTGACATGCGCTCTGGTGGTGGGACGTGGAGCTAGAGGAACGAGGATAGATTGTGTCGTTTGCTGTGTTCAAGATAGGAAAATGGCGTCGATTTTTACGATGAGCTTTTCATGGACCGCGGGGCCTTTTAAAGCGTGGGGCCGGGTTCAGGGAACTCGCTGAACCCGCCTCGAGCCGGCTCTGGTCATACTCCCCAAATTATTTTTATTATGTAACATCGCGAATTATAATGTGTTGTGTAATCGATGTATTGTAGGGGCTGCATAGTACTGTTAAGTAAATTATTTGAATGACACATATTACATAACAATCAATTGATTACAGATTAATCACATTTTTGTGTAACAAATGTTTTTAAATTATTTAACGTTACGTACGTATTTAACGTACGTTGTTGGAAGAATTTAGTATGCTGCTACTTACTATATCTATGCTTCAGTGACTAATTAAAATAAACAATAATTGTCTTTTTTTAACTTTGAATAATATTTTGTAACGTCATTATAATTTTAATAATGATGCCCAATTGTAGCATGAAACTGTGTGAATATTTAAGCAGCAATAATCAGTTTCCTTACTATATGTAGATCTTTTTAAGCCTTTTTTCTTAACCCAGTAGACTCTATTTCAAACACTGGAAAACCTTTGCTTGTATATTGTCTAGTAGAAATGAGGTTGGACTCAATTTTTCGACCCCGAACCATTTGAATAATTGTTGATAAATGTTGAGCCTAATTTTGGAGAAAACATTTCTCTGACGCATCATAAGACATATACAGAAATGCATGTCACTAATCATTTATTTTATCTTTATACTTTTAATTATAGTCATTTTATGACAAAATTAGGGTGTTAATGGTATAAACTTAATATTGGTAAAAACTAAAATTCCATGGGTAAAATAAACGCAAAGAGCGATTTATTTATTAAAGACAGAAAATTATTAATTAATGTTAAGTAATATATTGTTGGAAGAATTTAGTGTGCTGGTACTAATTACCAAAAGCAGCCGCATGATGCTCATGGGGCGTTTGGTTATTTGTTGTTGGTATCAACAAAAAAAGAAGTAGTTTACTTATTATTTTCACAAATTGAAGAAATATTTTAAATTTAAATTACTTTGATCCCGAGTTCGCCCTGGCCTGGCTGGGCTCGGGCGGACTCGGGCTCAGCTCGAAAATCATGACTCCGAACTCTTCTCTATTGCCTGGCATTGGTCAATACTTATACGTATTTTATTTTATATAGCAATCCCAATATCTATTATATATGGGTTACTAACACATATGAATTGTTCTCTTTCCGTTATTTTTTAAGTGAAAATATTGAGTATATTTTATTTAAAAAAGACTATTTATTGTCTACTGTGTTTGGATTTCTGTAGAGAAGCTTTTTAGCTTTGTGGGATTTGATTTTGTGCTAAAGAAAGTTGTGGAAAATGAAAAAACAAGAATTTCCACCATTTAAAACAATGCGCCCTTCACGACAATGGTTAACTGAGTGTCTACTATAAATATTTAACGTGCCTAGTTTGACGGACTCTTTAACTTCTATCAGAAGAAAGTTTAAAAAATAGCATAACAAATTTTAATTTTTTTATTTGTGTTTGCATAACGTTGAATATATAGTAAATATAGTAAATTAAACAAATTATATGATATTATCAAAACTTTAAAATAATGCTGTTTTAAATTTATTGTTTATATGTATTGATATATTACTGCTGTATTGTATTCGTAATTCCTTTTACAAGAGAGACCAGTCAACTCAGTATATCAGTTCAAGTTAAAGAGTTCACACTAAACCGATTAACATAAATTATAAAATATGTATGAAAGTCAAATAATAAAGTTATATATTAAACGAAGTAAACAATTTGGAGGTAGTAAATAAATATAAGTACTCCACTTGAGTCTAAGCTCGTATGTAAAAAAGTTCAAGAATATATATATATACAACATTAGCTACAACATTGTTATAAAAAATTAATACTTAAACTACAAATTTATTTTTACAGATATTTTTCCGTCATTCGAAACCAATAACCAGTCCCACATTATCCTTTCGAAAGCGTAATTGTTTCATTTTTAACAACTTAATAATTAACAACTAAATGACCCAGCGTTATGATTTTTCAAACAAACACCAAAAATATTAAACTGCACGACTATTCTTTGTTGAAAAAATCTACGTTGTTCAACATGACGATACAATAATAGTGATGTTAACTTCCTACTTAATATACATTAAATGCATCATTATTTTCGTTCTCTGCAGATGTATCTCCCATTAGTGAAGATGGTTCTCCTTCGGGCCTTCGCACCACGTCCATTAGCTTGATCCTTTCTCCAAAACTAGACGACAACGGAGCAATCTACAGTTGTTTGGCTGAGCATCCTGCTGTTACCCGACCTCTGAGGACGACTGTATTCCTTAGCGTGTTATGTAAGTAGTTCAATCGTCAATATGCCTCTCGTGAGCTGGTTATCAAGTGTACACGATTTTAACACGCTTTCCTGATGAAGTTAATTGCGAAAACAGATGAGATGATGCAGAATATTTTAAGCATCGCTTAGTGCAATTTATTATGTTACGATTTAAAAGACTTATAATAGAGTTCATTCTTCCGACATTTCATTGTATCAAGGGATTATTATACATAAATGTTTATAATTCTTGCTAGTGTTAGAGATGGAATAGCATGACACGAGAATTGATTTCTTTAATTACTTTATATTTTCTTAGTATAGTTGATTTTCAAATTCAGACCAACAGAAAGGGATTCAGGAAAGGTTTAATCAACGAACGGAAAGGAAATATTAGTAATATAAAAATGTATTAGAGAGTAAAGCATTTGATTTTTCTAATTTCAGTCATTTTCAAACATTCGCTATTGAAAAGACAGCTCATTCCAGAGTATAGAATATCGACAGAATTTTTTCTTTTCTTCTTTGAGTTATAAAGGCACGATCCTGATTTAATGCACTCATAATTTAATGTGTAGTGTATTGAATGCAACGCTACAGAAAAAAACAGGCTAACCGTATTTTTTTCTTTTAATTCTGCAACATGTTGATTTATATTTCATACGTTAGGGTTTAATTTTTTGATAATAGATATCTTGTAGTCAGCTTCTAGCATTCGTCAAGTTCCATATTCTTCAGTATGGTCCTGGATACTTCGGTCTGAAATTTATCTGCTTTAATCCAATTTATGACACTCAACAGTAAAAAAATGCAATTTTATTCAACAGTTAAACACAATGAAATCAAATTGTTATCCAGTGAACGCCAGGCTGGCGGGAAAGGAAATCAGTGACGATCGCAGCATATATTCTTTACAGCAACCTTAATTTGCATATACTCGTGGTGTCGTTTAAACGAGCACACATTTTCTGCACTCCAAAATTCGTATATTACATTGCCTTTCATGTCCTTACATTATTTTCGAAATCGCCTTTATGTTTTATTTTGAGCACCAGTGTAGATATCTGATGCTCACAGTGTTTATGTTAACAGTCAATTGATAACGATCGCTGGTCTGTCACACAATATATTTTTTCAATACTACTAGTATTATTGTGGCAAGAAATGAAGGATTTGAAGAGTAGGGTTATTTTACTTCTGAGTGGCACTTTTTTGCACATAATGGCATAAATGACCAATTCACAAGGACTCCGAGTGTTCAGAGAAAGTTGGGGAAGAAAACCCATTGGATAGCTGTTGGGATACAGATGGTAGCCTCCCGTTGAAGCCATCCACCGTGTTCTTTAACGTGCACAGGGAGCACTTTAATGTGCTCTCTTACACACGGAGCCACGGCTTAACGTCTCATCCGACGGATGGTGGACTTTCCAAGCCCATCGGTGTCCACTACTGACCATGGGCTGGGCGAGGTGTTTTGCGGAGATAAATCTCAACGCTAGCCAAGCTAGGACTCGAACCTGGGAACTGCAGATTACGAACCTAACGAGATGCTGTAAAATAATTATTTTACTAGAATTCTATGCATATGTTAAGAACACTAAGGCAGAAAGGCTGTTGAATAATCAAACTGAAGGTTTGCTTATGTTTTTGAGCGTTTAGTTAAGGTAGTGGTTCCCAATTTTTTTCTCTTTTTACCAAGTATCATTTTTAACTTTCCCCCTCTTCATGGAAAGCTTATGCTAATCTAAGAAGAATTCGGTATTCCCTTCAGTATATTTCCACAAAAAGACTCGAAAAAACGAACTCATTGGGAACCACCGACTTAAGTCACACGATGCATATCTTTGTTTTTATTTTCATTAACTCGGAAAAAACCTTGAAAATTACTTGATCTTTTACAGATAATCCCTATGATTCTTTACTAAAAAAGTTCATTATGTTAATCTTTTACATTGACTTTCATTTAATTCTTCTGCGCATTGTTAATATTTAGTTTCGATTTTATTTAAAAATTTCCCCCAACATACTTAGAGACAACTTTGTGTCAACCAATGACATTTTCGCGAAACAGAAATCACATCACAAAGAGCTCTCCTCTCAACTTAACGGTGAACTGATTGCCTAAAGAAAAGTCACACGTGGACCGACTCAGAATCTCGAGTTCAACCAACGCAAAAGGTTTCCTGTCAAACCAGCCACTTTGGGTCTCAATGTCGGCTGCCGAAACGGCCGAGTGACATGACTGAACTAATTTCTGATGTGACCAGCCGACAAAGATCGCTCCTCTCTCCCGGAGGACGCGCTCGTTTTCTTTGTTTTTTGAAGAGCTGCGCCACCAGAAGTGAGGGACTGATGATTAATGATCAGCAGGCGATGTGGCCCCATTACAGGCAACACTTTCTCGTACGCCACATCAGTGCGCCAATCAGTAGCAAGAAGATGCAGAGACCAGCGAAGATGTGACATGGTCGATACCTGCCATCCTGAACTTGTGCCAGATGCCTGCATATCTTTTCCTTTATTTGTTGGCCACGTATTTGTTCCGAACTTTCTTCGCCTTGGTATTAGATGCAACACGCCACCAGTGCTTTGGGTCAATAACCTGTGTATCAGTAGTTACAGATCTTTCCTGATGCACATATCTCGTTGCATCGGTGTTGAATCGCTTTCTGTTTCCATCTACAGAGTTTGCGCGCACACCACCTACGGGAATGTTTGGTTTTCAACAGTTTTCACGAATTGTAGAAATTCTTTTACTGGTTAATTTCGTACAAGTAAGCTTTAGAATAGATGAATTGAATAGTCAACAGTTTAACTTTATTTTTTGAACCTCTTGATAAAATTTCGTTGCATTTTAAGTGTATTAAATATATGACGGCGTTAAACACTGTCTTTAATGCAATTGATCCTTTTCCTAATCAAACCAGCCCTGTAGATCATACGAAACGACTGTGGTATGTTTCTAACTGTATACTGGCCATCTCATAAATAACCTAAGAAAAATAAATATTCACTGTGTCATTCATTCACAACCATTTTGTTTTGCCCTCGCAATTGTTTCTTCCAAAGGCATTATTCTGTTTTTGTACATTAAAAGACTCTTCAAAACGAAAAATCATGAAAGTGTTATATGATATCAAAACATATTCTAGTAAATCTTTAAAACTCCAATACTAGAAATTCACGTGCGGAAAAAACAAAGGGTTATTATTTTTTCAAGTTTCTGAAATTATTTATACATACGGATATACGAACGCAAATACAATGCCTTAAATGTTAATATCTCAAACGAATTCTACTAATACGTAATATTGTTTTCACTGATAAATAACAATTATTAGATTGGATTCTTCCCTTTTCAAAAAAAGAAATTTTTCTAACTTAGATAAGGTTTAAAACGAGAATAAGTTAAGCTTTGAATACTTTGTGCTTTATATCTTAACTGAAATTTTATTAGTTATTTTGCTTAAGATATTTTAAATTATTAAAGATATTACTTTTAGCAATATATGAATCAAACTAATGTTAATTAAATATTTGCTGTGAATTTAATAGACATAAAATCTGATTCAGTAATCTTAAAAAGGAAGTTATAACATAAAATTAAACCAAACAAATATATAGTTTAATAAAATACCACTATTTTCCATTAAATATATACTATCTGATCAAAAGTATCCGGACTCTCCTTCTGAGTAGTGGATTCGCCCATATACCCCACAGTCATAGCCGAAACAGGTATAAAAGGACGCACGTGGCCTGGCAAACCTCATAGACACGCATGAACAGGAGAATGGGCCGTATGGCAGAGCTCAGTGACTTGCAACGATCATAGGATGCGCCACTTTAGCAACAAGTCAGTTCGCGACATTTCTGCTCTCACAGTCCAGTCATTTGCTCCAATCAACTGTAAGTGATGTCATCGCGAAGTGGGAATGCCTAAGAACAACATCAGCGCAATTGCGACCCGGTAGGTCATGTAAAATGCTAGAGGAGATCGCCTAGTGCTGAAGCGGGTGTTGCAACAAAATCGCCTTGGTTGCAACACTCACCACAGAGTTCCAAAATGCTTCTGGAAGTAACACCAGTACCATAATGGTGGTCACGAGCTGCAAAAAATGGGTTTCCATGACCGAGTAGCCGCCAACAAACCTAACATCAACAAGATCAACGCTAAAGCGTCGGTTGGAGTGAGGTAAAGCACGGCGCCAGTACAAACGTTGCGCGCCATAACGGAACAAACGTTGCGTGCCATAACTGAACAAACGTTGCGCGCCTGCATCGTCCAGGCATGGTAACTTCTTCAAAGAGCGCTAAACAACACGACACAAGAAAAATAACTTCTTTCTTCACGCCCTAGTCCTTAAATAAGCGCTGCGTACATTTGCATGTTGTCGTTCTCAGTGACGTCATTATTTCTTCCAATGATTTTCAATCTTGGATCACGGTTTCTGCTGCCCTTAGTAGACTCCTGAGCAGTGGAACCGCATTCTCTGGAGTGATGAATCACTCTTCACCATCTGGCAGTCCGACGGACGAGTCTGGGTGTGGAGGATGCCAGGTAAACGCTACCTGCCTGACTATGCTGTGCCAACTGTGAAGTTTGGTGGAGGAGGCATCATGCTCTGGGACTCTTGTTCATGGTTTCGGCTGGGCCCCCTAGTTCCAGTGAACGGAACCTGAACCCGCGGTCTATAATGACATCCTCGACAATTCCAATTTTATAGCAACAGTTCGATGAAGACCCTTTCCTGTACCAACATGACAATGGCCCCTTCCACAAAGCGAGGACCATATAGGAATGGTTTGATGAGATGGGTAAGGAAGAACTTGACTGGCCTGCAGAGAGCCTTGATCTCAACCCATGGAACACCTTTGGGATGAAATGGAACGCCGGCCTTACTAATACTCTTGTGGCAGAATGGCAAGTAGTTCCCTAAAATGTGGAAGAATGTGTTCTTGTGGCAGAATGGCAAGTAGTTTGCTAAAATCTAGTGGAAAGCCTTCTCCTCAGAGTGGAGACTGTGATAGAAGCAAAGGGTGGACCAGTGTGATATTAATTCCTTTCTATATTACCGAGAGATTGTGGATGAACGAGTGTTGATATACTTTTGATCATATAGTGTACATTTATATTAAATTACATTCTGATTTGAGTTTAAAACGATACTATATTTTGCAATTTTGCCAACATCTCATAAAAAAGCTTTATTAGTGGTTTGACTAAGATGTATGAAGTTATAAACTACACTGGCGGAAATTGAAAAAAAGAACACTGTTAACAACTGAAGCGTAATCTTCATTGGCGGATGCACGATAGAAGAGGTCGCTCACCTTGAAGCCTTTGGACTCGTAAATGACCATCAGTCGCTCCTAAGTAGAATCGGCTTTCATCGCTGAAGACCACAGACTGCCATTCTTTCCTCCAATGAACTCGTTCTTGACACCACTGCAAACGTGCTCGACAGTGACGAGGTGACAGTAGACCTGTTTCCAAAAGACGATTGCGTATCGTTCTTGTAGACAAACTTGGTACGACAGAGGATCAGATTCGTAACTCTGTAGCCATCCGCTCTGCCACCGCCGTCCTCCTGATACGCCGAATCTCTCGTGCGTCCGTAACTCTCTGCTGCCCGAAACCACATCTGCGAGTGTGGGAATGCTCTTCTGACCATCGACACCATCATCGTACCACTGCCGATAATTCTCTTCCCACGCAGTGTGCAATTTGACGAAAAGACCAACCTGCTTCCCAAAGACCCACTATACGACCTCGCTCAAACTCCGCTAACTGAACAAACGTTGCGCGCCTGCATCGTCCAGGTATGGTAACTCTTCAAAGAGCGCTAAACAACACGACACAAGACGAATAACTTCTTTCTTCACGCCTAGTCCTTAAACATACGCTGCGTACATTTGCATGTTGTCGTTCTCAGTGACGTCATTATTTCATCCAATGATTTTCAATCTTGGATCACGGTCATATTATAATATCATATCCTAAAGGAATTCCTTCTGGGTGTTCTTTTTTAAATTTCCGCCAGTGTATAACAACGTTATTAGTTTAAAATGGAAATATGATTTGAAGAAATACATAATAAATGTTCCAAAAATGCGAATAATGGAGGATTCAAGGCTAAAACCGATGGAATGCCTTTGGCAACAATTATGCTATTTTTCTACCTATTTCATGTTTTTTAAATACCAGTTTGACAGCTCTCTAATTATATACTAATAGTTTTAAATAAAGCGATTTGTCTTATTTTGCTTCTTAAAACTAAACTGATTTAAGGAGGAAAGTTCATACTGTAACAAAATTAATCTTTGTTGGGGTTTAATTTGTATTTTATATGTATTTATAATACTAATATTATTAGGAAATATTTATCTTTAATTTAAGTTGTGGTTGATATGGGATGTCGTCGTTGAATACTTAGTTATTCTTTGCCATTTCAAGACCTAGAATAATATTCTTTTTTCTAAAAAGGAAGAAGGTAATACTCTACACAAAGGACAGTGATAACCTAGAAACTATATTGGGTTTGTTTTGGTTTCTTATACAAACATATAGACAAGGCGTATCCAACCTTTTGACTTCCCTGGGCCTCATTGAGTGGAAATGAATTGTTTTGGGCCGCACATAAAATATATAATATAGTTGATGTATATGAATAATGAAACTTCATTTATTTCCTTATGTTTTTTATTATAAAATTAAAAATAAGGGCAACATAAAACTAGTGGGATATCAAAAACTCGTTGAAAAATCACATAATCATGTTGAAAGTTTATGTCGTAAACACGTAAACTTTACGATTTTGTGGGCCGCATTCCTAGCTGTCCAGGGCCGCAAGTTGGACACGCCTGATATAGACAATCCCGCTAGCTTAGTAATCAGGAACGCTAACCATTAGATTACGTATAGGGTAGCTATTTGTAAGAACAATTCCCACAATGAATTTGCAACGTTTGCTGATTTTTAAATTTATAATTCAAAGTACAAGTTGATCCAAAATAAGTATTCCGAAAAATAAGTAATTACGCAAACAAAAAAAGCTTTAATAACAAGAAGGTACCTATGTTTGATACGATGATGTTTACTAATATTCTCTAATACATCTCTCTAAGTAACTAGTAATTTCTATATTCACTAGTATTACATCTGAACATGACCAGCTACTAATACTAATGCGTATACTCTACTTAAACTGTGAAACAAATGATTCATGTATTGGTCGTGCCGTCTCATGGCCGAGTGGTTAGCGCGCTTCACTAGTGATCTAAGGGGCCTGGGTTCGAGCCCCAGGTAAGGCATGAATGTATGTGTCGTTTTTCTGCTGAGGTCCTGCCATCTTCTCTGACCTTCTACTATGACATATAAACTGACAGGCTCCTGTCAGACCTCTGTGGCGTGTATTTATTTATTTTTATTGGTCAACTCATCAAGAGATATAGTCACACATGTTATGATGATGGTTTTTCTCTAAGTCTTTAAGATCATTAAGGTTAGAAGCACGCAGGTTCATATAACCTCTTATGAAGAAGTCTGACGTTGAGAGGTCGGAGAATTTCGTGACCACTGTATTGTTGCTCTTTGTCCACACCATTTTGGCAGAAGATCTCATCAAGGTAATTATGAGCAGCCATGTACCAGTACAGAAGAGTTCTCGCTTTTGAAAAAGGATGCTCTTAATGTTGTTCTGATCACGATATGTTTTCCAATACAGTAGGTTGCATTCTGTTTCGCAGCAGAGAGAAAAAAAATCACGTTTCTTTTCACAGTCAATACAACTTACCTCAAGCAAACTTACCTCAAGTTCATATCATGCTGAAGACCTGCAACTGGTTATCTTCAATTTCTGAGAGAAGCATTATGATTTATTAAAGGGTTGGGTTGTTTTTACCTCAAGTTCATATCATGCTGAAGACCTGCAACTGGTTATCTTCAATTTCTGAGAGAAGCATTATGATTTATTAAAGGGTTGGGTAGTTTTTACCTCTGAGGTTGATTTTTACACACAATGGGTCTAAATGACCCCAAAATCTAAGAGAAGGTTGAATGAAGGGGATTCACTGGATAGCTCTTAGGTGACAGATGGTGCAAAGTCTTCAATTTTTGAGAGAATTTTCAATTCATCCTGTTTCAAAAGATAGGGCTCTTCTGTACTGATACATGACTGCTCATAATTACCTTGATGTCAAGGCCATTCAGAATCTTCTTTAACATGCACAGGGTATGTTTCTTTCCGCACATTCGCTACCGGTTAACGTCCCGTCCGACGGACGGCGGATTTTCCAAGGGCCGCTATCGGCTCCCCTATCGACCGAGGGCTGGGTGGAGATTTTGCGGAGAAAATTCTCAATCCTCCCAGGTGGGACTCGATCCTGGAAACTGCAGATTACGAGCCTGGCTCGCTACTTATTGAACCATCCCCAATCCAAATTATTACAGATTAGATATGATTAGGAACTATATATTATTATATAGATATTATAGAAGCAGCACTGCAATTTATTGTTATATAATAATTTAATATCAACATCATTTCAAACTAAACTGGTAATAAAATTTAAACCGCAAATTTTAGGTAAAAATGAAAATTTGAAACTGATACAACTATGAAGTGCTAAGGATAAAATTATTCTTTATCGCTAATGCAAAATTGTTTGTTTTCATAATTTAAATAAACAGCGGATACACAGAGCATAACAGAATAGAATTATAAGGAAATGTCATTGGTAGATTTTTTGTTGTTTATACAAACCTTAAAAAAAATTGCGAATAAATGTCCTTAATAAAATCAGTAATGTTGACGGTGGTTTTCCTTTTCTCAGGTCAAAATGTCTTCCATTTGAATTAAAAGTGTCATATAACTGTAATATAAGTGTATTTTAGTTAGAGTAGGGTGACCTGATTTGCAGAAGATTCGGGGACTATTGAAAATTCAGTTGCAATTGATGACTTTCATTTCAAAATCCTGGCCTCAATTTTTCAGTAACTTGCATTACCGACTGAGTTTTCTTATAACAGTGCTGCCAATACTATTCTATTAGTAAAAGATCTACTCATTCTGTGCAGTTTAATTAAAAATTTAAAATAATGTTTAAAAATAAATTCCAGGGACATTTATTGGTCGGGGACAGAAATTTTCATCCAGTGACGGTCCCCGTAAATACGGGACGTCTGGTTACCCTAAGTTAGAGGTAAAGAAAAAACACACCTTATATTAAACATAGAGTAATATTTATTATTATATAATGAATACAAAGTATATTTCATCGCATTTAGCTTTAGGTTTATATTTCTTGTAATATTTATTAAGGATTTATGCTTTTGCCCTTTTTGTTATAGGCGTTTTCCGTTAAACAAAAAAAAGCAACTTTATAATGTCGAAAGCTGATCAGAAATAAATGTTCGAATAGATCGTAAATATGTCACTTTTTTCTGTTTATAATACTGCAACTCCCACTTGCCAATTTTATAATTTTTAAATATTTGCGCTACTGATGTGAATTTTGTAAGTCATCTAATAAATCCTTGTTCAATTACTCAGAAATTAATCGATGCTATTATACAGCTGCATATATTTTATAACAGATACCAAAATTAAAAAAAATATATATTATAAAAAATTTTCATTTCAGGCGCAAATACTGAGCAACATTGTCGAAATTTTGTAAAAGATGTCTCATAGCTGTTTTAACATCAAATTAGATACAGTGAAACAGTCAAAACTGACAAATATTTGAAACTCAATATGCCGTTTGACCCTATCTGTGTGCTAAACATTTATGCACAAGTGCAATTTGCTTCAGCAAACGCGATATGTCGGAAAAGGTAATAATTTTAACTTTCACGTAAACATTTTAAACACAAAAACTTTCAAGCGATTTCAATAACATGGAAGAGATGAATTTTTAACTAAATGTATCTTTTTGATATAGTTAGAGATGTATATTTAGAGAAGATTTTCAAGCAACTAATTTAAATTTATAATTGTCAAATATCATCAGGTAGTTACCATTTGTTTGTGATATACATAGTTTGTTAATTAGCTGTTGTTATTCATTTTCTAGGCTTTGCTGGATGATTGTTTAAAATCTTATGAGTTAATACGAAAATAAAATCTTAAGTATTTAAGATATATTTTAAATCAGTCGACTTTAATAAACACTCGGAGAACTTGCAGCAATTACTTTATGAATAGAAATGAGTAGGAACGGCAATCTTGAAATATATGTAAAACTAAATAAGAAATAAACAACTCTATTATTTAAAATTCCTATAAGCTCTTTCTATTGTTAAAGAGAAACAGTCTATTGAAAACTCCACTACGCGTTATTATGTTTAATGTATTCTATTGATGATGTAAAAGAATAGAACACAGATGGCAATTCCTGTGTTTCCCTAATAAAGTCAGTTCAGAAAAATTCAATGTGATATTAACGATAGACGAATTACTTTCCCGGTTGTTCACAAGCAACAATTTCTTTGCATGAAAAACTAAAAAGTTGATAAGCAAAATGTAGGGGGAAAAAGCTATGTACCTAAACGTTTCATATTTAAGATGCCAGAAACAAAAACAAACATTTCATATCTAAAATTAATTTTCCTCACTTCAAACTCATTTTTAGGAGGCCGCAGTCTATTAGTTTCGCAAATGAACCGCGGAGCAGGCACTTAGATACACGTAATGCCGAGTGCGAAAGACGATGGTTAATGCCGAAGGAAGAAAAACCTCGTAAATTCTGAAGACTAGATTCAGTCAAATGAAGCTTAATTATTCATGAAGTGTGAGCATTTACTATTATAAAATGCTCATTTCAGAGTTGACTTCTCTCTTCAAGTATAAGAGTTTAGGACGCTACTCCACTCGCTTTCTGTAGACTACACATGACCTTTGGGAACGAAGCTGTTGCGGAAGAGTTCAGTGATGATAAAGAAAAGCACTGACTGATATTCCTGCCACTATTCTCTCTTTATTTCCCATGTGTCTTGCGGAGCGCATAATGAAGCAGGACTATGTGGAGCGAATTTTTCTTAACGGGGCGAGCATCAAGGAATGATCGATTCTTATTTCCCATCTTTCCTCTTGAGCAAATATTACTAAAGACTTATGGCAGAACATAAACGGTTTCCATGGCGACCGTGATGCGGACTCTCATTTAAAGTGAATCAGGAATTCATGCTGCTTCACGTCGAAGCACAGATGGTATTAAGCTCGGTATTTGGAGATGTCTGTATGCAGAAGCTTGTGATCAGATGTTGGCAGAAAAGGTGATTTGGTTGTCATCTAGCGTATTTTAACGTAAAGCGCAAACAGGGGGTAAATTCCCTGCGTTCGTCGTCTTGGAAGGTACTTGACTCATTGTAACGTAATAATTTATTCGGCAGCTCAAATTCTGGCTATCCCTTTATAAAGAATAAGAATAATGAACTTCGGTTTTGTAAATTTTTGAAAATTCAACAACTGACGTTTGCGTAATTCAGTTACAGACGAAGCGTAAAATTAATTCTTTTATCGACGTATCAAGAGCTTTTGCATTAAAAGTATAAAAATAGAGAAATGCAGAAAAGATTTCGGAGTAGTAAAAAGAGTAAGCAAACTTGAGAAATATTCGAGAAATAACTCTATGAATAGATTAATTACCATACCAGCTGATACTTAGGTGCTGACTTGTTTTTCTTTTGAGCTACACTTTTTTTGCACACAATGAGCTAAATGACCAGGTGTCAAGGTCCCCAAGGGTTCAGAGAAAGTTGCAAAAAGGGATCCACTGGGCAACTATTAGGAGACAGATAGTAGCATCTCGTCAAGGCCATCCAACGTGTTTTAACACGTACATATCATTCTCTCTCTCCTGTACACAGTCCACAGATTAACGTCTCACCCTACGGATGGGGCTTTTGCAAATCTATCGTGTCCCCTTTTTCTATGTCCCCTTTTTTACCATGGACTGGGTTGGGGTTGATCGGAGATAAATCTCAAAGCTGGCACAGGTGAGATTTAAACCTGGTAATTGCAGCTTATGAGCTTGGCTCGTTATCGACTAACCCAATAGCCCTTCCCAAGAGCTGACACCACATAGGAACTATCCGTGAACTCAACTTACGAATAGCACTACCACAGTTTAGTAATATGAATATCTCGACGACAAAAGAAAAGTATTTATTAATGATAAAAAAAGATTAATGAAATAATTTAAAAATAATTACTTAAAAACCTGGTTTATCTTCACCGGGATCTTTTCAGAATACAGTTAAAGAACTCAATCTTCAGACCAGCTAATTAAAATAACCTTCCGCATATGTTAAAGTAAATCATCTTCAAAACAGAATTGAAGTCATCACCCACATGGATACAATTAATTTTCAGGGTACAGTTATCTCAATCAGTATTATTTCAGGGTAAATAAATAACCCCTCAAGCAGCTGCTTGCCACAGAGGTCTGACAGGAGCCTGTGAGTTTACATGCCAAAGTAAAAAATCTGAGAGGATGGCAGGACCTCAGCAGAAAAACGACACATACATTCATGCCTTACCCGGGGCTCGAACCCAGGTCCCTTACATCCGTAGCCAAGCGCGCTAACCACTCGGCCATGGGACGGTACAGTTAATAAAATAACATTCGAAGAAACCATAAAATTACCTCTTTCTTTCTGAAAAAGGCATTTGGAAAAAGTACGATAAACTGGAATATTAGTTTCTTTTCTACGGACTTATAGATACCCATTGAAGCAAGCACAGGTACCCTGTTAATGCGAGTTATTTATATTCATATTAAGAAGGGGTATTACAAGACTCACATTTTAAAATCTTCTCTGTTGTTCATTCCACGTTACAAATTACATAAACTTTCTAATTTAAAATTCCCAATTTTATCACATCTGTTATTGTATCTACATTGCGTAACACGGAAACTGCAACAACATAAAGGAGGATAGGTAAAGATATGCAACTCGTACGAACCATTGGGCTTGTTGAGTTACGAAAATGATCCCAATTCCGCAACGAGTGGATGATTGGTTATATGAGTAGAAAGAATGTCCGCGAGACATTCTAGGCTACTGAATTAGGAGATGTTTCACAATGAGTTCTTAGTTGTGTGAAGAAAAGAATTTGTCTAGTGGTGCGACAACACGTGTACATTGCCAATTGAAGAACACCGAACTTGGGAGGATGATCAAATTTCAGGAAATAGGACTGTCCATGACAGCCATCGCTATACGGAACGGTCATGATATTGCATTTGTCCGCACATTTAATTAAATACAAACTAATTTATAAGACTATCGGTGCTGTCAAGTTAGAACCAAATGACATGATAGCCATGTACTGGGGAAAAGACAGAACTGAAGCTCCGAAAGCTTTCTGTCGAATAGCATTGTGAAACGTTTCGTTATGGCGAGCTAACGAAAGGGATCCTTACAGAAAATGAAAGAGTTGTGTTTACTCAACGATCCGATGTCATAATTTCGGTCTTAGAAACTTTGGGTTGTTTTGCCTCTGAACTACACTTGTTTTGTATACAATGGGCTAAACGGCTAGGTCACAAGGACCTCAATCGCTCAGAGAAATTTTGGGAAAGGGGACTCACTGGATAGCTGTTAAGAGACAGATGGTTGTCTCCCCGACGAAGTCGTCCGACATTTTCTTTAACGTGCACAGGGTATGATTTTCCTATCCAAGAGGCGTTGACTTAAAGTCCCATACGACAGCTTTCCCAGGCCATCGGTGTCCTCTTTCTCACCGAGGGCAGGGTGGGGTTAGCGGAGATAAATCACAGTGTTTGCTCGCACAGTTGAGACTCGAACCTGAGAATTGCAGATTATGAATTTGGAGCACTACCGACTTAGCCACCCAGCTGCCTCCGGGTGTGTAGACAACTAAAATACCCATCACTACTGTCACAGCACAGTAGTAGTAATCTAAAATAATATCGAGCCTGGAGCCATTACAGGCATGAATGGAGGTTCGTTTTCTTCACGACGATTCACGTTCTCTCTTGGAGAGAATGATAGTGTGACAGTGTGGTAAAGAAATAAATCTCTGCTATCAATTTCAATACCACATCAAACATCACAGAAAGTGAATCAGTTATAAAGATTAATTATCTTTATAACTGTTTCACTTTCTGTGATGTTTGATGTGGTAGTGAAATTAACAGCAGAGTTTTATTTCTTTAACTGCAACCTGAAGATAACAATAAATGAAGTTTTCTAACAGGCCTTAAAATAAAAAAAAATGTCAACACGTAATCTGAAATTTGTTCCCTCTCCGTATTTAGGCGCATTATCTATGTCATATAAGGTAGAAAACTTAAAATATCATGTATGAATACTCGATAACATTAAAGAAAGGAAACTTGAAGCTTATTTAAAATATCTTGTATCTAAACTTCCTTCGAATATTTGCATTTCGTTCACATTACTGATGTATTATTTCATTAATTACACTTACCTTAACAACAATTATATTTTTCCGTGTTCTTTAGATCCTCCAGGCCCTCCTCAAATAGAAGGATACCACGAAGGTGACATCGTTCAAGTTGGAGACAAGTTGACGTTGGCATGCATATCCAGAGGAGGCAATCCTCCAGCACGTCTAATATGGTACCGAGGTGAAGAACAGGTGGACATAACTTACTCGACAGGAGGAAGGGAGGCCACCAACACCAACACATTTACTGTAGGTCCTACAGACAACCGAGCAGTCTATAGATGCGAAGCATCCAATGTCGTCACTCTTCAACCTCTCGTAGCTTCTGTTAGACTCAACGTCCTCTGTAAGTTGCTTCTTTGACTCTGCAGATGTAAGGCACGGTTTATTGTTTGTACTCTTTTACCTAGTGCATCTCGTAAAGTTTGCCATTTGAGCATTCTTGCAAATAAATTAGGTCGATTTAGTCATTATCGTCAAATGTCCAGGATGGGATTACGCATTTGCTGACATTCCACTTTGATATTCTTCTTGTTTTAAAAAATACAACTTTCTCGCTAGTTCTCGAATGCGTTATTTCATCTGAGAGCATTGCAAAGAAAAGATGTTCTGGGAGGGCGAAATATCATTATCTTGCTATAGTCGAGTCGATTGCAATCTTTAAATCATCGTTGACATAAAGGAATAGATGTCCATAAGACTACGTGCTTTTAGAAGCAGCTGTGCGAATGAAAGAAATGTATTTGAACAATCCTCTTTTTCTCAGCTGATATGGAGATCTTATTGAAAGTTGCGGTAATATTATTACTCCGTCTGAGAAATTTTGTTGAACGCAAAAATTCCTCGAAAAAAGCAGGGAATTTCGCAATTTGTTTCAATTTTAATGACATTGAGCGAGTGGAAGGGGATATCAAAATTATCCCAAATTTTGAAGGCTTCCATTTTTATCCAAAATATCACTGTTTTTTTTTTTTTTTTGCTCCATCTTAATGGCTAAATAAATACGTTAGCGGGTCACATCCCTCTGATTAAGGAAACTTGTGCCGCGCAGATAGAAGTTAAAAATTGCAAATATTTGCTCCAAAAACGTTATGAATAACAAACGAAAGAACAGAATAAAAATATCAAACAATTTAAAATCATGCTTTTCTTTTGTCTTTTCCACTGTTCCTTAAAAGATTAAGTTAAAAGTGAATTAATTAATAAGAAAAACAGAGATTACCTGCTGACATATAATCCAAGAAATGTTTTTATGGAAAAAATGAGTTTTGCTGATGAGTGGGGCGTCCACTCATCAGCGAAACTCATTTTTCTTCTCACATAAGTATTCCTTAAAAATGAATTAATTTGTGTAATATATCTGGTTCTCTTAAAAATGTAACTGACTAGATTTTCCAGATAATAAACTGATTGAAGATTGTTTAATATTTGATTTTACGATGTCGCATTATCAAATTCAGATGTTTTTGGCGGAAGAATCTGGAATTGTGATTTTTATATACATTTCGTAATTAAAAGTAGACATTCGAAAAAAAATCAGATATTTCTAGGAAGCCATCTTTAATATTTAAAATTGACATTTGCGTCCAAAAAAAAAGAATTAGATATTTACAATGAAAGATGAACCTGATTTTTTTTCTTAAGATTCGGAATCGTGTCTAATATCAATTTGTATTAGAACCATGAAACGCTATTAGCTGTTGTATTCTCAAGTAGCTCTAGGCGTTGTTTTACGATATTGAAATTTAATATAGTTGCTAGGATTTGCATTTTAATTACTTCAGTCCGAGGGTGCGTTAGGCCATAACTTGATTTAGAATATTAATAAGAGTTTAGGAAGGAAATCTAAAGCTAAATGACATGATACCGAAGTTGTCACACTTATGGAGTGTTTCCGAAGTATGAAAGCTAAAAACTTCTCTCGGTTTAGACTTTTGAATCCGCAAACTTCTTTTCCCAGCAAAGCAGGTAATTCGTGCGCTGCTGGGGGGAGGGAGGGACACGGTTACGGGGGTTCTCTGAAAAATATGTATATATATATATTTTTAATTTATGGGATGACTTGATATATACAACGATTGAAATGAATGTCTGGAAATTTTCTCCAAAGCTTTGGACGAATAATAACATATCTATTAATAATAAAATAAATAATAAATACCCTCTCAAGCAGCTGCTTACCACAGAGGTCTGACAGGAGCCTGCCAGTTTATATGCCATAGTAGAAGGTCTGAGAGGATGGCAGGACCTCAGCAGAAAAACGACACATACATCCATGCCTTACCCGGGGCTCGAACCCAGTTCCCTTAGATCAGTAGCCAAGCGTGCTAACCACTCGGCTATTGCCCTACTAGAAATCCCTCTCCTTACTTCTTGTGGGCTAAAACTCGTTGTCTCAATGCCTTTCCTTAGTTCTGCAAGGAATAAAATATTGCTAACCTTTGTGCATGTGATTTATAGGTATTCAATATAGGTATAAAGCTAATATAGTGCTTGAATCAAAACCCACACCATTTGTATTTTATGCAACACTAATTCATTCTTAAAATTGCTCCATAAGAAGGTGGACCGCTCTTGCAGTACTAAACGTACTATTCTTAGCCTTCCGAATAAAACGCTGAGCTACAACTTAGGGTCTCACGTTTTTTGATTTTACATAAGATATCTATGGGTTCTGAAAATTAAAACTATTAAAAACTCCAGAAACTCTTAAAACAAGGTATTAATAATATGAAATCTGGTTAAAAATTGCAGTAATTGAAAGTTAATAAATTTTCAAACAAGAGCCCCTAAAACATTTTTGTGGGGGAGGGAGCGATATTTTCTGGTAATCCACTGAATACGTATAAGTAATTTATACAAAATATATGAGATTCCTTCATTGTTGGCTGCAGTTTTCTTTCATTAGGTGTATAGTGTAAGGCAGAATCGATGCCCTGTTGCCTAAATATTTCATTATATAGCGTGTAATTCAAACAAGAACACGCCGATAACATTAATGGTTTATCGGTGTGTACAGTATATGATACAGTATATTATTCTGTAATAGTAGAGTATATTATTCTAGAACACTATATGTAAATTATAAGAGTAGACTTATCTATCAGGGGATTAATTCTTTTCGCTAGAGGTTGAATTTTAATAATGAAGATAACACACAGTGCACGACATAATGCTGAACAGTCCTGTATCTTGAAAAAAAAAAATCCAAAGGGGGCAATAAACAAAATCAAGCTAGAATGCTTTTCTTTTTTTTTTTTTTTTTGGGGGGGGGGGGGGGGGCAAGGACTGGATTTACAATGCAGTAACATTTATCCCTCCGTTTCAGAATAAAAAAATACTTTAAAAAAATTCTTTAAAAAATGTATGAAATATAAATAAGTTAAATAATTCTTGTTTCTATTACCCTTACTAGCATTCTGAAGGGGAAGGAGGCATGACCCCTTGTGTCCCCCCAGATACGGCCCTAATGCTAAATACACAATTTTCTGAAATATAAATATTTCTATGTTCTATGCCACTTGATGTATACATGAAATACGAGAAAAAAATTGCATATTTTTTGCTACAAGTGTTAATCATCATTTTATAGAGTTTTATTTGAATTGAATTCAGAAGCTTTCTTGCAGTTTTCTCTCTAATTTAAATTAAAGTGTTTAAATTCAATGCCTATTCTTAATAATGCAAAAATATTATCCCATTTGTTAAGCAGGTCATACAAGATTTCTCCGCGGCCCGTAGATTACACATTCCGCTCTTAGGTCATATAGGTGCGTTTTGTCTATTTGATGTCTTTTGATTCGTAGTGTTAAACCGTCCTTATTTTCTCGAAACGAATCTAAATATTTAAGGACTCGTATTTTCCTTACATGTTTTATAAACGACATCCCAAACGCCGGTTAATTAAACGACAGTGATACCACGTGTAAGTAATTTACATATAAGTATAATATTTCAGATTCCTCCATTGTTAGGGACAGTTTTCTTTAATTAAGGTCTAGTGTTAAGTCGCAAAGCTGCAGCTGGCGAAAGATTCACAGCTCCCACGAGAGCTGTAGAAAATTAACTCATAGTCCTTCTAGTTTGTTTTTGGCCTTTTAGACAAAAATCTACTAACTTTAATAAAGGGAGCATGCATTGAATATGACTGGATATACTTCAGCAGCATTTATTTGTAAGGCTGGTTCAAAGTTTTGCATTAATTTATAAATTGGAAATCATAAACTTTAAAAGAAGTGTGTAAGTAATACGTGTGAAACGTTAAGTGTGTAAGTAATACGTTTAAAACGTTAAAAGAAGTATGTAAGTAATATGTTTGAAACGTTTAAAGAAGTGTGTAAGTAATACGTTTAAAACATTAAAAGAATGCGTAAATAATACGTTTAAAACGTTAAAATAAGTGTGTAAGCAATACGTTGAAAATGTTAAAAGTGTGTAAGTAATACGTTTAAAACGTTGAAAGAATGTGTAAGTAATACTTTTAAAACGTTAAAAGAAGTGTGTTAAAAGAAGTGTGTAAGTAATAGGTTAAAGTTAAAACTTTAAAAGAAGTGTGTAAGTAATACGTTTAAAACATTAAAAGAAATGTATAAGATTGGATGTATGTATGTATACAGCCATGAACAGCCATGAACTCAACTTCAACCAACAAACAACAAACCATGAACTAACTCAACAGCCATGAACTAAAGAGATCTAGTCATAATGTGCACTTCTATTCTGAGCCACAGATATTTCATTTCACAACTGCACATAATTCTAACAAGTTCCTGTTTGACGTTATACACCTAGTGCATTCTAGGTCTCCTTCTTTTCCTGAGGTCCTTTCACAAAATGGTCATTATTCTATTCGTTAATCTATAACTCTGGATTCAGATAATATGGCCAAACCACATAGTCTCTCCCTATAAGACGATGCCCAAAGATTGTTATTGATTTCCTCGTTTAACGCCATCATTAGGTAACAGCGAAACCATGTAATATTAAAGATCAGGGCTCGATCTCTGGGGGGAAAGGGGACATGCCATTCCTAAGCCCCTTTGAGAATGCTAGTAAGCGTAATGGAAGCCAAAAATGATTAAACTTCTGCATATTTCACACATTTTTATAGATTGTTTTAAAAAAAATTCAAATGTTACACTGCAATGAAATCCAGTTTCTTCCCCCCATCTTTATATTTTTCTGGCTCGATTGCGTCGTTTTACCAGTCTCCTCCTCCTTTATATATTTTTAGATCAGGGACCTGCTCAAGATACCGTGTAAGCATTTAGAACCAAATCGTCAAGTATCCTATTATCTTGCCCAGGTCCGAATCTAGAAAAAAAAAATTAAGGGTTTTGGGAGCAAGAGACTGGATTTCCATGACAGTAAAACAATTCCATTTCCGTTTCACAGATCTTTTAAATTTTCTTGAAAAATGCATGAGGAATTCATAAGTTTAACAAAGTTTTGCCTTTATCACCTTCATCAGTATTCTCAAAGGGTGGGGGATGGCCTCCTTCCTCCCTAAATCCGGCTTTGATCTTCTCAAGTAACAACGCAGTTTCGCTACCGAGCAAACTTCAGAAAAGACAAAACTTTTACAAAACCACAGTCTTTAGGGATATAAGCGTATTTTTAATCGTATAATATCGATATAAGCGTAATTAATAATCTCCGAAAATTCTTAAAAATCCCTCAGCAATCATATTCTTTTTTTTTTATTATCATGTTGCATATTTTCAGTATCTGTCCCAAACTACAGAAATAATTAAACTGAGAAATTAGCAGAAAATTAACCATTTGAAATATTGTGAGCATAAAACGTCTGAAAGCGATGTCTATTCATTTGTCACCTACAATTTTTAATTAATTTTCTGTATATTTTCGAGAAAACTCATTTGGATACCTTAAGAAAAGTATACCAAAGAAACAAAAGTAAAACGTAAGTATTACCATGCGCAACAGCAAACTTAGACCATTTTTTAACAGAAGGGGGAGAACCATCAATTTTAATTTGCTTTATAATCATTTAAACAACTATATTTACAACAATAAATCATCAAAATTAGTTCTGGCTAGGGAAACATAGATAAATTTTATGGCTGTGTAAATATTTTATTTTCGAATTCTCCTTTCAGCAATCAGTGACTAGCACCGGTTAGGTGGTACTTTTCTAAAAGTGGGAAAGCTCCCGGTATCCCACATATCTGGAAGTCTCTCCCTCTCATGGCTCTCTGAGAGCCTTGCTTATACAGGCAATCCCCATATACCTGGGAACTGTTGAAGAGATTAGCAAGATTACCAGGTATGTAGGGGAGGGGGGCATGCCACTGTTGCGGAGATAAGCAAGCGATTCTAAATCACACTGACCAGTTGTCCATTAAGTGAGTTGAAAAACCTTTTCAATCAGTAATATCCGAGAACCACAGAATAGTTTGAAAACTGAGAGAATTTTAAATGATTTTTGATAACAGACTTAAAAATGGATTATAGGTTAGTTTAATGCAGTTCAATTTTTTCAGTGATTCCGTGATATTATTACTGTAGTTGAGATTTCTTTATAATGTGGGATACTAAATTGATCATTCTTAATTTAGTAAAACGTTAATAGACATAATTAAAATATTTATTTTAAAGCTATTGTTTGACTTACACAAGTACAACTCGAATTGGTTATCACTAATAATAATTCAAAAAATTACATGGCATATATATGAAATATACAGGGTGATTCAAAACTTATCGTTCAAATTTCGTGGGGAGGTAGGGAATACGTCAGGAAACCGATTTCACATAGGAAAGTATGTCCGCAAACGTCATCTACATGAACAAAATGGACAAGTAAAGTGAACACAAGGAAACAGTACAGTTAAGTGGTAATGAATGTGACTTTTATTCCAACAAGGTAAAGTACAGGTTCAGAGTAGGTGCTCAAAATTGCGACCATTTACACGGACACAGGATTCACAGCGCCGTTGCATTGACCGCCGAACATTTTCAAAACGCCTGGCATATCACGGACAATGCCTGCGGCGGCCACTATTCGTGCAACAAGGTCCATTTCACTGTCGACGGGGGTCTCGTACACATGGCATATCATGGCCCCCCACAAAAAGAAATCCATGGGCGATAAATCAGGTGACCTGGGTGGCCAAGCGATCGCTGATGACAGCGGGAGTGGTCGGGCGAGCTGTACACTGGTTGGGTACACACAGCGCCCTCTACATACGCATGCGTACATTTGCGGACATTCTTTCCTATGTGAAATCGGTTTCCTGACGTATTCCCTACCTCCCCACGAAATTTGAACGATAAGTTTTGAATCACCCTGTATATATATATTGTTTACACGTTTTGTATTTCTTCTATGTATTCTTATTTGTTTTCTATATATCTTGTGCTATGCAATTGATTGTAAGCTGTATCTGAATAAATCAAAATCTGAATTTAAAATGAAATTCACTCATTATGTTTTTTTTGTTCAAAAAAGATGAGACTTTTCGAAAAAGTTGCAATTGTCTTTTACTAGCGATATCGATGCCTTGGTGTCAATACGTGCAAATGGTGCATAAACAATTTTCCCTTTCCGTGTCGTTATAGCGAGTAGGAATATGCAACTAACTTTACGGAAACTGATATACACTGCAGAAAAAAGGAAAGAGTCACGCTATTTTTATTGATATCTTGATTTCTAGTCATAGCATACATCACTATGGTCCAACTGGTAGCCTGCTTGCCTCATCCGGCCCTCAGCTATTTATATTCGGTTCATCCTGATTATTTGTCAATTTGTTTTATCGTTGCGCAACAGAAGTAGGAATTCCTTTAATATTACACACCTGAAGATAGTAAAAGAAACAACCGTTTGGAGATCTTTTTCCATTTAGCTTAAACCATTTGTTTCAAACATTTTGTTTTCTCGAATAAATTTAATCCATTTTGTTTGCTCGAATATTCCATATCAACTAGTTGCCAAATACTATCTTTTTCCTCCTCCAGTTCCTCCATCGAAGGTTGTTATTTCCGGCTCTAAAGAGGCCAAGATCGGAGAGTCAGTGACTTTGACGTGCACGACAGGTTCCAGTAATCCCCCAGTTGAAGTGTCCTGGGTCATCGACGGCAGGCCAATGATGTCCACGCAGGCAGTTGCCGAAGACACCAAAGGAGGATGGGTAACGACATCTAATGTCACCGTTTCTGTGTCCAGGCAGGTAAATCTCCTGTATGATTAGTCATTATGTCAGCTGTTTATTTTATGTCTTGCATATTCTGAAACGCACTGATGCTCTATTTCAGGAATGACCAACAGTGATCCGCGAATCACATCTGACCAACAAAAAGATTTTGTATACACCGAAGATCCAAAACATTATGACCAGCGCGCCTTTATGCAAATCGAAGTAACTGCAGGTAAACGACTGCGCGTGTGAAAGTAATGAAACGATATAAATAACACCTGATACTGAACTTTGTTAATCAGTGTTATTCTTGTTCTTCAGATGAGAAAGACAGCGTACCAAAGTGAGTTTGACAAACGCCAAATTTTAATGGCCAGAATATTGGGTGTGGGCCAACCATTGCTCATCGATGCTAGAGGTGAGCGACGGTTATTCCGTATGGTACGAACCCTGCTGAAAATGGGGCTGCGTAGCCGCAGTGTCCATGCTAACCTCGGTTCACCATCGAAAGCGCCTACAATGGACACACGAGCATCAAAACTGAACCTTGAATGATTGGGAGAAGGTCGTCTGGTCCGATGAATCTCGTTCCTGTTGCACCATGTGTGACGTGTGCGTCGTTTACCTGGGGAAGTGTTAGCACCAGCATGCACCGTGGGACGAAAGCAAGCCAGTAGAGGAAGTGTAATACTTTGGGCAATGTTCTGCTGGGAAACACTGGGCCCAGTCATTCATGGTGAGGAAACTATGACGTCTACCACATACCTAAACATCATTGCAGACCAGGAACATTTTCATGTCAACGGTATATCCCTCTAATAGTGCCTTCTTTCAGCAGGATAATGCGCCATGTCACACTACCCAGATTGTGTTGTAATGGTTCACGGAACATGAAGAAAACATCCAGATATTATCCTGGCCTCCAAATTCCCCAGACATCAATCCAATCGAACATCTGTGGTTTGTGTTGGAACTGCATATCCGATCTTCGGCTGCTCAACCACGTAACTTACAAGAGTTAAAGGATCTGCTGGTAATGTATTTGTACAAGATACCACAAGTCACCTTTAGAAATTTTGTAGCATCCATGCCTCGCCGGGTAAGAGCTGTTTTGGCAGCATGTGGAGGGCCAACATCATATTAGGCAGTTGGTCATAATGTTTTGTCTCTTCGGTGTATATTGCATACCATCTTCGGTGCATATTGTATATCCAGAGAAATATTCAAATTTTATTATTAGTCCAGGCCTCTGAGTCTCACATTAAGCATCAAATTATAAACCGAGTAAAACTGATAAATTTAATAGATTTTTGGTGAGTGCCACTGCGTTCGCGGATGACGGCTTCATTTGATCGCATCCTTTCCAAACGTGGATGCGACCATTGTAAACCCCTCGATAGAACTGCGATGTGTTGATGAAGTCGGTGGGTCCCCATTCCTCATTTCAGGTAGCTCTAATCCGACATCAGTCCAGCCAAGCTTAATAGTGGTACATTGTCAAGGAAGTCTATGCAATGGATGCTGTGTCGTCAGCTCTGAACCTGCCAGTCTCGTGGCAACCGTCTTAGTTGTTATAAGAACTTCCATGGCGGCATGTACAATTCGTCAAATGGCAGCTACGGTTGGGATTGGACCTGCTACGGTCTGCCGAAGAATGCAGTAATCCATTTGTGTTATTTTGCATCTCACAGCGCATGACCCTGTCCATCTTCAGAACATTGATGCCAACGACTCCAACTGTCATTACATTGCGGAACACATACGTGCAGCGACGCAACTAATATACCATCTGGCTTCTAACAGCCCCACAATTCGACTACTCTCCAACTCCTCCAGGTGCTGATATGTTTGGCAAAAAGAGTCAATATGTTATCTTCTACACTTCGTCTTCAAGTGGCACGCGTTGGTACCGAGTTGCCAACCAGTACAGCACGGAAGCATTTTGCTAACCACTCGGCGTTTGCCCTATGATCTACGGCAGATACCAGGTGCTGGCCATATTAAAATGTTAGTTATGTTTATATAGCATAGCCCTGCACTCAAATATTGATTTGCAAAACAAATCCAACGTCTCGCGCTGTATAAGACAATTTCAATGTCGAGCAGTGCATAACGATATGAATTATCGATATGTGATATCTCAAAATTAAAACTGTGGAAGTCACAAGAGATAGACGAAATTAGTGAGGAAATGCAGAACTCTGGAGATGATTTTGTGGTTACAAACTAAAGCTGACTGAAGTGTTGAATATTTTAAATGATGGAGCTTGTATTCGTAATGTACTTATTAATAGTTTAGTAGACTACCTCTTATCCGGCCCTTACGGGATCGGTCCCCTGGCAGGATAAACAAAAGGCCGGTTAATCCGAAAATTGTATCATAAAATAAATAAACCGACAAATGACAAAAATACTAACTGCATTGTATTTTAATTAATAATTTGTTGTACAATATTAACAATTTACTCACATTCACTTGAAAAAGTCCGTGATTTTCTTTTGTTTCTTTGAACTAGAGACTTCATAGGAACAATATTTTTGGTACGCTCTTTTCCCACTCTAAAAAATGCTAGGTGTCACGGTTTTTGCTGTGAAAAATTACACAGCACTAAAGACATGTATAAAGCTTTAATTAAAAAAAAGCTAGAAATGGTGTATTTGTCTTCTTAAAATCACTGTAATATTTTCAGCTGTGGCATTTGTGACCTTTAGATTGTAATATATTTTTAACACTTTTTTTACCTGCAGATTCTTGCCATTTTTTTAAGAAACATCACATCAATCGCAAATGCGGCCTGTTGTATCTTACTGCAACATCAAAAGCTTCTTTTACTTCAATATGGTTAACTTTCCCTTCTTCCTCTTCTTTCTCTTCTATATACTCCGTTTTTTCTCCGTTCCCTTCTTGGCAAACTGCATTGATAATTTCGTCATCATTTAGTGTTCCATTTTCCAACTGTTCATCACCTTTTAATCATTTTTTAATCTCATCTTCTTCAAGTGTGTCACATCCAGGCAGCAGTTTAAAGTCATTAAGCAGCGAAATATTGTCATTATCCGTCATATCTTCGGCTGGCTCATTCGATATTTTCGTGTTGTCATCTTTGGTACTTTCTACACAGTTTTTAACTTCTGGCCAAAGTTTTCTCCATGACTTCACAAATGTATGAGGCATTTCTTCAAACGCTCTTGCCAACATGTAGATCACATCCTTGATATTTATTGTTTTCAAAGCATTTAAAAGTCCTATTCCATCATATTCGATTCTCTGTAAAATTTCTGAAAGAAACTTTCTCTTGTATCACCTTTTGAAACTTACAAGCACACCTTGATTCATTGGTTGCACTAAAGATGTTACATTAGGTGGCAAAAACATGGCTTTTATGTTGTCAGAAATGAGTTCAGTTGGGTGTGTTGGGGCATTGTCGAGAATGAGTAGGGCCTTTACAGGCATTTTAAAACTTGTCAAGTATTCGTTTTTTTACTTTTAGAACAAATTCTGTAAAGTACAACTCTTTAAACAAATACGAATCTATCGAAGCAGAATTTTGAGCTTTATAATAAACTGGCAGAGCAGCTAAATTTAAATGCTTGAATGCGGTTTTTTTTTTCCTGATTTCCCAATTACAAAAAGAGAAAGTTTTTGCATACCCGCAGCATTTGTACACACAGCCACAGTGATTCTTTCTTTGTTTGTTTTAAATCCTGATGCTGAGGTTTCTTGCGCTGTCACAAACGTTTTCGTTGGAAGAAGTTTAAACTTTAAGTCTCATCTACATTTTAGATTTGTTCTGCGCATAACCCCTTCTGGTCTGTAAATGGTAGATAGGTAGTCACTGGAAGGAAAGCTATGCACCAATCCCCTGTGATGATGCATTGAACCGGCCAGGTCTAGCATCTAATGTCCGACTCCGCCTTCTCGTCGTGCAGACCGTTAGTACTTTTCAAATGAGTGTTCTTCACTCTTGTGGAAGTGAACGGAAGTGGAGGGCTGCCAGATTAGTGTGGCCTACTGATCTGGACAACTATGGCTACTCTTCGTTTTTTCTATCCTGCTGAGGAGTGGTCAACCACACAGGGTCCTGGTGCTGACCATATAACCCACTGGACTCGACAGATATATGGCTCTGAGCTTGATTATGGATCCTGATTTTGCTGTACTGGTGGGCTTCTGTTGAGGAAAAATCTTCCGCTGTGTTTTCTGTTTGTTTGTGGGTTGACATCCCCAAGTGAATAGATTCACACGATATATCGCAGGCACCTGAACTCTATGCTTATTGGCATCGTCAAATTCTACATTCGAGGAAGTCTTCCAGTTTAGATGGCTTCAGCCTTTAGTGGTGGGGGAACGGGTCTTTGACCCATGTCTGCGATTAGGGGGCTGTTTGATATTGTCGGCATTCCGTTTCTCAATAAACATAGTTTTTTTTAAACATCCCAGTAACTATTTTCTCTCCATAGGCGGTTGGAATGTGAGGACTCTGCACAGAGCATTTTCTCTTGATGTCCTCACACAAGAATTCCACCATTATAATTTAGATATTCGGCTTGCATGGGACCTGATGAACAGATAAAGGCCAGATTCATAAAAATAATCTTAAATTTCAGTTTTCAGGGAGGGACGACAATAAGCATCACGAAGGCGTGGGTCTGCTTCTCAGCAGACACGCTAGTGATGCTCTTCTAGGATATGAGTGCATTAATAAAAGGTTTCTTACAGCAAAATTTCAGACAAGCGTTAAAGACTTGAATGTTATCTTCTGTTATGCCCCCACTGAGGATGCCGATGAGGATGAGAAGGATAGGTTTTATGAACAACTTCAGGATATTTTGAATTCTGTCAAGAAAGGAGATATTACCCTTGTTCTAGGTGACTTCAATGCCAAAGTTGGTACTGACTGTGACCTTTGGGGGAGGAGTAATAGGCCCTTTTTATGTATTGGTAGCTGCAATGGCAATGGGCAGCGTCTCCTGCAGGTAAGTAAACTCAATGGATTCAGAATAACTAACACTTATTACAAACACCGCGACATACATAAGTACACATGGGTTTCACCCGATGGGCTGCATAAGAATATGATTGATTATATATTAATTAACAGCAAATGGGCTAGTTCTGTTAGGAATACCAGGTTATATAGGGGAGCTGAAATTGGATCTGACCATTATCTTATTAAAAGTGTCTTGCAAATTAAACTCAAAAAGTGTTGTGCTAGGGTTAAAAAAATTGCTTTTAATACTGAAGCTCTGAAAGACCCAGTTATAGCCAAAGCTTATCATGATAGGTTACTTAGTCATTATGACAGTCTTGGTATGCTTACTACTGAAGTTGAGGAAGAATGGGATTATTTTAAACAGGCTTTTTTGGACACTAACAGTACTCTTTTAGGAAAAAAGGAGCAGAGGAGGCAGAATTATTTAAGTGATAAGGCACTTGAGCTTATTTCGGAAAGAAAGAACTGCAGGAATATCCTTAATCAATACCCTACTAGACCTAATAGAAAGCATTACAGAGAACTTAATAAACGTGTAAGAGATCAGTTAGCTGCTGATAAGAATGTTTGGCTTGATGGCTTGGCTGACAAAGCCGAGGAAGCAGTTAGACAGCTCAACAGCAGAGAGCTGTACCAGATAGTGAATGTTTCGTGTGGTAGAAAACGAACAGGTATACAGGGATTGAAGGATAAACAAGGTAAGGTTATAGAAGGGGAGGATTCTGTCATGGCTAGGTGGGCTGAGCATTTCAGTGATGTTCTATACAATGTGGTTAGTTCTACTCCCATTGTTTGCAATCATGATAGATGCATTGGTGGCTTTAATGTTGGCTCTAACACAATCTGAAGTTATTTTGGCTATTTCTAAAACTTAAACTTCATAAATCCCCAGGGGTAGATGAAATTACTACAGAAATGCTTAGAGCTGGGAATGTTTCGGTTACCACTTGGATGACTGAAAATCTGAATATCGTTTATGATAAAGGCATGGTTCCTATGGATTTTACCAGAACTGTTGTTAACCTTATTTTCAAAAAAGGTGATCGCAGTCCTTGTGATAACTATAGGGGTATCAGCCTACTCTCTGTTCCAGGGAAAATTCTTTGCATAATTCTGCTTATTAGAATTAAGAATCTGGTTGACAGGCAATTGCGTGATGAGCAATGTTGATTCAGAAGTGGTAGGGAATGTGTGGATCAGATATTTTCACTTAGGCAGATTCCTGAGAAATGTTTAGAGTTTCAGAAACCTTTGATTGCTAGCTTTGTTGATTTCAAAAAGGCTTTCGACTCTGTTGATCGTCATAATTTGTGGTTGATTGTGAGAACATATGGTATTCCTGACAAGTTATTTAACGTAATGAAACTCTCTATAATAACACTGAGTCGTGTGTGAGAGTTGGTAAGGCTTGTAGCAATTGTTTTAGCATTACGTCTGATGTTCGGCAAGGATGCATTTTGACTCCTTTTCTCTTTAGCTTGCTTATTGATTATGTTACGCGAAATTCATTTCTAGGGAAAGATATTGGCCTTAAATGGATTGGAGATACGAAATTTGCTGATTTAGATTATGCTGATGATTTAGCCCTTTTGGCAAATGATGTTGATGAGATGAACTCTTTCATTCGAGCTGTAGCATTCATCATGAGACTGGTAGTAGAGTAGGTTTGGTTATAAACACAGAGAAAACTATAGTGATGCAAATTGGTAAGGCAGGCTGTGATTCAGTTAACCTGAATGGTTGCAGTCTTGAGAAGGTGTCACGGTTTAATTACATAGGGAGCTATGTAACAGATAATGGTGATGTGCGGTATGAGATTAACAGACAAATAGGGATTGCTGCCGGGACTTTTAAGAATCTATGGAGAATGTGAAGAAATAGGCGTATACACCTAAAGACTAAAATTAGACTGTATAATAGTTTGGTTCTTTCTAGGGTTAGTTATGGTAGTGAAACTTGGACACTTTTTAAACTACAAGGTGGACAACTTGTTGATAACAAGTTGGACACTTTGTAAGATAACAAGAAACTAGATGCTTTTGATTCCAGATGCTTACGCAGTATCTTGGGTATTAGGTGGTTCAACTTTGTAACTAATGATGAGGTTAGGCAAAGGAGTTTGCAACCTCCTTCAAGCAGCATATTGTGCAGAGAGAGACTTCGTTGGTTTGGCCATGTTGCCCGTAAGAATAATTACAGATTGGCGAATAGGGTTATGAACAGTGTGCCTAAAAGCCTCAGAAAGAGGGGGAGACCTAGGATGCGGTGGGCATACAATGTCAAAGAGGACCTTGTTAGAATTGGTGTGCAGTGGCCAGATGCAGTAGATGTAGCTCAAGACAGACTTGCTTGGAGAACTAAATTGCACGGTCAGGTTGGACCTCCGTAGCCCATGGCTGCTTAGGATGATGATGACGATGATAATCCTTATTCATCAATAAGTGCTACAAGTTTTTCTGAAAATTCGTTTGCTGATAAAGGATCAGCTGACAATTTTTTACCACAAACACCAAGGTAATGAACAACATGCCATTTTTTACAGCGAGAAAGCTATCCCTCGCTTGCTAAAAAATCTCCCCCATTATCGCTTTTAGACTGAAATATTAATGCTTTTTCTTTCAAGATTGGCCCACTAATTGGCGTTCCTTTTCGACGCTCTTGCATGAACCATAACCAAAGTGCATCATCGACAATTTCATTTTTAGGCTTTTTATGAGTGAACCGAGAAGAAAGCGTTTTTTCAGACTCGACTTGAGGGCAAAAATCTTGTAAAGATTTTCTATTCCTTCTCCAGTCATTTACTGTGCTTTTACCAACACCTGGTTCATCACAAATATGCTTTATTGGATCACATTTGTCAATACGTCTAACGCTTTTAATTTCATCTCCATCGTAACGACATTACGCTTACGTTTGCACCCACTCATTTTGTATCACACAATAATTAATAGATCACAACACACACTCCTGTATATGCACAGTACACTGTACACTGTAATATTCACAAAGAGGAACGGAAGCAAATATGTACTGTACTATAAACAAAACACGCGGCGACTTGCTTCCGCTTCTTGGAACTGAAGCAAATAAACAAAACAAGCGGCTACTTGCTTCTGCTTCTTGGAAAGACGGTTTAAAGCGGAGGCCGGTTGAGCATGACCGGATAAGAGAGAGTCTACTGTAATTAAGTATGTGTTAAAGAAAGACGATAATTGCAGAGGTTGTCCTCTATTCCTGGTATAGTTCTTTGTCCAATTATGTCTAATAAATTAAACATTTGATTCATGCACAAATTTGGGATGCAGAGTGGGTTTCGAAATAGTGTGAACGAATGAACCAATTGATTTTACTCAAGAATTTTTTTTAAATGCTTAGAAATATTTAACTCGATGGCAGCTGAAATAGAGATAAAAAATCACTATCTCCGAAAGAAAATTCCAATAAAATGACAGTTTGAAGCATTTTTAACTGGGCAGTATATTACTGATATATCTGGTACTCCTGATATATATGGGCTTGGAAAGGCCGCCGTCCGTAGGACGGGACGTTAAGCTTTGGCCCCGTGCGCGGGAGAGCCATACGCTGTGCACGTTAAAAAACTGGATGGCCTTGACGGGAGACTACCATCTATCTCCCAACAGCTGTTCTAGTGTGTCCCCTCCGGCAACTTTCTCTGAGCCTTCGGGGTCCTTGTGACCTGGCCATTTAGCCCATGGTGTGCAAAACAGTGTCGCTCATAGGTAAAACAACCCAACAACAACTCCTGATATATTGTGATCATAGGAAGAAATATTAACAGTTGAAGCCTATCGTAATGTACAGACGTACTATATATATGATATGTATGAATCATAGATATCAGCGATGCTTAAAATGCTCAGTGACTAGAAGGACTTCATCCAAATTTCAATTGGGATATGTGGACATAGCACTCACAAATGTTGTCCAAGTAAATACAACGTAGGACGTATATTCTAGCTATTTAAATAGCTTAATGCATTTCTCCTCCTTGCTATTGATAACTTTTACAAAATTTTCTTCTTCTGTATTACACTGCTACTAGTTAAGTCAACGTACATTGTAGGTCATACTTTTGCAACTAGGAGAGAAACGGTTCCAAAAAGTCTTCCATGTATTTCTAACGTCAACAGATTTGACTTTCTAAATCTATGACCACCACAGGCAGCATCGAATCGATAGAGACATTTTAACCTTTCATAGACTTCTTATCTCTGAAGACTGGCTGTGGGAGGCAGGAAATTCCCAACACTGGATAGCACTCCAACATTTGTCTCCGATTTAAAAGCCTTGAATATAGTCGCTGAGTGGCTGATGCTGGATTTCATTGCCCGATGAATATACAGGACTATCAGTGTTATCTATTCAAACTGCTCTTCCAGGTAATAACCATTTGGCTGATTGTTCCAGTTCAGCAAAACAAGTTTCAGACTAGCTCATGCAATATGCTTCAAAACCTATAACTATCGTGCTTATTCTCCGAAAATAATTTTTTTTAACTTAGTAAAATTTACCTCTGAATACGTGACATCTGCAATCTTGTCCGATGGCAAGATTGTCATCTCAACATTTATGTTGAGATGATAGATTTCATGCATTAATATGTACAAGCAGAGTTCAAATTCAGTGTAGAGAGCACAAAACTTACTTTTGTTTTTCCTCTAACGAATTATGAAATTGTTAATAAATTTTATTGAAAATAAAACATAATAGAAGTATTCGCTTTTATCATTAATTCACATGTGTTTGTGCTCAGGCCCTACTTTATTGGAATCTAGGTAAATTTCGCACAAACCTTCACGAAAACGATAGGTATAATTAAAATAAAATTACTTTCTTAAACAATAGCTATAATTAAACAAAAGTAATTTTTGTGCTCTCTACACTGAATTTGAACTCTTCAAATAGGTGAAAACTAATACTTATCATCTAAGCAAATTTTACCGTTACTGGGCCTTGTTCTACTCAGGAATTATTTTTGTTTAGATTTTAATTAGAGCACGATCACCTCTTTTATATAGCATTAAATACCGATCAAAATTATCCTGAATCCATCTGTAGACACTCTAAAGCTTTCGATTTAAGATAGAAACAACTGGTGACTGGTACTCGAGCCCATTCAAGAAAAATATTTCTTGAATTCTATGTTTACAGGTTTTACTCTGTCTTTACTATTGACAACAACACAGGTTGTTTTTCCTTGCACGTTAATAAAACATTTACGAAACAAATCGAATGAAAATATTAAAGTACAATGTCTTATTTATCATAAGTAAATAACACTTCGTAAACGAAATCCGAGCGTGTTCAATTTCTTTCCTCATAAAAGTGATTACCGAATTCTGTTCCAGATCATTCCATTACAAATTAAGATCTAATTGCATCACTTTCTTAGTTTTAAGGATAACTGTCTCTACTTAGATATATTACATTAATTAAATACTGAAACGTTCACAGCCAGTTTAGATACTTTTGTATCAGGACAATTATTGACTCGAAAATGCAATTTTTTTTTCTAATTGTGTTACAAGCGAAAAAGACAACACTGGAAAAGATTACTCACTTATTACCTTGAAGTATGACCTTTCGATCTTTCTGACTGGAAAACAAATTATCCCAAATGCGTCTCTTTGAATCAGATTGAAACAGATGGCTATTTAGGAAACAGGTCGTTTACGTAGCATCAGGTAATTTATTTAATAATAGTTTCTATGAAGTTTTTATCAACTTCATCCGTCAGTTAGTAAGTATCCTTTTAAAGATTCGTATCAGACCTGCAGTTCGCCATTTGAGAAACATTTTTTCAAAGATTTATGGATAAATAAACTACAGAAGTAATTATGTTATCAGGTTTATATGTTTTCGCAGCTCCGGTAATTACTTTTCCGATGTGTTATTGTAATATTTTCAAGCAGCATAAAATTCTACTCGTATTTATCGATATAATTCTCAACTATTAAAATATCATTAATTTTTTTAGAGTCAGATATTTTTACCTTGTGCCTGTTTCTCTCGATTACAAACTGGCAATGCTGTTATCAGTTTACCATATGGATAGAATCAAATCAATTGTCAGAATATTATTTGTAAAATTTAACAACATTAAGTTTAAATATCACATTTGTAGCATCACCACTGCCTCATTGTTAATTCAAGTGATTGGTAATATCCTACGAAGCCACTAATACTGGTGAAATGTTCAAAATCTTAAATTACAAATTTAGAAACTTTGATAATATTTCAGCAGCAATTCATTTCTACTGTCTTAACTGTACAGCTTTAAAAATGGCGGTGGCGTACCCAAGATTTGGGAATGGGAAGGGTTTTGATTCACAAGACTACGTTGAGCTGCATAGAAATGGGCGAAACACTTAAAATTTGCTCATGATCTAAAATGAAAATTCGGCATTTTTTTCCAAAAATCCAGCTGCTGTCAAATTTTGACGGGGGTGGTTTGAACCCCTAAAAACCCATCCCCCTAGACATGACCTTGGGAAATAGACAGTTTAAGTCAGTCCCTATTTGGCACAATGATTAAAGAGAGAAGATCTGATCCAGCAGTCTCAATTGAAAAGAGTCTAGAAGAAAACTCTTGAGGCGGGGTTAAGGGTTGGGTTGTTTTACCTCTGAGCGGCACGTTTTTGCACACCATGGGCTAAATGGCCAGGTCACATGGACCCCGAAGGCTCAGAGAAGGTTGGGGGAGGGGACCCACTGGAACAGCTGTTGGGAGACAGATGGTAGCCTCCCGTCAAGGCCATCCAGCGTGTTCTTTAACGTGCACAGGGTATGTCTCTCCCGCACACGGGGCCACGGCTTAACGTCCCATCCGACGGACGGCGGCCTTTCCAAGCCCATCGGGCGGGGTTAAGGGTATTTATCATTTAATTAAATATAGAATTCAATAATAAATACATTCATTCTGTCTGACACCAACTCTAACAATGCAATTTCAGTTTAATACGTTTTTTTAAAGTAGGGCTGGTTTTCGACTAATATGACTTGTAATTCGATTTAACCCGATTTCTCCACTACGTCTCTATGATCGTTTATATTACCATTTTGTTTCATATTAGAATTCACCTTAGATGCTTACCATGTCTCAGATATCTTACCTATCCTTGTTCACAATTTAAGCACATTCCATAAGAATTTCTTTAATTCCTGTACAAATTGGATTGTTTAGATAGCTATTACACGTAATATATTTCTAAACAATAGAGAACATTCTCATTATAGCTTACCAATGACAATATAAGTATATACAAATTCGCTCTGATTGGTCAAACATGTCACGTGTAGAATAGAATCGCATGTAAACATTTACCGTATTTGCCGGCGTATAGGACGCACCGGCGTATAAGACGCACCCCCTTTTTTAGACACATTTTTAAGGGAAAAAAATTTCCACATTCTTTCATGAATTTCCATAAAGATTTACTGTACTCATTTTACAGTTATTTATGTATAAAAAAAATGTAAGTAGGGTACATTGTAGTTAGGTACCTTTTAATGTTCATCCTCAAAACCCAGAAATTCATCTCCAGAACTAAATGAAAAACCACTTGAAGCCTCTTTTTCAGAAACTGAGTCTTCGTATTACAAATCATCCTCTGTGCCATCAAGTGAGTTACTAATACCACATTTCTTGAATGACTTTACAATTGTCTCATGTTTCACAGCATTCCATGAAGTTTTGACCCATTCACAAATCTGCAAAGTGCTAGGTCTCTTCCTTCTTCCTGATGGTGTCACTTCAAAATCTGTAGACTGCATCCAACTGTTCAATTTCTCCTTCATGAATCCTTTAAATGGTTTATTAATGCAGACATCTAAAGGTTGAAGCTGGCTCGTTAGTCCACCTGGAATTACAGCAAACTGAGTTTTCAGTTGGTTTATTTTATTTTTTACAGCTTCTGTTCTATGACTCCGAAACTGATCCCATACTAGCAAGGCAGGTTTCTTTAACAGTCCACCAGGACGCCTAGACCACACATTGTCTATCCACAACTTCATCCCCCTTCATCCATCCAGCCCTTAGGATGAACGTGCGCAAACACACCTTTAGGCAGTTTTTCCTTGGGCAAGGTTTTCCTTTTGAAAATCAAAAGAGACGGCAATTGTGTTCCATTGGCACAATAAGACAACACACGACTGTGTAGTGCATTTTCTCATGTCCACAAGTTTTAACAATAACACTTCTTGCACCTTTGGAATCTACTGTTTTGTTTGAGGGTACATCGAACGTCAGTGGGACCTCATCCATGTTTCCTATTTGTGAAAGTTCAAAATTTCCACTTTTTCTTGCATTAATGACAATTTTATGAAACTCGATAATCTTGTCTTCATATTCTGTTGGCATCTTTTGTGCTATTTTTGTTTTAGTCCGCATACGTAATCATTTCTCTTCATGAATCTAGAACACCATTACGTCGATCCTGTAAAATCAGCGATGCCTCTTGTTAGTAGCTATCACTCTTGCTTGTTGAATAGTCATTTTTGTGGAAACTGAAAATCCCGAGCTGCGGTGGACTAATAACCAAGTTTTTAATTCCTCTTCTAGTTTCGGCCATTTTGCAATTCCATGTCGCAGATGATGTTTACTACGCATAGCTTTTTTTAGGTCTTCTTCCTGTCTTCTCCAAGTTCTTATCATCTTTTCTGTTGCGGTGATCCGAAATTCCTCTCTGCTGCCCTGTTTCCGTGTACTTTAGCATACTCAATCACTCGTAGCTTGAATGCAATATCATAGCAGAATCTGCGTTGTTTTTGAGCCATATTTCGCAGCAAAAACATGCGAAAGCTTCTTCGGTACTAAAAGTTTACGTTTTGGTTGCCTTGAGGCGCTGTAATCGGTAACAACGCGCCATGCTCGCGCTTTTCGAAAACATATGCCGGTGAAATGTGATCACACATGCCCACATTGGATGAATCGTAACCTTGAGGTGTCAGTGGATCTGAACTCTATTTTACTGGAATGCTCCCTCTATCAGTAGTGAAGCATAAAATACGTCACGCAACTTATTATTTTTACAGAACAAAAAAAAATATGGAAACGATTTATTTGAAACCTTTCACAAAAGGGCAAAATGCAAAAGAATACTTATATATGTATATTGATATAAACCAAAAGTTTTGGACTGAAATTTCAACTCATAATTTTGATTACCGGCGCATAAGACGCACCCCATATTTTAGGCGTATTTTGAGGGGAAAAAAGTGCGTCCTAAACGCCTGCAAATACGGTAATTAGTCATTACTCGACAATTAATTTTTACAACAATATCTGAATTTCACTCTTCCTTGCTCGATAACCATCTGTACTTCTCCTGTATTTAAATAAAATGCCATTGCTTCATTTCTGTATAAATGAATTATTCTTGTGAAATATCATCATCATCATCAACCTCAAGCAGCCGTGGGCTACGGAGGTCCAACCAGACCGTGCAATTTAGTTCTCCAAGCAAGTCTATCCTGAGCTACATCTACTGCATCTGGCCACTGCACACCAATTTTAACGAGGTCCTGTTTGACATTGTCTGCCCACCGCATCCTAGGTCTCCCCTTCTTTCTGAGGCCTTTAGGCACACTGTTCATAACCCTATTCGCCAATCTATAATTATTCATACGGGCAACATGGCCAAACCAACGGAGTCTCTCTCTGCACAATATGCTGCTTAAAGGAGGTTGCAAACTCCTTTGCCTAACCTCATCATTAGTTACAAAGTTGAACCACCTAATGCCCAAGATACTGCGTAAGCATCTGGAATCAAAAGCATCTAGTTTCCTGTTATCTTGTTTACAAAGTGTCCAAGTTTCACTACCATAACTAACCCTAGAAAGAACCAAACTATTATACAGTCTAATTTTAGCCTTTAGGTGTATACGCCTATTTCTCCACACTCTCCATAGATTCTTAAAAGTCCCGGCAGCAATCCCTATTCGTCTGTTAATCTCATGCCGCACATCACCACTATCTGTTACATAGCTCCCAAGATAATTAAACTGTGACACCTGCTCAAGACGGCAACCATTCAGATTAACTGAATCACAGCCTGCCTGACCAATTTTCATCACTTTAGTTTTCTCTCTGTTTATAACCAAACCTACTCTACTACCAGTCTCATCAACAGCTCGAATGAAAGAGTTCATCTCATCAACATCATTTGCCAAAAGGGCTAAATCATCAGCATAATCTAAATCAGAAATTTTCGTATCTCCAGCATATTTAAGGCCAAAATCTTTCCCTTGAAGTGAATTTCGCATAACATAATCAATAACCAAACTAAAGAGAAAAGGAGACAAAATGCACCCTTGTCGAACACCAGAAGTAATGCTAAACCAATTGCTACAAGCCTTACCAACTCTCACACACGACTCAGTGTTATTATAGAGAGCTTCCATAAACAAATAAAAAAACACAAAAAGTTAACTAAAGCACAGTCACAATAAAGGATGAAAATTAAAAATATCTTAATCAGGTTACGATTCTAGAACACATCACACTCTATTTAGATTATCTCTTATGAGAAATTCCTGTCCGATTAGAACAATTTAACCATATAAATCAGTTTTTGAAGAATTATATTAATCGAGGACTGGGTTATTAAAACCTTTAATAATGAAATAACTCTCTTTATCCTCTACATGGAAACTAATTTTAAACAACATTGAATTAAACTTACGTAAGAAAATCGATGGAGCACACCTCCGGGTGGCACCATTATCATTCTTATAACGCTGCTATAAATTCATTCCTCTCTTTTGATACCATTTGGCACCTCAGTGGTGCAGTGATATCACATTAACTTGAGGTGACACTGCAACTACCCGATACGTGTCCGAGTCCCATGTTGTCGTGGTCGTTTGTCATGTGTTGTAAGTGTCCCTCACTCTTCACTTGTTCAACGTTTTATATATGTTGAAAATCAGATGTTCCCGCTTTGGGAAAAGGTACAATTTGCTTTAATTCTATAATTATAAAAGAAAAGGAAATATATCATTTGTTACCTGATGATGTAACAACATGCAAAACCACAAAAAAGAAACTAGAATGAAAATATTTTGGCAGTAGACCGAAACGAAGTTCCGAAAGCAGACAAGTGTGGTGAGATTGAGCATTCCTCCTGATGCATCCGTATAAGGTCTCTAAAAGAGAGTCTCTCTTCCGAAGGTCTCTAAAAGAGCATTAGGACTCGTACATCATTACAGTCATGGCACTACCCTTAAACAACACAGAGGTCAGCACGATAATCCTGAGAGAGAGGCCTTCTCATACCACGAAATTAAATGGAGTAAGATTTGCATAAAATGTTAATGATAGACTATTTTTCGTAATTAAAAATTTATCTTATTCTTGAAAAACAGTAATAAATATTTCAGAAAATAATTTAATTTTGTTGAATTTTTTTTGTCTGAATGACAAATATTTAACACCTAGCCTTCTGAGAGCCGCTTGATTGAGAGTTCATTCTCAAGACTTCATATAGCTAAAAAGCTACTATTATAAATTGTCAGACCTAATATATGATGCCTTTTTTACACCTGCTAAGATTTTAGCTACCTCGAAATTAGCGCTAATTTGATATTAATGGTCTAGCAATCACACGTGAAACGATAATCAGTCGTCACTAATATTCTTCATTAATGAAATAGTGGTTTTGCAAATTAGGCGCTTACCAGCGTTCATTCGCATACGATATTTTAAATCAACGTCATTCATTACTTACGGGCTTTCATTATAATTAGTTTTATTAATGGCTGTTTTTAAATTATAGCAGTCATAATATTATATATATCGGGCTGTCATAATTTAATTTTACAATTTTTCCTCTAATTTATTTAAAAAAACGTATGAAATGAATATTTTTATTATAATTTCAATATTTTAATCAGTCTTTTGTAATTAAAAATAAACACCATTCAGCCTTTGATTATATTTTAGATATTTTCTCTTTTTCATTAATGAATCACTATCAACGATTATAATGACGCTACTGAAACTTTTTTGAGTAACATCCTTAAAAAATTAAAATTACTTCTAGTATTTTATGGTACAAATGACATTAAGATCTGAATTTTGTCTTTGAATGAAGTTTATAACTAGGAGACGTACGTGGGTTCGAATTCCACTCACGGCGAAACTAATTTTTTCCGCAACATTATTTACCGAATTATTGAATTCTGTGTCAACTAGTAATCTGTATATTTACTATTGTTTGATTACCAATGTGATTTTAACTTTCTTCAAGAATCTATCTGTGCTTTCTTTTAAAAAAAATTAACCGTTCTCTTTTAAATAGCTACAACAATTTACTATGGTATATAAAAATTATCTAAAGATCCGTTTTTGAAGTACATTCTGAAGTGGCACGTCCTGTATATACTCTAACCGCAAAAGGTGATTTTCAGCCATATCGTGGTTATAAAGAAAAATCGTTTTTCATTGATTTTTTAGTGATAGCACGCGAGTTATTTATATCACTGCTTCCGGTTTGAGTGCTCTTTGGTGTTGGGATTTCAACTTTTCCCCACCGTACTTTTTAGATGAAAAAGTTTAGAAATGGAAAACGAAGAAGAGATCAATTTCTTCTGGTCGATTGTAACCCAATTCTTGACCCTGCACTCGAAAGTGTTACTTATATAGTAGATAGAAGAAAATATATATGTAATACCTTTAGCTGGAGTTTTTCCTCAGTCATCTTAAAAGAACTAAGATTTTTTTCTAAACCAGGTTTTTCAAAGTCTGTGTCATGTTCTCCGATGAGTCTAGGTATATTTGGAAAGGGCCGATACACAATGAATTTTAACTTTCAATTTTCATACTAAAAGTAACAGAATAATATTTTATTAACGATATAATTTTGTTTTTATGAAGAATAATAAGTTATGTTTTGAAAAGCATTTATACTATAAATTAATCTCGATTTAATAAAAGTTAAAGCTAATTAATTTTTTTGCAAATGTTAAAATCTGAAATTTTTACTTTATAAAACTATTCACTCATTATTGTGATTACCTCGCTGAAATTAAATCTAATTATATCAAGTAACAAATATACAGAATTAAATACGATGTATGAATACTAAAATTTTGCTTAATATTTAGTGTATCTACGTTGATATTCTATATTTTTCAAGGTTAAAGAGCCTCGAAAAAGACTATTCGTTTTTTCCTGGGCCAAAGAAATAAGTTTGAAAAGCTTGCTCTAAGGCATGTATTAAAAAGATCCTGCTAGCTGACTCTATAGGTCTGTCTTCGAGAAATGCAACTAACCAAATCGCATTTCTAAAGTAATTATGACACTATGTTGAAAAACATTTGGTTCAAAAATAAATTATTATGATAAATACCAAATATTACTCTCTGGTACACAAAAAGCGATGTAGCAAAGATTTTTCTTTCTAAACGGTGAAATAATTTTGCATGGTTTTTAAGACACCAATTTCTAGTATTTTAATCGAATTATCTAAAAGGATATTTCTTGTAGGGATAAGTGTAGAGAGGATCCCACCAACTGTGTTCCCATTTTTGGTGAAATGATTTATTTTTAGAATTGTAATAGCAAGTAGGAAAATATGAAAAGACAGTTTCTGCTGCAATTTACTCTTCGCAGGTAGAGCAAAAACGAAATTGTAGTCAAAGACGATAGGAAAACGAGTATATCGTCAATCTTTTAAAAAATAAAGCTAAATTATCCCTCAAACAGTTGCTTGCCACAGAAGTCTGACAAGAGACTGTCAGTTTAATACGCCATAGTAGAGGGTCTATGAGGAAGGCGGGACCCCAGCAGAAAGATAACAGAAAATCCATGCTTTACCTGGTGCTAGAATTCAGGTCCCTTTGATCAATAGCCAAGAGTGCATCCACTCGGCCACGGATGCTTCAAATTAGCGGTTACCAACAATTTTGAGCCCAACACCTCCTTTTTTTATGAATTATTTTCTAAACGTCCCCTTCACGTCTTACCAAGAATTATTTTCTAATTATTTCTACATGGAACCAAACTGAGTTTTCATGTATACAACAACTAGATGGTAGTAGCATCCCCGTCAAACACCTCAATCAAAACAGCACAAATCAAATACTTCATAAATTTCTCTTACAAAATTCAAAAACACCCCGACGGTGACACCTGTTGGGAACTACTCTAAAAAATTAAATTTGTAAAATAACTTCAAGAATGAAATTCGTCATGATAAGAAAGTAGCTGCTTGCCAATTGGGAATTCTCTTTACTTCACGTTTGATGCTCGAAATGTCGAATCCGAAATAGCCCATCATTCTGACAATGTCGTAAAGAAACCATTTGTATCATTTTTTAGGTGGAGAGCAATTGGGGAAATGGATTTAGGTTTGAGTTAGGCGGACGCGTCACAGTGTTGTAGAAGCCATTACTGTAAGCTTCAACACTGAGACTAAATACGAGTCACCAGTTGCAATAAACCTAAAATGTTTCTTTGTTTAAAGGTCATTTTAGATTGAAACTTCAATTTAAGATGATCGTTATCTGACCCATATTGCGAAGTACCATAACAACGCTCAAATCACGGTGACTTGATTCAGAGTTCACTCCCATCCCCAAAGCAGCCAAAAAAAGAAGTCGGTGGGCACATTTGATGATCACGGATCCATAACAGACTGGACATCCGTCATTCTTTCAAGGTCAAATAGGGGTCACATTCAAATTAAATTCAAACTTTTTAAGGTCAAAAGGGGCCGCATTCAAATTAAAATTCAAACTTTTTAAGGTCATATAGGGGCCACATTCAAATTAAAATTAAAACTTTTTAAGGTCGTATAGGGGCCGCATTCAAATTAAAATTCAAACTTTTTTACGATTATATTACCCCCAAAAAGAATCCCTCTAAGCTGAAGCTACTCAACGGGTAATGTGTACAGTCGCTCAAAAAAGTATCCGAACACTATGGTTGATTACAGAATTCAGAAAAAATATCTGGCAACGATTTTTTTTAGAAATTAGTGATCTGGCAACTTCGTGTCACGTGAGTTGCCAGATCACTAATTTCTAAAAAAAAATCGTTGCCAGATATTTTTTCTGAATTCTGTAATCAACCATAGTGTTCGGATACTTTTTGAGCGACTGTACGATTTTAACAAATCTCCCCGTTTGGTCGACCAATTTTTTTTTAAAGTGATTAATTTGGAATAGTAAAAGAATAATTAGCAATATATATTATTATATCATAAACATGTAATAATTAACATGTATACGTTAATAATATGAACAACTTTTAATAATGCAAGAAATATACCATGTAAAGAAAACGTTGAGTTTTTATTTAATTTTCTGGCATTGGGAAAGATGATTCCATCGAATGCGTTTCATATCGTTATATTTTTAATATAATGCTAAAATGAAAAATTGTGTTTGATGAGAACTGATTGTTAATAAATTGGAATTATCAGCGATGGATAGCCCGAGTGTAAAGCCCCATAACATTTTTGCAAATCAATATTCATTCTACACCATTATTACTTGTTAAAATATGTAAGTAGATCATCTAGGGACATAATCACATTTTCCTTTACAATCACCGCCACGCTCAATTGTCTTACTCCACCTCAAAACAAGATCCTGTATATCTTCACTGAATGTGGGTCAGGGGTTGTCTCAGTCGTTAGCGTGAAAGGCTCGTAATTATGAAGTTGCCAGGTTCGAGTCCCAATTGCACCAGCGTTGATATTTACCTCCTGTAACTCCCATCATGCCCTCGGTGAGAAAGGGGTCACTAATGAGCTTCGAAAGGCCGCCGTGCGTCTGATGGGATGTTAAGCCGTGGTACCGTTTAAAAGAGAGCTGTACTCTGTGTACGTTACAGAACGTGCTGGATGGCCTTTAAGGGATGCTATCATTTGACTCGTAACAGCTGTCCAGTGGGTTCTCTTCCCCAACCTTCTCTGATCCCTTGTGATTCTTGTGACCTGGCCATTTAGTCTATTGTGCGCAAAATAGTGCCGCTGAGAGGTAAAACAGCCTAACCCAACTGTGAGGGTAGGTGTGAAGGAATGCGTGTCTGTCTTTTGTAGATTCTTCTTCTTCGCCCACAACTATCTTGTGTTGAAGTCAACATCATCGACCCCACATATTCTGCAATCGCTTTTGGATGCGTCCGACAATCTCTTTCTCACACACGTAGACTTCATTAACATCACATTGCTTCGGCTGATGTCCATGAATCCATGATGTCTGTTAATGCTACAGCAGCGTGCTGTAGAATAAATAGTAATCTTTAGAAATATTTGTAGAATTACTTTTTGAGAAACATTCATATATGCTGCACAATCAACTCAATTTCAATTACTAACATGCAGGACACCAATTGGCTCGAAACTTTAGCAAGTTATAGACCAAACCAACATTTAGAAAGTGAAAAGTTCAATAGTAGATAAGCACAGAAAATGCCCTGTAAACATGCAACACGCGTATACTTACAACAAGCAGCTGGGATGTTATCAGGAGGTTGTGAATTGCCCAACATTATAACAATGTTCAGTATTATACATCAATATAACCATGTTCTTATATTGAGGGGTTGTTCACGACCCCTCAATATAAGAACATGGTGAAACATAATTTGGAAAGAGTTCAAATACGTACTCATTATATGGTTGTTGTTGGGTTGTTTTACTTCTGAGGGTCACTTTTTTCCGTAGAATGTGTTAAACGGTTAGGTTACAAGAATCCTAAAAGGATTAGAAAAGGCTGGTGGAAGGAGATCAACTGGACAATTGTTAGGAGACAGATGGAAGTCTCCCGTCAAGGTCACCTAGCATGCTCTTTAAAGTGTTCAGAGCATGGCTCTCTCCTCTACACGGGGTAGCGGCTTAAGTCCCATTGTTCGGACGGAGGCCTTTCCAAGCCCATCGGTAGCTTGGAAAGGTCTCCGTCCTTTCCAAGCTACCGATGGAAAGTACTTTTCTAGCCTACGCAGGGCGGGAGTTTAGCGGAGATAAACGCAATGCTGGAGGACTCGGTGAGAGAGGAGTCACTAATGAGTTTGGAAAGGGCACTCCCTTCGGATGAAATATTAAGCCGTGGTACCGTTTGCAGGAGAGCTTTACTCTGTGCACGATACAGAACACGCTGGATGGCCTTGACGGGAGGCTATCATCTGTCTCCTAACAGCTGTCCATTGGTTCCCTCCCCCAACCTTTTCTGATCCCTTGGGGTCCTTGTGACTTGACCATTTAGCCTATTGTGTGCAAAAAAGTTGCGCTAAGCGGTAAAATAACCCAACTCAAATATGAAACGTCTTGAAAAATATTTTCGGAAATATTACTTGTGTTTAAATCTTCGGAAACACAGATCATGTTGGAGGAAAAAAAATTTTGACTTACTTGTGCAAATAAGTTCCAATGATTTTTATGAATGTCCCAGTTGCTTTTAAATCTCTAAATCAAAGGTTTTTAATCTAGAGTGCGAGAAGAGTATTAGTTAAATCAGAATTTTTTTCAATAATAAAACCAAAAGAGGAGAGCTGTAAATGGGAGTGTGAGACTTTAAAAACATCATTGCAATGGGTACGGGACCTAAAAACAGGTTAAGAACCCTCGGTGTAAATAATCTTTTAAAGGAAAGTGCATTCACATTATCTATACTGTAAAATAAAATAAAAACCCCCTCAAGCAGCTGCTTGCCACAGAGGTCTGACAGGAGCCTGTCAGTTTATATGCCATAGTAGGAGATCTGAGAGGATGGCAGGACCTCAGCAGAAAAACGACACACACACATCCATGCCTAATCCGGGGCTCGGATTAGGCATGGATGGAATCCCATGGTCCAGATCAGTAGCCAATCGTGCTAACCACTCGGCCACGGGACGGCTCGAACCCAGGTCCCTTAGATCAGTAGCCAAGCCTGCTAACCACTCGGCCACGGGACGGCTCAGTCTATACTATATTAATACTTTTAATACAATTTTTTGCTTTCATGAACTTAAAGTATTGGAATTCAGCCATATGAGGCTCCTCGTCATTATGTCATTTATTTATGATTAATATTAAATAATTCTAGAAACCCACCTATTACTTTTGCATGCATTCAATTCCAAAAGATAAGGAATACTGCACTCTTAATATTCACGAACATGCGAGAAAAGGTGAGAAACTAGATTCTCTATGTTGCCATTTAAGAATTTCAATAGTATCATAAAATTTGATAACATATATTTTTGTGCCATGTTTAGAGTGCTTACGAGAATATTATGAGTAGATATGCTTCTCAGAGAACTACATGCTTTGTAAAATTTCACTAGGTCTACTATAGTATCGTGTAGGATAGGGGGGGGGGAAACAGGAAGAATAACCACCATCGTCTAGAAGTGATATTTCTCATCTTCCTTGGAGCTGAAGAGATTTAGTGCTTCTTTATGATCTCGTATACGTGACACTATCAACTACGAGAAGACAGATCAGGTGGCCGGAACAAGAATGGCCTCTACTTCGAACAGACTTGAGGCTAGGGCAAGATGCCTTATTCAGTGTAACGACGGAGAAGAAGGTGTCACATTGCAGCAAGCATACGCCTATTACGCAAACAATGTATTTTCTTGACGTGATTGCCCCTATAAGAATGGAAAAGAGTTGGTGGGGAAAGCAGGGGTATTGGGCACTGGCTTTTCACCGAAGATCATCAATATCTATGTAGTGTGTCGTTTTAAAATTATATTGAAGCGGATGTTTCCAAACAGAAAGAAATCGGTTCCAAGTAAACATTATTTTTGCATTCCACTTTCTATAAAACGTAAAATGTGTTCGATAGTGTGGGAGGAGGTTATGTTATTTATTTTTGTCTCGTGTTTTACGTTTACGCAGATGCTGTAATATGGTTTATTAAAGAAGTAAACAGGTTATGCTACGTTTACGAATTTTAAATCTGAAAAATTAAAAAATAAACACTAAAATGTTCTGTATGTAACAAATATTCATATATCCGTTAGGAATGTTTTATTTGATTGAACGCCAAATGTTATCGGAACTTTCAAATAGTCAATGTGCAATTTGTATAAAATATGTATACTAGGAGTGATGCTGTAATTAAAAAATAAACTCTTTTGCTGTATTCTAGTTAAGCGTGGAGGTAGGTGAAAATTAACTTTACGATTTAAAAGTATTGGTCTGTTCTAATAATTATAAAAAAATACAAGATTGAAGCAAAAGGTTTGCTTTGACCTTGTGTTTGAAATACTATGTTGTGTTACATGTGTTCATATTTTGTATGTTCTTGTGTTGCACGAATGAATTTGCATGTACTTTGCAGGTTCGCATCTAGAAGAAATTAAAATCAAACGGAAGGGGTATGAGTGTACAGTAATCCTAGCGAAGAATGAAAGAGCGGGGTACAGTAATCCTAGTGGGGTGTACAGCAACCCTAGTGAACGACTGAAAGAGAGAAGGGGGGGGAGACATTGAGCCAAAATAAACTCGAACCCCGTGATGGTACACATTTTTTCCCTTTGTTTTAGTGGTTTTCATCGAATTTCTTGAAAAATACGAGAAATACGAATTCCTTCCGCTCCCCCAAAATCCTGCCGGCCATGGTGCTATGTGTGATAAAGCAAGAAAGGATACGGATGTTATAAATAACTTAAATATTGATGAGAGGATGGGGGTGAAAGGGCAGCAAATGGTAATGAATCGAAATGGACAGTGAAGCAATGCTCAAAAACGGAACTCATTGCAACTGAACAAAGGTTCTCACTGACTCCTCTCTCAGCCTGGGATAGAGGGAAGAGGCAACAGCTTTTTCTCTTGCAATATTAAATGCGCAAAAAGGATTTTTTTTCTAGTTTCTCCCTCGGAAGGTTTCCATGTATTCATATAACAAAGATATAAAAACCGTCTGTGCCCAAGATATGTCCAAACTTTTATCATTTCCTTTCGTCCTCCGGGAGGATGTTAGCGCGCCAGGCTCCTAATGTGCAGTTCACAGATTCGAGTCTCACATGTATTAAAGTTGCGATTTATCTCCGCTAAACTCCCACCTTTTCCCAGGTCAGAAAGGTGACACCGGTGGGCTTGGAAAGGTCACCGTCCGTCGGACGTAACGTAGAGTCGTGCTCCCTTGCGCAGAGGAATCATACCCTGTGCACGTTAAAGAACACGCTTGATGGCCTTGAAGTGACGTCTCCTAACAGCTGTCCAATGAGTTCCCTTTTCCCAACCTTCTCTGAGCCCTTAGGGTCCTGGCGACCTGTCTATTTAGTCATTGTGTGCAAAAAAGTGCCGCTCACATGTAAAACAACCCAGCCCAATCCTCCCCCCCCCCCTTTCTAACACTCTGGAAGCGAAAACATCGCATAGTTGCATCTAAATTCCAAACAACACTCTCGAACGAATCACGCCTTTTGATACTAAGTAAACTTCCGCGTATGTCACATCATTTCACTTTCATGACAACAAAAGCATCCCATTCACTGAATATTTTAATACACTCACCACATTGTCACCAATCATCTATGGCTTAGATGTAGTCTCTTTGTGCCGTTCTTTATTATCCATTCAGTTTCTGATTCTATCCACTGAGGATTATATTGATGCGGCTTCAAAGGATTGTTCAAAATACTTAGCCATTATCGTGCAAGAAAAAACTTCAAACGAGTGCGCACAAGAACCAAGAATGCCTCTCTTTTGTCTTTCGTGAAGTCATCACTAAGTTGCCGCATAAAATTGTCCCCGTTTTATCTTTCTTTAGAGAAGCAGCTTCGATGGCTCAGTGGTATCGCATTGGCTCGCGGTGACACTGCAACTATCGGGGTCCAGGTTCGACACTCGAGTCGTTTGTTCTGTCATACATGTTATGCTATGCAGTGGCGAAGCGTAGTGGAAGCAATTGAGACAATGAGACTGCTCAGTTGCCGAAATGATGATTCCTGTAGATCATTGGCTGATTGAACTATCAATCACTTTTCAATCAACCAATGAGATATGATGCAATTGTTAATCAATGACACTATTGGCTGATTGACAAGTAACTGATAATTCGATAAATCAATCATCTGGAAGATTCATAGATGTCTCAACTATGCAATGTCAAGTCTCAATTGCTTCCATTCACGCTTCGCGCCTGATGTAATGATTGCTCCTCAGTAAACGAATTGTTCAGTTCTAAACATGTCATAAAATTTTATGTTCTTACATTGGGACATAAAGCGATCATGAACAAAAAATCTCATCAATCTAATTTAAAAAAAATAAAAATCTTTCTCTAGAGCTCTTTTCTCTCTCAATGTTTCCCAGACATCGAAGGATGGGGGATTGGCTCAATAGATAGGGCGGGCACCAGGCTCGTATCCTGCAGTTCCAAGGTTGATCCATCATTGAGATTTTGCTGTATTCTAGTTAAGCGGGTTAAACTATATTCTACCTAGCTAAACCCCCATCCTGCCCTCTATCAGAAGATGGAAACCCAGGTACTTGGAAAGAAAGCAGTCCTTCAGGTGGGACATAAAACCATGGTTCGGTATGTAGGAGAGCCATAAGTTGTGTATGTTGAAGAACATTCTGGATGGCCTTGACGGAAGGCAATCTGTCTCCTAACTCTGTCCAGTGGGTCCTCTTCCCCTCTTATTTATGCCTTTGGGATCCATGTGAGCTGGCCATTTAGCCCATTGTGGGCAACCCAAATCGCCGAATCGCCGGATGTAGTTTAACCATATAATGTACATCATCAATAAAAGCTTGATATAAATAATAATGCAAATAAAGACTGCTATAATACATTGATTTAAGTAAAACAACCCAAATCGCCGGATGCGAGAACTTATGGAGAAATTATTTTTATTTCATACCAACTTCAGAGACCTTTACTTATAGTAAGAGAAATCATAACAACAGGAAATTCCACATAAAAATAGGGAAAAAATACAGACTAATGTGGTCATTTATTTTAGTCCTTAGATAAAGCCGAATTTCTTCCGATTCATTCATTATTTTGTCATTTTTGCACTGATTTAAACTTTTTTTAGTCCTGCGTTTCTTAACTTCATGTCCACAGGACCCTGTGGTTTGATAATAAAAAAAATTGATGACAGTGGGCATTCCTTTAATGTAACACTAACTAATTTTATAATCATTTTTGCATTTAAGTACATTGGCTTAGATTTTAGGTATAGAAATGCATCAGACTGCATATTTTTATATTCAGTAATTTTACTTTTGGAATTTAGATTCAGAATTCGCCATGAAAGAAAAAGAATCCGTGACTAAGCTTAATAACCATTGTTACTGACTTCCAAGTAAATTTAAAATTTCGTTGGTAAAATCATGCCAAGAGTTTACATTATTACCATTTGTGATCTTAACACTGTAAATCTTCTTTCCCTACATTTCAGGATCCGGATACGAAAACGTTTTCTTGTTATGCCGTGAGTGAAGCTCTTGGAGAGACCATAGTCCAAACTGCTTCTGTCTCTGTGGTTTGTGAGTAAAATAATTATATGTACATTTTCTTCCTAATTAGTGATATTTCTTTTCTTTCCCCGCGAAACGAATTCACTAAATGTATACGATAAAAATGCATTCGTATTCAGAGTTTTTTATTTTTTCTAATAAAGACAAATTTTTGTCATTTCACTAATGCATTTTTATATGTGAAATAATCCAGTTAATTCTTCCAAAATGTGATTTCTAAAACATCGAAATATATAAATAGATGATGTAGTTTAACCATGTAATGTACATCATCAATAAAAGCTTGATTTAAATAATAATGCAAATAAAGACTGCTATAATACACTGATTTAAGTTGAAATATAATACAGTGGCGAAAAGTAGATGGAAGAAATTCTTTTCGATAAGAATGCGAGAACTGATGGAGAAAAAATTCCTTTTTTTGTACCAACTTCAGAGACATTTATTTATATTAAAAGAGATCATAAAAACAGAGAATTCAACAGTAAATTGGCGCACGAGAAATTCTTATCAGTCATTGACGAAGTAATCTATCAGTCACAAGTCAATACTCTAGTAATCTTTGATTTACGAGTTCATTGGCTGATTGGCAAGTGACTGATAACTCAATCAACCAATGACTTGAGAGTCTTCGATATGCCAACTGTGCAATCCCATTCTCTCAACTGCTTACATCCACACTTCAGCATTGGTATCAAATAATCTTAGTAAAACAATTAATAAACTAATACCACACTATAATATAAATGGCACGGGAAAAAAACAACAACTGTAATATTTGATTTTTATTATTTGTTGACTTAATATTTATAAATATACATCTCATTTTAAAATTTTTATTTTGGGATTATTCACTGAGCAGCACTTTTGCGTAAGCCATTATTTAAATGGCTAATCCAATTAACGTAAATGGCAATCCAATTAATGTAAATAAACCATTAGTTAATGACAAACTAATGTTAAGGGACTAAGATCCCTAGGGCTCAGAGCTGGATACAAGAAACGGATCCACTGGACAGCTGTTAGGAGACAGATGGAAATATCAGGGAAACTTACAAGGCTTCAAACTTCTTGGTACAATATTCTTACTAGGGGGTTCACTTGAGTAGGATATTTTGAAAAGTGAGCACAGCCATCGAGTGTGCGTGTTATCGCCTGCATTGTCAATATCTTCCCTGAGGAGGAGAGAGCAATTTCTTCGTCGTAATCGGAGAGTTTCGGTGATTTCGTCGGGGGCCATGCAACGCTAGTATACTTGTACCGTGACAGGATGATAAAATTGGTTCTTACAGAGTTTACTCTGTCTCTTTAAAAACTCATCAATTTCCCGAGAAAAACTTTGCAGTTTGTTTTGAGTTTTAAGGGTGAATAACAACTTGCATTGATTTCAGGTGCACAATATGGGTGAGAAGGGTTGTGCATATATATATGAGCGCCACTGGAAAGCTTTAAAGGTCACCCAGCTTGTTCTTTAGCATGAACCAGGGTGTTACCCTCGTTCATGCTCGTTTACCTCGTTCATGCTCGTCCATTCACGGCTTAACGTTTCATTTGGCGTAAGGAAAATGTTCCATCGGTTTAATATTTTTCACTAGGGAGGAGTGGGAATTCATCAGAAAAAAAGTCAATGCAGGAATAATGTGCACTCAAACAGGATAATATAATATTTGGATCCTGGTACGTTTCCAACTTAGCCAAAACTCCTCTCCCCAAAAAAAGATATAAAAAAAAAATAAAAATCCGAACAATGATTCGAAAAGTTATTGGTTCGAGAACTAATTTTGCGTCAGGAGCATTGACAAAGTTTGAAACCTAACTTTCTGTTTAGCTCAGTGCTTTTCCATCGGTGTTCCGCAATCACAGCCTAGAGGTCACAAAAGATTTTGGAAATATGATGCAAAAAATCTGATCATTGATAAATGATAAAATAGTAAACTTCTCAAGAGTTAACAACACTGTTCATAACTTTAACTTTCCCTGACGAAACTATAAAACATAAATTAACCCTGTGAGAATGATGCATATACGCAATTCGCAATAAACTTAAGTAATATTAGTTTACTTTGTGTGTGGATAATCATTATCTATCAACTTTTCAAAAATAAAAGCATAATGCAATCAAGGAAAATTGCAATTAGATTTCTTGATTTGTTTTAGTAAGAATTCGTAGTATGAATACATTACGACTATTGCGGAAGGTATATTATCTTTTTCGAAAAAATTATGTCAAGTGATCAGCTTAAAGCAGTTAATAGATGTTCCATGGTTCGCTAAAAAAAGACTAATGCAGTCATTACAAATCTCGGAATACCTAGTAGTATATATTAAATCACGAAACTGTATTTTGTGTTGATTACCAATTTAGGGATATTCGAAAGTTTTCGCATTATTTGTTGTATCTTAGTTTTAGGTTAATAATAGTTAATAGAATTTCGAACATTATTATAAATATATTTGTGCGTCGTTCAATTCCTGTTGTTCGTTTCGATTTCAATTGATTGTTGTTAATTTTTCTCGGATTCAAGGCGGGGACTGGGTCAGTCGGTAGCGCGCCAGGCTCGTAATCTACAGTTTCCAAGTTTAAGTCCCAACTGTGCCAACGTAGAAATTTACCTCTGCTAAATCCGATCTGCCCTGAGTGAGAAAGGAGCCACTAGTGATATTGTAAAGGCCACCGTCCGTCGGATGAGATGTTAAACCATGTCCCCGTGTTCGGAAACGCCATACTCTATACACGTTAAAGAACAATATGGATGGCCTTGACGGGAGTCTATCATCTGTCTCCTAACCGAGGTCAGGGTTACAGTGGATATTTTTCTCCAGCTCCTCAAAACTTCCCACTCTGTCTTCGGTTAAAAGGTGACACATATGGTTTGGAAAGGGTGTTGTCCATCGGATGGGCAGTAAAGCAGTGGCCCGTATGCGGGAGAGCCATACTCTATGCACGTTAAAGAAGACACTGAGTGGCCTTGACGGGAGGCTATAATCTATCTCCTAACAGTTGTCTAGTGTATCTCCTCCCTCCAACCTTCTCTAAACTCTCAGGTGACCTCCTGTGATCTTGTCATTTAGCCCATTCTGCGCAAAAAAGTGCTGCTCATAGTTAAAAGAACCCAATGTAACCTTTTCCCCAAACTTCTCTCTACCCTCGGGATCCTTGTGACTTGACCATCTAGCTCACTGTGTGTAAAAAATAGCGTCACTCACAGATAAAACAACCCAACCATTAGAGAATATTTCAACCTACTCTTTTCTTTCGGTAGTAGTGCACTTTTAAAAAAATAGTGGGATCTGATGTTATAGACACCTTCTAGCTAATCTCCAATACAGTAAAGAGATTAAATTATAATAATTTCGCTACTCAATAGCAGAAGCTCACGTTGCTAATGTTATTGTGGTCCCTTTGGAAGCTCTCTCCCTCTGAGGCATCTGTGAGAGTTTAGGAACTGTAATGTAATACGGCTAGCTCTAGTCACGGTGAAAATCTAGGCATTGCGCTGAATACGTGTGATTCGTCAAGCTTATTTACTGAATTCATGAAAAATAAAAAAAAAAACAGCGTTTTTTTTAATTTTTCCGATCCATTTTAAAAAAAAAACAGCGTTTTTTTTTTTAAATCGGATAAAAGTTCTTCATGTATGGGTGAAAAAACGATATTTTAACAAGCAAAATCAAAAGTGGTTGCCTCATTTGAATCTGTAGTGCATTCTTCTTTTACGGAAACCGCTACCGAACACTCACCAACTCTTTATCATGAAGAAATAAGTCCGCTTCCTTTGAAATATATTGCGAAGATGATCTTTAATTTTAAAATAAAATTGATGACACTTAATACCTTACTAATAGATAAAATGAATTGCATTTAGTGTTGAAGCATTAGTTCTAAAGAGTGAAACAAAATCTAATATTAATCGTCAAACGAATAAATCTTAAAAAGGCAGTATTAGTACTATTGCTTTAGTACTATCTTCCTATGACTAGTACTTCCTATGGAAGTAGCACAAATGGAAATGATGTGTCTAATAGTGCAACTTGCGATAAAGGGGAAAAGTTATGGTGGTTACGAGGGACATTCCAAAGTATATCAAAACTGTGGAAGGTAACGAGTCTAGAAAACTGAAATATTGATGTAAGGCTAAGAATCCAAATGCTTTCTTTCGTGACATTCGAAAACTCGTGAAAGGGTCCTGTAGTATTCCACCCTTATTGTAATTTGATGGCAATATGATTACTATAAACTCTGACAAAACATCTCTTTTAGCTGACATATTTTATTTAAAATATGTCCCTGACTGCCCAGCGAGCAATACATATATTGAAGAATCTACCCTTGATTCACACATTGATGGAACTGTTTAATGCGAAAAACATTAGTAAATGCGTTAATCAAACTCCTACTATTTTTGACCCAGGATCTGATGGATTGCCACTAGTCTCCTTCAAGAACCTCATTAGTTCTACAAGCGATAAATTGTCAACCATCTTTAATATTTGTTTCAAAAGTGACGCTATCCCACAGGAGTGGCGTCATGTAATAGTTGTGCCTGTTTTAAGAGAAATGGTAGAACATCTAATCCTCGCAAATATCGCCCCATTTCACTCACCAATATAATACCTAAGCTTATGGAAAGATGCATGTTATACAAGCTCTTACTTCTTACAATCGCGAAACATTATACTTAACGAATAGTTCGGATTCTTGGTTAGCCGTTCCAAAGGTATAATGATTCAGCTACTCATGGACCTCACTTTTGGTTAATAATATCCCTATTGACGTCATTTTCCTGGACTTTGAAAAGGCCTTCGATAAATTAAAACGATCTTTTTGTATTCAAACATTGCTTAGAATGGTATATCTAGTCTCTTTGTGAGGTTTCTTTTCAACCTGATTATTCATCGAACACACCAAGTGTTCGAATTGGGAACTGTTTATCCTCCATCAGAATCATCTAAAGAAGATCATACAAGGATCCGTTGCAGGAGCATTGTTCTTCATAATCTTCACCCCTGAAATTCCTAGTATTCTTCGTTCTATCCAGTGCACAGCATACGCAGATGACGTTAATTTCTTTTGTGCATCTAACAATGAAGAAGAATGTAGTTCATTACAAACTGCTTGTGACGCTATTTACCAGAGAGCTTAATGTACGAATTACCTATATCAAAAGAAAAATCTAGTGTTCTGCGATTGGAAGCATGGATTTTCAGTATAAATGCAACTTCACAAATATTCTAATTACAAATGTATAGATGCAGAAAAACTTAGGAGTGTTATTCTCATCACAGTTAACTTTTAGTGACCACTATAACAACATTGCTAAAAAGGCTAATAGCAACGTTTTCTTAATTTTGAAATGTTATAGTAAATGTGATATTGATTCGATAATTAGCTCATTTTTGACTTTCATTAGACCTCACTAGAAAATGCCTCACCTGTATGGACACCTCATCTAAAATCAGACATCCAAAATCTGTTTTCGCTCCCAGACATGAAAGATTTCCTGGATTTTATATCATGCCATCTGAACAAAGGTTGCAAAAACTCTCTTTGCATTCCTTGGAGTGGAGAAGACTAGTGTTGGACTAAAACCATTTTATAAATTTATTTGTGGAGTAACTCATTATAACGCCGATACTCCCGTATTCAGTCATGTCGTGTTGTATTCAGTCTACTGTTGATCGTAAGAAGAACCAGAGGTCATCTTGTTACGATCAATGTGTCTTTTTCTCGAAAAACCTTTAAGTACCATTCCTTTGTGTGTCGTATTGGAAGAGTGTGAACTCCCTTCCTAGCGAGGTTGTCATTCCGACAAACGTTGATGTTTTTACTTTTAGACTGAAGAGATTGAATATTTCAAATTTTATATATATTTTTCCTTGTCCGATATCAGAGTGCTGATGTAGTACCTTCCGGTCATTTCTGTCAAAAATATCATAATAATGTATAAATTTATTTATATAAATAGTATATAATACATTTTTTAAATAACATGGAAATAATTTTTCAAATGATTAGAATATGTTTTGTCATTTACATTTTATGCCTCAGACGGTCAAAAATCTGAATCTTGCCTTTTGTGAGACTTTCACTGGATTGCCGAATGTTTTTCAGTCAATGAGATTTTTTTTTTATTTGCGACATTTTTTTGTGACAGAGAACAATCCTAGAAGCTACTCCTAGCTTTTACAGGCCTTCTCATACAAGGACATTCCCTACTAAGACCAAAGTCTCTGCTGACCACTGCCTTAGTTAGAGCTAGCACAACACACAAAGTTTGCCTTGCTGCCTAACCACTATGCCAGTTAAGGCTTAAAAGGTTAAGATTGAAAAATAAAAAGATTCTTTCCTATTCGGTATTAGATGAATTAATATACGAGTCAATTAATGCCTTTAAATGCAATATTTCTAAAGGAAAGACAGTCTGGGATTTTCTAGAAGTTGTTAATTAGTTCAATGAATTAAAACCAAACCATCGAAACACATTGAGGTCGGTGAAAACTTTATAGCAATGAATTAATATTCATTTATTAATTAGTTATTCCAATTAGCGCTAAAGGAAAAATCATGGGAACGTGAAAGTTTTTTTCATTTCGTTGGGTATAACAAGGTCAAAATGTCAGCGTCAATTGTTAATTTATGAAGTATGTGTCTGTGGATTCCGGAAAAGAATTTCTTTAGTATGTGGATACCAAACATCGCAATTGGTTGCACTGCAAGTTTGAGGAATGCAGGCACGATCAAAGGCATTCATCATTCAGATACTTTCGCCTCCTATTGCTCCCGTTCTCTATTTGATTACATCGGTACAGATATGCGTGGAGTACACATACGAACGGAATTGCAGAGCACAATGCCAGTTTTAGTGGTAATGGAACTATTGGACTGGTATGATTCGTTTAACTGGCCTTTCGTAAGTGAAATTATCCTGCTGTATTTCGAATGAACTCCGATTTTAGTCTCTAGCTAGCAAACTTTCTTGCAGTTGCCGTGGTCTTTAAGAATGTTCTTTTATGTTTTTCGCAAAATAAAATGTATATGATTCAATCAAATTTAAGTAAAAAAATTTTTCGTATTAGCATAAGAAAATCATTTAATCAGATTAAATATTAATTGTATTCATTAAAATAAAATTTACCTAAATATTAACAAATTATTTCTTTCATATATATATATTTCGTATCAGTGACTTCAGTTTCCACTTCAGACGTTGAGATCCACTACAATAGAAGAAGAAATTTTAAGGATGCTGCTTCAATAATTAGCAAACGTATTAATTATTGTTGTTAGGCATTTAGCAGAAAGTGGGTTTTTATGAATGGTAATGTTTCAGTAAAATTTTAATTTCCAGAAATATTTATCTTAATGATTTTAATTTTTGTTCTGTTAAATTATAGTGTTGGGCAAGGGTGGAATCTAAGAAGGAGGGGGGGCGGCAATCCCCTCTTCAGAATGCTAGTAGTAAGGGTAATTGGAGGAAAAAAATTATTAAATTTAATATATCTTATGTTAGTTGTTTGGCTGCTTGGGGTTTTATGGCGCATTAGCAACTAAGTATACAATACGCCAAGCAAGAATATATTTAATGCATTTTTTGAAGAAAAGTTTTAAATACCTATGAAACGGAGGGGAGAAAGCAATGAAAATTCAGTATCTTATCTCCATCAGTTTTTTTTCCCGGCTAGATTTAGTTTATAGTCCCCGTCCCCTAATTTTTTTTCTAGATATGGGTCTAATATAAGTCAAGTAAAGAATTCTACAAGGAAAAACGAAATATTTTTATAGTTATATTTCGTTTTATTAGTTTCTTCATGCTAAACCTTATCAACGTGGAGTCAATGTTTTCATAATTATATTTTAATTAGTATAATTAAAATTCCATATTAATTTACTAAACACGTTAACGAAAAGAGAGTGTATTTAGTTTTAACCCTTCATAAATATTAATGAATTTGTTCATAAAACTGATTGCAATTTCAGAGAAGTATTATTCTTTTGAAAAGTGTAAATATATTTTATCCCTTTGACTGACGTGAAAAACAATAAGATTTAATATCACGTAATCTCACTGTAGCTTTCGATTGCTATATTTAGAGTAATTCGTACTTTGCTTAAAACTTTAAACTTTAACCGATATTTTTCAGATCCTCCGTCAGTGCCCCGTATAATTGGTTATGAAGAAGGAACCCAAATCAAAGCAGGGGAACTACAGAAATTCACCTGCATCGCTCTTGGAGGAAATCCACAAGCCACTATCAGATGGTTCAAAAATGATAAAGAGGTAAGGACATTTATTAACCACAACCAGATATGCTGGTTAAATCGGATGGTATTGTGATCTTTATACCAACTTCCATATTACCTTTTTTTTCAGGTTTTTTTCACAAAGAGATGGGATTTAAGTCGTTTGAAACCCATTCCATAACTAAATGTGTTTTCATATACGAAGCAATACTTGTTTATCTTACAACTTTTCACTTTCGCAATTCCCATATTTTTTCTGATTCATAATTTTTTAATGACGTTTCGATATCAAAACTTTCTTGAATAAATGTACTGCGCATTCGAGGAATGTAATTCACTAGAAATCAGTCGGTACCTCCTGATTTCTAACCCGTCCTTCCGACTCCTGCTGACCAATATTTAGCTCTCCATCACCAGTATATCAAAATTTGACCTTTGACCTCAAAAGGACACATCACATCAAAACTTTGACATAATTTCTGAGATATACGACTCAGAATACCCCCAGGCACCAACTTTCAACCCTCTAACACTGATTGATATATTTATATATATATTTCACCTTTGACCTCGAAAAACCATCACATCCAAATTTTCGCATTTCTGAGATCTGCGACTCATAACACCCCTCAGAAACCAATTTTTATCCCTTCAGCATCGGTATATCCCAATTTGACCTCGAAGGACACAGTGTATCGTAAATTTCACAACATTTCTGAGATCTACGACTCAAAATATTCCCAGGAATCAATTTTTAGCTCTCTGGCAAAGGTATGTTCAAATTTGACCTTAAAGTCATGAAAGTCAATCTTAAGTCAATCTTAAGACCTCGATGGACCCAGTGCATCCAAATTTTCACAATATTTCTGATATCTAGGACTCAAAATACTCCAAGGAACCAATTTTTAGGTCTCTGGCACCGGTAGATCTAAATTTGACCTGGATCTCGAAGGACCTCCCATATCCGAAATTTCGTACCATTTCCGAGATCTACAACCCGAAACACCCCCAGACACCAATTTTCACTTTTATAGCACTCGTATATTAATGTTTGACCTCTATGTGACCTCTATTTTTTGTAGGATATTCCGGAGATCAAATTTCGCATTTTTACGAGAATCAAATTTTTAGAACTATACAATTTTTGGTTCATAGTTAGGATTAGCGTGATACCCTGTCAGTTAGCCATGAATTAATTACTCACAATCGTCTATATATATATATCAGAGGATGACTAGTTAACCCTAAGTCAAATGCGGTGGGAAACGTATGTCCATTAATAACTCTTCCCATCGATAAGTTCATTCTTCGCTTTCCATAGTACTACTCTAGTCACATTAAATCTCTCCAAATGTTTGGCGCCCAGTTTATGTTCATTGATAACTTCCATCACAACTTTTCCTTGTACTATTCAAAACGTTCAACAGCACTCCCAGAAATATCGTACACTTCTTAAGGGATCACTCCTGACCCATTGCAGCTAGGAAGACCCACTGTAGATTCGTTATCCCAACAGGGCTAGAACTAAGTTAGACCAACCGCGGAATTTGGAGCAGATGCTGGAGCAGATCCCAAACTACAGGGAAACTGCCAATATCTGCCATCATTGATATTATAACATATCCGCCTGCCGGTTCGTTCGGAATTATGTCTATTATATGATATGATGATAGGTGAATGTTTTAAATTTTCCACACCTTCACCTTTCCTCATCTTTCATTTATCATCAGTTAACCGTTAACGTCCAAAAAATGCACTTTATATTAAAAAATTTACTCAAAACATTTACGAACTGGAGAGCATGAAGATATACCTTTTGGAATATCTTCATGCTCTCCAGTGTAGGAATTCCTAGTCTTCATTTTTTTATTCAAGTGCTTTTATTTGCAACACATAGGAGAAAAAAGGGTCTTAAAAACACCTAGCCTGTACGTATGAGGACACACCCAACTACGACGAAAAAGTCAGTAAGTACCAAAGCCTCAGTTCGAACGAACACGTATGTTCTCTGGAACAGTACATAGCTCCCTAACCACTAAGCCATTTAAGACCTATTAATGTTTTATAAACATATATCCCATGAGCATTCATAAATCTGTTCAACCAAATAGATAAAGTCTTATATGGAGACAGTCTGCTTATTGATATTAACCAGTTAAGCGTGAAATGCAGTTAATTTTTAACCACAGATAAATCTGCGTACAAACTTTCAATTATAGCCCATTAAACTCATGGAACTGCTTGATATCTCCTCCCTGTATTAAACTGCAGAGCATCTGTAGATATTTATTTGCCAATTATTATCACTCAAACGTCTAATACTGGGTTGTTAATCACGTGAACGAGAAGTCACACGCATCATGTGGTATTTATTTATGGAGTTGGATCTAGCACAAAGACTTTCGGTTATCCTTCTTTAGTTAATGAGGCGTTTCTAAAGGAAATGTTTTTAAGTGGGCTTTTTCTCGACTTATGTAAAAATAATAGGCAATGCAACTTTTTTGTTATCAGGAAAAGCGAACATTCTCTGAATTCATTCTACCTTAGAGATTAATAAAAGAAAACATTTAACAAAGATTTTGTTCTGGAGCCTAGGGCTGCTGCTATGTAATAAATTATTGGGAAATAGCTCTGCTTATAATTTTGTTACCGGAATGTTGCTAAAGATAATATATTTGAGTTATTAGCTATTCACTCTAGAGTACTTTAGAACTCTACGTTATTCTGTTACATGGAATTATATAAAGAGAAAAAGGATTATTTAAAAGAAAATTAAATGCTGCAGAGGTTTAAAAGGAGGAGACTGAGTATTATTCGCCATAGAGAAGATATGTGAGGAAGGCGAGACCTCATCAGGTTTCTGTGTTGAGAAGAGAGAAATCCCTTTGATTACGAGCTAATTATTCGGCCAATGGGATGGTAATACTCTTTACTAGGTAGAATAATACTCTGCAAACTATTATAAATAAGGCCATTACTTTTCTTCCAACTGTTCCTTCTGTAAAAGAAATTCTTTCTTTCATTTTATCCTTCATTTGACCACGCTTCTTCTGCTTCTTAAATTATAAGTTGAGAGTGACCAATTACATTAATTAAAGTCATTTAATTGTGAAAAATATTTAACATATACGAAAATATTGAGACATAGGAGAAAACTTGTCGGAACGTTATTTTTTTAGTAAGGATTTAAATTAAGTGAGTATTTGAACATTTAATATTCTATATCAGTGGTTCACAACAAGTAGTCTCCGAACCATTAGGGGTTTGCGAAGGTAGTAAAGTGGGACAGATAACTTTTTTAATATTTCAGAAAGCTTTAAGGAAAACACCTTTACCGCGATTGTATAACCCGTGAAGTTTTATTTGTTGCATTTGATTGGAATTATGGCAACAGTGGCTATCGCATGTTGATCACAAGATGTAACTGGCTGTTTATGACAAGAATTTCTCTGCTGAAACATTTCGATTTCAATTACAAAATAGTCAATAAATGAACATCAGATAAAGAAACAGAGATAGAATCCATTCTTGGAACTATTAGGGAGTCTTTTGCGAGGATCTACATTTTAGTTAAAATGTGTCAGGTAGTGATGGAAAAGTTTCTGCAGAAAGAATTAGGCATCTTAGTGGGTTCTCAGAGAGACTTTTGTAGAGGGGTTCATGGCGCAAAAAAGTTAGGAGACACTGATTTATATTATTAATTTTCAAACCATTTAAGATGTGCCCTCCTTTGGCATCAATATAGAACGGTAGACTCACCTTTTTTATAAGTAGTCTGTATTTTCATCTAACTTGAAACGAGAGCAGCAGAAAAGAACATAAATTTGAAATGCATGATAAATATGACTTTTCACTTATTTTATTAAAATCCAATTTTTAAAAGAGCTGTACCCACCTTGGGTTGGCATATGCCCTTAAAACATAGGTGGGGGCGAGGGATCAGTGATATTGAATTTTGCGTCTTACATTTAAACTAATATATGGTATCTCATACTTCTTCACAATCCATTTTCAGAAGCTTGGGAATATAGTCTGACGAAAGGAAAATTGGAAAACCAGACAGCATTTCCAAGAAAAGTTAACTAATTCATTTATTCCCATTCTATATTGCGCCAGGCTCGTAATCTTCAGTTCCCAGGTTCGAGTCCTAGCTGGGTCAGGTTTGAGATTTATCTTCGCAAAACTCCCCTCCCTGCCCTCAGTCAATAGGGGACATCGATGGGCTTCGAATGGCTGCGTCCGTCGGATGGGACATTAAGTCGTGGCCCCGTGTACTGGAGAGCCATACCCTATGCACGTTAAAGAACACGCTGGATGGCCTTGACGGTAGGCTACCATCTGTCTCCTAACAGCTGGGCCAGTGGATCCCTTCCCTCAACTTTCTCTGAGCCTTCGGGGTCCTTGTGACCTGTCCATTTAGCCCATTGTGTGGAAAAAGTGTCTATCAGAAGTAAAACAACCCAACCCATTATTTGTCACGAAAGACAATCAATGTAATTGATGCGCTGTTAAAGATTTAAACCACCATGCACAAAATCAGAGAGGTGAGTATTAATTTGCATGCCACTATATCTCTTCTGTATTAGAGTAGTATTGATGTACTAGCTAAACTCTGCTAAAGGTTGGCGCGAAACATAGCCAATTTATATCTTTTTTTCATCGATAACATACTACTTCATTGGCAACTCTCCATCGATAACCTACTAATTCATTCAATGCGAATGAATGAAGACAGCGCCCCTTGAAATTTTGGACACTTGCATAGGGATTAATCCCTGTCCACGGCCGTTAGCAACTCGATCTCTTCACCCAACACAGCTGTCCCACGTGACATCATCACACCAAATTGAATTGAATTGAATTGAAGTTTATTTCACCCAAATATACATATATTGGTAGATAAAACACAGACAAGTTCACAGGTGAAAAAGGAGAACATAATAAGCCGTACCTTTTGAATAAATGTTTCCTGAAATATACTTAAATTTAAAACAATGCAGGTGACCTTAATTTATACATTTATACATTTATTTGAGCACATGAATTTTTGTGGTCTGACTCTATCATTGACTTGATAATAAGTGTAGTTTATATTTATATTTAAAAGTTCTATAATGTTCCATTGCAGCAGTATCCTCTGGTATCTCATCATTCCAAATCTTAATGCCAATGTATCGTATTGATCTCTGGCCTATACAGTAGATTTCTTATAAAGGGGAAACATGATCCTGTTCTTAAGTCGAGTATCATAACTGAAAGTCTTCGTTCTTTCTAAGCAGCAGTAAAGTTCCGAGTACTCTGTCATTTTATTCTTCACTCTGTATGCAAAATTCCCCATAACATACTTGTAAATATTATATATATTTAGTATTTCATTTTCTGCCATCAAGTGTTGTACCGGATTTCTGTAATTTAATCTTAGAATATATCTCATAATTCTCTTTTGCAGACAAAATAAACTATTCAAATTGGCTGAACTAGTATCTCCCCAAACACTAATTCCATATATTAAATGTGGGTACACTAATGCATAATATAAATTTATCAAAGTTTGTGATTTACATATTTTTTAATCCTCCCAATCGATCCAATATTTTTTGAAATAGTAGCTCTTACCTGGTTAATATGATAATTCCAAGTTAAATTAGCATCTACCCAGAGTCCAAGAAATTTTATATATTCACATATTTAATCTTTTGATCATTCATCAAAATATTTATTTCGTTATAATTCAGTTTTTTTTTCTTGTTCTTAAAGACCATACACTTTGTTTTAGAAATATTTATAGCTAGTTTATTATATGTGATCCATTTATGCATATTTCCAATTAGAGTATTTGTTTCTTCTACTAAAGTTCTTACATCAGTATGGAAAGAAATGACATTTATATCATCTGCATACATAACTAGTTTAGCTGCTCCCTTTTGTGATTGAATATCATTTATATGCAAAAGGAATAATAAAGGTCCCAGCACAGAACCCTGTGGCACTCCCCTATTCAATTTGATTTGTTCAGATATAGTTCAATTGACTTGTACAAACGCTGGTCTTTGAAATAGGTAGCTTTTAAGCCAATTATTTATTTTCCCTCGAAGACCATAGTGTCTAATCTTTTCCAAGAGAATTTCATGATCTACACAATCGAATGCTTTAGACAAATTTAAATATACAGCCAGGCCAACTCGCTGATGTTCAAGATTATTAACAATATAATCATAGGTATCTATAATAGCACCATCTGCAGATTTGCCATGTTGAAAACCATATTGTTCTGGTATAATTAGCTTTATGTTTGATATAAATTTATATATACATTTATGCATTAATTTCTCGAAAATCTTTGCGAAAACTGAGAGTAAAGAAATTGGTCTGTAATTCTTTATATCTTTCAGGTTTTTACTCTTGTGAATAGGTATTATTTTTGCTAGTTTCATTTCATTTGGAAAAATTTCCTTCTGAAGTGACAAGTTGAAAATATATGTGAGGGGGATCTTAATTTCATTTTTAACTTTTTTAATTACATTTATTGAGATATCATCAGACCCACAAGAAGTATTAGGTTTCATTATACTTATAACATGACATATATCATCTTCAGAAAAAGCTTCAATATATACACTATCTGGAAAACTGTATCCATAATATTTATATTGCACTTGATTTTTTGTATTAAAATCAGCTGCTAGATCTTCTGCTATACTTTTAAAATACTGGTTGAAAGCTGTAGCTTTTTGCGCATCGTCTGTTAGTACATTTTCAGCCATCTCAATGTCCCCAATTCTAAGATTTTTGTTTTTATTCCGAGACAATAGGTTATTTATCAGTCTCCATTTCTGTTTCAGCGAAGTATCACCATATATATTAAATTTAGTTTCATAGTATTTTTGTTTAGCTTCTCTTATTAAACCAGTGACATAATTTCTGCAAATTCTGTGCCTTTCCTTGTCCATTTCATCACTGGAATTCTTATATATTTCAGGAAGTCTGTTTCTTTTTCTAATCTGATTTTTTATATAATTATTTATCCAAGGAGCATAACCAGGGTGTTGTGATCTCTTCTTTCGAATTCTAGGAAAGCATACATTATATATATCCATAAAGAGTGAAAGAAAGTGATCATATGCCTGGTTCACATCCGTAATCTGTAGTAAATCCTGCCAATTAATAACGCTTATTTTTTTCCTGAAAATGTAAAACACACTTATGTGTCATCTTCCTGTAAGTTATATCATTTTCTAAATGTTTCCTTGAATCTTCAATAAAGTAAATTACGGGGTAGTGGTCAGTTAAATCAGATTGTAATATTTTACTTTTCCAAGACATATTAGTAATTGCATAATCAAGCAGTGTGCCATTCACATTTGTTAATCTAGTTGGTTTGTCATTTGGTGTAATCATGTAAAAATACGAATTAATTAAATCTCTAAAATCCAAAATATTCTTATCCGTACAATTGGGTAGATCTAAATTGTAGTCTCCTACAATTATGAAACTCGAATTCATTTTCTGTAATTATCAAAATTTGTTTCCATAACTTGTAAAAAATATTCAAAATTGCCATCTGGTGGTCGGTATACTACTCCTATCACCATTGTATCAGTCTTGATACAAATCATTTCAATACTGTTGTGAAGTATCACACTTGTCATTATTAATTCCATTCAATGTATAGATTGCTACGCCTTCGCCTCTTCTGTTTATTCTTCCTAGATTGGCCGACTGATATCCTTCTATATGTAACGACTCACCATTTGCTAACCAAGTTTCTGAAAATGCCAAAAAATTGAACTGATGTCCCATGATTACCACTGTAGACAAAATTCCATCTGAGTTTGCCCTTAAGCTTCTAGAATTCATGTAAAATAAAGTTGAGGTTCCCTTACAGCAGGTCATCACTCTATTAAAATCCTCCAAAGATATATACGCATCATCCTCCATGTTGACAAGTAAAGTTAGTCTTCACCAATTTACTTATTTATTTTTAAATCTTATCCAAGTCTGAATCGTTACTAATCTGGATACATTGGTCGCCTTCATTTTTTCTTAAAAATATTCGTCCGTTTCTTGTCCAGATGAACCTATATCCTTCAGCAAATTTTAGTTTCCTTGCTTTATGAAACAAATCTCTATAAAATTGAGTAAGCTGTTCATTGATATATATATCATGCTTTTCATTAATTATGCCAGCTTCATATGTATTTAGTTTTTTTCTAAGTTTCATTTTGTCTAATAGATCATTTCTAATTCTTTGATTATTGAAATTTACAACTATTGGGTGAGGTTTCTTATTCAGCCTGTCTTTGTTATTACCCACTCTATATTTAGAGCTGATATCATCAGGGCAAAATTTGACTTCTAAAGCTTTAGCAATTCTATTTACCAGTATAAAAGTATCTTCCATTTGAAATTCTGGGACTCCCACAATCTCAACACTTCTTTTACAGTTAAATTGTTCAAGATCGTTAATTCTAGTTGTTAGATTCTGAACTTCTAAATCCATTTCCCTGTTTTTGATTTTCAGGGTTTCATTTTCTTTTTTACAATCAGACAGCTCATTCAATATCAAATCCATTTTCGTAATGATCCCATCATATCTTTTGCTCAAAAAATCTACACTTTGTTCAATATCCTTTATTAAAGCTGTGTCTACTACGCATAATTAAGTCAATATCCCTCATTACTTCAGGATTATCAGTTTTTTGCTCTACCTCCACAGACGTACTCTCATTAGACTTAACGTATTCTTGCCGGTCCAAAGATTTTCGATTATTTGAGTTCTTATTTTTTACAGTTTGTATGCATTCAATGCATTTCCATTTACTGACTCTTTCGGAAGACATCTTTCGAAAATTCGTTTCCAGTATGCCAGCACAAGCGTAATGAAATTTCTTGCCACAATCAGCAGTACATTTTATTTCATCAATAAGCACCACCCGATCAGCGCACTTTCCGCATGTGGCAGCCATCTCGCACTTCCGGATCTTAGCACGAGAATCTATTGTGCAGCTCCGGGAGGAACATTCCAAATTGCAGCGGGTGTCAAATGCCTTCTAGGGGTGGGGAGAGGTCGCAGTAGAGACAATGGTGGAGAGTCTCAGGTTCAAGGTCGTGTGCAGTGCGAAGCGTGGGTGATGTTGGATGCTGACTGCACAAAGGAAAACTGAATATCAAAAGTAACTGATCCAGCTGTAGATATCCGCCTTTAATTGATATAAAAAAATATTACCAACTGGTAGTCCAGATGTTCATCAATCTCTGTAGAAAATTCAAGGTCTGCACTCGAAATATATATTCAATAACAAGGCAAAACTCAGGAGCTCAAAACTCTTCGTGTTTACTGACTATTCCAGTTAGTTCATTTCGAATATGGGGCTGATCAGTCCAGTTGACCTACGGAATCACAGGGAACCGAACATTTCCGTCATCAATAACATCACACCTCAGACCTACAATAAACGTGGGTCCGCCCGTTCGTTCGCCCGGCCATTCGAAATTACGCTTATTATATAATATGATTATTTGTAGTTACTCATTAGGATGTTCCAAATATCTCCATTTGACTTCGTTGATTCGCTCAGAGCAATTCTGTTCTCTCTCTCTATAAAAAACAACAACAACAATTTTTTTCTCTAAGTATCCGATTTTAAAGCCCTCGAAACTGCTCAATATGTATACCGTCTAACATGCTTCAACCATACATTTATTTTTACTTTTCGCGTCCCAAAAGTGCGTTGTTTCATTCTTGGTAAAATGCCTCATATTTAGGAATTCAGTGGCAAAATTATTTTCTCTTCCCCAAATTAATAAATTCATCCTGCTGTTTTAAAAGTTTAGAATAACTAATTTCACATGTATTAAAAGAAGCGCATTGTTTCCGACACCCCCATCCCTCTCCCAGTTTAACAAGCGCCTTTTGACCATGCCCCTTCAGCAATACGCCGATGAAAATATACTGCTCACAAAAATTAGGGGATATTTTAAAATGAATATGAAGCGATAAAAATATCCCTATTTTTTGTGAGCAGTATATTTATACTGAAAAGTCCAAATATTAACGTGATTCCAATTCTTTACGTGTTTCAAAGGCTTTCGTAAGACATGGAGTATTTTGCTAGATGAGCTCACATCGCTTTTTTATTGTAGTTTTACACAAAGTTGGTCTAAAAATCTTCTGAACATGTGGTTATAACGAGGTAAGCTTATTTCTTTCATTTTTAGTGTCCTTAAGTTTAAACAATGGCAATAAACAACCATCTTCTTGTTATTTATTTTTGTATCCTTTCATCTCATTGAATTCACTTTTTCCCTGAATCGTGCTGCGATATCTTTTAACTAATCTACGTTTTCCATTATATTTAACCCAAAAAAAGGAAAAACCTCTGCAGCAAAACGTCTTGTTTGTTTAAAAAGTTTGATGCTTTGTTGACGTCACTATGCCTTTATCTCATTCATAGCGGTAACGCCGATTTCATCTTCCAAGACCATTGCCTTTAGGGCATGGATCTCTGTGCACTGTAAAATCACCCCGGACGGCTGTGATCAGAGTCTCTCATCTTCTTGTTAGATCACTCATCCTTCCTTTGTGGCGTTATCCTTACTACATTCTCCGTTGAATCTGCGAGGTCATGGCTGTGAAGAAAGCGAAGGGCGAATGCGAATATAAGAGAACATGACAGCGAGGAGAATAAATAGCCAGGGAGAACAGAAAAGGGCACAGTTGAGAGAAAATAAAGGGTGAGGGAGAATACAAAGGATTATGGCTGTGATGAAAACAGAGATCGAGCCTCAGTGGAAACGAAAGTGATGGTGAGGAAAGTAAATATAAAGTGAATGCGAATATTTGAATCAGGATTATTAGAGAGTAAAGAGCGAACACTAGTACAGAGGCAAATAGCTGTAATGAAAATAAAGTGCTAGATTTAAATTAAATAGAAATATTTATGAGGGAAAAAAGCTAGAAGGAATACAAAGAAGCATAGCTATAGGCTGGTTTTTTTACCTGTGAGTAACCCTAATTTGAACACATTGGGCTAAATAGCGAGATCACAAAGACCAATAAGAGCTGAGGGACAGTTGTTGGCTTTGTCAGTAGAGTTCTAATCTCTCTTGATAACGGGCCCACGGCTTAACGCCCCATCGGATGAATCCCTCCTTTCCAATCCCATCGGACATTATCTTTTTTTCTCTCCAATGGAAAATGATATTCGAAGGTTTTTCATCAATATTTTTGCAGAATTTTAAGAAATATGGTAAACATTTTACAGCAGCAGTGCCAGTTGAAATGTTTGCTCTGCAAAGTGAATTCAACCAATTAAGAACAAAAGCAATAACCGAAAAATTAAAGTTTTCAAAAATTTACAAGCATATTTTTATCAGATAAATTATAACATATATATATTTATCAAATAAAATATAATATACAGTATATAGGAAAAATTGTCATTATCCGGGTAGGATCTGAACCCACGTCATATTTTTATCATTTCAATGTTCGTAATCAGAAGTAACACCTGTAAGCAGATGGAAGTCTTTATTACTCAATCAAAATTAAAAGTTCGATTTTGAACAGAGTGTAAAAAAAAAATTGCCCTACGACCTCCTCATGACATAATGAGGATTCGTATATTACCCCGATTAAAGACAATTTTCCATCCATAAGGAAAAAATATATTCCATCACCTTGCAAATAATTACTTCTACTTTTTTAGTGTTAAAAACATATTTTTTATAGCTCTGATTAATTTTGGTTGAATACAAATAATATAAATTTCAAGTAACACAAATATGTGTATCATATCTGATTGACGAAACAAACAAACAAACAACCCGCTTTTGTTTCTTTAGATCTGATTCTTCTTTTCCAGTCAGATACTCTTAATGCGACTACATGGTATGAGATACTGCCCTATCGAAATATTAAAGAATTTCCATGTTATGTCATTCGGTATCTAACTTCTAAACCAGTGGTTCTCAACCATTTATGCTTCACGTACCCCCTGGAAATGTGTATGTAACTGGTGTACCCCTTGTATAGATAGATAAAACTGTAGTTATAGTATAACAATGGGAATAAAATAAAACATATATATATATACACATTAAATTTTGTACTTAACTTACATCTAGCTACTTTTGAGCTGAGACTAATAAGATACGAACATTTTTATCATTTCAATGTTACGTAATCAGAGGTAACACCTGTAAGCAGATGAAAGTCTTTATTTCTCAATCAAAAGTTCGATTTTGAACAGAGTGTAATATTGAGAACCACTATTCTAAACTAGGCATTTATTATGTAGAAAAACATGACTGAAGATAAAATAAAGGTCGTAATCAAATCTATTTAAATCTTGTTTTTCACCAATATTCCCTATTTAAAAAGTAGTGGAAGCTGGAATTTTAACAGTAAATTACGTTGCTTTATAAAAAGCCATTCATAATTGTCTAATAATTTATATAATCATCACGCAAACTTCTAAAATATATATTTGTTTTATTAAATGGTTTGAAACAATACTAGTTATTTAAGCTTGAATTAATTTCCGAGGTAAATTCTTATGGCGCATTACTTTTGTGAAATATTCCAGCTTCCACAGCTCTTTAAATACGGAAGGAAAATTGTTGAAACTCGAGATTTAAAGAGATTTGACTTTTATCTTTATTTTATATTATGTCACATTTTTCCATTAAATGCATGCTTTAGAAGTTACAGAGCTGTCGAAGTTATATTCCCATTTACATAACAAGAAAATTCTCTAATATTTTGGTTAGGAAGTGTATATTTAAAAAAAAAATGTTGATCGGAGGCTGATAGCTCATCTGTCTAACACCTAACATGTTATCAGGAGGTCGTATGTTCATATCTTATTAGTCTCAGGAGAGAGTTTTCAATTGAACGAAAGTGTCTTGAGCATCGTACCAGCAGCGAAAGCATGAAGGGAAGCAACTGAGACCATGAAGTGTAACCTGAACCATGATGATTATCGTAGGTCAGGGCTGGGCCAACTACGGCAAGAGTGGGACTGATCAAAAACAAATTTAGAAAAGAGAAAAAAAAAGCGTATTTAGGACAAGAAATTTAACTTCGGCGATGATAATTGACATTAATAATATTAAAAAAAATACCCGTCTAGCAGCTACTTGCCGCAGAGGTCTGACATGAGCCTGTCAGTTTAATACGCCATAGAGAATATCTTTAGGTAGGAGGGACTCCAGCAGAAAAACAACCCAAACATCTATGCCTTACCCGAAGCTCAAACCCAGGTCTCTTGGGTTAGTAACCAAGCACGCTAATCACTCGGCCTCAAGGACGTCTCATTAAAAACAATCAATTTTAATCAAATTTAATTTTTTTTATGCTTCACATTACATTATTTTGTGTCGGTCATTCATACATTATAGATTATACATATATTTCTTTGGCTGCCCGCCCTTCCATTTTAGTTTCTATGCGGCCTTTCACCTAAGAAGTTTGCCCAGACCTGCTATAGGTCGTTGGTTGATTCAGCTATCATTAATTTTTCAGTAAACCAATGATTCAGTAAAATTGTTAATATAGCTAATTGTTATAATTGCTATTCAATGATCTATTAAAATTGTCAATCCATTGTAATTCATACCTCAACAAAGCAATCTACTGTGTGAAACGTCTTTTCATCATCTGCGTAGCAGCTTTGTTTCAATTCCTCCCAAGTACGTTTCATCATTAATCTGTACTAGTTCACATTTGAAAACTGACTTTTGAGCTACACTGTATAACGAAGTATTTTGTTTGATAACCACTTTATACATACACCGAAGAGCTGAAACATTATGACCACCTGTTTGATATGATGTTGGTCCTCCATATGCCGCCAAAACAGCTCTTATCCTGCGAGGCATGGACGATACAAGATTTCTGAAGGTATCTTGTGGTATCTGGTACCAACACGTTACCAGCAGATCATTTAACTCTTGTAAGTTACGAGGTTGGGCCGTCGCAGATCTGATGTGCTGTTCCAACACAAACAACAGATGTTTGATTGAACTGATGTCTGGGGAATTTGGTGGCTAGGGCAATATCTGGAAGTCTTCCTCATGTTCCAGAAACAATTCTCGAACAATCCAGGTAGTGTTGCATGGCGCATTATCCTGCTGAAAGAAGGCACTACTAGAGGGATATACCGTTGCTATGAATAGATATACCCCTGGTCTGCAGTGATGTTTAGGTAGGTGATAGACGTCATAGTTACCTGCACATGAATGACTGTACCCAGGGTTTCCCAGCAAAACATTGCCCAAAGCATTACACTTCCTCCACTGGCTTGTTTTCATCCCACAATGCATCCTGGTGTCAACACTTCCCCAGGTAAACGACGCACACGTACTCGACCGTCCACATGGTGCAGCAGAAAACGAGATTCACCGGACCAGACGACCTTCTTCAAATAATTCAAGTTCCACTTATGATGCTTGCGTGCCCATTGTAGGCGCCTTCGGCAGTTAGCATTCGAAGTTAGCATGGACACTCGGAGTGGCCTGCGGCTATGCAGCCCCATTTTCTCAGGGTTCGATATATTGAGTGTTGTGACACATTACTCCCGTTACCAGCATTCAAACTATGAGCGAGTTGCGCCACAGTATCCCTTCTGTTGGCTCGTACCATACGGGATAGCCTTCGCACACCTGTAGCATCAATTAGCTGTGGTTGGCCCACATCTTGCCGGCGGTTCATGATTTTTTCCTCCTTAGACCCTTTTCGAAACAAGGCTGACCGTGAGGATCCCACAAGCCTTGCCGTCTCGGATGCTCTGACTCAGTCATCTGGCCATTCCAATTTGGCCTTTGTCAAACTCATTTAAATCCGCTGCATTTCCCATCTGAAGAACGAGAATAACACTGTTTATTCATGACCTTCACACGCGTCGTCGTTTACCTGCAGTTGCTTCGATTTGCATAAAGACGCACTGGTCAAAATGATTTGGCTCTTCGGTGTATATTCCTTTTTCCTATGCTTAATCTATACACGAGGTGTGACAAAAATGAGACTGCACGTGTAGCCTACATAATACCCTCCGACCAATAAAAAGGATTCCACAACTCTTTAGACAGGTTTTTACTTCTTATTCTAACAATCGACGCATGTTCACAAATCAGGTAAATAGTATCTGTGTTATGCCCATTTTTAGAAGGTGTGTGCTATCGCTTTTGCAGTAAAATATGTATTTTGATCGAACGCAATGTGTTCATCAAGACATCGCTCCTCGTTAAAGTTTATCACTGAAGAAATGTTTGGCCCAGAACCAAATCACAAGATGCAACACACACCCTATGAAAGGGATCCATTTTTGACGACGTGGAGCGGCACATAAAGAGTCATACGATAGAGCTCCTAAAAAAATCCGCAAAGAGTACTGCCAAAAACATTCCGCAGCATGGAATGCAAGACTGTACAGTACATTAGGGTTAATGGAGAGTACTTTAGCGGGGACAGCCTATGCTTTCTGTAATTTTTTCAATAAATATGATCTGTCATTCTTTACTTTTGTGTTTCAGTTTTCTATGCGGCATTTCAACTAAAAGATTTGCCCAGGTCTGCCATAGGTCGTTCGTTGATTCAGCTATCATTCACTTTTCAATAAACCAATGATCTATGAAAATTGTTAGTCTATGACACTATTCGATGATTAACAAGTAATCATAGCTCAATCAAACAATGACCTGCATTTGAGCTGTACCAAATAACCGAGACTGCTAGAAGAACTAGTATTTGTATCAGTCTTTTGCAATGATTATTCCACCATTCATGAATTTTGAATGTTTGCAGATCAAATTATGTATATAAATGTTTCAGCTTCCATGACTCTTTAAATACTGAGCACATATTGTTAAATATCCAGAATCAAATAAAGATGATAATCGATAACAACATTGAGATCTTTAATTTATTTTGTGACTTTCTTCTGTAAGAATCGCATTCAAGAATATCTTGAATTCTGAAACTGACCCTCCTGGCATAACCTGAAACTGTTGATATTTACAATTCTCCAGCAATTCTAAGCTGGTACGTTGTTCTTCGAACCATGAAAAATTATCTTTTTGTATTAATTTCGATTTTTCCCGTTATAGTTTCTTTGGTTCTTGCTTGGTGAAATGGAAAGTCAATTATCTGAATTAACTATCCATAAACGTGTAAAGGAGTTTCACATCCATAAGACAATAGGAAATAATTCTACTTTTGCCTTTTGATTATTGCATTTCATTCTGTGAATCATTTTCTTTTCAATCGATGGCTTTGTGCTGAAAGAGAAAGTAAAGATAGTAACAGAATTGTTCACATTTGATGTAACGTGTTTTACTAATTCCTTCACTTAGCTTCGTAAAAGTTCTAATGACGTCAATGAAAACGGTTTCGTTAATGGACCTGTCCATTAGGTGCAATTAAATAAAGTTTAAAATTTCTACAGTTGAACTATTTTTACGCTTGACATAATATTTTTAAGTGTTTACTTTTCACGATATTGTAATTGCTGAAGCTAAGTAGATTTTATTAATGGTTTTTTGATTGCGTTGCAGCATGTTCCATCAAACTTGGCAGATATGATTTTTCGCTTGAGCAAATTTCTTCTTTGTGATTAAATAATGAGATGCATTATGTAGGAAGTAAGATGGAAGCCCAACCTCTGCGTCCATAAAACATTTCAGCTGATTCCGGATTCGGCGAAAATTCAGATGGAAAGCATAAAAAACATAAACAAAATATCTAAAGTACGTTTTAAATTGTTGCAACAATTTCGTTTTCCAAATTTAAATCATTAACATGCGAATGAAAAATATGCATTGTGTTATCTGAAAGTAAAATTTCAGAATACAGTGCAAAATAAATAAATACACCCTGAAGCTGCAATTTGCCACAGAGGTTTCACAGAAGCCTGTCAGTTTAATACGCCATAGTAGATGGTCTGTGAGGATGGCGAGACCTCAGGAGAAAGACAACCATAAACATCCATGTCTTACCTTAAGGTCAAGACAAAGATTGAATGAGACCTTTCTTTAGTGATTAAAAACTGGGTTTTGAACCCATCCAGCCTTCATTATGAGTGTTATTCCTCACCAAAGGTTAACAACGTCATAATCTGAATGGAGAACAAGAAACTATAATCATAATCGGTAGACAAAATTATTAACCTGAGACCTAAGTGTCGAGTCTGAAACACAACAATGCATTTAGCCGTTTTTAAAAACAGCCAATTAGCAAATTAGCCAATTAGCAAGAAATTTAAGAATGTTCAAAGTTTATCAAACACTGGATGGGATTCCATGTGTTAATTTTCGATAAATTTCGTATCATCTGAGGAAGAGTTAATGTAATTTTATTCATCGGGCAGCAGAAATTTTTGGCGTGAAACGATTTTTTCTTGCTATCCGTTTTATGTTAAAAGAATGTTTTTACATGTGAAGGTATTGTCGCCGGAAAAGACCAAACTTTAGTTTCGACTTAACTGATATTTTGTCCTATCTGTTTAAGTAAATATACGACTGTATTAGCAAAAATAACGGTTCGCTTTGGTTCCTTTAATTAAAGAGAAACATTTTCCCTTGCACAAATGGCAACTGTTGAAGCCACAAAATGTTTCAAAGTCCATGGCAAGCTGGTGACGTGAACGACTGTTAGTTCACAAAGGAAATGATCATGACATTCTTCTACAGAAATTAGAAAAGTATGGAATTAGAGGAACTTCATTACACTGATTTCAAAGCTACTTATTAAATAGATTTACGTAACTAAAATTAATATCTACAGCGAAAAGTGTCAAGTTAAATTCGGTGTTCCTCAAGGATCTACTTTAGGCCCGCTTTTATTTCTGATTTACATAAACGACTTAACAAAATTGAAACTAAATAGTACCATGTTTTTATATGTCGATGATATAGTTTTAGTTAATATACAGAAATTGAAAGAAAATATGGTTAAACATATAAAAAAGACTTTAATACTGTTAAACAATGTTTAAAACTCTTATAAACTTTATCTAAATAGCAATAAAATCAAATGGATGATTTTTCATTCATCTGGTTTCAAAATAAAAAATAACGTAATTATTAAAACACACAAATTAAACTGCAGAAAAAAGGAATCCATCTCTGAGCTAGATAACCGTGGATACATAAAAATTGACAGAGTACATACAATAAAATATCCAGGATCTCGACAGTGCCCTTCGATGGAACGTTCATACTGAGAAAATCTGCGGCACATTAAGGCTTTGTGCTTTGAAATTAAATAAATTACGATATATTATGGATACCAACACGTGTTATGTTTTATAAAGCAATCTGTGAGTCCCTCTTAAATTATGCCATGACGATACATGGTACAACCAACTTAACAAATATTAGAAAAATAGAACGTATTCAATCCTCAATAGCTAAAAATATTATACCAATTAAAGACCGCACACATCTAATGTGTTCAAAGTAGATTTATTTACTTGGATATTGAAACCTTACCAGAGCCTATATAAATATAACATAGTTATACGTAATTTTTTGACAGCACACATAAAAGTAAAGTCCAGCATGATAAAACACAAAATTTAAAGAAAAAAATTATTTTCAACTACCGAATTTTACAAATAACTATGGGAATTGCACAAGCGGCTACAAAATTCCATATATTTTCAATCTCCTACCAAGGGAACTGCTAGCCATAAATTCTTTCAGAGAATTAAAACACGAATTAAACAGATTTTTATTAAAAAATTAAATTATTAATATTAACACCTATTAACAAATTATGTGGTGCTGAATGTAAACATAAAAATCCCTATGTTATTTTGAAATATTCTAAATGAAAAAAGGTAAAAAAAAATTAGTAGAGAGCATATTATTTAATGTCGAAAATTTTCAAGTAAAATAGTAAGATAGTACATAGTAAATGCAACATGATATAATATTAAGATTAGCAGATTAAGACAGAAATAAGGTATAATGTATTATGTTAATGTATTTTTCTCTCCTGCAGATAAGCAGTTAGCTTTGCAGGACAGTTGTAAATAAGGAATGTTTTATTTGAATTTATCTGAATAAATAAATGATCTAAAAAAAACATGAAATCTTTCCAGTACATACACATATTGCGTTTTACAAAGCGTAATGTGTGTATTTTCCGTATTAAATTCTCACTTCTAATTAAATTCCTAAAGCTCGATATAGCTTAGACTTGTATTTTACGATTCTCACAACTTCCCCTTGGTTTAATAAACGCTCTTTCTTAGTTTTACTCATATTCAAGTTCTTTTATATTCCTTATGGCTATTTCTTCTTTTCATTGTCACGACCTCTTAAACTATTAATCTCGCAGTGAAACTTCTTAATATTCCCGTTCTCCCTCAGCTTCTTATAGTCGCACGAATTCTTTACTATCTTCACAGGCTTATTACCTTATATCCACGTTTTCCCTGTATTATTTTCACACAGGCACTCTTATATTAATCCTAACACTTCATTTTTTATGAGTCGCGTTCTCTTATATATTGAGGCAAGGTCCAAGTCTTCCGAACAGCCCTGATTTGATATTTGATTTTGCACTTTATCATCCGCTTACTTTCCCTTCCATTCAGGTTCTTTCTTTGAGAACCAGCAGATTTATACCCCCTCTAGCTCTCTTTTTTTTACCTTTATAGTCTCATGTAGTTTGTAATCAAAAATCAGTTGTCAAATACGGATTAATACAGATTCTAAAACTGTTGTTCCTAAACGGTAGTGTATACACATCATCTGTGAGTTGAAAGTGTGTGCCGTCATCGGTGGCAGAAATTGGCAGTTTCCCCCGTGGTTCCGCGGCTACTTGAGCGATCGGTCCCGAATTTGTTGGGGTGGTCCCACTTAGTTCTGACTCTCTTGGTGTGACAAATGGGGTTCCTAGCTGCCGTGGATCGGGAGTGATCCCTCGAAAGGCATTAGTGATTTTTAGTGCTCTGTCGCCACTTGCCTTATGAATGAAGTTAATCGATCAATGTACGTTTGGGCAAATGAACTTATCGAAGAATTTCGCGCTAAATGTTTCGCGTGGGTATTACTAGTAAAATAATATTTACTGATGATCATTTTATCCATAACTTCTTTATAGATCTTTAAAATAAAAAATCTAATGACTTCACGCTGTTGTTGTCTGTGGACATTCAACCTTTTCAAAAGCCAAAATTTTAAATAAATATTGTAAATGATCAATTTATGCTACAAATTCCAAATTTTGTACATAAAATGTGATGTTAAGAGGCTTTACGTTGGCAGTACTGATTCGCCCCTTACCTTCAGGGGTAAGTGTGTAAAAACAATGTTTTTATTTTAAGAGATAAATGAAAAATTATTTTTCTCTTTTATAGGTACTAAAAATACTATTTCCATTTTAAGAAAAATCCATTATTTCGAATTTCCACTGTTACGTGGTGCTAACGGTGAAAAATAAAAGAAAAAAATCATTATCTTTGAAAGCGAGCATCCCACATTCGCCAAGGGCGATATGTTACTTTTCTAGTTTCCTATCAAATATATATGTAGACGATTGTGAGTGATTCACTGATGGTTGACTACCAAGGAATCACGCTAATTCTAACTATGATGCAGAAATTGTAGAGCTCTGAAAATTTGAACCTAGGGGTAATCCAAGTCGTAGATCTCGGAAAAAATCCGAAAAATGACCTCCGAAGTATCCTTTAAGGTCAAATAGAGATCAAGCCTTGATCTACGAATGCTAGAAACAAGAAAATTGCTCTCTGGGGGTGTTTCGGGTTGTCAATGTCGGGGAAACGTTAAGAAATTTCAGATCCGTATGTTCCTTCGAGGTTCGTCACCTTCGCTAACGTTTACCGAGAAACGGATCGATAACTTTTCAATAAGTTCATTCACAGGTTTACACCAATCACAATTCCCGTTTGGCGTCAAACGTTTCTCGATCGATAATTTCATTGCTATTCCATTCACCAGGTAGGCGACAGGAACATCCACAGAAATCAAGGACGCCTTTCGAGGGATCACTCCCGACCCACTGCACTTAGGAACCCCATCTCTCGCACCAATAGGGTGATAACCAAAGGGGACCACCCTACCAAATTCGGGATCGATCGCTCAAGTAGCCGCGGAACCACGGGGAAAGTGCCATTTTCTGCACTGATGGCGTCAGATGTGTCCTCATACATACATATCACACATCAACAATTGAACATTCTTTCAAGGACAACTCTCGTTTCCCCGAAGATTCATTCAGACACTTTTGATAGATTTCATTTCTTTTTTTATATCAATATTTATATTATTTTTTTATTTTTATAAGGAATTTAAACAGTCTATGTTCCTTAGAAAATTAATTAGTACATTATATTATATGGGTTTAAGTGCCTTTTCTTTTGGTTTAAGGATTGATTGAAAGTTAAATTAATTAGTTTTATGTTTTCTGAGTTTTTGGAAGTATTTATTTATTTTATCTGTAAATTCTTTACATTGAAAGATTATGTGTTCTATTGTTTGTGGTTCATTACATTTTAGACAATTTGGTGAATTTATATAATTCATTTTGAAGAGCATGGTTTTTGTTAGTTCTAGGTTGGCTTTGATTCTTAACATTATGCTAATTTCCTTTTTTTTCTAATCTATAATTGTTGAATTTATTAATTCTGTGAAATTAAGTATCTGTGTGTGTGACTTGCATGTGTGGAATACCAATTTTGAAGTTTACTGTTCATGTGTTTTTTTAAGTTTTTGTGTTGGAGAAATGATATGGGGAATTCATACAATGTTTCAGGTCTCTCTCTCGTTCGCCCGCCCGCCCGGAATTACAGCTATTTTTTAATATGACAAGTTAAACCCATGTCGAAAAATTGGCGCAAAATGTATTCATTCATAACTCTTACGTCATTCACAGCTCTCTACATGTATACTCACAATGTAGTACTCCATTCACAAAGTAGGCGATTGTGGCATCCCCAGAAATTTCGGACACTTTTCCAGGGATATCTCCCGACCTACGGTAGCTAGGAACCCGAGCTGTTACCCCAACGGGTTTAGAATTAAGTGAGTCTACCCTGCAATATTCTGCTACTGATGATATCATAGGTTCGTTCGTTCGTTCGCTCAGAATTACCGCTATCGTATAATTTTCAGCTGTGTATTCATTCATATTTCAGTTGGAAATATTACATAATACTGGAGATTTTTTCTATATTCAAGTGTACAGTAAAAATTAGATTATCCGGTTTAAATTGGAGATGTAGGGGGTTTGGATAATCAAAAATCCGGAAAATTGATTTCAAATAAAGTAGGTCTCAGACTGTATTCCTTTTTACTAAGCAAATGGTTCATGGGTTAGAATGATACCAGACTCAAGACAATTTTTTCGCTATACCCATCGTCAACATGATACTTAAACAACCTAATAGTGATTAAAGCTTAACAAATCGATGATGTGCTATGGATTACTCTGTGCAAATATGTTGTATGTATACTGTATAAAAGTTTTTATTGTGTACTAAAGAAAGTATTTCAGCAAAAACCATTTAACTAATCTCATTTTTAGTAATTATAATAATGTGAAAATATTCCGCTGAAAGCAATATAATAAATATCCCCTCAAGCAGCTGCTTGTCACAGAGGTCTGACAGGAGCCGTTCTCTTTATACCCCATAGTAGAAGGGCTGTGAGGATGGCAGGACCTTGGCAAAAAAAAACAGCCATACCTTATCCGGGATCGAACCTAGATAGCTTGTGTCATAGCCAAGCACGTTAACCACTCGGCCACGGTACAATAATATTTTAATGCGAAACATTGCATACAATTTAATTACCACATATGAGTGTTAGTGGTCCCATGCTGCGATCTTGAAGCTCGATCATTATTGTCAGCAACGCCGAGCGGCGCTGTATCTTAAAATAAATGCTCGGTGAACGAGTTTCAAAACGTGTCATATAGTCCGGATTATTAAATTTCCGGATAATCGGAGTCCGAATAAATGATTTTTTACTGCATTTGTTTTGGGGGAAGAAAACTGTTGTTTCGCGGAGACTGAAACTACGCTGTTAATGTTTGAATAGTACTTACATATTATTGGCTGATGTCAAGTCATTCTCATCGATCATTGATTGATTGATGACCTAACGCGTGTAATTCTAATTCTACTTTGCTATTAAAACACTCAGGAATTGACACTATCCGTTATTTCTGTCAGAATCATAGGCACAGTTACCCAGGGTCAATGAGGCTATCCGACTGCAACTTCAAGTCTAAAGTCGTGGCGCGAATATGGTTGAGGTCAAAGGAATGGATGAAGTTACCATCGCCAAGGAGCTCTTACGGCCACTCGACGGATTAGAGGCGTAATCAGTACAGTAGATGGTCTTGGTGCTTATCTATAACGTTGCTGCTTTGTTTCGGGCAATACTGATTATGCAAGTTGGCGTCACTCTACATACAGTACGATACACATAAGGAGACGCATTTGGTTTTTTAGCTTTTTTGAAACATTGTGTTGTGGGATTTGCGGTTAAGCATTTACCTCTCCTGTCTCGGAGAAAGCGGTTGGAGCTATGGGTGTGGCTACTCCTGGGTGTGCAACCGTTAGATGTATTAGTGTAGATCAGTGATTCCCAACCTTTTCTGGACCATCGCCCCCTTTAGAAGAGAACAAAATTTTCAACGCCCCCCTAGTCCATAATAGTTAATTTTATATGAAATATTAAAATATTGTTGCATATTATCTGTACCTAATTTATCTGTTTATTTATCTATTAAAAATCATAAAGCAGAAATTAATAAAACGACAACCAAATGTAAAATAAAATTGTTTATTAAAATTTTAAAAATAAACACAGAATCAATAAGAAATAAAAAATAATGAGATAAACACAAAATTAATAATAAATAAAAAAATTAATGAGATGGTTGAGGCTGGTGGAGTGTTAACAATTTGTTAATGTCGGGTTCCAATTTCGTTAACATCAATCGCAGATCGCCACGTTCAGTGATGTGTAGTTTGTTCCTCTTCTTTGACAGTAAATTAGCTACTGCACTAAATCCACGCTCAGCCATATAGGAAGAAGGAAATGCGATTAAAAACTTTTGTACTATTTCCCACAATCCAGGGTAGAGAACGGGTATTGATTTTTGAAGCCAGAACTCTTGGTATCCATGTTTGAATTTTACTTTGAGTATTTCGTTAGTCGTGAGTTCTAAGAATTCCTCTTCCAAATTTGATGATTCTTCAGTATCTGTGTTTGCGAAAGAGTCTAAAACCCAACTCGGTATATTCATGTTTAAAATATCTTGGAAACGCTCCGTAAAATCAACATGAAGAACTTCCAAGTGTTGGCAGTAAGTAAGTAAATCTTCCGGTTTTGCAGAGACTGCTGATAATGTGGGAAAGTGGTTGTATTCACCTCTACCTAGATTTCGTTTGAATAGAAGAGGTTTTCCCGCAAAAGCAGCTATGACGTTTTTTGTTTTAATTAAATTCAACTCATCACCTTGCAATTGTAAATTAACTTGATTAAATATTTTAAACAGGTCTGTCAAATAAGCGATGTCAGTTTTTGATGTAATCAGGTTTTCGCGCAATTTTTCGTCTCTGTCTTCAAGAAAGTCCAGTACTGAGTCAAATAGATTGAAAAAACGATTCAGACAAACACCTTTAGAGAGCCAACGTACTTCTGTGTGCAGCAGCAAGTGATTGTAATCTTCATCATTTTCATTACAAAGCTTACCAAATAATCGGTCATTCAATGAATTGCTTCTAATCTTATTGATTGCTTTAATAACGTAATGGAGCGACGTATGCAGACGTTCATTCAAATTTTTTGCAACCAAATGCTGACGATGAATAATACAATGTACAGCGACTACATTTGGTACTGCTTGTTTCAAATGCGCTATGAAACCCTTATGACGCCCTGTCATTGCTGGAGCACCATCAGTAGCAGCAGACAAAATATTGCAAATAGGAACTTCTCTTGAAAAAACTTTTGCATGGTATTAAATATAGATTCTCCCTTTGTATCAGATTCCAAATTTTTAGCAAATAATAATCTTCATGAATTTTTTCTTCTTTTATAAATCGTACGTATCATAAGAGTAGAGCTTCTTATTTGGTAGAGTTGATTCATCGAGTTGAATGGAAAATTTGCAAGTCTTTAAGTAATCACATAATGATATTTCAACATCTTTTGCCATTTCATCTATTCTTCTTTGCACTGAATTATTACTGAGAGGAATTTTTTGATGATATCTGACAGTGTCTTATGATGAAGAACAGTTTTTAATATCTCTTTGACTGCCGGCAAAATTAATTCCTCGCCAATTGTGTGTGGTTTTCCTGCTTTTGCGATTAACAATGAAACGTTATATGAGGCTCGTAGTCCATCATCATCTTGTTTAGAAGACGACGCAAAAAGGTTTGACATAGTTGGCTGTTTTAAATATTGCTTTTCCAGTTCTTGAAAATAGGATAAATCTTTGTTCTTCGTATCAGCATGCATTTTATTTAAATGCTCTTGTAGCCTAGAAGGTTTCATAGCTTCATTTGATAAACATTTCGGCAAATTAAACACATAGGTAATGATTGGTTTGTAGGAGAGTACGTAAATCCATATTTCAAATACTCAATACTGTACTGCCGGCATTTCTTTTTAGATGTAGATTCAGACATTTTCAAATACAAATTAACTTCTCAACAGATTTATAGATAGTTATAAAAATAATGTTTATAATGACTTCTAACACTTATCACTCACGACTATTTATCACGGCGAAGCACATGAAAATAATAAAACATTCCTAGAGCTATCGCTTTTATAGATTTGATTTTGTGCACGCATTAACTTGTATGTTTGCGATGCCGGCGCACTTGCTCCGTAAACAAGTCATTTCAAGCTCCCATATTCTTGTCGAAACATGTTAAATTGCATGAACCGCGTGTTTGCCTACCAACTTGCAAGGACTTGTCACCGTCAATCTATTCTAAACTAAAACAAATTAGGTATAGATATACCTAATGCTAATTTAAAAATGCTTATTAACGCGATAACAATAAGATAATTTACATAGCTAAATAAAATATTTATCCATGAAAACAGGTATTTTCAAAGTATTCTTTATATTAATGCATCAAGGTTGATTTGCCTATCAGGACGGACACACATGTCCAACATAATAAGCCTGATATAGTAGTGCATTAAAAGGTATTGAATGAGATTACAATTATTGAAGTAGGAATAACATTTCAGGATAACCTGCAGACAGTAGAGGTTGAAAAGAAAAGGAAGTATGATCTGCTGGCTAATGTGTTGAGCCTAATTCACAAGTGTAATGTTAATATTATACCTTTTGTTCTGACGTGGGATGGTATTGTAACTACGTACCATAAAGCATACTCAAAGCGACTTGGAGTGGGAAAACATGTTGAAGCTTATATCCAATCTGTGATCTTGAAGAGAACTTTTGAGAGCATCTCAGTCGACTTTAGACATACCAGTACGCTAGTAGGAGGTAGCAGGGAATTTATTGTCCAAGCTGCAGTTGAAAAGCTGTACATGATGGATGAGGTAGTGGATGACCAGAATCACCAGGAAGACACCATAGAATAGAAGAGATAAAAAGGTTGTCACACAAAATTCCATTAAATTTATTTATTTAATTGACCGCCCCTCTTGACTGCCTCAACGCCCCCCATTTTCCTCTGGATCCGCTACCGCACCCATGGAAGGCTCCAGCGCCCACTGGGGGGCGGTATCGCCCCCGTTGGGAATCTATGGTGTAGATGTATTAGCGTTGGGTTGTTTTACCTCGGATCGGCATTTTTTTTGCACGCAATGAGGTAAATGGTGAGGTCACAAGGACCCCGAGGGTTCAGAGAAGGTTGGAGGGGAGAACCCGCACTGGACAGCTGTTTGGAGGCAGAAACGTGCATAGGTATCTCTTTCCCGCACACGGGACCACGACTTTACGACCATCCGACGAATGGCGTCCATTTCAAACCCATCGGTGTGGCCTACTGACTTAGGGCAGGACGGATTAGATGCATATATATATATGTTAAGTGTGTGTTTTAGTAAAAATGATTTGTTTTATTAAGTCTTCATCTGTACTTAATTCCATTACAATTGGCATGACTCACTAAACACATTTCATCGATCGTCGTTCGCGAGGTTTGCGTTTGCATGAAAAAGAACCATACATTAAGCGGAGAGTACCTACACTAAACAGACTGTAAAAGTTTGCTTCATCTGTGTTGAAGAAAATGTTCCAACATTGCATAATTGAATGTGGGTATTCTGCAATACTGTGGTAAGAACTGGCAAGCTCGCAATCAATTAACTCTCACAAGAGATATTTCTAACAGCAACAATGCTCGTCAAATATCAAAACGTGACTAGAAGATTGTAACGAAGTGAAGAAATTAAAAAAAAATAAATTAATTCTGTTTCGCTTCGGAAATATTGTCTGCACTATGTGTGGGTAATTTCTTCATAACCCCGCTCTGCCCTTGGGGAGGAAGGGAACTCACCGATGGACTAGGAAAAGCTACTAACCTTGGGATGGAACATTATCACGTGATCACGTGTTCACGAGGGACATATCCTGTGAAGTTATAGAACACACTGGAGACTACTATTTGTCACGAAACAGCTGTCTAGTCGATGCCCTTTCTGTATTCTCAGCTTTGAAGTCCCTGTGACCTGTTTTCGGGGAGGGGATCATAATTTAGAGTCAGGAGGTCCGACAGTTTAGTTTCAGGAGGTGCGATATTTAATTTCTGGGAGAGTTCAAGAATTTAGTGTCGGGGAAAGCTCGAGAATTTTGTTCCGGGCGGGAAGAGTCCGAGAATAAAACTTCAGTTGGGTTTCCCAATTACTAAAATATTTCACCGGACATGAAAGATTAAAATGATATTATAAATCGAATAAAATTTTACAGTTGGTTTAGTAAAATCTACCTTTATTGTCGGGCATATGCATGAAGCTAAAATAAAATTATATAAACACAACTGTTTTGGATTTCAAACATCTGCCCATGTAGCTTGTTGTCTGAGAAACAAAAATTGCCACTCAGAAGTATAACAATCCAAATGAACATAAATTTGTCGTGTACTCGTTTTGCAAGGTGTCTTCTGTTTCATTTTACAATTTCTGCGCTTACTGCTCTTTGATGTAAAGATTTTGTACACAAATCTTCCATCATTTAAAACTCTTATATTTGTATGCCTTCATCTATTGTAGTGTGGAAAAAAAAAAGACATAAAAATTCAAATGTTTAAATTTTAATTTATATCGATATTTTGCAGAACTTCTTATACAATAATTAACAATAAAGCTTGTACACTATCCTACCAAAATATTAGATAATTTCATATTATGCCCATGGAATCTAAATTCGAATTTCTATAACTTCTAAAATGTGTATGGCCAGTATTTGACAGTTAAATATTTCGTTTTATAAAAATCATTCATAATTGTGGCATTACTAAAAATGGGCATTAGGCAAAATTCTAAAATATAAAGTTTTATTGAATGGCTTGAAACAATAATTATTTGCTTTTTAATTAATTTCTGAGGTAAATTCTTGTGATACATGATGTGAAATATTCTAGCCTCCGTAGCTCTTTAAATACCGAACGAATATTGTTGAACATTAAGATTTAAGTAGTGTTTTTTTATTATCTTTGATATATCTTTAGTCACATTTTCCCATTAAATACATATTTTAGGAGTTAGAGTGCTTCAAAGTTAGATTACCATTGACACAGCAAGGAAGAGCCTCTAAAATTTATAGGGATGGTATATTGTCTCTTCCAAAGACTACGACTAAACATAAAATAACATTAGATTACTTTGTGCACTTAGCCTAACTTTAGTGACGATGATGTGGATAATTTGTAACCTTACTATCCATCCAATTTCTACCCAATAGCGTACATAATTGTTTCTGTTGAACCAAACGCAACTGGATCGCATAACAGAATCCGCTTACTAATCACCCTTTCGGCTCCACTGGTTAATGCCCAATAGGACGCGGCTGTAAGCACACAGCCAATGATGAAAGCAGCTCCACCCAGACAAACGTTAAGACTGGATGATAGTTACAAAGCTGTGGAGAGCGAAAGGCAATGTCGATAGAGAATCCTGTAATTTTGCTTTCCCGCAGCACCGTCGTTGTTCGTTGCTATTTGGCCATGACATTACTGGCAGTGGGAATCCAGGCTTCTGATGTGATACGTCGTTGACGTTCGTGTTACCTCCATTGACTGGATACTGCCTGTCGATGTCGTGTCTTCTCGTTCTGGCTGGCACCCGTAACGAGCGGATCGAGCAGCGGGAGATTTTTCTTCCTTGGTGGAAAAAAACGATGTCTGTTTAGGGCGTGACAGTTGTTCTTATGGTGTTGAAATTCGAAGAGTTTTTTTTTATACTTTTGTTTTTTTCTCCTTCCAATGCAGGGTCAAAGAAAGATTCTAGCTTTTCAACTGGGACATTTTTGTCGTTTGTAGAGTTACACATTTTTTGACTTAGAATATTTGAACATAATACATTTCAGGAAGGAAGTAGTTGAAGAATGGGGTAAAACGAAAACACCTTTTTTTTTATTATTTCACAGCGGTACATTCCCGATGCAAAATGTTTCACAGCGGTACAATAATAATTCACGTTGGAAAAAGTGTTTTTGCTAGAACAAATGTTGTTTCCTTCTTTGATCTTCAGATTTTGTCGTCCTATTCTTTATGGGAGATATAGTATATATATATATTGTTTCAGCGGCGCACATTGTATTATCATACATATCAATTATGATTTAAATATTTATTCCCTATAATATTTGAAATTGTATTTGGGCTAGGCTATTATACAGCCCAGATATAGCAGAGATAAAACAGCCCAATCCAAATACGGTGCTCGCTGACGAATGATCAACACATCTCTCAGACAAAAAAAAAATGCGATAGAAATATAACCCCATATAAAAAAATGCCGTAAAAATATAACACTTTAGGAATTGAATTTATTAATTTTGATTTTATGTAGTTCAGCAGACTTCCTTTAACATTATTTTCTAAGTAAATTCAGGTTTCCTTTGAACCTTTACGTGTGCAATTTTTGATAAGAAGCAAAATTCAGTTGAACTTTGAGCTTCAGTTGTGCTTTTTTAGTTTTTAAAACGAGCTGTTGTTCACATTTTGCATTTTATCGAACTTTTGACAATCGACTCTTTTGCTTTTAATATGTGAGTAAAGAATTCTTTTTGGTTGCATAAGTACTGATGGAGTACGATGCACATTCTCCAGATCTTCCAATGGCATGAATTTTGAAAATGTCAAGACTTTTAACAAATATTGTAAACAATCTGTTCTTTGCTAGAAATTTGAAATTCAGTTGGTAGAGTGTGGTGGTGAAGAGGTTTTTATTCGACAGTAGTGAGTTGCCTTCTTCGTATCCAGGGAAATAGGAAATAGAAACATTGTTTTTTTTTGTTTTAAGCAATAAATGAAAAATTATCTTTGGATTGGATAGCTACTAATCAATAATTACACTTCGGATTTTCTCAATCATGCATTAGTTCGAATTTCCACTGTTAGAAGATGATAGAGTCGTAAAAATGAACTATTCTGTTTGAGAACCTTCCAGTCATGTAATGAATACATTTGTTTAAAGTAGAATTTATCTCTGCAGTCGTTCTACAATTATTACCGAACAAAGGAAATGTCAAATGCTAAAGAGCTCAGAGATCTTAACTCTACTTAGTTGAATACTTTATAACATGAGAAGAATTAGGATCAAATAGGAAACTTTATGGCATTAGAAGAATTAGTGTCAAATACGAAACGTTGACATGAGGAGAATTAATATCAAATACGAAACTTTATAACTTGAGAAGATTTAATATCAACTTTTCTCTTACACACTGTTTCACAATAGACTCTACGAAATAATGCTTAAAGTATGATAATTAGTCATCTGTCTTTGCTAGAAATTTTTTTAAATATGCAAACATATCTAATAAATATATTTTTGCATTTTTCCGTAATGTGGGAGTCGAACATTTTTCGAACGGAATGACCCAGCGAAAGGTATTTGCATTTATTGACTGCAAAAAAGTTGCATTTGCTGCTTCGCGCAAAACAATTAGTAAAGCCTATATATATAAGAGAATACTTGATACTTATATTTTATCTTTCGCAATACAAAACTAGTCGATTTCTAAAGTAACAATCAGACTATTGCAAGAAGCTTAGTTTTATACTGTTGTTGCTATTAATATCCTGCATTTTTGCAATTCCGATTACAACTTTTAAGATGCTTATTTCGGTCGCTTAGAAACTGAAAGAGAATATGTTTCACTAAGTGAAACAATCAAATGATATATTTTACATTCCCTTCCTTTATGCAGTTTATGAATCAGTTTAGTATATTGGCATACTACGAATGTCAATGTATTCTAATTTTCAATTGATAGCTTATGATAAAAGGTAACGAATGCTTTTTCTAGATCTGACAAATAAAAATAAATTTGTTGTTATGAACTGAATAAAATGCATTTAAAGAAAAATTAAGCACGGTATCGTCATCATTTGTTCCTTTTCTGAACCACAATGTTTCTCAGTTAACAAATTACAGATAATTAAATATCTCGACAATCGAAAAATTTACTGATTTCTTTTTCAAGCTTTTTTGATTAAAACTGGCACAAAAGAAATTAGTTAATGATTCTTTAAATCATTTTCATCTTTTTTTTCCTTTAAAAATTCTAATTACAATAGCCGTTTTTATGAGTTTTTGAAAAATCCGTAATGGAATGATTTATTATAGCAGGCGATATAATGTTTTGCTCGAATCGACTTTACAAATCGACTTTGCAAAGGTATATGCTATTTTTCTGTCACAAACTAAGATATTGTAATCAATATAAATTGTTACTTTTAAGGAATTAATAATTACTCACTTCTCTCTAACATGTTGTGGTTAAAAACATTGATTTAATATTTCGGTACAGATGTTATCATGGAAATACGCAGGGGCGTCATCATATTTGACCAATTAGGTAATACCAATACTTAGAAAATACTATATGTCTGTGAAGCACAAATTGAGCTTTTTTTTTACTCTTTACTTTTACAACAATATCCTTCCAAAGGAAACACTAAATTTGACAGCCTCGAACATTCAATAAAACTCAGCAGACTTATTGACAAACACTAGTACTTGTGAATGAAAATGATCTCGCCATATAAACCGGTACTCCTATGGCGGTGTGTGCAGATAACTTTCTATGCAGTCCAGAACTTGTGATGACCCCTCTTGACCTTAATGAAACACATTGTCGAATTGCATAGTTTGAATCGACGAATCTTGTATATTAAAATACAGAAATACACAAAAAAAAAAAATCTAAAAATTTTCTGCAACTTTTCTCAAATCCTGTTTCTTCTTCATCAGCGTACATTAGAATGTGCGGCTCGCAGAAAGCTATAAAATGCATCAAATGCGCATAAAGAAAGGCATTTTATAGAAACATCAACGCATATTAAATTCCTCTAAGGGCATTTCAACGTACACTGGCGAAAAAGCAAATCAGTGGATTTGCGAAAGTTAAGTGGCGGAAAAAATGCTGATGATAAATATGCTCAGCTTTATTGACTGGTGAAGACCGGAAAATGTCACATTTGTTTCGATGGAGACGTTATTAAACTAAAGAAATAAAACAGATTTGAGTATTTTGGGTGTTTGGAGTCATACAGTGTTTTCAGAAGTATTGGCCTTAGCGCTGTGGTTGTTATCATGATGAAACATTTTGCACTATTTATAAAATGATTATTCAAATATTTTGTTATTTCTTTTTCTTTCAGTGTCAGTATATTTAATCCTTCGATAGATTTCATTTTTTTAATATTTTTTTTCTTTAATAATTTCATGCAACTTCTGCAAATCGTGAAGCAAAAAAGCAAAGCCTTCTTTCTTTGTAGAGATTAGATTAATCTGATTGATATGATTAACATTACATATTAATGAAGGAATCACGCAAAACAGTCACGTTCATTTTTCTCTTCTATGTGTTTCCTTTTAATTCAACAACAATAACAATAACAACAACAGAAGTAAAACTTTATGAATTATAAATAATGGTTTACGTTTTCAATACTCACCTCGTGCTTCAGTCCCAATTGTTTTTAAAGGGAAGAAGGTACTCCCTTAGACAAAGGACGGAGATAGGCTAGAAACTCTAATGGTCTTCTCCTGGTATCTCATACAACAATACAAGCACATAGACAGGGACATGCCCGCAGCTTTGTAATCAGGTTTATGACTTGGCAACCACTAAACCAGTATGGCTAATTTGATGTTTAAAATGATTTTGAAAGCATTAAGAATTAAAAATGGCGTTACTTTTACACAAATATTTCCAAAGACATATTAGAGCAGTGATTACTGACAAACAAATGCAGGAAGGCAACTTTAGTCTGAGCAGTCTTGAGTTAAAGGAAAAAATTGTCTTGAGTACGGCAGGATACGAATCCACGACCTCCTGTTGACATGTGCTCTGAACATTGAGCTACTGGCCGCCTATCAGGATCAATAGTTTTAAATATTTTTACTGTGAGGTCAGTCATTAGAGATGTCTAGATTGCAGTCTGGTCGACGTGCTGCTTCCCAGCAATGTGCATCAAATGACACGCCTCAAATGTTACTTGACATGGTATTTTATGACAATTACCCAGAGCACCGGACATGTCATCAAGAAGCTTTGGGTTCGTATTCGTACACGTACCGCCATCCGTCGCCATCCTTGGCTACTGATCTTTAGATCAGTAGCCAAGGCCGCCATCCGTCGGATGGTCGCCATGCTTTCGTCGGAAGGTCGTCGGAAGGTCGCCATGCTTTACCCGGGGCACGAATCCAAGTCCTAAAGGACCTGGATTCGTGCCCCGGGTAAAGCATGGATGTTTATGATGTTTTTCTGCTGAGGTCCCGCCATCCTCTCAGATCTGCTATGGCGTATAAACTGACAGGCTGCTGTCAGACCTCTGTGGCAAGAAGCTGCTTCAGAGGGTATTTATTTATTATCATTTATCACCGAAGGTGGGATGCGGATAAGGCGGAAAAATTTGAATTTTGGTAGAGTGGGGCTCGAACCTCTTACCGACCAATGCAATCGCGAATTGGCTTTGCGATTTGCGAAGACGAATAATTGCTATAATTGGCTTCGCGAAGCCAAATCGCGAAGCCAATTATAGCCTTTCAAAGATTTCAAAATTAGGTAGTTACACATTAATGAGGCTAAATTTGTATCGAAATCTATATCTAACAGTTGTTCTTTAGTTCATGCAGAAATGTAAATTATTAGTAATCGAAGGGAATTCTTGGAAGAATCCATGAGAATCAGCATTTTAGTAAAATAATCAAATACTGAAATCAGCAGTTCTCTTTTGTTTTAATATTGCACAGTAAGAATTCTCAGCAGGTGACTATTGATTTGTTTACATTTCGCGGAACGTATAATACGTTCAGAATAGAAATTAGTTCGGTCTCAATTTTTCGAATCCGCTCTAGCTCGAGTTAGAAGTTATTGGGACCGAGTCTACCCTTATCATTCCGACCGTTGTTGAGCCCGAGCCGGATTTCGGGAAAAAAGCTGTCATTTATTCCATTCTTATAGTACTAATTATAATCATTTTCATGGTAAAATTAAAATGTAATGCTATCTGGGAGGAAAATGTTAGAAATCTGAGTAGAAACTGCAAGTTTATTGGTAACATCATTATGAACGCAAAGAGTCAATGATTTATTAAAGATACAGAATATGAAAAAATATTGAAAAGCCATTTGGTGCTTACTTTTAATTACTAAAGATTAATTGAAACGTTGAAATCATAATAAAAAATTAATATTTTTTTCTTATTTTTTTTCACAATTGAAATAAATATTTTAGATTAAAATAATTCTGAGCCCCAGTACGCCGCTCTCAGGGCTGGGTCCGATTGGAAACGTTTTGAAAAATCACATGAACTGTAATATAAAGCAAAAAAATAAAATCAACTGAAAGCATTTATTTTTTGCAAAACGCAAAATCTAAACCATATAGCAAACTCCATAAAATGTTATAGAAAATATTTTTCTCTGATCTAATAAGAAAAAGGAAAATAGTCTCATAATGAAAAAGAATAAATAAAATAGAGGAGAAAGTGTTATGAGCTTGTTCTTCTACCATTTTATGAGTTTCAGAAAGTGGAACCATCAGCTGCTGCTGCACCACATAAGGCAACGGACTCAGCAACCGCACCAGTTGTTCCAAAAGAAACTACACTCCCCGGCTTGACCGTCTGCAGAGCCCATTTCTATGAAGGCAGAAGCAGGAATAGCTCGAATCGCCTCTCCACACTTCTCTCGTGTCAGCTGAGGCGTGAGCACCTCATGGCCGACCACTTGGCACTGGTACGCCTGAAATGGGGTCATTCCGGAGGCCATTGTTCTGCTCTGATGTAGCAAGACGTGGCGCCCACACTTGAAGGATCAGATTCTCGGAGTTTGCTGAGTCTCTTTGTATCCTGATGCTTTTGCCTCTCTCTGCTGTCATAGATACGACAGCTGCATTTATGGTTGTTGTTAAAAGGAAAAGTGGCGTATCCTCTTGCTCGCGTTATGTTGATTGAACTGTTGATTCATCCGCAATGGGACATGTAATTCTTGTATCGTCTAATGTAGTTATTATACAGCACGTTGTTTCGAACTTATACAGACCAATGCTCTATCATGAGTTGGATCATGTTGTACAGATGTAATTACGAAGCGAAAAGTCAGTTCAGTTTCTACTAGACTTAGCTAGATTACTAAGCGTTAGAAATAATGTACATTTTATGAAGTTCATAGGTTTGTGTTATAAAATAGTCGCGAAATTATTGTTGAATTGTGGGCACAGATCACTGTCAAATTCCGAAATGGCAAAAAAATGGTATTTATTTCCAAATAAAGTGTTCTTTTTGCATCTGTGAAGAAGCAATTTGTTTTGAGAGAAATAGGAAACAAATATGCCTTTTTTTGATACAAGATGTTTGTATTAAAAATAATAAATTGACAATGCGATTTCAAACTTTTAGGCATGTAGAAATTGTTTTTTACTGCATTTGTTGACGTTTGTTTCAAAAAGGGCGCAACCCTAAATATAAGAGAGTATAACTTACGCGCATGTACGTTTTATGCCATAATATTAGTTAGTTGGCATCACTGTACTCATGTTAACAGCCTTTAGCAGATGAAATGACATTGTCACGCGCTAGTCTCACTCAAGCATTCATTCCTTTGTGTTGTGTCAGCTATGCCATTTTCCAAAAGCGAACGTGTATTTATTGTTGAGACTTATTGTGGGTACAAATCTTACAAACGTGTGAAATAGGAGTTTGAGTTGAAGTTTCCTCAGTCTGCAGTTCCCAACAAGTCAACAATATCTTATTTGATTGATAAATTTCGTGACACTGGGTCTGTACAGGATCGAAAGAGCCCAGGCTGGCCATCACTGTTAACTGCCGAAGTTCTTGATGATGTGTCTCAGCGTTTAACTAATTTATCTTCACAGGTTGGACTATCACCAGCTAATGTTATCAGGGCTACAAAGAAGTTGAAATTTAATGACTATCGCATTGGTGTCGTTCATGAACTGAAAGAACCAGACCATGAAAAATGTTTACTGTATTGGTTTCGTTCTTTTGTTGATGAAAATGCAATTGAGATGTTGGACCGTGTTCATTTCGTTTGACGAGGCTTGGTTTCACTTGGATGGATATGTGAAGAGTCAAAACAGTCAAATATGTAGCAGTGAAAATCATCACACTTTTCACGAACGACCATTACACACACAGAAAATTGGTGTTTGGTGTGCAATTCCCGTCGTCGTGTGATAAGGCCTTTATTTTTTGACTCAACTGTAACTGGTGAAGTTTATTGTGACCTCATCCAACAGTTTATTGCACTATTGGATGTGAATGAACGAGAATGTTGGTTTCACCAAGATGGCGCAACTGCCCATACTGCAAATGACATAATGGTCATGTTGCAGGCGTTTTTTGGTGATCATTTGATTTCAAAACATTTGTGGCCCCCAAGATCCCCAGTTCTTACTCCTCCAGATTTTTTCCTTTGGGAATATCTCAAATGTGTATTGTTTCAAAAGAATCCTCATACACTTGAAGACTTGAAGGCTAACATTGAAAGAGAGATTTTAAACATAAGAAAACAAACATTACGAAAAGTGGCTGCAAAATGTCATGAAACGGATACGAACCTTCATCCAGATTGCAGGAAATCACTCTCAACATCTGTTGTAAATGTAGATATATGTCTAATTTGCATCTTTTAAAATTTGTGTCTTTTGTCAAGTTTAAATAGAAAAATACAATAGAGGGTTGCGTCCTTTTTGAAACACCCTGTATCACGGTGACGCTAAGTATAGGATTTTGGGTTCGAGTCCGAGGTTGTACAGGAGTGCTTGAACCCGTACTACTGTAGTTACAGCGTCACGTTTGTTTCGCTATAATGTAGAGATAATAGTTAACTTTGCGAGTAGGATGCTAATGAAAAATAACATAGTGTAGATCTTAATCAGCTGCTTTTTAACCTGATGGTAGAGCATCGAATGTGCTGTGAGAAGAGAAAGATTTCGTATCCCATATGTTTCAAAACGTTTTGCGTGAAGTTTAAAATAGTTTTCCCAATCCGATTTCTGACATATGAATTACCTTTGTTGAGTTCTAGGAAAGTTGAAACTTGAAATTTAATAGATAAAATTGCTGGTTAGTACATTAAAGAATTCGCCGCCTAACCATCTACACTGTGCAGGAGATTGCATCCTGCGCAGGTGAAGGCAAAGACTGGGTGACATTGACGAAGCTTTCCATTCTCCTGTAATTACATCAAGAATGAAGCGGGAGTGGTAACTGGCAGAACAACGGGATACCATGAGCCTGCCCATTTGAACCTTCTACATTTGACATAGATCACAGATTAATGAACTATCAGTCACTCTAAGGCAAACAATCAAATTGTTCAAAGACTTATCAGTGATCCATGAGACCTTCCGAATCGTCAGCTGCGCAGTCTTACAGTTTCAATTGCTCCTCAGTTGCCATTCAGCTTGGCTACTGAATTACATTAATGATTTCTTTAGTAGTCAGTCCTTAGTCTTTGTCATCCAATTCTTTAGCTCATTATAATTACTATATCACAACCAAAAAAACTAGCATATTAAGTAACTAAAGTTTAACTTTCATGCAGATGCAAGTTACCCACTGTAAGATTAGCAATGATACAAAAAACGTCTTCGGTAAATAACAGAAAATTTAAAATGATATTTATTTATTGGTTGTCATGCAATCATACTCTGTGCAGTTCAACGGTAAATATTGAATTAATTCTATTCGTTGCATGTCAAATGACTTGTTAAAAAAATAGGCACCCCAAGAAATTTCAGATAGACTATTTTATTGGTTATTGGGTAAAATTCATTTCGTCTTACTTTCTTTAAAAAAAAAATTGAATTGTGTATAGACTGTTTTTTAATAACGTTAAAGCTTTTTATAGTAGGTCATGTGATTTTTCAAAACGTTTCCAATCGGACCCAGCCCTGAGAGCGGCGTACTGGGGCTCAGAATTATTTTAATCTAAAATATTTATTTCAATTGTGAAAAAAAATAAGAAAAAAATATTAATTTTTTATTATGATTTCAACGTTTCAATTAATCTTTAGTAATTAAAAGTAAGCACCAAATGGGTTTTCAATATTTTTTCATATTCTGTATCTTTAATAAATCATTGACTCTTTGCGTTCATAATGATGTTACCAATAAACTTGCAGTTTCTACTCATATTTCTAACATTTTCCTCCCAGATAGCATTACATTTTAATTTTACCACGAAAATGATTATAATTAGTACTGTAAGAATGGAATAAATGACAGCTTTTTTCCCGAAATCCGGCTCGGGCTCAACAACGGTCAGAATGATAAGGGTAGACTCGGTCCCAATAACTTCGGACTCGAGCTAGAACGGATTCGAAAAATTGAGACCGAACTAATTTCTATTCTGAACGTATTATACGTTCCGCGAAATGTAAACAAATCGAAAACAATTTGCGGCTTACAATATTTTCAACTCTAAAGTTGCTCATGAAAATCCTATTAATCACTGTGATATATTTCTTGTAAGAGAAACGGTGTATTAGCCAGAAAGTCCATTCACTTCTGGTGAATGTCGAATGTTTGTTTTCAAAGAGAAAATGTTTTGAAAACTCTCACTTTTACCGTTCTGCAGGCGCGAAGCGGGAATGAAAGAAATTCAGACCTTGAGATTGCACAGTTGACACATCTATGAATCTTACTGATGATTGATTTACTGAATTATCAATTACTTGTCAATCAACCAATAGCGTCATGGATATACAATTACATCTTATCTCATTGGTTAATTGAAAAGTGACTTTATAGCTCCATCAGTCAATGATATACGAGAATCAGCATTTCGTCGACTGAAAAGTCTCATTTTCTGAATTGCTTCCACTACGCTTCGCCGCTGCTGTTCACTGAGGTTTAGAATTCAAACTAATAGATTATTTAGAAAATACGAATAGTAATATTTCATTATTACTTTTACAATGCAAAAAGAAACTTTCATTTATTCCTTAAAATAAAGTTTTGTTTCTCCCATTCCTTCTGGAATGAGTGGGCAAGTTGTGCTCTCAACGCAAACACCTTGACCACATAACTCAGCAACTAAATTTCAGTTTATGCTACGAAAAGTTCATTTGCAATATTCATTTAAAACTTTGCCATTTTACAAGTTTAGAATAATAATAATAATTTATTTCACGCAGGATGTTACAGTAAAGCCAAGGTACAGGTAATTTTGGATATTTTTTCTTCCCTAACTGCTAATCTGCTTTCGGTGTGAAAATGGACACCAATAGTCTTGAATTCCTGTTCTACCTATTGGCGTCCATTTTCGCACTCTGAGAGAAATAGTGCCCACTTCATCGGGTCCATTCTGAGAGAAAGAGGACACCTATGCGCTTTGAAAGTAATCTGACATCGGATGAGAGTTAAGCTATGGTCACATGTGTGGAAGCGTCAGTCTGTGAACGTTAAAGAACGCGCTGGATGGCCCTATAACGGATACTTCCATTTGTCTTCTAACAGCTCTGCAGTGAATCTGAGTGTCCATCTTTGTTCTCTGATTCCTTGGTTTTTTTGTGACCTGGTCATTTAGCCGTTGTGTGCACAAAAGTGCCTTTCAGTTGTAAAATAACTCCCCATTTCATATACATTTAATATTCGAGAAATCATACATTTGGACATAAAATAGTGGTGATTGTAACAGATTTGTGGTCAAATGAGTTTTACATCTTGATAGACTTTCGAACACTGAATAAAATAACATGCGTACCTCAAATTGTTCAAAAATTGTTTTAGGGTTTTTTTTTTAATGTAGGCGACACATAAGTCAAGTGACAAACGTCCAAAAAAATATCACAAATTTAAATATGATGACCTCAGAGTTTCCTATTTCTTAAGGCCTTTCTTTGACTACTTCCTATTCTTTTTTTTCAAGAGAAAACAAAAACAGAAGTTAAAAAAAAATAATAATTTTCACTTTGGTGTTATAATTTCTACACCGAAGTTACGTAATCCCTTTCCGGATATAACGCTTTTCGTATATTGAGTTCCCTTTCTGTAAGAATGACTGCGCATGGTTTAATTCTACCATTAAGTAGCAATGCTGTGCGATTCCTGCTTTTCATCACCATAGCAACAACATCTCTTGTCTGTATGGACGAAACGGGACACATGAGAGCTATAGGATTGTTAGAGCGATGGAACACCATAGCTACAACATTAACTCCGCATTTGCCAGGAGGTAAATTAGAGGTACCAATGCATTGGCAGTCGGAGGAGAAAGAGGAGAATAGAGTCACCAAGGTGACGGCATCCCACAATACGTTCTCTGTTCATTATCCAACACGTGCTCTCGCTCCTGCTGTTGTACTCTACTCTCCCTTTTACAATGACAGTCTATTTACGAGTAGCGTGTTGTCTGAGCCAATTATAAAGACTTCATCTCCAGTATATGATTGCTATATGCATGGATGATCATTCGGTAGGCACCATATGCCTGAAAACTATATTCCACATTCGAAATAGTCAACGAACAGAGTAGCATATGGTGTTGACCTCAGTATAAATCAGCATATCTAGTGATCTCTGTCAAAACCATATGGGAATCGTTTAAAACGTTATTTGGAGAACTACGGAACTGGGAATACTCCAGAGAATGGGTAGTAACACTTCACTGTTTATTTCGAGAACCGTAGTTATATGCAAGGTCTAATCAAAAATAGAGGAGCTTAATTTTGCTATGTTCTCATTTCCTCCTGCTGGAAATTTTTAATAATCAGAACATAGGCGAAAAACTGATAATCGTACCAATTGCATATATTTTTAAAGAATATGTTTTTCAACATATGATTAGGAAGCTGCAAAAAATGAGTATTGCGCTATACCTGTCACTCGTTTTTTAGCGACTACGCTTATGGCGGTTTCATTTTTGAACGGTTTTTAAACAAAAAATCCTCAATAATTTTATATTTTGGACAGTTAGAACTGACTTTTGAAACTACAATCTACTTCTGTACTACGTGATTTGCTAATTAAAATTTATTTAAGTCTTGATCAGTTATACGAATATATTGCTTTTTTACTTCAGATCATTTTAGTCATTTTAAGACATCATTACATTTATCTATTAAAAATATCAAGATGGTTGTAACGAACACACACATATAATGTTATCAGGGACGTATGTAGGAGGGGGGGGGGGACATGCCTCTCCCTTTCAGAATGCTAGTAAGGGTAACAGATGCAAATATTATTAAACCTATTTATATTTTAATACATTTTTCGAGTAATTTTTAAAGAATCGTAAAACGGAGGTGAACATATTTATACTGCATTGCAAATCCAGTCTCTTGCTCCCCCTACATTTTTCTTTCATAATAATACTTGCATAATTTTTTTCTATAATATATTTCCCAATTAATTTTATTATACTAAAACATTTCTAAAAGCTTCCGCCATAAAGGGAACATTCGATATTTTCAAAGAGGAAAATTAGGAGTTTGTGAAATTGCAAACTTTGATTTGATGCAAATAACAGTATATTTTACTTTACTGTCTTCTGGTAATTTTTTAAAAGCATTCAAATGTTAACCCTCTTTGACCGACAAATGTACCTTTGGGTGCTTATTTTATTATTTATATTAGCTACTATTTACTTATACTCACATGGTTATAAATTGTTTGAATTTTTGAAATAAAATTCTAAAACTTTCCCATTGTTGTTTGTAGTAGATTTCAGTTCTTAATAAAATTTCTATTTTCCCTTTATTGCACACAAAAATACCTAATTCTACTGAAATTTGTCTTAATTTGTTAACACTGCACATATATGAACCGAACCATATCTGCGCAGTTCAGCAATAAATAATGATGAATAGGATAGATATTTCGAAGAAATACCTTTTCTCATAATGTAATAGACTATCACAACTTGGTAGAGCAGATTTTTCTTATTGTTATCTTAAAGTCGGCAAGGTTGGCCATTGGAGCCATCTGCCTAAAATCGATGTTTCACTTTGAAGGTATTTTTTTCTTCTCAATTGGTGTGGGATTTTTTGTCAGTTTCAGAGTAGAGTTCACCAAGAAATGATGCTGGAATGTTGAAGTTAGGATTACTTCTCACTTGCAAATTTTTTGTTGCTCAGATCCTTCGCAGAAAGCAGGCTGAAGCCGCAAAGTTTCCGTAATTTCGAAGCAGAGCAGGACCAGAAGCAATAGAGGAGGATAGTGGTAAGAAAAGAGTGCAATGAAGTGAAAGTGTTTGAATGTGTGATGGAATGAAAAGTATGGAATGAATTGTAAAAAAATACAGAAAAAACTTCCCAACATATTTTTTTCTTCAATTCTGAATTTATTTTTTTCTTTTCTTTAATTTGTTTTTCTTCTTTTGAATTTATTTTTTCCTTTTTTGAAGTTTTTTTTTCTGAATTTTATTCTGTTAATTAGCAATCAGACATTTATGTGATGATCATTTGTATTAACTCTGAACATATAAATCTAATTCTATTAGTCGAAATTTGGTGCTTTTTGCATTTAAAACAGCGCTTAACAATTATTCTCTAAACGAGTGGTATCAAACATTTCCAGCTCTGGGGCTCTTTCGATTGGCCAGGACTCAAGGACTCTATAAAATTCGTAAGAAAATTTCATTGCGGGCTATTAAGCGCCCTAGAGCTATCTATTGGCTATCATTACTATATATATATATTCAATGAGATTGAAGTTTATTTTCCGCATTTTACACCTACAATGAAAATTCGAACTAGTAGATGATTTAGAAATGCAAATCATAATATTTTAGTAGTATCTATAAAGCAAAAAAAATAATTTAACATTTATCTTTTCAAACAAAACGTTGTGTTCCTCCGCCGCCTCCAACCTAGGGTTAAGATGGCAAATTAACCTCTTGACCATCAAACTCTACCACCAAAATTTTAAATTTCTATTATAAATAAATCTTTTCAAAATTCGTTTGACATTTTAACATTTTTTAATTTATTCCACTTGCCGAGAGCGGTTTCAATTTTTATATTTCCCGCCTTTAGCATTGTCTAAAACTGTAAATTCCAAATAACGGATAATAGGGAAAATGTTTATTAATATTTTATTAATACCCATGAAATACACACAAAAGATATTTAATTTGCAATTAAAGTAGTTATTTATTTAATTATGTACTTTAGTTTTAAATATCGAGTCTCTCGTCTTAATCCCTGTTTTCGGTGATATTGTAAAGTAGTTCAACGCTCAATAGAGCGCTATTAATTGTAAGGTTATTTACCTTTGACTATTTATCGTTGTATTTTAATTTAAATTGTTTTGTTATTTCTTAAAATTAAAAGAAGTTGTGTTTCCATTTCCAGTTTGGGATAAAGTCTTTTTCAAATCATTACTGCCTTTGTTAAAATGCTGAAATTTTCAAAATTTCAAAAAAAAGAAATAAGTGATCTGGCAACCTTCGTGTCAAGTAACACGAAGGTTGCCAGATCACTAATTTCTAAAATATCGTTGCCAGATATTTTTTCTGAATTCTCTAATCAACCATACTGTTCGGATACTTTTTTGAGCGACTGTACACGCACCATATTACTCCTGTGAACTTTCACTTTACATTGTAAACTATTTGCTGTGAAAATAAACTTATACACCGTAGGCAGACAACTAATTGGATAATAGGGTATGTACACATCGTTTATTAACTCGTGTGTGCCTTTCGAGTAAATGCAGAATATGCCATAGTGGTATACCTATAATATTTATCATTCTGTAATTTCTAACAGTGATTTAAAATGGATGACTATTGCACAGCTGATACTCTGGCATTTGTGACTGATCATTGGTTAATTACCTCTCAATCACTTTCGAATTAACCAGTGCCTATGAGAACCCTCTAAGCTTCAACTGCGCAGTGTTATAATCTCCCTAGCTGACGTCACTATTGCCTAATGATATATGGTATTTTATGGTTATTCTACATTTTATTTTGTAGTATATAACAATCCATTCATTACCATTTCCAACCGTTAAATTCTAGAGAAAAAACTTGATCGATTCTTCAAGAGAAATTCTGAAAAGATGTCAAATAACATTTTAATGAATGGCTATGAGAGGACGTATAGGAAGCATCGCATAAGGGTCTTCATTCCATCTTTCCAGCGTTTTAAATACTGTTGTTCTTCTCCTCTTAATATCGTCTTTTTTTACAGATATCATTAATGAATCTTTCGGTACGAGTTCGGAAAGAAATACAACACTTCTCGTTCACACAATCAAGCGAAGCTGAAGTGACTAAGAATTCACACCATCTTCAAGAACGGAACTAAAATCGGTTTGGGATCTTCCGCTCTCTCTCCCTCTTTTGCTCCTGGCTGTCATCCATCATTCTAGCCACTAATTACCCACGTGCAAATACACGAGGCAGTGCAGAAACCCGTGTGGTTAATTTATCATCCCATTCTGAATAAGATTCGAATTGACGATCATGGGCTGATTACTCCTTGTTTGTTCTGGTTGCATCTACTGCTCCTCAGCTAAATCAGAAGTGGCTCGATACAGTGGCACTGCGAGCAACGAGGCGAGGCCTCAGGAGCAGTGAGAATGCGCCTCGTTCATTTATTTATTAGAGGATTGTGTATGATGAGACATTTACAGTTAACTTAAAAAGATTTTTGTCATCTTGGGATGGTGAAAGCCAGAATGGAAAGCAATTATACGCCATGAAACTGCTTGCTTAGTGATGGGGGAAAAAAGGTCAAACGAATAAAACTCCTGAAACTAGAAACTAATTAATAAGCTTGTGCTTTAATTAACAGTTGCTCTTGGGGCTGGAAAACTACTGTTAAATATTCCGATCGCATTAAATAATAATTCAACTTCAATGTGTCTTACTTTGTCTTGTTAATAACGAGGATACTCAATAACAGACTAATGCAATAAGATGTTCTCCTTTGTATTCGACAATATCGATTATGAATTGTTAACTTATGGACTTTTTGCAAAGGAATGTTAAAGAAAATAGTACGATATGAATAACAGAGATATGAAAAATATAATTTCATTACATTATTACAGCCTATAACTGTTTCAATAGCAGGGATGATACGACACATTTTCGGTACTCTACAGGTGTCGAAGTATCGAGATGATATTATACCACGAAGCCTGGCAGGATCTAGGAGGTGAGGGAGGGGGGAAGCAGGGCTCTTTCCTTTGAAAATGCTAGTAACCAAGATGGAGGTAAATAAATATTGTAAAATTTTATATTTTACCTGTATTTTTCAAGAAATTTGTTAATAACCACTAAAAAAAAGGATAAAATATATACCGGAACGGCGTTCCGATTTATTTCCTCCCCTCCTTTCACTTGAATCCCTATCCTTTTATCCCTTCTTTTTTGGAGATACTGGTCTACAGTTATAGACCAATATCTTTCGAGATCACTGTCTTAATGGAAGAAATGCAATTATTTTAGTCATTCTCAAGCAATTTATCGTTGAAAATTCAATCGATTACTGTTTTTTTTTGCAATGCGTTTGAAAACTGAAAAAAAAAATGCATAACGGCTTCGTTAGTGGTGTGGTATGTGTTCTTGTGATCTGGTGAATCTGGTTTTATTCAGTGTAAAGATAAATGTAAACGTCGCTTTCACCCTGATTATATAGGCCCTTCTGATACTAAGTTCCGAAAAATGAGCCATGAACCTAAGTTAAAGTGGAATTGTCTAAAGTGTTTAGAAAACAGTTGTAGTATTAAGCCTAACAAGATGGCGACCAGTGTAATGGTAAGAGTTTCAGCTAAAGATACAGTGAACAGTGTGCATCAAAGATTGACAGATCAACTGGAGCTATAAATACGTCGACTGTAAAAAATATTGAATCCATGTGGCATTCTTAGTCAACTTGAAGAATATGATGTCAACTGTAAGGAGAAAAGTAAAGGTAAGAAAAATGATGACAATAGCACAGATCAAATATTTACCTTAAATGATACTGTCGTCTACTAAAGATAGTTTTCTGAGTACTTTAGGGTGCACCAAATTATTAATAATTTAGATCAGTTGTTCTCTTGCATACAGTCTGAGATATCTAGTAGATATGAATCTCTAAAAAAATTAATCATAAACCGTAAAAAATTCATTAAGCAAGTTATACTTGATGTTAAATATTATGTCGGATATAACTATGAAAGCCTTCAAGATTTTATAAAATCAGTTGAAGATGTGAAAAAAAATATCAGAGATATTAAAGAAGAGCACAAAAAATAGTTAGTGAACATATGAGTCTCAAACATGATATTGAATTGCTGAAGCTTGAATTGAATGAATTACACCAATATTCTAGGAACGCAAATCTGGAGTTAGTCGACATACCAGAAGAAAATTTGAAAATATCTCAAATATTGTACATAAAGTTACCGAAGTGATTAACGTTGAACCAAGAGACAGTTTTTCTCATATCTAAGAGAATTCCTACAGAAAATGAAAGAAAAAGTAGGCCAATAGTTGTAAAGTTGAAAAGTAGCGAAATTAAAAATTAATGGATAAGTAAAGCGAAGCAAGTAAGGGGCTTAATGCAAGTCTTATTAAGGAAAAATTCACGTTTTCACGGATATGTGTAAATGAACATATGACTCGTTACATGTAGAATTTATTCTAAAAGTTCAAGCAATTCAAGAAAGACCATAATTTTGAATTTGCATGGATCAGAGAGGGAAAATATTTTTAAGAACCAGGAAGTCGAGTGTGCAGAATTAGAAGCGAGAAAGACTAAGATAATCGAACATGGTTGACTGTGATATTATTCAGACTATTGAGGTGAAGAACCTGAATGAATTAAGTGATTTGAACAACGTCTTCGGAATAACAACTATCCTTCAATTGGTTTGTATTATTGTAATGTTAGAAGTTTTAGATAGCACTTAAATGAAATTTTGTTGCTTTTAAGTAATGTTCATTCAAATATTGATGCTATACTTTTCACAGAGATTTGGATTAAGGAAGAGGAAGTTTCTCTGTATCCAATATATAATTACACTACTTTTTTCTATTGCCAAAATTAAAATAAATCTGGAGGTGTTATTGCTTATGTAAAGAATGCAATAAATAATTGCGCTTCTACTGATATTAATATGAAAACAGCGAATATTTTAGGTATTTATGATGATTTAAATGATTTCTATATTATTGTAGTTTACAGCTCACATTATGTTACATTTCTGAATTCGTGGAAGAATTTAGACATGTTAAACAGGTAAAAAAAATAAAAATGTTTATATAGTAGCAGCTTTCAATATAGATATTTTAAGTAATACATCTAGCTAAAATGGTTACTTCAATATGATGTCTGAGTTTGGATTTATTTTTATCTTTGATGAAATGACAAGGTTTTCTAAAGATTATAACTCATGCTTAGATAACTTATTTATACGCCATTTTTAGTTACAAGTACTAAAGTAGCACTTCTTAACTACTCGTTTACTGATCATTTACCAATAGTATGTAAAATAGCGCTGAAAAGAATACAACTATTCAATTTCAAATAAAGAAACAAAGCTTCATTTAAATTATAGAAAGATTGAAAAACTTGCAAATCAATATAAATGGATTTCTACTGTTCGCGAGACTAATAATGTTAACATATTATGTGATAAGTTACAATATTTCATTCAAATATTAAATAAAATATCTAGTACCAAAAGGAAAGTTAAACCATTTAAAGGTATGAAATGTTGGATGACTGATGAACTGTTTCGATTAATTAATACAAAAGAAAAACTTTAAAAAATATTTTGGAAAAATCCTTATAATATTGAAAATGAATGCATATATAAAGATTATGATAAAGTGGTAAAAATGTAAGTAAAAATAGATAAAAATATATACTATAAAAATGGGTTTATCAAATGTGGTTCCAACTCAAAGAAACAATGGTCAATGGAAAAATATATTAATAGGTATGCATAAAAACAAAACTGTTCTAAATCTTTCAAATCAAACTAATTTGGTATATGAAATGAAGAGCATTTCATAAATTCAGTTAAAAATTTTGATGATACCAATAGTGACTTGATTGATAATAAGAATTATTCTAATATGATTAAGACTAATGATAGTTCAATATAAATATTTTGATTGCGATATAAATGAGTTAAAGTCAACAATAAATTCATTAAATGTTAATAAAAAAAAGCTAGCTACAATGGTAAATAATAATAGTAAATAATAAACAGTACCATTATTGAAAATTATATTTAATTATCACGGTGATTTATTGCTAAAAATTGTAAATATGCCATTTAAACCAGATATTTTTCCAAGTAGTCTTAAAAAATGCAATTGTAATACCAATTCCTAAGACAGGAGATATTAACTGTTTTTCTAACTATAGGCCTATATCAATTCTACTCATTTTTTCTAAGGAAATTGAGAAGATCGTGAAAAAAGAATTGCATTGTTTTTTTTTTCGAAAAATAAATTTTTTTTCAGATAATCTATTCGGATTTCTTACAAATAAAAATACAGAACAAGCTATTTTTAAATTTACAAATAAAAGTTTCTCACATGTGGATAGGGGAAACAATGCCATCGCTTTATTTATTGATGTTAGAAAAGCATTTGACACAGTTGACCATAAATTATTATTGTTTAAAATGCATAAAATTGAAATTAGAGGAAATACCTATGAGTGGATTAAATCTTATTTAAATAACAGAAATCAAGCAGTATTAATACACAATGTTCAGAGTAACTTTCAGTTTATAAATAAAAGTGTTCAACAGGGATCAGTTTTGGGACCATTATTATTCGTGATATTTGGAGACATTTTTGGATTTGTTGATGACAACTAACTTAATATATGGAGATAAAAATCTGCGAGAATTAAAAAATAATATCAAAGAGGATTTGTTTAGATTAAATACATGGTTAAATTAAATAAATTAACAATAAATATTACTAAAACTAAATTTATTAATTTTTAGTTAAAACGGAGCTTCTTTCAACAGTTAAATGTGTTTTATTTTGCTGTATGAAACAATTTTAATATTGTATCTGTGAAGCGTAGAAGAAGTACCTAGTTATAAATATCTTAATACTGTAGTTGATAATAATTTTAAATTGAAATCGCATATAACTTGTTTGGTTAAGAAATTAAGATTTATATTGTATAGACTTTTTTTGTAAAAAAATGGTTAATGGTTACTTTTTTATCGATTCTTTATTTTGCCTCGGTTCATTCTGCTATACAGTATGGAATCTGTGTCAGGGGGGGGGGGGGGGGCGTTATTTTACAAATATAAATCCTGTCATTAGACTTCAAAATAAAATAGTAAAATGCGCATTTAAAATAAGAGATCAAACGTTGTTGAATATTTATTAATATAATTGTCATCTAATATTCAGCAACTCTTTTGTATTCTAATACATACTATTTCTCTTTAATAACCCTGAATTTTTAAAGTAAAGGTAAAGTCATATTATTCTAAAATATCGGAAAGAATTTATGTTGTTCCGAAATTTAACATTATTTTCTGTCAAAAACAAATTTTCTATCTAGGTGGCAAAATGTTCAATTTATTACCAGATGATATCAGAAACCTAAACAATCAAATTGCATTTAAGCACAAACTTAGATAATTTTTAATTAAGAGAAATGATTTTGAATTTTTGTTCACTATAATAAATTAGAATTTTATTTTAGTATTTTCTGCTAATGTTGCCTGCTGATTTGTATACAATTTATTTAATTTCTTGGACAGGTTTGTTATACCCCTTGGTAATATTTAAGAGATACTAAAATTTTTGCTTTTAAATTTTTTCATTGTTTTTAACTTTATTTTGTTCTCGTAGTTTCCATTCAAACTTTAATGTAAATTTTTGAAGTAATGTTTCTATAAATGAATATGGAAATAGAGTTATTATTATTATTTCTAACCACAAAATCAATAAATTTTAATTTGTAAGTCAGAAGCAGAACTTAAATTTAAATCAATCTAAGTGAACTTTTGAAAAAGCATATGAATTCTAATTGGAACACTGTTTAAACACTTACTTGCTAGTTCTCTTTATCGTAGTGATATGAAGTACGTAACGACATTTCTCTGTGCAGTTTTCTGCATGATTGTATAACTAACTCCTCGTAAATTTCATTTCATTTTACATTTTCCGATGTGCTTCAAAACGGCAAAATCGGAAGAAACAATTTTGCAAACTCAGTCTCTTGCGAATATGAATTCGAAAAGCCGTGTGTTCGAATTTATTTGTTTCTACAAGAATCAAACAAATTCGCATAAAAAGTATTTTCTTTCTTTCCATTTAAGTAAAAGCATTCGTATTCAGTTCCTTGATATTTTGGAGGGAGTCGAAGTCCGGTGCCTTTTTCGCATATTAGGAAAAAAAAGTAAAAATAAAAAACATAAGATATGGAGAATCGAAAGTTATCGCAGTATTTGATGCCCGAGCCAAAATATAATCTCTAGCGTCATGTTGCTGGTTCTTCGAAGAAGCCTATTCCATTACGTTGATACGTAACTAACAACTGCTCCCATCACTCACTGGAAATGGTTATTATGATATCGCAAGCGACGCTGTTCCCTTCCTCTTTTTTAGGGCCTAGTCCTCAGAGAAGGTCTTTGACAACTGAGAGCTATTGTGTCACAGGCAACATACTGTAATACACGGTGACGATAAGACAGCATCATCTATACACTGTTTCTGTATCTTAGCTACTCTTGTTTCTAATCGACTAAGATAGATGGTTATCCGAGCTCGCATAAACATTATTTACTTATGATTTTTACCTGAATTTCTTAATGTTTACAGTAATTATAAAAACGATAATAGGGGGAGTATTTTTATACGTTGTTTAAAAGCTACTGTTATTCAAAAATGTAAATTACCCTAAACGCCACAGAGGTCTGACAAGAACCTGTTAATACGATAGGTGGTGAAAAAAATCTATGAGGAAGGAGAGACTCAGTAGAAAGACAACACAGAAAAAGTAATGTCCATAACTTGCCCGTGGGCCTGGTCCTTTTTATTAATAGTTAAAGACACTCCACTCGGACATCGGGATGGCCTTTATGTTAATAAGAAGCCTGCATGTAGAAAGAAATAAAGGGGGCTTTTTCATTATAGAACTTTTAGAGTTTCGGTGGTATTTTTCACTGTATTATAAACATAATTTTTAAGTTTCATAAATTTGTTTTTATCGATTTTATTTTGTTTAATCGAATTTTTCAATTGCGCAGAGATCCTTTATTATGCTTTATTATGCTTTAGTCCTTTTCCTGTTATTCCTTTATTATGCTTTAGTCCTTTTCCTGTTATTCCTTTATTATGCTTTAGTCCTTTTCCTGTTATTCCTTTATTATGCTTTAGTCCTTTTCCTGTTATTAACCTCAATGTGCTTCAAATCTTTTTTCCTGCTATTATTTTCGTTGTGATTTAGCACTATTCATGTTGTTTATTTTCCCATGTTATAAGTTACAGTTCTTTTCCCATGTCATAAGTTTCAGTTCTTTTCCCATGTCATAAGTTTCAGTTCTTTTCCCATGTCGTAAGTTTCAGTACTTTTCCAATGTCGTAAATTTCATTTCTTCTCCCTCTTTTCACGTCATGGTGTTTGCCTTTACTGTTGCCAATGTTATTCATCTCACTATGGTTCTATCATTTACCCTGTTGTTCATTTAAGTTTACAGTAATCTTACTGCTTTCAATCTCACTAGGTTTTTATTCCTATCCTTGCTATTTATCTCACTATAATTTAAGTTCTTTCCATGTGATTCATTCAAATAAATTTTAATTCTCTGACTGAACCTTGCATTCGTCTGAATTCAAAATTCTTATTTTTCCAAAATTTTAATGTTTTTCCCTTCTTGGTTTATTTTTTAATCTTGCTGTTTTTTCGAATTGTCATTAGCGTGAAACAGCAGACAAACTTTGCAATCATAGCCAAGACACTCTGCAATAGTAATCACCATTCTTTTTTCCCAAAACGAAACTATTCAATTCGGTTTTAGATTCTATTAACGAAGCAACTAATGAAATGCTCTGGAAACTGACACCGACATCGATAATAGTGAGATTTTATTATCACCCTCAGCACATACTTGTAATCATTAAGACTATTTGGACAGAAGCAATAACAGAAGACAACTGTCTTTATACTGAAAAACAGAGAACTGGACGAAATTCATTTCCCGAACCAGCGCTTTTTGGCGAAATAGCGGGTGTGGTAAACACAGCAATAAAATTCTGCACTAATTAACAAAAAGTCCAGTAATGAAAAAAAAAATTACTGCATTGCGAATTGAAGCAGTTATTGGGACGGAACATGACTTACATGTAATAGAAGCCATTTCGCAACAGGGCAGGGGGGGGGGGAGATTTCTGAAAGGGAAAGATAAAGAGACGCGTTCATTGGCTCCTCTAATTGCTGCTATTCCTTACTTCTCTTCTTAGATTAACAGAAGAAATTTTTCTTCTTCTTCTGTATCCAAAATTCTACAGCAGAGCATGTAACATCTTACTTTTGGTTCAGTTAGTTTAATTTTATGCTATTTGCACCCACATTTCAAATTTTATGTTCAAGTGCCTAAAAAGCGTTAAAAGAAGTAATAAAAATATCGAAGACGGAGTTTTAATGCTTTACTACTCTCCTAGCATGTGAGAGAATTAAGTTGAATTTCAAATTAGGGTGTCGATACTTAATTTCGATATATGAGGACATTTTGTATATCCTGGAAAAAAAAAAGATGTTATGTGATTTTTTTTTTACATTGCCGAACGAAATAGTACTAGGTTTATAGTTGCAAGATCTAAAACATATCATCAGACTGTCCCTTTTCATGTTTTCACCACAACTGTTGCTTAATTGTCTGCTGTATTTCTTTACATCAGAGTAAATTTGCACTAAGAATTTCGCAAATAAATTAAATTGAGAGCGAGTCAAGTAACATATTGGATATCGTCTTCGTTATTAAAGGCCAAAGGGTTCTAGAAGATGGTATATTATTTCTTATAACCAGAGTCATTATAATTCTCCCAGAGCAATAAATTCTAGACTCGAATTCTAGAATCCTAGAAACCGGGTCATGATCTTGAAAAATTAATCAGAGACGTTTCCTCTTTTTGCCGAATGTATTAAATCGTTCTAAAAAAGAGTGGTTAGCACGCTTGGCTACTGATCTAAGGGACCTGGGTTCGAGCCCCGGATTAGGCATGGATGTGTGTGTCGTTTTTCTGCTGAGGTCCTGCAATCCTCTCAGATCTCCTACTCATAAAATATATTAGTTATCACAAATATATTTTATGAGCAATTTCCATTTAAAATCTTGGTCTATATAAATCCCCAAATATTGAATTTTATTAACCTCTTCCACAATTGGACAGGAACATGCAGTTTGGTAAATGTTTAATTTATACTGACAGTTATAATAATATGTGTTAATGCATAAGTTATTTAACATTGCCTTCTCTGAACATATATTGCTTTTTTTTTCATTTGAGAAGAGTTTGTTTTTCGCAAACCAAGACTTTGCTATATTCTAGTCGTTTTCTCCACATCTAACTACCTCTTATGCCTGCATACTTGCGTTCATCAGAATGATATCGTCAGAAAATATAAACAAATTACCCTGAAAATTTATTACTGCTAAATCATTTATATAAATTGCGAATAAAAGTGACCCTAAAGCAGAACTCTGGCAACCTTCGTGTGTCACGTGACACGAAGGTTGCCAGATCACTAATTTCTAAAAAAGTCGTTGCCAGATATTTTTTCTGAATTCTGTAATCAACCATAGTGTTCGGATACTTTTTTGAGCGACTGTACCTAAGTAAGCGTTATTACTATGAGCACTAATCTTATTTGTAGAATTTTTATCTCTATATGGGGGATTTTATTTTTGTTCTAATTCCGTAATGATCAGCAATATTTTTATAGATTCTTAGATCTGTTTCAAAGTTCTTAATTTTATGAACCATATAATCAATTTGAGATTGTTGCAACCTTTGCATAAAGACTTGGCTAATAAAACCTGATACCTTCTGTTCCATACCACACTCCAATAAGAGATTCAAGTATTGGTCGCTACCATATTTGTCTACATTTTCAGTATCAATATTAAAATCGACAACCAAGAAAATATCATTTAGCTTTAAATTTAAGTCGAACCAATTTTTCAAATTTGATAGAAATTCTTTAACCTTTGTACTTGGTGATCTGTATAGAGCAATCAAGTTTAACCACAAAGCCATTAATTTCAATCTGTAGATGAATTACTTCCGCAGGTGAAATCGAAATATTTAGTTCAGAAACATTCAGCGCATGTCTATAGAAAAAAAAAGACCTTTGCCAGCGGAAATATTAACATCAATGGTGATTTCATCAAAACCAGCTAAATTAATATGTGAATTTTCCATAATATTAGTTGCGCTTTCTACTGCAATAATAACATTCAAATAATCAATAACGAATCGATATAAACAGAAAGAGGCCCTACTTTCTTTTAACAGATCTCACTTTAATATAGAATATGTCAAATTCGTTATCATTTTTCCTTATAAAAAATTTAGGATTAAACTTTTATATAGTATCAGGGCCACTCAAAGCTAAATAATTACTGATTAGTTCAATAACTTCTATAATTGTTTAAAAATGGGAAAAATACAATTTAAAAATGAAAATAAAAATATAAGGTAAATATTCAACAATATCAAACGCATTAATCCTAATCGGCTGAAGTTTTTCGCAGCGCGAATTTCCGTGACAATTTCCGCGAATTGCCGTATTTTAGAAATATTTCCGCAAAGTTTGATATTTTTTACAATTCAGTAAATTCTGATGGTTTTTTTCCCCTAAAATTCTGTTATTTATCAAGTTTTGAACATTTTGAAAATTAAAACAGTTATGATAAGTCATAGAACGGAATAACCAGTTTGAGAAACTTTTCACCTATTTCTTTGCCTTTTTTTTCTGAAATGCATGAAAGCATATGTTTTCAAAAACTGATGTATATGTATGGTTCTTGCTTCAATGGCCTTAACGTTTCCTCAATCTTTTCATTACCTTAACTTTTCCTCATCTACATGAATAACTAACTGTAAACTTCTCCCCACATTCGCTGCTTTGGTAGGTGAGAAAATTTCCTTCAAATCCCTTCTACATGATTTTCATTAATGGAGTAATTGAGTTCGGGAAATATGGAATTCAGTGTTGAAACTCCGCACTTCTCCAAAGTACTGCTGTTTACTGTAGCAATTATTAGAGGTGTAAACAAAATTAAATTATCGTGGTCTGTTGTCACAGCTTCTGTTACCGATAACGTTTCGAACATGTTCAAAGCATGGGAATGACAGTCTTAAAGTAGTTTCTTTTAAATGCAGTTCATGTCAAGTGTAATGCTCATTATATGAATTTTGTTGGTGAGATATGACAACAAAAATTAAAAACTGTTGATGCTTTGATTGCAGCGGTTAAACTCGGATTCACCATTTGCCCAGCACGTAAAATTCGTTTTAAGGTGTTTGTTTCTTCAAGAAAAAGGAGAGAAACCTAACAAAGTGCAGTTCCCTTTCAAATAAGGTAGAACATTTGGTTCCAAGTTGTACTCTGTCGTTGCGATCCTATAGAAGATTATAATGAGTTTTCGAACAGAAAATAGGAAACAGCTGTAGCAGTATATTAAAAGATATTAGATATCTTTCTTATCTGTAAAAAACGCACTCCTTTCATGTTCGGAAAAAAATTGGCAATATTTCAATGGTTCAGAAAATGCAGTTTTTTGTAAACTTGTAACAGCTTTTTTTTTAAAAGCATGTCGAATTTTCGATTCAATTTAACTAAAGCGCTTAAAATATTTCTGCAAATGATGTTGATAATATAATTTCGAACAGTATGTCCATGCTCGAAAACGTCAACACGTAAAAGTCGCATAGGAATTCTGGGAAAAAAACAGTTAACGAATTGAATGACACCGAGAATTTAAGTTCTTTCTGGTTGTTTCGAAAAAGAACGATTTACCAGGTTATTCTATATTTATGTCTCAATGAACAGTGTTAATTCTGAGCGATCTCTTTCTAAATACAAAGGGGTTATGCGAGATTATCGCCACAGTATAAAAGAGGGCAATATCTCTACGTAAAATACATTGTATCAGAATTCATCGTTGATGCTTAAATATGCAACTTGCGAGTTCAACTTAAATAAATCCAAAAATTAAAAATTAATTTTTGTTCTGTTTTAGCAGTTGTATGTATTTTACTATCATTATATTGTTTATGTAGACGCCATTGATGTGCAATTTTTTATGACTTTTGAACATAAATAATGCACGAATTTCGCAATTTTTTCTTGAGAAATTGCCGCGAATTTTGACGTTTTTAAGAGCGAATTTCACCTTTATTTCCCGCGAAAGATTTACAGCCATAATCATAGGTCAATGATCTGTCGATCATTTCTCAATCCACCTACGATTTTCAATCAACTGTAGAAGAATTAATTGCGCAGTCTCGTAGTCTTCCCATTTGCCCTCATACCAGGCCATTAGATATAATGTACACTGCTCTTCCAAAATATTAGTGAAATTTCTAGTTCTATTGTATTGAATCTAACTTCTAGGTCCCATAACTTCTAAAAAATTTATTTAATGGAAAAATGTTACTTAAGATTAATTAAAAATCTTAAATAAACTATATTTAAATCACGATTTTTTTTAGAAATATTCATTCAGTATTTAAAGATTTTTGAAAGCTAGAATATTTCACAACAATAATGAGTCATGACTTTATTTCAAAAATTTAAAAAAATTAATAAAACTTAAATAACAATTATTGTTTCAAATCATTTAGTAAAATTAATATACATTTTGGAAATTTGTGTAAGGATTGTTTCAATAGTAAACAAATATTAATGATTTTTTATGAAGTGAGATATTTCATTTTTAGATTGTTAAATTTCTTCCATTTTTCAGAATTTGAAGAATTTGATGTTAGAATCCCATTGATATAAGATGTCCATAGTTATAAGTTTTCTAATAGTTTGGTAAAATGGTTTATATATATATAGATAAATTTATGCAAAAATATAACAGATTCCACTCCCCTCTCTCTATATATGTACAAATACTTATAAAGAGACGAAAATATCCCCATGCTCTGTTAATATGAAATGAAATTACAAATTCACTAATTTATTAAATAAGCATTTTACGAAAAAAGGGGCCGAGAAGGAAAAATTATATTAATTATATGATTAAATTCTATTTTCAACAATATTCTTCCGGTATTTAAGGAGCTGGAATATTTAATGATAGCAATACCAAACCTAAGAAAGTTATGCGAAATTTATGAATATAGAAAATAATTTTTTACACAGACTATAAAATGCGCACTTACTTCATTAAATGAATTGAAAAAATACTTAGATGTTTTTAAGTTTTAATTGGTTACCGAGGGAAATTCTTACGACTGCCATTTCAGTTTTCAAACTTGCTTATTTTCGCAAATACTTTGGACTGAGTAGTAAATATTGCTGAAAAATGAAATTTGGATAAAGTTGATCGGGATCTTTAATTTATTTGGAATCACATTTTTTCCACAAATAATTTTTGTAAGAAAATACGACGCGAAACTTTTAATACAATCTTCATCGAAATAACACCCATCTCTTTCCACTTTCTCTTGTTCAATCATTGTATATGAGTAGTTAATGAAGAAAGGGAACAAGACCATAAGAAATCAGACAGTAGCAATAATAAAGCCCATTCGTAACGAAGATTATTTTCAGATATTAAATCAGTATTCCTTCATGTGTGTTTACATGGTAGACATTTGCATATCCACCTGATTTTACAGTGGAGAGAGTGCTTCGAAAATTTTATTTTTTGTACACTGAAGGAATTAATTCAGAACTTGTTTTCGAAATCCGTTCTCTGAAAGATTATCAGTTTTTGATCATCAGCAATTTTTTATGATTATGTTTTGTTGGTTGCAATGTAATATCAATTAAAATTGTTTTGCCTCAAGCAATTATTCCTTGAAATGCAGAAAGGAAACATGTTCTTTTTAAATTCTGAAATTAATTGAAGCTGAATGGAAATTTTGAATCACTATTTTTTCTTCTGAATTGCTAATGATAAATTTTATCATAATTTGAATTATATTCTTCTAAACCATAAAAATGGTCAAAATCTGTTCTTTAGAATGGAAAAACATCAAATTGTCTAACGTTTACTGTCCCTTCTGTGAAACCGAACTCATTCACTTTCTGCACTTAGAGGTTCATGTACACTGTCTGGTGAAATAATTATTAACACCTGCCTAATACTTCGCCTCATGTATCAGGCTACAGTTCTCTCAAAGTGTTCAGTTATCTACTTCTAGTTGCCGTTGAATGGGTTTTGAAGTACTGTTAGCAGTCATCTCTCTGAGGTGATGAGCTGTAGCAGCTCTGTTTGACATATACTTCGTGCCAAAAAACGCGTGTCCTTGTCTGTCAGAGCTTTATTTCCCTACTGCATATGCCAAGATTAGTGGATGTTCCTGAGACCGTTGCCATTATCCATACATTTAGGATATTGTGCCTCGTAATTTTCGCTGAGGTTCATCACCTCCGTTACGGATATTCCTACCCATCGCGCTCCAACGATCCCTTAGTCAGATCAGCCTTTTGAACCACGTCGCACTTAATTTTTATTTCCACCATGCCTTCAGGGATTTTATAGGACATAGTAGTGACGTAGAATACTTACCTCAGTAAGAAATGTTGCACACATTAGCACATTCCATGGTACTTCGTGCATGATGTAGTGTTCATAATAATTTTTCCTGGGAGTGTATATATATATTGCTCTGATTCAGCTTATCCATGCAAACCAACTGCAATACGTTTTTTTCCTTTCGTCTCTGAATGGCTCTTGAAACATTTATTTCGTTTAATTCATTCCCTATTGACCAAATGGATTTTATGTCCCAAATACCAGACATTTTAAGAACTGTTCAACCCATTAGCTAAACGAAAGGTAACTTACGAATATAAAAATCTTCACAAACGTCAATCGTATAATTGGAGTGCAGAGTTGTAATTAAAGGATGCATTTTTGCATTGTTATGACAGAAAGTAACTGAGTCACGATTGCCACATGGAAATGGAACGCGTGTCTTAATGATAACAACGAAACAGTCTATTTCGTCATCTGTAATTGTAGAACCAACGCTTCTCTCTTCGCCATTTTCGCATCTTCGCGTGAGTTATTATATCGAACGTTGTAACAATGTCAAAGAAAAAAGTGAAATGCAATTTGTGGGGGGAAATCAATGTTTCTGTTTTGTTATATTTAGCTTTAGTTTTATTGCTGTCATTGGATTTCCCATTATTCTTCATTTCTCAATCGTCGCTGCGTAAATCAGAATTCGCCGTTGTTAAAAGAAAATCGGAATCGAAATGTAATTTGGCAAAGAAATAAGTGCTTTATGTCGTCAGGTTTTCTTTCCCTTGCTTTGTGCCCTGTTCGTTTTGTTTCTCTGATTATAGTTAATGTCGTTCCAAACTGACCTTTCAAGCCAATGGTAGTGGAAAACATAATGGGTAAGGTCCATCGAAAGAGCAGAGACGATTACCATGGACAAAGTATAGGTAACGGAGAAGTTTATGACTGAATTTTACGCATTTTAAAGAATTTGGAGCATTATTGAGATTCGATTTATATACGGAAGTATTTAGAGTTAAGTAAATCTCTAAACCTCTGGAAATCATCGCCAGAAAGCAAAATATCGACCTTTCCCATTAGCTGCGTCTGTCAGAATCCTTGAGCCTCGGTAAAGTGGCAAGTAATTATAGGTCATCGTGGTATCAAGATTCAGCGTGCAGAGCATGCATCGATCAAACCTAATTACTGATTGTGTCGTGAAGAGAATATATATTTTATAGGTTTCACATTACTTAAGTGGTTGCCCGTAATATTTACATTTATTCCTAATATCTCTTCCTACAAGATGATGGTCGTAGCATTCACAGGGATGGTCCAAGAGTTGAGTGTTATTTCCGAAGATAAGTTTAATTCATTTTTAAATTGTTTGTTGGTTTCTGTGAAAAATTCATGTTCTCTCATGGCTGCTATTCACTTTATCAAGCCTAGAAAGTTCAGTTCTGCATTTAAGGTTTCGGATACACAGGCGAAAATTGTTCTGCTCTGTATAGTTTAGAATTTATTGAGAAATATCAAGGGATACATCAGATCAGTTAGCAAGGAAATTACGTCCACTTTCGAATGTTTATTTGAAATAAGACTAGAAGAGGATCTGGAAAGATAACGCATAAACGTATTAAACTGATGCAATGTTTTCGCACTTATTAATAAAAGTATTAAACTGACGCAATATTTAGATAGATAGTTTTATTATTTTCCCAAATGTACAATGTATAATTCATATGTCATTATGCTATTATTCAATTTTTATATGAATGTATTATAATTAATAATATTAATTATAATAATAAAATTATAATAATAATATAATAATAATATAATACTAATTAAATTTAAATAATATTAATTAAAACAATTAATTGTAATTTCTGCGAATGTGTTTGTTTCAGTGAATCGGATGTGTGTGTGTGTGTATATGTTTTCATGTTTGTTTCTATGAATCGTGTGTGAACATGATATCTGTCAGTTGCTCGTTACAAAAAGAAGCTAACACCAGATTGGCATTATAGCTCTATTAGGAATTTCCAAATCTCATCGAAAAGTCACTAAACAGAAAGATGTACTCCAATGTCATTATTTTACCTTTCTCGATTCAGTTAGGTAGACCTCAATGAAACAGATTATACACTAAGAAATCACAATGACGACCAATCAGATGTAGAACAGAAATTAGTCTTCTACAATTGGGTTTTTAATATCACTACGAATTAGATCTCGACCAATGGCAGGCTATTGCCAGATGACATCAAACGTTTTAGGTATAAGTAGTACACTTGATGTGTGAAAAGACATAGTTTTGCAGTACTGAAGTGTTAACGATGGCCTGTGTTCAGCCAGAAAGTGATCTCACCGTGGAACGGTTTACTATTAGAGATGGGCTACCCGATAGGTTCTGACTTGTTGGTGAAGATTTGCAAGAACGTTCCCGAAGTGCACATAGGTTTGTTTCAGAAGTGCAGTGACATTCCGTTTAGACCCATAAAGGCTTCGGTTATATTATCCGAAGAACAGTGGTATGGACTGGCTTCTACACTCACCTATACCTATACACTCGCCTTCGAGTATGAACTGAATGGCATGGCGGTGTTCAAGGGTAAAAAAAAGGGGCGGTCATTGAAAAAGGTGTTGTGTGTGACGACGGTACTTCAATGATTTCTTCGGTACATCTCAGCATCAAACAATGGACGTGGTTAAAAGATTCCCTCAACTCCATCACCTGCAGCTTGTTGGCTCTGAAGTTTGAAGGTTTTTCTAAGGCCGTAAGGGATGTCGAATTAACAACAGACCATACTCCAAGACTACCTAATGTTGAATTGCATGATCAGAGAGCAAAGCTAAGTTTCAGAAAAACATTAAACACACTCGCCAGAAAAGAACTTTTTCAGATTCTACGTACGAACTGCATTGGGTGTGAAGTAGATCACCCAAGACAGCTTCGCCATTCGTGTCTTGCCATATTCGATGAATCAGTTGATGCCCATTTTGCAGAAGCCGTGAGAAACATTCATTTAAGCGATATCGCTAAACTTTTTATCGAAGAGGCAGGAGTTGAAGATAATTATTACTACATGTCTGAATGGAACTTTCCTATGTTACTAAACGAAGTGTACGACGAACTGGTACGCGCCTCTGAATATGTGCTAAATAAATGCTAATAGTGTTACTAAATAGTGTTCTATATCTGACTGGTCGTCATTGTGATTTCAATTAAAATGGTGTGTTCGTGTAACTTTTATTACGATCTTGAATCCTTCAATCTCTGCTTCGAAAAAAATAAATTCTTTTTTAAGTAGTCGATAATTGTAACCTTCCTGAAGATAGTGTATGAATAAAAGATTTTTCCTGCAAAGCTGTTTTATTGACTATTCGTTAACTGAATCGAGAAAGGTAAAAGAAAGACTATCTGAAAACTGTATAAAATATTGGAGAGGGAAAATACATCTTTCTGTTTAGTGACTTTTCGATGAGATTTGAAAATTCCTAATAGAGCTATAATGACAATCTGTTGAGGTTTGTAAAGTGTTAGCTTCTTTTTGTAACGAGTAACTGGCAGATAACATGTTTATTCTTGAACACACGATTCATAGAAACAAAATGAACACCCACACACGCACACGTCCGATTCAGAGAAACAAACACATTCACAGAAACAAACATGAACACATTCACAGAAAGGCAATTTCTTTCAAATTCAAAATTCACAGGTTAGGCAAAGGAGTTTGCAACCTCCTTTAAGCAGCATATTGTACAGAGAGAGAGAGACTCCATTGGTTTGGCCCTGTTGCCCGTATGAATAATTATAGATTGGTGAATAGGGTTATGAACAGTTTGCCTAAAGGACTTTGGGGCGGGGGTGGCTCAGTCGGTAGCGCGCCAGGCTCGTAATCTGTAGTTCCCAGGTTCGAGTCCCAGCTGGGTCAGCGTTGAGATTTATCTCCGCAATATTCCCCGCCCTGCCCACGGTCAGTAGGGGACACCGATGGGCTTGGAAAGGCCGCCGTCCGTCGGATGGGACGTTAAGCCGTGGCCCCGTGTGTGGGAGAGCAATACCCTCTGCACGTTAAAGAACACGCTGGATGGCCTTGACGGGAGGCTACCATCTGTCTCCCAACAGCTGTTCCAGTGGGTCCCCTCCCCCAACCTTCTCTGAGCCTTCGGGGTCCATGTGACCTGGCCATTTAGCCCATGGTGTGCAAAAAAGTTCCGCTCAGAGGTAAAACAACCCAACCCAACCTAAAGGACTCTGAAAGAGGGGAGACCTAGTATGCGGTGGGCAGACAATGTCAAACAGGACCTTATTAGAATTGGTTTCCAGTAGCCAGATGTAGTAGATGTAGCTCAAAACAGACTTGCTTGGAGAACTAAATTGCATGGTCTGGTTGGCTCTCCGTAGCCCTTGTCTGCTTGAGATGATGATGATGATGTTCATGCTATTGCATTAATTTATAAACAGACAAACTTTCCTTTTCATACGTTAGGAGATGAAAGATGTAGGTCCTAATATGTGCATCTATTGATTGCATATAAGAATCTTACACTGATTTTGAACTCACTATCTTTAAAAATAAATATGGCTTTAAGCAACTATTTGTCATAACGGTTATAGAATCCTTTCATACGACACAGTAGAAGGGGTGAGAGGAAGTCGGGATCTTAGCAGGAAATCAACACAAACGTCCATTTCTTACTATGGATCTCAAACCTTGGCTTTGTTAGATCAGAAGACAAATGTGTTAACCAATTGTCTGTGGGATAAATCTTTTAATCTGTTGGTTATCATAACTTATAGCTGCTTCGTGGGTAAAGTACTGAAGAGTATCCATTTCATCTCTTTCCAGGTTAGTGTGACGAATTCATTGTAAAGATATTTGGAAAAATAATAATCTGTCTCAGATGATGCTTGCAATTTTACCTTTTTCGACAAATGGTGCGATGAAAATAAATATGCATGTGTGAAAGATGAATCAGTGTTTCAGCAAGTTACTTTAATTATCTTGTGAGATGTGTGATAGTGGTATGAGAGAAAGCAAAGAATACATAATGAGAGCTTTATGAATCTGTGGAGATACATGCATCTGAAGATTAAGATATATAATTTTTTATCCCTACGATTGTATGGTAGTGAAACTTTAATAAGGAAACTTGTAATCATGTTGTCTTTAATTCTAAATGCTTACACATCTGAACCAAATAGGTAGTTTGTCTGTGTAATGATGAGTCATTAACGTCTGATGCGTAGTATCTTTTGTAGATAGACACTTTGATGAGTACATTTAGCGAATAAGATGTTAGAAAAAGAGAAAGTCCTTGATTGAATATGTAAAACATCCCATGTGATCCTGACAGAATTAGACATCTACATCAGAATTAACTCAGAAGATTGTGTGGAGAATTAAACTTTACAATTCATATTTGATAGTTAAGTGAATCATTTCTCAAGCATCGAGGTTTCTCAATTTATGATAGTATAGAGAAAACAAGCGAGGAAGGCAATCCCTCTCTATATTATCACACTATGTTGTCAACCCTCAAGTTCAGTACATTACGTTTCACATATTTTTTTTATCAATCAGATCAGTCCATTTACGGTTTTAATGACTTTTTAGTTCAAATCTTTATTGTCTATGGGAAATGCATGAACTAGGTATTTTTTTAGCAAAGTGCATGGTCATATCGCTACTGTGAGAAAGATGTTGCCCTGGTTATTGGTTGAACAATATAAGAGGACCTTGTAAAATCAGCTGACCGCATGGAGACGCTGTAAACTGCTGTGTACTTAACCCCCCAAAAGATCCGGAGACAGCATACAGGGAGTTTCTGTTGACCAATAAAGTGCAACATTTCGACATGTAACAGTAATTATTTAACTTATTCATTAAGGCATCCTCGAGGAAGATAAAACTCACTGAGCAGACCGCTCTTCCTGTAAGCAAATGATTTAGATAAACAGTAGCATATCTGTTTTTCGCATCGTAGGACTGTTCCATAGGGCAACGCGTGAGTTGACCAGTGACCTTTGAGTTATCACCGGTTACCTGTTGCTGCACGCGCATATCATTTCTTTCAGATAAGCGAGAATAATAGCAGAAGCTTTTGGTACTTGTAATAGAGACGATGTTGAGAAGTAGGAGTGTAGGGAATTTTAGAAGGGCATTTCTGGGATTTTTCACACTCGTAGTTTGTAAAGGTATTTTTCTGCCACTTAGTACGCTCTACATGAGAACATCGATTTTTTGTGACAAAAGTGCAGAATTCTTTTACTGAGGCTCTATCAGAACATATATGTCAGAGCATAGTTAGGCGGATTTTTATGTTGGCAAAGAAGCTTTCTCATTTCGATGGATTAGCCCAGGTATGTTGAGAGGGTACGTTCGAGTGAGACTTATGTATTATTTTTTATAGTAGGTTAGTGTATTTGTTAATGTCCCCTACTCTTTCACTCATGTTGGAACCAAAGTTTTTTACGCACCGTAAGCGGAAACGGAAGCGGAAACGTGTGAATTCTACTTTTAGCATGGCTTACTTTCTATAGCATTCTGCTGTGTAGTCTTTACAGAATTTACCCTATGAAAACAACTGACCTTGTAAAGTGTGTACTAATGCCGCAACGCGAATTTCATCAGCGTCATCACGTTCGCCGGTAAATGGTGGAAAAGACGATTTTTAAAAACGGTCAGAGTGTTTGTAGATTTTTAAAACATGATTACTCCCATAGCTGACTTTTCTTCGGGAGGAAGAAATTGTTATCGACTGTTACTGAGGATACAGCGGTAATAAGTATTAGGAATAAAACCCTGTCGCGTAACGGATATACTTACGGAGAGTAATTAATTGAGACATGGCAGATTTAACGTAAAACCACTTTCCAAAACAAGTCCTGACACGGAAACACAGATATCTGACGGTATCATCCTTCAACCCGATGGAGACTAAATAATAGAGACGCAACACTTGGAGGTTTAGGGGCTCGAAGGGAAATTCTTCCAACAGGGTAAAGAAATATCTGACCTATCATAAATGGAATGTTTCGATAAGAGGATGGAAAACATTGTTTCCATATCCTGCGATGGCCTGAAACGAAAGGAGATTGAAATGAGGTAGATAATATGGGTTTAGTCAGAGGGGCTGCCATCCGTCTCTGAACTTGGAAAAATTTCGAGTCCAAAAACTACGATCAAGAGTGCCAGTGGGTTTTTCATGTTGTAAGACACCGTGCCTGATATGGAAGCAAAGGGATCGATAGCGCATGGGGTGATCCAAGATACATCTGTCAATAAAGCCCTTGTGATTCCCCGTTTGGAATAATATTTTTAAATTTCGCAGGACTTTTCAGATTGTAAAACCATCCGTCAGTAAAACGTGGTCGTGGGGTGAGGTTCTGCACGCTTGTTGTGTGTTCTAAAGAGGGTCTGTTATGTCGCCCATACAGGTCACCAGCCATATTACCCCTCAATATTTTTCATAATTACGAATAATTTGTTTTTAAATCAGAATTTTTCGCCGTTTTCCTTTTATTAATATTTTTTATTAATTTTTTTATTTTTACCCAATAGCATTTTTTTATTTTCTGTGGGACAGTCTTTTAAAACAGTTACTGTGGGATAGTCCTTATTTTAGTGAAGATCGAATTCCCAAAATATGGGACCTTATAATTATTTTTGAGGATTGCATCAGCCATTCTGAACGTTGTCACAGAAAGTTTAATTTTGTAATTATTTAGAGGATTGCATCAGATATTCTGATCGTTGCCACCATAAAATTTAGTGGACTTGGAAAATTTCAGATGAGGATAGAAACTAAAGTGACAGGAGTTTGTGATCGGGGAAGTTTAGTAAAGGGGTTTTTTAATAAAGGGGAGATAATTTTAATAAAGGGGGACGTGAATTTTGATAAGGGGGAGCGAATTTTTCATAGAGGGTTTTTTAATGAGAGGAAGTCAAAAATTGGGAAATTTTCGATTGAAATAGAGGGCTTTTTCTAAAAATAGTACTCGTCATATACACTAAAGGGCGTCACGGGTTTTTAATAAAGGGGGAGGAATTTTGATAAGGGGTTTTTTAATGAGGGGGGAGTCAAAAAATTGGAAAAATTACATCTAAAATTGGTTTTTTTTGTAAAAATAGTACTCATCATATACACTAGATGGCGCCACGATCTTTTAATAAAGGAGGAAGAATTTTGATGGGGGGGGGGGGGGGGGTTAATGAGGTGGAGTCAAAATTTGGAAAAATCACGTCTAAAATTGAGGGTTTTTCTAAAAACAGTACTCAACATATACACTAGATGGCGCCAGGGGTTTTTCATAAACGGGGAGGAATTGTTAATAAGGGAGTTTAATAAAGGGGATTAATTAATTTTAATTAATTATTAATTATGAATAATTAAATTATGAATATTAATAAGGGGGCTTGGTCAGTGATGTCATAAGGTGGAAAGCACTGTGCAAAGGTGGGGTGACTATTCTGCGACTAAACTACTAGTGTTTCCATAATCTTTTGTTCCAGGTTCAATTCCAAACTGGGCCTGAGTTGAGAATTTTCTCTGTTAAACTCTTTTCATTCTTGATAAGAAAAGGGACGTTATTTGAATGGAAAGGTCATCGTACATCTAATTGGATACTATACAGTTGCATCATGTGCAGGGAGAGCCATATCCTGTACACGCTAAACATACCGTTAATGATTAACTTGTTAACCAGTTAATGACCTTACAGGCCCAATATGCTAGCTGATAGAGTCTATAAGGCTATATATGCTGGCCCAATATACAGCTGATAAAAGACTATCGGTCTCTTATCAACTGTATATCAACCAATGGATCACTTTCTCCAATCTTCACTGAGCCTTTGGGCTCTTTGTAACCTGACCATTTTGCCCATTGTGTGCAAAAATTGCCTCTCAGGGGTAAAATAACCCAACAACTCCATATTCTTTAAATACTATTAAACTAGCTTTGTAGAAAATTTAAATTTTCAGAATTTTGGTAAGATCTTCCATTTCTTCACAGGGGAAGTTTTCGTACAATAAAGTGTATTATTCAATTTAGACAGTTTTGAATGTGGTTTCAAATACGTAGTTTTGAATATAGTTCATGCTAAGTTCTAACACTTTTGCCAAAAACGACAAACTGGAAGTATACAGAACAAAAACTGGAGGATAGTTTATTTACCTGAGAGTATTTGACCATTTCTGATCTCAGTTCAAATAAGTAATTTATAACAATTTTGTGCTTTATGCCAAAACGAATAAAAACAGCAGAGTTATCTGTTAGGAAAACATTTCACTGCAACCTTTGAACAGGAAACAAAAATGGTGAACTTTGCAATCTATGGAAGTTTTTTTATACCTTTATATGACCTGCATCGTTTTTATGTCAAACAAATACTAGCTTATTTTATCCCAATTTGCATTTGTCACCATTATAATTATTCGCCTCTGCTTCCTTTTCCTGTTTCTAATTCAAGATCAGATTGCAACATACCTTGGTCAACTGGATTCTCTGTGGCTCTAGTGTTGTTGCAATCAATTCCAATTAACTAACTTGCTTTTTTTTTTCTTTCCTTCAGAAGGGAAGTTTTATTTTCGATTCTGCTTTTGTAAAGTCTTCATTTCTAGCTGATTTTTTTCGAAACAAAGTTTTTCTCTTTAGATCTTGTTACACGGTCCATTGCTTCTCGTTTACGACAAATAGGCTGTGATCTAATAGAATAAGATTGTGGTTTCATAGTGCACCAAATACAAGGAAACGCAATCAATGTATTAAAAGAAAAGTGCGGATGAAATTGAATTCGGTTGTTAGGAATTAATTAAACTATTCAAACACGCTAGCCTGTGGGAAAAGTCGATCTACAAACGGAATCAAGATTAAAGTTAGAGTTCGACACAATTCCAGATAATTTCGTTTGTTCAAGTTGTAAATTCTAAATGAGCATTTGCTTCATAAAAATTTCTCTCGTTTTCCCGTTTTTGAAGTTTTCGCAGAAGAGTTGATTTAACCTTCCACCAACTAACTTAAAAGTAGTCCCAATGTGCATTGTTGAATTGGAAAATTTTTCTAAGATTAAATAAACACGTGATTAATTCCAAATATTTATGAACGAGTTTTCAAATTTCAAAAGAGCACTGCAAAAGTTTAAGTTTATTTTATTTAACAACACGTTCATATGCATCTATGTTACATCTGCTATTACATTTGATTTAAATATTACAAAGATCTTTAAAAATTAAGAGAGAAACAGAAATTCTAAGCACTAACGTTGCAATTACTCCCATTCGAGAAAGTACTCGTATGTGGGATGAATACAAATGCTTTAAAACGCAATCTAGAATGTGACCGTAATATTTATTAAAATAATAACATAATTTAAAAGAAATCAAATGTTAAAATAACTTTTAATTTTGGAACCATCAAAAATCCAATTCCTCACACTGTTCACACTGACCAAATGTTTTACATAAGTAGGGACAATATTATACACTTTATTTGAAGAATAAATGAAATGTTTCGTATAAATATTATTTTTATCAAATACCTTAGTTAATAAAAATCTTTAGATAACCTTGTATTTGTTGTAAAGCTTCTAATATTTTGCATTATCCAGTTTTGTCTCACATGTTTTATGATTCTAAAAGCAAATAATTTGTGTATTTGCATGAAGCCAAATATTTTATAATTTCTTTTATGCTATCTCTCTTTTCTTATTAAGTAGACTTCTAATAAGATTATTTTGGGCACGCTGCAATGGTTCTACGTACTTGTCATAAGTTTCTACCCTAAGTTAAAATACCAGAATTTAAGTAGGATTTAGTCCAAGCATTATAAATTAGTTTTAACAGAGATAAATCAACAAATTTTCTAATGTAGTAAATTCTTGGAATTATAGCATTTATTTCTTAATAATAAGGTTAATGTGTAAATTCTAAGTCATTTTTCACCCAAATTTATTCCGAAATATCAATTGCTTTTGAATCCTTCAATACACTCATATGTACAATTCAAGCTGGAACAGATATTACTATTATCGATAATATTTCCCTGACCAAAATAATGATAATCATTAGTCTAAGTCTAGCACTGATATATTTTTTTAACGTTTAAAGCAAATTTATTATTTATAAACCAGTTTCTAAGTGCAATTAAAGCGGAAATTATTGCGTTAAGTAATTTTTCTGTTCCCGAATATACAATAGCTGCACCATCTTCAAATACTATAATTTTCCCGTTGAGTGTTAAATTACAGCTATCATTAATGTATAACAAAAACAGTATCGGACTTAACGTTGATCACTGCGGTACTTTATATCTAAGGTCAGTTCTTCACTTATCCGCTTATGAATTTTTACTTTCTGCTTTCTTCCGATTAAATAACTTAAAAACCAGGAAAGTACTTTTTCCCTCTAAATCCCGCATTTTCAATTTTGTATAGCAAAATTTCATTTGAAACCGAATCAAATGGCTTTCTGATATCCAGAAATAAGATTACAATTTTAATGCGACCATTAAAAATAGTTTAAAAAAAATATAAAAAATAGGTACTACAGTTTTAGTACCTATTTTTTGTTTCCGAACCCGAAATGATTTACAGAAAAGAAATAATTTTTATTCAAAAAATTTGCCATTTTTCTGTTAAAATTTAGAATTAACTGAGGGTAACGATATAGGTCTGTATTTTTCTATTAAATCTGTTTCACTTCTCTCATAAATCGGTATCACTATAGCTGTCTATAAAATTTCAGGAAAGATTGCTTTTTCTAACGAATAGTTTATTGGATAGAATAGTACATGTCTAATTTCCTGATATTTTGTTTTATAATTTGAAATGCACTTCCATCATTCCCCTCTGACATCAGCAATTTATCTTTCAAAAATATAATCACAGAAAAATGTGCTCTGAACAGGTACAAATGAATTGACAGTCACTATGTTCTGAATCCTCTCTTGCATCATTGAGCTAATGATTTCAGTGTAATATCGATTTATTCTATTCACCAACCGATTAGCATCTAGAGCTATAGAATATGTTTCATTGTTATCAGTAATTTCAGTAGGTAACGTTTTATTGGTGGTCCCTGTAGCAAATAGTTTCTGAATTGTTCTCCAATTTTCCCTGAATCACCACAGTTGTTCAGAAATAAGTTGTTTTATAATAAGTTGTTTTATAATATATATTATATATATTATATATATATTATTTATTATATTTTTATAATAAGTACTTTTTGCTATTCGAATAAAGGAGGTCAATTTATTTTTATGATTTATATTCATTTATTTCTTGTTTTGGCATTTTATTCGATTTATACTTTTTACTCATACATATCCTGTTATTCAGAGAAATAATAAGACCATTGGGTAACCCATGGTTTGATTTTTTTTTTTGTTTTTTGCAAATAATCCTAATTTTGGATTCCTAAATATAACTACTGCAATATGTGTATAAATTGTTTAAATGCTTCATGAACATTTAATTTCCTTAAAAATTTCAAATTTCATTGTCCTGTTTGCTTCAATGTAGTAAAATTAACTGGATTTCTTTCATAAGTTTGAATTTTTGGTGTTTGTTTTGCAATTATCCCCACATCTACAGTAACATCAATAAAAAAAAGTGATCTGCAAGCATTAATTTAACAATATAGGTTTTTAAACATTTAATTTTAACATTTCTGACAAACACATGATCCAAGCAAGTACCTGTTTCATATCTAGTGACAGCCTCATGTCAACTGTATTGGATTCTATATCTGCAATCTGCAACCTATATGTAACTTATATGTTTTCAGGCTCAATACAACGTTCTTATCATCGTCACAGCAGGCATCAAAATCATCAGACATCATATTACATATCATAGTAATATCACTATGTTTACCTAATGAACAAGACAAACAAACATGTTAAATATACACTCATAAGGTTTCAAAATCATCTAAATTTCTAAATCTAATTGATTCAGCATCCTCATATTTCCTCACCTAGGATTTGGAATCTCTAACCCATGTGAATGTGTATTCTTTTTACCTTGGCTTGATTTTTACTTCATACAGTAATTCTTCATAAAATTCTCAGCTGTCAGGTGATCATTGGTGAAATTTTCCTTTGCTGAAAGTTGTCATTTATTTCGGCAATTTTTAGTTGTTTTTGCGATATTTCATTTTCTGTTCCAAACTTCTTTCATTTTTCTCGAGGTGAACTAGACTACAATAGGTTTAATTCCATTTTTATTCCTTGTTGGAATTCTGTGTATTGTTTGTATTTCCACGTTTTCCTTTTCAATATTGAAGACAATTGCAAATTTCAACACGAGTTCCGTGTGGTTATCTTGCTTTCTTTCTGGAATACCTATTTTCTCAATATTAGTATTTATCATACACTGCTCTAACTCATTTATTTTCCATTTTATGTTTTCCCCTCTACTCTCATTTCCTTATTTTCCTCCGTTAGCTTCTTATTTTGCAACTTAATTTCTTTTACAGACTTGGATATTTTTTTATCATTCACATATACTCATCCAGTTTACCTGAGCAGAATGTCACCATTTTTTTAATTCTCCCCATTTCTTTCATAACATTATTTTTCAGCATTGTATTATGGACAAGCATATCTACCTTAAAGCTCTTAAATGAAAATGTCAAAATCTCTTAGACAGTCTTTCATATTCTATCTTCGCTTTCTCCAACTGTGGTCTCTTGCATAGAAATTGTGGAATCTGAAATCTGAAGGTTAGGTGTATTCAGTTCAGATTTGCATGTATCACATTTGACTTTTTTCCCCTATATCAGCAATCATTTTACGAAAATGACTGCAGATGACTGCAATACACTGTACTAATAAAATGATCAATACACACAAATTTTAAGAATTTGAGGGATTATCAATTTTAATATCCACCTAATTTTAACAAAATGCACAAATAATTAAATTTCACCATCGGCATCACATTTACGACAGAAGCCTGATAAGAGCCTGTTGTTAAAGACTTTAAGGAAATCAAAAATAAGACTAAAATTTGTCTTCTAGGCACAAAAATAAATGTAAAAAATCGAGCCACCACAATGTAGCTTTCACGGAAATTTCGCATCGACACAATTAAGTATTCGATGACATTGTTCTGAACTATATCTATGCATTTTCATGTAATGTTATTATTCTTTTCTTCTGAAGATAAATAGATGCTTTGTTATCATTTCCTTATACTTTTCTATAACTAATATGAATATGAATAAAGATTATTAATAATTAAACAAATACACTAGATTCTCGATTATCCGGAATGCATGAGAAAAATATCCCGAATAATTGAATTCCCGGTTAGTCCGTCATCAATATAAAACGTATAAAAACTTCAAAATTTTTAGAAAATATCTTATTATGGACTTACTTTATTCATTTAATTTTTCCCTTAATTGTTCCTTAATTTTATCAATTGTTTTTTTCCCGTAATTCGCCTTTCGACGAATTCTGCTGAAAACATTGTGCTGCATGAAACTTTCTACTGAAGCATCGTATTTTATCGACCGCTTTCTCGTATCCTATATTATTTTCTGGCATACATTTTTTTTTTCATTCCGTAGACCAGTGGTTCTCAACCTTTTATGCTTCACGTTCCCCCTGGAAATGTGTATGTAACTGGCGTACCTCTTGTATAGATAGATAAAACTATAGTTATAGTATAACAATGGGAACAGTATAAATGGTATATAATGGTATAAATGGTTCACATGGGTTTCACCTGATGATCTGCATAAGAATATGATTGATTATATATTAATTAACAGCAAATGGGCTAGTTCTGTTAGAAATACCAGGGCATATAGGGGAGCTGAAATTGGATCTGACCATTACCTTGTTAAAAGTGTCTTGCAACTTAAACTTAAAAAGTGTTGTGCTAGGGTTAAAAAATTTACCTTTAATACTGAAGCTCTGAAAGACCCAGTTATAGCTAAAGCTTACCATGATAGGTTACTTAGTCATTATGACAGTCATGGTTTGCTTAATACTGAAGTTGAGGAAGAATGGGGCCATTTTAAACAGGCTTTTTTGGAAACTAACAGTACTCTTTTAGGGAAAAAGGAGCAGAGGAGGCAGAATTATTTAAGTGATAAGGCACTTGAGCTTATTTCAGAAAGAAGGAACTGCAGGGATGTCCTTAATCAGTACCCTACTAGTCCTAATAGAAAGCATTGCAAAGAACTTAATAAACGTGTAAAGGGTCAGTTAGCTACTGATAAGAATCTTTGGCTTGATGGCCTTGCTGACAAAGCTGAGGAAGTAGTTAGACAGCACAACAGCAGAGAGCTGTACCAGATAGTTAATGTTTTGTGTGGTAGAAAACGAACAGGTATACAGGGATTGAAGGATAAACAAGGCAAGGTTATAGAAGGTGAGGATTCTGTCATGGCTAGGTGGGCTGAGCATTTCAGTGATGTTCTAAACAATGTGGTTAGTTCTACTCCCATTGTTTGCAATGATGATAGATGCATTGTTGGCTTTAATGTTGGCCCTATAACACAATCTGAAGTTAGTTTGGCTATTTCTAAACTTAAACTTTATAAATCCCCAGGGGTGGATGAAATTACTACGGAAATGCTTAGAGCTGGGAATGTTTCAGTTACCATTTGGATGACTGAAATTTTGAATAACGTTTATGATAAAGGCATGGTTCCTAAAGATTTTACCAGAGCTATTATTATCCCTATTTTCAAAAAAGGTGATCGCAGTTCTTGTGATAACTATAGGGGTATCAGCCTACTCTCCGTTCCAGGTAAAGTTCTTTCGATGATTGTGCTTAATAGAATTAAGAATCTGGTTGACAGGCAATTGCGTGATGAGCAATGTGGATTCAGAAGTGGTAGGGGATGTGTAGATCAAATATTTTCACTTAGGCAGATTCTTGAGAAATGTTTAGAGTTTCAGAAACCTTTGATTGCTAGCTTTGTTGATTTCAAAAAGGCTTTCGACTCTGTTGATCGTCATAATTTGTGGTTGATTGTGAAATCATATGGTATACCTGACAAGTTAGTTAACATAATGAAAGCTCTCTATAATAACACTGAGTCATGTGTGAGGGTTGGTAAGTCTTGTAGCAATTGGTTTAGCATTACTTCTGGTGTTCGACAAGGGTGCATTTTGTCTCCTTTTCTCTTTAGTTTGGTTGTTGATTATGTTATGCGAAATTCACTTCAAGGGAAAGCTTTTGGCCTTAAATGGGCTGGAGATACGAAAATTTCTGATTTAGATTATGCTGATGATTTAGCCCTTTTGGCAAATGATGTTGATGAGATGAACTCTTTCATTCGAACTGTTAATGAGACTGGTAGTACAGTAGGTTTGGTTATAAACAGAGAGAAAACTAAAGTGATGAAAATTGGTCAGGCAGGTTGTGATTCAGTTCATCTGAATGGTTGCAGTCTTGAGCAGGTGTCACAGTTTAATTACCTTGGGAGCTGCGTAACTGATACTGGTGATGTGCGGCATGAGATTAACAGACGAATAGGTATTGCTGCCGGGACTTTTAAGAATCTATGGAGATTGTGGAGAAATAGGCGTATACACCTAAAGACTAAAATTAGACTGTATAATAGTTTGATTCTTTCTAGGGTTAGTTATGGTAGTGAAACTTGGACGCTGTGTAAGCAAGATAACAGGAAACTAGATGCTTTTGATTCTAGATGCTTACGCAGTATCTTGGGTATTAGGTGGTTTAACTTTGTAACTAATGATGAGGTTAGGCAAAGGAGTCAGCAACCTCCTTTAAGCAGCATATTGTGCAGAGAGAGACTCCGCTGGTTTGGCCATGTTGCCCGTATGGATAATTATAGATTGGCGAATAGGGTTATGAACAGTGTGCCTAGAGGCCTCAGAAGGACGGGGAGACCTAGGATGCGGTGGGCAGACAATGTCAAACAGGACCTTGTTAGAATTTGTGTACAGTGGCCGGATGCAGCAGATGTAGCTCAGGACAGATATGCTTGGAGAATTAAACTGCGCGGTCTGGTTGGACCTCCGTAGCCCATGGCTGCTTGAGGATGATGATGATGATGATGATGATGACAGTATAAAACATATATATATATACAGGGTGTCTGAAAAATATCAGGTTCAAACTTTTAGAGAAGGTAGATAACATCTAAAAGATTGAGAATTGCACAGGAACCCATAACCGGAAACGTCATGGGAAAGTGGTAGCAGAGGTACAAGATCTGAAAGGACACAAGACAGTGATTAATGGGAAAACATTTATTGGACATAATTATTACAAATGGCGTACTAGATGATGCATTTCATAGATAACACACACATAATCGCACAAATTTTGATGCGCAAACGGTGGCCCGGTACATGTCTGTGTGGGAAGCGTTCTTGATACATTCGTTGATCGGCTCGTCCGTTGCCCTCAGCTATTCCATACACTAAGTGCATGTCTGCCAGCTCCTTGTTCGAATACCTTTGCATGCTGGTTCGTAAGCCGACTACCGCTCGAATGAGGAAATCCGAAATTTCCTCTCTAGCGCACTGATGACCGGTGACGTTTCCGGTTATGGGTTCCTATGCAATTCTCATTCCTTTAGATGTTATCTACCTCCCCAAAAACTCTGTACTATATTTTTGAGACACCCTGTACATAACATATATCTAGCGACTTTTGAGCTCTCACGGCGTACCCTTCCCTCTAAAAAAAAACAAAACCCCACGTTGAGAACCCCTACCGTAGACAATCGTATTAACCGCTTGACCTAATCATTCCGGATGAAATGCCAAAAAATACGCCGAACGGCTTTGAAGCTAAGCTTCAGTTTGTCCATAAAAATTATCCGCCTCAGTCTGCCTATAAAAGTTCTCCGTCTAAATCTGTCTATAAAAGTTGTCCACCTCAATCTACGTATAAAAGTTGTTCGCCTCAATCTGACTATAAAAGGTGTGGGCTATAATTAGTCTGTAAAAGTTATCAGCCTCAATCTGACTATAAAAGGTGTGGGCTACAATTTGTCTGTAAAAGTTATCAGCCTCAATCTGCCTATAAATGTTGTCCAGATGATGCTTTTTCCGAACCTAACTCCTATCCTAATGGTCTTTGTAAACAGTCCAACTATAAAATGCAAATTTCTTACTTTTGTATTTTATAGTTTTTTTTCTTTTTATTTTATAGTCTTTTTAATCATCCTAACAACTCAACTGGTACGTATAAATTATTCTTTTATTTACCTGCATGGTCCTATGTGTATTATGTTGTATTTAACGTATATAAAATATACGAAAAGGACCGAAGACCTTTTTTCATCAGTAACATTTCCTCAATTCCTGACAATTGCTTCTATTTTTTAGTGGTTATCACATCTTTTTCTCATAGCAGTGGCTTTACGAAGTCAACATGCTGTAACATACAGAGTCTACCCTATTGGTCGGGATGAAACCGCAAAGGATTGTGGCTTCAGTAGACTTCGCCAAAGGGGATTTTCTTGTAGGCTGCACCAAATGGTCCGGAAAATCCTCTGTCTTAAATGTGATTGAGCGTCTTCGGAAAATAATGCAGCAGGGAATCTCGAATCAGGAAAACATTCATCAAAGGTATTTAAGGATGACTTGAAAACCCATTACAGAGAAAGACGTCATCTAACTACACAACATACTGTATTTTCGTCAGTTCAGTATCGCTCTTTTAAGAAAGGAAAGCCTTTTCCTTCTGTTGGCAAAGCTACAGAGGTCATTAAAAATGTTTAGGATATGTTAGAATATTTTGTATCTCTTCGTTTTCTCGGGCAGTTTCAAAATCGAAAAGTTTTTGAATAAATTAATATTTGAAATATAATTTTTTGATTAGTTTATACTTATTTTTAGTCTCAAAATTATTAAATGTTTAGTTTAACATTTAGAATTCATATCTATTACCATTCATTTTCAGAAAACAAAATTATTGGAGCTCTTTTTCTGATTATATCAGTACATCATCCATATCTGCTTTTCTGTAGGGACTGGGTTTGGCTCTGTCGATAGGGCGCCAGGCTCGTAATCTGTAGTTTCCAGGTTCGAGTCACAAAAAACCCTTCACTGTCCACGATCAGAAAGCATGTACTGATGGGCTTAGAAAGGCTGCCGCCCGTTGGATTGAACGTTAAGCCGTGGTCATGTCAGGAGAGAGCCATATTCTGTGCACGTTAATGAACACACTGGAGCCAGATGGCCTTGCCGGGAAACTTTCGCCGGTCTCTTAACAACTTCCTCAACTTTCTCTGAGCTCTCGGGACTTTATGACCTGGCCACTCAGCCCACTGTGTGCAAAAAAGTGCAGCTCAGAGGTAAAGAAAACCCAAACCAATCATTTGTTTAGATCCCTATCTTCCGCTTCAACAAAACATTTGCCAAAACAGAATATAAACCACGGACCACCTACTTAAACTCGCGGTTACAGATTGCTTAACTATATAAATATTCCTCAATAAAATTTAGGATATTCTTTCTGTTTTCGCAATATGTGTAATTTTCTGTGAAACATTTTTATACCTATTTACTTTATTTGTTATTTTTCTGCTACAATATTTAAAATATATATATATAAAAACGAGGGCTACTCACAACAATTTTGCGAGCGGCAGGTTGGGAATCTTTGCGTCAGCTTGTTTCTCTCTGAACTGCATTTTTGTTGCATTATTTGATAAATGGTCCCTGTAGCTGTGTAGACCATTGTTAATATGCAGATTGGGTAGTTAAAGACTCATCTCCCTCCCAAGGTCACAATGCCTCCTATTGCTCAGAGAAGGTTGTGGAAAGGAGACCCACTGGCTAACCGTTAGGAGACAGATAGTAGTCTCCTATCAGAATATCCAAAGCGCTGTTTAACATGCGCAGGGTATGACTGTCCCAAACAGAGGGGCCACAGCTTAAAGCCTCATCCAGCGGACTTCCAAATTCATTGGTGTCCCTTATTGACCGAGGGCAGGCAGAGAATTTAGTGGAGATAAATCTCAACCCTGGTTCAGCTAGTAATCGAACCTAGGAGCAACATATTATGAGCCTGGAGCGCTTCCGACTAAACCAATGTTTCCCAAAGTGGGCGATACCGCCCCCTGGGGGGCGCTGGAACGATCCAGGGGGTCGGTAGTAGCCTCGGGTGCAATTGGGGGGCGGCAGAAGCATAAAGAAAGAAGGGAAAATAAGAAAATTTTGAAAAACCGTTCATACATGTTTTATCTGTTGTGTAACGTATAGTCGAATGTTACTATGGTTGATTTTAACAAATAATTTTATAATTTCAAGGTGTCTTATTTACAACAACATCTTTTTTTACTATGTTTTAGGACGTAGGTAGAAATATAGATACATAAAAGAACGCAAATTTGTCACTGCATCTTTCTGTTTGTTCGCTTAAAGAAGATAGATTTCCATGGGGGCGCTGAGTAATATTTTTTCTGAAAAGGGGGCGGTAGGACAAATAAGTTTGAGAATCTCTGGACTAAACTAACCCATCTCCTTGCTCAGACTAAATCTAATAATCAAGAAGAGATTGTAATAAATAGTTAATCTTTAAAAATTTGTAGAATTTGGAAAATTGTTTGTACAGTCGCTCAAAAAAGTATCCGAACACTATGGTTGACTACAGAATTCAGAAAAAATATCTGGCAACGACATTTTTAGAAATTAGTGATCTGCAACTTCGTGTCACGTGACACGAAGGTGGCCAGATCACTAATTTCTAAAAATATCGTTGCCAGATATTTTTTTCTGAATTCTGTGATCAACCATAGCGTTCGGATACTTTTTTGAAGGACTGTACACAATTCTCTAAGTATTTGTAGACTTCTAAAAATATTATTGTCGTGACCACCCCTGAAGTATATTTTAAGGCGGCACACGCACTAAGGGATGCGATTCGTTTGCGTTTGTCAAATCCAAGGCAATTTCCCGAACCCACATCCAAAATCAATACATATTTAGTAATAAGCAAAACTAGTATGATTTCATAGGTAACAAAAACACAACAATTATTCACAGATCAATGTTCAAACTAATTACACATATATGTCCACTCATCGGACAATTTTATCAGGCGCCCTCGGCGCGACACTTCTCAATTTAAGGGGGCTTTTCCCAGCGATGGCTAAAGACAGTCCAAAAGTCACTTCAGTTCAATGCTCAAAAGGTGAGCAGACGATACACAATGGATTAGTTCCATACAGGCCGCGTGACGGCGATAAGTAATTGAGTGGGAAAATTAAACCAGATCAAAAGTGACTTAGTGACCCTTACCTCGTTCCGTACAGGCTGATCCCAGGGGACGACATCGCAGTTTGGCCAGCCGCAGTCGGTGGCTGCAGGCTTTCACTTCTCGGCATTATCGCTGCATCTTACAGGGCGCTTACGACAACTCTGCTCATTTTGCTTTCCAGAGGCAACAGCTCACGTCTTCCTTCCTTCGAGGCAGCTACGAGAATGTCCCAAACTTTTTCGCTTGTTTTCGAGGTACACTGTCCGGTCCCCCTGGCAGAGGACACCTACGCTCATGCGTGGCTGTTCGTGATTGGCCAGAGTAGCCGAGGTGCGAATTTCAGATCCCCTCTGGCCAAAGTTGTTTACCAGGCATGTCACGTAGTCCCTCTGTCATCCGAGGTTTCAGAGTCAATCTGGAAGATTCTGTGCCTGCGGCCGAGTTCCTCTTCGTCGAACTGGACACAAAAATGGAGGCAATGTGAAATGGCACTATCGAATGGCGATAAGGGCGTCCATGACCCTCCACGCCAACAGTCGTGTCCACATGATAAGACAAATGTGGGCACGACATTATAAATAAATTTTGCATGATGATTCCTAAGACAAAAGAGAAAGTAAATTTGTATTTTGTCAATACCTAAAAATTTCTTGTTGCCCTCAGAAAACGGGATAATTTCTCATGAACTCTAAAATCTACGATCACCATATTCCGTAGAAGAATTTATTTTAACGTAACTAGGTCCCATAAACCGATGAAAGGGTTTTGGCCCCCAAATATTCTTTTCCCATAAAAAAAATGGAAGAGCTTCTTTAAACTATAGTGGTTAAGACCGTAAAATTCGCTTCATAGATTCCCTTATCCCAGCATTATGTAACGTCTCTTCCCTAAAAAGAGGAAACTCTATTACCAATAACAGGGGTAGAATACCTCTTAAACGACCACTAAATTCGACCCAGTTTCTTTTTAATCGGAGCATGAAGAAACATTTCCTTTTACATATAAAAAATGGAAAAGTTTATTGTAATGTTTTTACGTTTTGATATTTTTTGAAAATGCTTGTATCGCCACGGATACGTACTCGATCACATTGCACCACGAACCAAACTAAATCGTTAATTACTGAATGAAAACAAATCTTAATTAATATCTTAAACTAAAACAAAAGCGGTGATTTTTGAATTCTTTAGAAACATTCGTGACAGATTTATAAGCAAATTTTATTCTATTTCTGAATCAAATGAACTGATTTGATATTTGAATTGTTTCTCGAAATCTTAATTAATTGTCACAACGAATGCAACGATCTAATGCAGTTCTTAGGAGGCAAATCCCTTGTATAGATAGATAAAACTATAGTTATAGTATAACAATGGGAATAAAATAAAACATATATATACATTAAATTTTGTATTCATAAATTACATATATCAATAAAAACAAAAAATGACATAAACAAATCTTATAAAAATTATAATCATATTACTGGCTAATCGTATATGCGCATTCATAAGTCTCTTTCTACATTCATGGAGAATTCTACAGCATGGCGCTGAGACAGGTGTCTTCTTTCTCACCGAAAGAGTGTAATGACTATCATCGATATAGTCTTTCCCAATGAGAGAGAAAGATAGCAAAACTTAGCATCAGTGTCTCTTAGGAAGCACGGTGCAATTATGGGAGTCTTTTATCTCACGAAATAGAGCAAGGGGATTATCACAGACAGATAGAGATAACAAAGGCACTATCAAAGATGTCTCCTTTCTCACACAGAGACGGTATTACCTAAATGTCTCATTTCTCATAGAAAGATAGAGAGAGCAAGGTGCTATCATTGAGCTTCCCTTTCTCACAGACATTCAGAGAGAGCAAGGCGCTATCACAGACGTCTCCTTACTTAGAGAGAGAGGGCAAGGTATAATCACTGATATCTCCTTTTTCGTTGAGAGAGACTGAGGAAGGCATTATCAATGATGTCTCCTTTCTTAAGGAGATAGATAGAAAGAGCAAAGTGCTATCATTCATATATCCCTTTTTACTGAGAAAAAGAGCAATGCTTTACCATTTGCTTTTTCTTTCTCGTGTGAGAGAAAAAGAGCAAAGGACTATCAGTGATGTCTCTTTTCTCACTGGAAGAGAGAGATTGCTATTATAGGTATTAATCACGAAGTGGGTGTAAGGCTCTATCACTGGTATCATCTTCCTCCCGGAGGGAGAACAAGGTGTTTTCGGTGTTTGCTATCTGAAGAAGAATTATTGCACCATAGCAATGCGCTAAGATCGGGGCCACGTATGTCACCCAACTAAATACGGTTTTAGGCAATTTTATTTGTTCCAGAAACTCAGCAACTAGCTCGTTGGTACGTGTATCAAACCAATCTGTTGAATTCCGGATGAGACATGGCTCTTTATATTGCGTTTCTATTGAGGTCACTCTTAACAAGTGGGCTACTTGAGGTATATATATATATTTTCATTTTCCTCTTGTTAAAAGCGATTACTTTTAAAAATGTATGCTTGTTGAATTGGTTTAACTGTTTTTCTTATTTCGATAAATACCATCCACTGGTCTCTAGCGACGTGATAAATTGCTTCCCAAAAAGAAATGATTTCCCGTAATTTGGTATAATTCCTAACCGTAAATTAATTGTCAAACTAAATTCTTCTAAAGCCATATAAAGAACAAAAATGCATTTTAACGTGATAGGAGAAAAATAGCATGATTTTGGCATATTTGAATTCATTAATGAGCACTGCCTAAATTTATCTTCAGATTAAAACTAAGTCACCGAGGAGGAATTTTGAAAAATTTATTGCCACTTTACGCCAGACAATGAAAGAACTCAAGAGTCTCATCAATCTAGCTCAGAATTCACACGAGGAGAGATGAAAATAAATGGTGTCAAGTTTCTCTGAAACTTCGTTTTAGCAACTATTGGCGATTACCGTTTCGATACGGAGACATGGTTCCAGTATCTGCATGCAAAATAATGCATCTTAAGCAAGCGAATGCTGCTTTGCAAAGAATTATTGGCAGTTTCATTTCGTTTCCTCATTAATCGATGAGAATTTATTAATTACTTAATTAATAAGGTGAAGCAAGAAGTCCTATGAATCTGAGTACTAAATCACAACTCTAAATTTTTTTACAGAAATATAATCAAATATCGCAGTCTAAGCTTTAATCAGAGTTGAAATTAGAGTACGTACGATGCGAGTAAATTGATCCTTTTGGTTTTTACTCGAAGATTCTGGGATTGGCTCTGTTGGCAGTACGACAGGCTTGTAACTTTATGTTACTAGGTTCCGATCCCTACTGCGCTTGCGGTGAGGTTATGACAGGTAAACCCCTTCCTGCTGTCAGTGACAAAGGTGGCATCGATGTGATGGGAGAAACTGTCATCCATCGCATGGGTTATTATGCCGTGGACCTTATGTAGTAGAGACATATTATTCCCGCTTTAAGAACATACTGAGTGTCATTTGGTGAAGCTTTCATCTGTATCCTAATAATTATCCAGTGGGCTATCCTGCTCTAAGCCCTTGGGTCCTTGACTTATATATTTAGCCTATTATGTTCACAAAAGTCCGCTCAGAGATAAAGCAACCCAACCAAACATATTATCCTGTAAATGAATAAATTAATATTATATTATCTTAGAATTTATTAATTAATTAGTTAATAAGGTGAAGCAAGAAGTTCTATAACTCTGAGTACTAAATCACTACGCTAAATATTTTTTACAGAAATATAATCAAGTATCACAGTCTAAGCTTTAATCAGCGATGAAATAATTAAAGTACGTACGATGTGAATAAGCAAACCAACCAAACAGTTTATCCTGTAAATGAAGAAGTTAATATTTAATTTGAGATGTAATTTTTAAGCATGAAATATTTCAACTTGTTTTGATTTGTTTCGGCACTTTGTTTGTCAGATTAATAAGCAGCGTATATTGTTAAAGAGATTTCAGGTTAGACGTGATACTAAACTTGAATAAAACTAAATTTTCGCTCTGCTTTTTCCAAAAACTATTTATTTTAGAAGTTATGAGAATATAATTTGGTTTTCCTTGGTCATAAAACAGAATTTCACCAATTATTTTTTAGGACTTTGTACGAGCCATATATTCAAAATATGTATCTCTTAGGATTTGTTTGCTTGAAGAGTCAACATCCAACAATATGAACTTGAAGGGATGTTCCCATTTATTCCTAACTGGGCCATTTTGTCTAGTTAACTGTATTCGCTTGCTTTTTGACTTCTATGTCTTTTTAACATTAATATTAGCATATTTTGTAAAAAAATTAGATCGATCAACAAGAAAACAAATTAATCCTAATATTTTACCATGTTCCAGCTCTTATTCTGTAGTTAACTGTGTGTCTACCTTTATTCTATGTCCTCATTCCGTTTTTTTTGCTTTCTATATTGTATAGACCCAATCACTGTCAAAGTTATTGTATTATATTTGCTCATTGTTTATCATTATTAAAAATAAATAAAAGAATAAATACCCCCTCAAGCAGCTACTTGCCACAGAGGTCTGATAGGAGTCTGTCAGTTTTTACGCCAAAGTAGAAGGTCTGTGAGGATGGCGGGATCTCAGCAGAAAAACGACACATACATCCATACCTTACCCGGGGCTCGAACCCAGGTCCCTTAGATCACTAGCCAAGCGCGCTAACCACTCGGCCATGGGACGGAAAAAAATGATTCCATACTTTTTAAGAGATAAAAAAGCACAAAATTATAATATCTTTTCCTATTATTGTATAATATGAGATTGTCAAACATAAATAAAAGCCTACACACACAAATGCAACAGCTATGAATTAAATACTTTTCTTTTTCTTTCCATTTTTATGCATAGCAGTGTTTCTGAAAGTTTAAGACTAAAATTGGGTGAAATGCAGGTAATAATATTTTATTAGTACCTATAACATAAAAATTTATTTTAATTACATCTTACAAGAAAAAGGTTGTATATTCCCACGCTTGTGGTAAAGGGTAAATTATTGTGGCCAATGCAAACCTCTTTATCAAGATACTCCACCACCAAAATTTCATATTTTCACCATAAATAGATCGTTTGCAATATTGTTTAAAATTGTCAAATTTTCAACGCTTTCCCACCGGTAAAGGGCGTTATTAAACTATTTAGAAATTCAAACAGTGCATTCAAAAGTACATATCGTAATATTTCATCAATATCTATTCAGCCCATACGAATTTTTAAATTATCTTTAAAAGCCAAAAAGTTGAATGTCTACAGATGGAACTGACAAACAGATGAGAAACTGAAAGCAATTACTTTTTTTTCGAAAAAACTAAAAACAATTAGAACATACTTAAAATATTACTGATAACTGCCGCTAACACTGGTTGAGTATATTTCCAGCTTACTCAGTTGTTGATCTGTTTCCTTTACAGACACAGAAACAAAATCAACTCAAAGCTAAATTACAAAAAACCATTCCAGCTTGTGGCTACTAGATATCAACCTTCTTGTTAACCTGTAGTCATGCAATCCTTTCTCACTACAATATTAGTTGAAGCTGTAACTCAACATAAAAATTCACCCTACTTCGGAAAAAGTATCAGTGTATATTTTCAGAAGTGGTGGTAATTTTATGTTGTGTTATGAGCTTTAGATAACATCGGAATGAAAAAGGACTGCATTGTGCATATTTCCGCAGCTGCACGCGGTTAACAAGGTTGACATCAACAAGCAGGACTGCTATTTTATAGTTTAGTTTGAGTTCATTTCGTTTGCAGTGTGAGAAAAATCTGTAAAGTAAAACAGACCAACAACAGGTAACGCTGAAAGTACAGTCGCTCAAAAAAGTATCCAAACATTATGTTTGATTACAGAATTCAGAAAAAATATCTGGCAACGATTTTTTTTAGAAATTAGTCATCTGTCAACCTTCGTGTACTGTACACGAAGGTTGCCAGATCACTAATATCTAAAAAAATCGCTGCCAGGTATTTTTTCTGAATTTTGTAAACAACCATAGCGTTCGGATACTTTTTTGAGCGACTATACACTTAACCAGTGACAGCGGAAATTAGTGTAATATTTTAACGCTGTGTATAACAATTATGATACTAACTAAGTTAGAACGTAATCTGTTTTATTATACTTACTCTATGTCACTACTTCGCACTGTTATGTACCATCTGTGATTGTGTGTAAAGAAAATATTACTCATGAATACATAGAGAAATATACATTAATATTTTGATAACCAAGCTTTTTTTCAATTTGGAAAACAATAATTAAATTTTAAAACGATAATACCAGATTTATTTTAAGTAGTTTATATCAAAATAACACAACAGAACATAACTAGAGGTAACTATGAAAAACGCTACCTAGACCAGAGCTGGGACGTGAAACGTTTTCTGAAGGGATGAAAAAGAAGTACCTTTTAAAATAGGAAAATGCAAATTAAGTAAAGAGAAAAACATTCTGAACGATTTTTGTGTTTCTTAATTGTAGTTGACCTGCAGTGCATCTAAATTAATTCGCATTAATACGAATCTTCCCACTCATAAAATAATTATTAGATTTACATCAGTTTCGTCAATTATAAGCGCAGTGGGGAAGCTGGAAATGTTTGAGAATCTCTGACATAGATGATAGAAAAAAATCTTTGAAGTTAATAATAGTTTAATAGATTCCTTTTCGTAGAAACAGTATACTCCTAAGACAGATGTCATTTTTTTTTACCTCTATCTCAATTAGGATTACCACACAATACGCCAGCGTAGTCTCTGGAATAGCAGCTGACTCTCATTGTTCCAGTTAATGCAGAGTCAAATCAATTTTAATAGGATCATATTTGGTATTGTGCACCCACTTCATTCTAGGTCATATCCTTTTCTACAAGGATTTAGGTACTCTGTTTATCCCTCTATTAGCTAAAGTATAGTTCTCCACATGGGTAACATGAGCAAACCAACTCTATACAAGATACTGCTTAAATGGGAAAACTAAGCAGCATATTATAATTAATTAAGCAGTGATATTTTTGTACAAATCTCTCTTTATCGGATGCTGCTTAGATGTTATCGTTGACCTTTCTTGTATAACCTCTTTCTTACTGAAATAATAATGAGGCGTAGGTCATAATAAGTTATCACAAGTCATCTCAGTGGGGAAATAAAATTCAAAGTTCTCTGAATGAAACACTTGAGTTTTACAAACCTCCTTGAGGATATATTTGATTTGGAAATGAAGAGGAGATTGTCCATTTGGTGATAAAGCATGCTCCTGTTCAGGGATTGCCAAAAAATAAGAAACACGCTACCGCCTCCTAGGGGCTCTTTTGAATTTGTGAGAGTGTTTTCTTAATTTTTTCTGTAGAACTAGCTGAAATAGAATATCAGATACTTCTTATATTAACACAGCCTTCCATGAAGGTTGGGTGGGGAGAAGTTTGAAGAATAAAAGTGAAGGTCGCTCTAAAAAGGTTAGGAACCACTGCGCTAGATGAAAATATATCTGCATCCTTAATTTTTAGTCATACCCGATCAGCATTTCCATTGTTAGCCTGTAGTGATCAGTGTACCTGGCTACTAAAGCAGCGTGAAAATCTTGTACGTAATGTAGTATGAGAAACCATGTCAAGCTAGATAAATATGCCAGATTATATTTGTCATTTGTGTAGAAGGTTACATTTTTTAAAATTATATACAAATTACCTGAATTGGAACATTCAGGAACGTTCCTCGTCTTTGTTTCACTCCGAAAACAGAAAAGAACAAAAACAAACCAATAGAAACGTATGTAGCTCTTAAATCTTTAAATATAGATTCTTTTCAAGTTTATACATAGTTTATTTAGTTTCGTTTGACTCTGGTGACAAAAAAAAAATTCTTTGGAAGACTGATACATTAACAAAATCAGTAGGGCTAACCAACGGTAGTGTCAAATTGGAGAGTGATACATCAAGGGTTGAGTTTATATCCGGAACCTTAATGGATACATGACATAGAACACTTTCGGAAAAAAAAAATACAAGGTCTTCATTTCTATAACAGTTGCCGTTGTTTCGTATCTAACACTGAAAGCAATTCCTTTCACACCTCCGAAAACATATTGCTTTGGCGAATCACCATCCTATTACAATATTCCGCTATTATTTCAGAGGCAGCTGCTTCCTCTTACTGAAGACGGCCCCTCACTTGCGAACACACTAACGATTTGTTCAGCCTTCTGCTAACGGCATTAGTTTTGCCGATAAAAATAACAAGAACCAGGCGCAAAAGCTCTCCCGCAGCAGAGACTGCAGAAAAACCGACCAAAGGCTAATAGAAACCGGACGAAATTACTCCATTGCTGATTATTGGTCCATGGTGCGTTTATTTTTATTGCAAGTCTATCAGTGCAATTTGCAACGGGCGAGTAGTTTGGAACATGCTTCGACAACCGATGTAACCATCCTCTCTCCACCTTTCGACAGAGCTTTCTGGCGGAGAAAAACGTCGACTTTGAAAGGAGATTTCGATTTCTTTAGCCCTGCAATTTTCGCAACCTTTATCTGCGAAAGTGAGTGGCGAAATTGGCGCCGGTAAATATCAATCGTTCCTCAAAGCTAGCTTGAAATGCCTTGATGACTTTAGAACGAGGGCAATTTATCAGCATTTCAGTATAGACCTATCGATTTAACAAGACAGACTCTTAGAATAAAGCCAGGGAAATGAAAAGAATCAGAAGAAAACAGAAAAACAATAACTCCCCTTTGAAGCTTGCCGAATTTCTGGTAATCTTATCGTATTATCGAACTGTTGCAATGCAGCCCGTTGATTCGTCTGTGCGATTACCCTTTTTATTTTAAGAAAACGCTAGTGAGTGTAGAGCTAAATATGACGTTTTGAAAAGTATTCATACGTGGGCTGCTTATATATCGCTTGTTAAATTTTGCAAGCAAGATTTTTCAAATAGCAAACAGTGGACATGATAAACATGTTATGAACGTAAATCCTTTTATATTTAACGACCTAATCATTTAAAGCTAATTAAATACTGATTTCATTCGTTTCAATGTTTCTTATGCTTATTATTGAGTTCTACTTTCACCTGCAGGAATGTTTCAATGTTATAGATGGTGAGCCATGTAGTGTTTTTTCTTGGTACCTTTTTAAACAACCAAGGTGGACCGTTCCTTTTTTCTACTTGCAAATGAAATAATTGAATTTGATTATACACTGTCGTACGAAAATATTAATTTCCATGTTATGTAAAAGGGAATCTAACTTCGAAGCGCTATAATTTCTTAAATATGCATTTAATGGGAAAATGTGACTCGAGATATATTGAAGATCATAATCAAACCTAGATCGTTCCGATTTTTCAACAACATTCATTCAGTATTTAAAGAGTTAAGGAAACTAGAATATTTAACAATAAATAATCTTGTTTCATAAAAATCATTCATAATTGTCTAATATTGCAATAATCATTACGCTAACTTCTAAAATGAATATTCATTTTCTTAAATGGTTTGAAACAGTACTTATTATTTAAGTTTTAATTAATTCTGACACTGTGATATGAAGTCATGTGACGCATAACTATTGTGAAATATTCCAGCTTACATAATTCATTAAATACTAAACGAATAGCGCTGAAAATCAAGAATTAAATAGATATGATTATGGTCTTTAATTTATGCTCGGTCGGATTTTCCCATTAAATGTATATTTTGGAAGTTATAGACCTTCGAAGTTTGATTCTCATGACATAATATGGAAATTATTTAATATTTTAGTAGGGCATTATACACAGTCGTATCAGAATAATATGACCACCTACCATAGTATATGTATGGTAAGTGGTCATATTATTCTGATACGACTGTGTACATTAATATAGTAATATAGCATTGAACTAAAGTACTTAGTGCAATGAGACTCAAGTCATGAGAAATGTTAAACAGAACTTTTGATAACAAGTATGTCATCCGTTAATTTTATTAAAATGAATTGAATTCACGTATGTCGTAGAATATAATATCAATGTGAAATCATGGTGCATATATACTTTTTCTTTGAGTAAAAGTAACATGGTTATAAAAAAATTGAGCTCTCTGATAATATTCTTTATTACACCACTGAACATTGATATATTACCAAGGCTCCCCGCTGTAGACATATTCACTGAATATTCTTGAAATAAAGTCTACAGCTGAGAATCTCTTCTTTTACATTCTTATGAGATATTGTTGTTTGCTTTCATTACAAATTCAAATGTTCGGTGTTTAACCAAAAACTCTGTTTTTCAGACGTTATAACTACAGTACTTTATTTGTAAACACAGAATCACAGAGGCAAAAATTCAAATACAATCATGAAGCCAAACAAAATCTAAATATCTAACTAACCATAATGCAAATTACTTTGTTCTAAGTAAATACAAATCCAAACGCAATTTGTAAAGAAATTATTTGTGATAATGCACACACTTTATTACAAGTTACCAAAAACAATAACGCTCTTCGAAGCAAAAGTACGATAAACATACCTAAGATTCCCATGAGGATACTTTTAGAAGATGAATGCAGTCCATCCGGCGTTATTTAGAACAGAAAACAGCTCCACAAATAGAGCTATATATCTGAAAGCAGAGGATAATATCCGTGTGGATTCTCATTAATACCCGCTTCCATTAGCTGACGGGTGTATGGGACGACAGTGGAGAGTGTGAGTGTTGTTTCCGAAGTTCAGAACAACAGACAGCATCAGCATGATCAACACCACTCGCTACTGCAGAAGATTAGGTTTCAGCGGTCGTAATGCAATAGGGTGATTAGTGTTGTAACTGCACTAACTCCAAACCACGGCACCGGAACATGAACTAGGTCATAGAGTGAATGGTGTCAGTATGTAGTAGTTTCATAGAGCTAAAGGATAAACGTTTAGTCCCCATTGGATATGAAGGGATAGTCTCACTAAGCGAGTGATACGGTAGTCTATCGTATTATCTATTGCAAATCAATACTCATAAAGTGACTGTTTTATATTGGGACAAAAACCTTAATATTGTATAACGTATTATCTTGAAGTGATGATATTTGTACAGTTCGCAGGGCGAAATGCCTGACAAAATTAGAATGAAATATCTTTCGTCAGGGCGGCATTTATGGAAGGAGAGAGTAGTGGAATATGACACTCTTCCATTTTAAAATTAACAGCAAGTGAATGTGAGCTGTGGAAAATTTGACCAAGGCTCTAAAAGAAGTGCAGTAGGCGTTAGCAACATGGTACATGTGAGTAACATTAAGCAGGACGTAGAAGGGTAAAGTAAAAAGAATTACCACCTCATTTTTTATCAGATCCCACCTTGCTCAACACATCAAGCTTTCTGAATGTTTTTACTAATTATTAAAATTATCTGTATGTCGATATAAAATAAAGTCTTTCACAAAATAAATTATTAAGGACCACCCATATTATAGATTTCAAATTATTAAATGTTACTCACATTAAAGACTTAACGTATACAAATTCTCTTGAGCAGTTACCTCGTTTGTATTTAAGAGACTTTTAGCTGTAACTTACCATTGCATATTCTGAAGTTTAGGCGGAAGTGTTAAGGCAAGATAAAAATATATTTTATTCATAGTACATTTTTTTATTCACGACTATGCTGCAATGTAATCTGTTTTATAAGTCATGATAAGGAAGCTTAATTTGTTGTCTTAATGGTGGCTGAGTGGTTAGAGCACTTTGCCAAGAAGTAGACTCTGGGTTCGAATCATGTACGTGGATGTTTCTTTTCTGAATCTACCCATAGTTAAGGTAATGGAGGCAAACATTAGTAAAATTATGCATATTTCAAGCATTTTTAAAGATCTCTAAAACGGTGGATAAAATGCTACGTTTTAATGGAAATCCAGTCTCTTACCCACCTTTTGCTCTTTTCCGGCTTAACTGCACCACTTGCCTCCCACTCCCATTAATTTTTCTTCCATATCCGGGCCTGCCTTCCGTGGCAACCGTATGTCATAAAGAACTTAAAGAATCCTTCCAGTTTAGCTTGGCCTATAGGCGAAGATTGAGAAGATCTGTAAGCGAAGTTCTAATTTAGTAGGTTGATTAAAACTACTCTTCAAACAACTTCTTGCCACAGAGGTTTTGCAGAAGCCTGTCAGTTATAATACGCATAAAGAAACGTGTGAGGAAGGCAAAACTTGGGCAGAAAGATTACTTCAGAAGAAAAAAAAAAACATTCATGTCACGTACATGATTCGAACCCGGAATCTACTTTGTGGCAAACGCGCGCTAACCACTCTGCCACCATTATCGGTTTGCATTATAACAAATTACACATCCTTATAATGGCTTATACACCAGATTACACTGCAGTATAGTCGTGAACAAATAATTGTACTAAGAGTAATATGCATTTTTCTCTTGCCTTAACACCTCCGTTTAAACTTCAGAAATCTGCAGTGCTAAGTCATAGCTAAGAGTCCCTTAAATACAAAAGAGGTAACTGCTGAAGAAAAGCTGTACACTTTAAGTCTCTAACGTGAGTGACACGTAATAATTTGAAATCTGTAATATAGATGGTGCTTAATAATTTATTTTGTGAAAGGCGTTATTTTAAATCAACATACAGATAATTTTAAAAATTAGTAAAAACATTCAGAAAGCTTGATCTGTTTAGCAAGGTGGGATCTGATAAAAAGTGGGGTGGTAATTCTTTTTACTTTACCTTTTCACGTCTGTTTAATGTTACTCACAGGTACCATGTTGTTAACGTCTACGGCACTTCTTTCAGAACCCTGGTCGAATTTTTCACGACTCCTATTCACTGTGCTGTTAACGCGTTAAGATATTTAAAAGTATTGGGCTACACATGGGAGTCCGCAGAGGGGGGCAAACGGGGCAAAACCCCCCGGATCGAGTAAAAATTCCACAAATTATAATCGTAACAATTTAAACGTAATTAATTTATATACATTATGTATGTATTTTTGTATTGATGCAATACTGTATTCTATAATCTACTTGTGAAAAAAAAACCCTAAAAAAATAAAAAATTGAATAAAAATTTATTGATTTCCCCTCTCTGGAAAATTTTCTGCGGACGTCCATGGGGCTGCAGGATCAATACATCTCACGTAAATTGATTAATTCGTGTACACATTCTATGTATGAATTTCTTGTTGAAAATTTTCGTTCCTTACTCGTTTAAAGTCCTTTAATTCTCCAAAAAGGTTGATATAGTGTGCAACGTCTTTTTCTTGCTTTCTAAATTAATGTGTAATAGTAGTTGCCATCAAAGACACTTTTGGCCAATGCATGCCCGTAAATATAGACTCGATTGCTCCCGTCAATACTTTAGGCAGATCTACGAAACATTTTTTTTTCAAAAAACACAATTCATTAAACATGGAAATTTGGTTCCGCAATTAAAACCATCTAAAAGCAAACAAAAGCATAAAAGTGTAGCTTTAGGCAAGTGTAAATCTCCCATAGCGGGATATTTTATAGGCGTCTTGAATGAATTAATCATGATACGAGAAGTCTCAGGCGCTTGTGTTATTCGCATGTTTATGTTTTATAAAGTAAATGAACTTAATTATGCATTCTCGTGTTGTTTTAGGCAATAAAGTATTGATTACCGTTGTAAATAAACAGTTTAGAATTTTGTAAAATTGCCACAAATTGGCTCATTCGGTAAATCACCAGGTCGCAATCAGCACTTTCCAGGTTCGAGTCCCATTTATGCCATCATTGATATTTACCTCCTCTAACCCCTAAACCTGCCTAGGTGACAATATGGATACTGGTGAGCTTGTAAAGGGCATCATACCCTGTGCATGATGAGTTCTAACAGCTGTCCAGTGGATCTCCTTCCCCAACCTTCTCTGAGCCCTTGGAGTCTTTGTGACCTGTCCATTTAGCCCATTGTGTGCAAAAAAAGTGCTGCTCAGAGCAAAAACAACTGAAAGATGCACGGTAAACTCCCGTTTATCCCGTACTTAGACATCCGTAATTTTCACGCAACCGGCATAAATTTCAAATTGAACATTTGAACTTTGTACGGCAAATTTCAAATTTGCGTGGTAGTTATTTTGGATGCCACTGATGCTGGCGTACATTAACACTATGACAAGCTACCTCCATTACCACCATTAAAGTACCAGATAGTTGAATTTATTATCATGTTGTTCTGTGTAACGAAAATCTTTCACTCCTCAGTTTGTAATACTTTCAAAGAAGAATACTACGCAAGGACTAAAAATACGTATAAAGAACAATTATATTTTAGATATTTATATTTGTATGAAGGGCATTATACTTCATTTTTATTATCATTGTTCTTAACTGCATTTTTATTCCAACTAAGACTTAAATACAAATCGTATCTACTGTATTTGGTTTCTATAAAAATATTTCTCAGGCAACCGACAGATTCATCTAACCAGCAGCCTACATCCCCCATAAATGTCGGATACCCGGGAATTTGGTTTATTTTGGAATTTTGTATTGCTTCACATGTATACGATTAACTAAACTCTTAAGTATCACTTATTATATGTATTTATATAATTTTATCAATATTATTAAAATGTATTTTAAAATATTCATCGGTTACGCATATTCTTTGCATTAGTAAGATCGGGGTTGAAATAAAAATAATCTTCCATGATATATAACAATTTAAGGGATCTATTGGCAAGATATGAGACTGCAGAAATCCTGTGAGATCCCACAGTCTAAAAAATGATACAGGCATTTGTTTTTGTTGGTCCAAGTAGATAATAAACACACTTATAAGCATATAAAAACTGTTATTTTTCTTATTTACAAGCTTCCAGTCAAACATAAAGCTACACTATGGCAAAGTAACGGAGCAACATTTTAAGCCTAGGAATACGGAGTCCCTTTGATGGTGGTCCCACACCTGATTGCAATCGAAACAATATCACTGATTCTATTAAACAATAAGTAAAATAATTCTGGCTTAACAGATCTAAACCACTTCGAGGTGTAAGAACGAAAACATCAGAATAACAACAAGATTGGTATATCAGTTGAGCACAAAAAACTGCTTTATTACCAAGGCAAGCATCAGAGAGACAACTAGTTAATATTTTTTAACAGTTTGTGTAGAAAGTTGGATGTGGCTAAGCTAGACTCAAGAAACTTGGCTGTTAGAAATTGGTAGTAGCCAGCATCGTAAAATTTTACGACCAAAGTCTCACATTATGGAAGTAAATCCTAGAGATAAACTACGAGAGGCACTCGTGAGGCTTACAACCTGTCATTGATTTTTTTATGGAGTGTAATACACATCAAAACTAAAACTTATGACTCTCCAGTTTATGCTGGACACGGTGAAGGAAGATCGGATCCTAAATAGAACTGAAATCCAGCGAGTATGATGTTAGTATAAATTTACCATGCCCCGATCTGAAACTCTTAGTACCCATATATATTAGCTACAGATGGCAAAAGAGTTTGCGGTATACAGTGACGTCGCCTCTTTCAGGTTTTGCCGTAAACGGAACTTAAAACTAGTCACAGAAATGAAATCAACTGTAGCGGAAAGCTAAAAAATGTCTGATAAACTGGAGCCAAATTACCCACAGCCTTGATCGGTGATGCCTCTGTGTCTTGTGCTATCTTGCTGTAGTCCAGTGAGCTGGAGAAATAACGGGGACCGCGGCTCATAGTTATAAGTGATAACTGGGGAGACTATGAGAGAGCGCACTTTACAGTTCTCCTGCTTAATAAATGATTGATAACAATGCCGGATCTAGAAAAAAGTAAAGGGGGAGGGAAAATAACTCAATCGAGCCGGAATAAAGTAAAGGGGTTGAGACGAGAATCTTGGTTTACACTGCAGTATAATATTCTTTCTCCGTTTTAGAAAGTCTTAAAAATGTCTTTACAAATGAATGCAATATGCATAATAATACTTACCTCTATTACCCTGATTAGCATTTTCAAAGGGAGGATGCCCCCAAGTTCCCCCCTAGATACGGCCGTGACTGATAGGTAATTGACCTATGATCTCTAAGAATTGTCAAAGCATCAACTACCAGTTAATCCCCACCACAAAACTAGACTGTATTACTAAGATGTATTAAATTAAATTTAATAATACTCGTATAATTAAATGAATTTAGGTAATGAACGTATTTCCGTAATATACATTTGAACCATCCAAAAAAAATTGTTATTCTGTACAATAATATAATGATATTTTTATATTTCTCATGAGACGAAAAATGCAGAAAATGTTATTCTGTACAATATAATGATACTTTTGTACAAATCTCTACTATACTACTCCCAGTTTTAAGTCTTTAGAGTATGATGTGAACTAAAATGCCATTTTCCCCTCTAAATGTAAATACGATGGAATTTTACCGTTTTCGGTACATGTTCTATGGTTCTGATTATTGACAAAGGTTTTAAATGAAAAAAAATATATAAGTAAATTACCCCCAAGCAGCTTCTTGAAGTCTGACAGAAGCTTCTCAGTATAAATATATATATAAATATAAATATATATATATATTCTCCCCATGGAAAAATTCGGTAAGGAATGCGAGACCTCAAACGAAAAATAGTCGGTTAGGAATGTGAGATCTCAGAAAAAATAGTCGGTGAAGAATGCGAGACCTCAGTAGCAAAAAGTCGATGAGGAATGCAAGACCCCAGAAGGAATATAAAGAAACAATTAATAATAAATACACAAACTACCTGTTGATATAGAATTCAAGAAATAATTTTGATAAAAAATGAGTTTCCCTTGATTGGAACTGGAATCCACATCTACCAACTACATGTAAAGTATTCTGATCATTAAATTATGAACGACTACAATTAGCTGAAAAATGAACTAGCCGTTCACAGTTTAGTGATCAGAATTATTTTTTAGAGATAAATTGAAAATTACTTTCGGTTGATAGGTATTGATGAAGCATTTTGATTCGCAATTTTCCAATCTCTCAAAATGTATATTTTTGCCCTTTAACGGAGGGAAGAGTTGAAAATGGCAAAACTTTAAACCAGGCGTGTCCAACCTTTTGACTTCCCTGGGCCACAATGAGTGAAGATTTGACTTCCCTGGGCAACATTGAGTAAAGATTTGACTTCCCTGGGCAACATTGAGTGAAGATATGACTTCCCTGGGCCACATTGAGTGAAGATTTAACTTCCCTGGGCCACATTGAGTGAAGATTTGACTTCCCTAGGCCACATTGAGTGAAGATGAATTGTTTTGGGCCGCAAATAAAAATATATAATTTATTTAATGTATATGAATAATAAAACTTCATTTATTTTCTTATGTTTTTTATTATAAAATTAAAAAAGGGCAATATAAAACTAGTGGGATATCAAAAACTCGCTGAAAATCGAATAATCATGTTGAAAGCTTATGTCGTAAACACGTAAACTTTACGATTTTGTAGGCCGATTACTAGCTGTCCAGGGCCACGGGTTAGACACGCCTGCTTTAAATGAATATATTTGATATTTTGATGGCGGAGTGTACTTGATCAAGAGGTTTACATTAATAGAAACGATTTGCAGCTCTTAGCCTCAGGGGAGTGAGAAAACGCACTTGGCTTGTTTTAGGATATTAAATGAAAATTCGTTTTGAATTGAGTAGGTAATAATGAAATATTATGATTTATTTTTTCAAATTCTCTAATGAAGTTGGTGCTAAATGTGGAAAATGTAAAATTTGGACTAATATTGCAAGTAATATATTTACGCTCAAAATGCTAAACTCCGATTGTGTCATGTGATGATTAAGATACATCCAAATAGTTAATAGAAGGAATTAATATATATGTGTGTGCATTTAAATTAAGTTTATATTGTGAAAAATTAGACCAAGTGCCGTTTTATTTCCAAAAAGATAGTAATTGTAAAATACTTAATACAATTTTAATATAAAAAGTAATAAATAAATGATTTCATTACTCTATTTTAAAATAAATAGCTTGTATTTAAGTTTTAGAAAATTAAATCACTCGAAATCTTTATACGTATAGTTAACTATCAGATGATTATACGTATAAATTATACGGTTAGCCGTTTCGCGGAACCTTGGTAAGCAGTTTCCAGTTTTGGATGCGATTTATGACATCACTTTAGCTTGAAATATGGTTAGACCTTTAATGTTAATTAGGTCATGAAGGAAGGTAATTACTATCAAGCCCGGATCTAAAAAATAAAGGGGGAAGGAGAGAGTGGCGCAATCGAACTGATAACAAATTAAAGGGTTCCGTTTAGATGTCTTTAAAATTTCGTGAGAAATGTGTGATATATGCACAGGTTAAAAAATTTGGGCCTCAATTATTCTTACTAGCATTCTCAAAGGGAAGAGGAGTAGATACCTCTCCTCCCCTACCTCTCTCCCTGCTTGATATCAATGGTGAATTGTTCCTAAATATTAGATATGATTTGGACTAAATAGTTTTATATTAAACCAATTTTGCACCACGTTTTACTAGTTTGATTTAACAGTGATTTTGGGATATCCGTGATCTCCTTACCCCCCCTCCCCCAATTAGTTCGGTTAACTGAGAGTTGATTGTATTAAATATATATTTTTTTCGTTTTATCGTTTCTGCTATCTAAATAAGACTGGACAGGACAACTGTCCGAACTCGATTTTATCTGGGTGACACCGGTTACGGGGCTTACATTGACTGATTTACCTCTTAACCTCTATCGTGTTAAAAAAAAAAACGCAATTGTTTCATTTTAGGGACTAAATGAGAAATTCTTTTTGTGTGGGACTAATGGAAATATCACTATTTGCATTTTTCCGATTATCCGTTTTTACGAATTATTGCTGTATACGGTGCAAAAATTCGGAAAATGAAAAACATCACTCTCTTTGAAAATGAGCATCCCCATATTCGCCAGAAGCGATATGTTGCTCTTTTAATATAATTCAAAGAAATTCTTTGCTTTCATGGAAGCATCTCGCCATTGTCATGATGGAACACACTTGTTTAAAGTTAATGATCATTTTTAGATAAAAATAATTCTAACACTTCCGTTTTTCCGCTTAAGTGGTAAAATAATCGTCTTTTCCAGAAAATAAGACGAGGTAGTTTGTTATTTCCGCCTTATCCATTCTTTTGGTTGAAACCAGACACAGTACTATTATATTTTCTTTCAGGTATTTAAATTTAATCGGTACTAATCCTGAAAGCAGAACTTGAGAACATCACATATGCATTTTTGCATCCAACTCCTAATTTCTTAAGAAAACTTCACGCTCTCGCCTTGCGGGTCGACAAGTTTAGTGCATTTGCATCATCCAGTGTCTCTCTAAAGTAAAAGCATTTTACTAACTACGGTTAATCGAATGAATTAAAAGCTAATGCATTACTTTTAGTAAGGAACGAGAGTATCTAGACCTCCAATCTAAAATCCTTTTCCCCAAGATCTCCTCGTCTTTCAACAAATTGTAATTTCGAAGTCACACACACACACGCAAAAAATGCTTTGCCTTCAACTTCGGAATATACTTCATCACAAAAGCTCAAAGTGGCTTTTACCTCATGTCGTGTAAATAGGATTTCTGAGTTTTGGATGCAACGCTATTTACCAGACTTGTTGCTCGTTGTTATTTTTTTCTCGTATCTCATATCTAAGTGCGACGATCTCACACTTCTAATTAACTTCTTGGCATATCTTCCAGTAATTCAAGAGCCGGTGGTTGCGATAATACTAATTTCATTAAGGTGTTGAACAGTTTCACTTCGGCAGATTCGTATACACCAATTTTTCTGAAACGAATATCAAAAGAAAGTAAACGAAGCAAACAGAAAATGTCAAATGGATATTCAGGTAGGATCGAATAGTTAAAAAGGAATGTGGAGAAGTTGTGGAATTAGTGAGACCTGTTTGTTCTTAAATACGTTTATTTAGATAGTAATTCATTGAAAAATACTGGTTAATCAGCTTTCGTTCCGTTAATTTCTTTTTTTTATTTTGGAGTTCTTTTGATCCGATTAGCCTTATTCTTACAACATTATCATTTTTTTTTTTTCTTTTGACTGTTTACATTTTCGCGAATCAATTTCGGAATAAACACGCCTTCTTCTAAATTATGTTTATCGCTACCATAAAAGCTTCACAACGCAAAACAAATTTCCCGCAGCATCGCAAGTATCATTTGCATTATTATTTATATTCGTTTGTTGACTATTTCTGTTCCTGTGCTTTTTTGTTTGCGTCTCTGTTCTTTCTCTTACACGTTTCCGCATTACTAACTCTTACTACTTCTTCATTTGAATTAAGAATCACTTTACTGATCATGCCACTTTTCGAAAACTGATTAATACGTAGCTTGGAATAAAAATAAATCTCAAATACCCATTTAAATATTACTGTTAATTTGTTACATCTTTGCTTCGTAGTTTCAACTACAGTTTTTTTCTGGTAATACACTAATACTTTTAACCTTTAAGGTCCCAGGTTTCTTGCAATGCATGCAATTGTGGCCAAGATAATATTAATCTGTTTGCAGCAAAACGCAACTGAAATTTAGAACTATCCTGCATAATTAGACCACAATGCTACCAAATCTTATTGGCATTAACTCCTTGACACGGCTCAAAATTCGAAAAGCTTCTACGTTCTAGATACGAACGAAATGACAGACTTAGATAACTTTGTGTAATGCAGATCATTTCGACAGGTTCCTACTCAGCTGCTTCGCAGCTTTAACGTCAATTTTCTTCTATGCCTCTTTCAGCACACGAATGTGACATGTAGTGCCATCCATCAGATGTATATAGTACTTTCCTGTAGAGTGGAGCAATCGGATGCCATCATTCAATCATATTTCCACCATCTTCCCGTAGTAATTCCCATCTTGATTTCCAACAAGAGCCATGTTTGGGGTGGCGGCATGCACTGATGAATAGAGTACACTTTAATTTTATTAAATTTTCTCCCGTTATTATTCATTTGGAAATACAGAACGAACTTTTCAAATCATGTTTATCATCTGTATTATTATTATTTAAGTAACTCAATAAATCCCTAATATACTGATAGTAGGTAATAAATTACGATTCGTCTTTGGACACTAAGGGTTAAACTATACACAAGCTAATATACGGTGTGTTTCTTTCAGATGATTTGACTGAATTTTTGTTGGAAGAAAACTGCTTCTACGTTCTGTGACATCTGAGCTCCACTTTTTTTCGCACACATGATAAGGTTTCAAAGACCCCAAGTGCTAAGAAAACGTTACAGAAAGAGGACCCACTGGACAACTATTGAGAGACAAATAGAAGTCTTCCGTCAAAGCCACTCATCGAATCCTTTAACCTGCACAGCGTATAGTTCTGCTGCAGATGGGGCTTTACGTCCTATCCAATGAGCGGTGGACTTTCCAAGTCCATCGTTGTTCCCTTTCTGACAAAGAGCAGGGCGGGAGTTTAGCGGAGATGTATCTCTACGCTGGCACAGGAAGTGCTCGAGCCTGGGAACTACAGATTATGAGGCTGGCGCGCTAATAACTGAGCCAACATGATGATTATGAGACTGGCGCGCTAATAACTGACCCCGATGATCTTTAAGGAGCAAAGATACTCATATATAACATCCTGAGGGTCACTCCTACCGAAGATATTTATTGATCCGCATATTTTGTGAAAAAAGAAAGCTTCCTTTTTCATAAGTGTACCTGGCATGTTATTAGGAGGTCGAGGGGTTCACATCACAATTTTTCCTTTAAATTTGATTTCGACATGAACCTAAGAGTGATTATACACATTCTATTGAACCTAATGTAGATATTTTTATTAAGTGGTTTTATAATATTTAAAAAAGTAAATATTAAAAAGTACTTTCGAAAAAAAAAAATAAGATTTCGTTTTTCTTACCCGTGACAGCAAAAATACCCGAAATCAAAACTAAAAAAATAATGAATAAATATTCAAATGCCAATATTTTCATTAAAAATATCCGTTTCAACAGCAGCACATTTAAAAGGAATAAAGTCCAGAAAAATAATTTCTTACAAGAGTTTCACAATTATTGCTCTCGCTCTCTCTCTATTATATAAAAATTAAAGAAATATTCACATTTAAAGATATTACTTATAAAGCATTAAATTAAAGATATTACTTATAAAGCATTAAATTAAAGATATTACTACCAAAGCGACGGGAAAATTATTGGAATGACTGTTAATAAATTAAACTGTTTCAATATGTAATTGTGTTGTGAAATTTTGTCACTCTTGTATTACTATGTGTTATTTTTTTCCAAATTCGAGCTTCACATAGACGAGTTTCGACTCATGAGGGGTTTGAATTTCGGCTTCGATATTGTGTATAATTGTGGGTAAAAATATTTTATTCTTTATTTTGTTGGAATCAAACTAAAATCAGGTTATCAGTTTGGAAACTGCGACTTCTCTGAAATTATATCGACAGTGTGAAATCGCAAGGTCTATTGAGTTTGCAGTCCACCATATAGATACATACAATTATACGTACGTACATATACAACAAACAAACAGCCAGGGGCTACGGATGTCTAACTAGACTGCAATTTAATTCTCCATTATCGTCTATACAGAACTAAAGCATTTGAAAACTGTAAATTTTATCTCAACAACTAAAACGTTTTCAGAAAAAAAAACATGTTGTTCACTAGCAACATTTATTATTAAATTATTCTAGAGTTCTGTAAAACAATTTTCAAATGAAAGCAGGCATAGTTCACTAAAGCTTCAATTAATTCAGTAATATCATGACAGATTTTGTAAGAATTAAACATTATTAAAAATTAGTCTGTAAAATGTTCTCACCAATGCCCTATATCTATTTATTACCTTAGGGAAGCCTGTCACATTTACAAATTATTCGGTACGAAATATGATGTCATTTGCATATTATGTGCAAAGCCTCCACAATTCTTGTTTGTTGAGCTAATAAGGAACCAAGTAGCAAACCACGTTATTCGCTCCTTATCACATAGATCTAGATGCACCAAACTTTTCTAGCAGTCTATAATGCATTCTATTCATTATTTATTGCACATAAAACCTAGCTAATTAATAGTAGGTTAAGATAGCAAGCAACCTTTAGTTCCGCATGCTTATTCCGCGACATGATTAATCACTAAAGTACGAACCTGATTGGCGATCTGGAACATATTCTTCCAGTTACACGCTCCTACCTTTTCGCATGGGGATATAACTAACAAGAAAGGAAAGTAATTGCAAACCTTATTAAGCATCTGTTTATTACAAATGGTTTAGTATGCAATGAAAACAAATGACAAATGTTGGTGAGCTCCTGAGACAGAGAGAAATATTTAATTCTCTACCTCCTTGCTCCCTTATTAGATCCGTGCAGTGGAAAAGAGCAGCGGGACTGGAAGCACGAGCGAATTAGTCATCAGAGCGGAGGCCAGCGACAATGGTGCCATCTACAGGTGCGAGGCTACTAACCCTGCAACGAGGAAGCCACTTACAGCTTCTGTCACACTCACCGTGCTCTGTAAGTATGTCGCCACTATCACACAAGACATTTAGATCTATGCAAGGACGTATTCAACTTCAGTTTCTGAAAAGCGAAACTATTTTATAATATCTGTGACGTATTAACTTTTAAACAAATCTGAGTTCGTACATCTGAAAAGGTGCCTGCAGAAATTAATTCATGTTTCGAAATTTACTTAAATATTCTGGATGAAACATAATATTTCAAAAAGTAGTTAAGAGTATAGTAATAATAGTAGTGTTAGATGTAGTAAAATAACAATTGTTAGAATGCAGATGAGAATCTTCCATCCAAGTCATCCAGCGTGTTAGTGTAGAATATTAACTTTCCTGTTCACTTGTTTACTGCTTAACATCCCATCTAACGAAAGACAGCTTCCCAAGTCCTTTCCAAGATAGATATCATAGCACAGGCACAATGACAACAAGAACTGGGAACTTCAGGGTTATGAGCCTGGAGAGTGGTTTGTACTGATTTGAGAGTATTGTTTAGGTATGCTGAAACAGATTTTTTTAAAAGAAATAATTTGAATATTTCTCTGATTTATAGCATTGCATATTTATCGAATATTATTGTATTACATAACGATACCAGTGATATAAATATATATTTATTTTCCAAAAAAATGGAAGTAGGTTTAATAAGTAGTTTAAATAATAATATAATAATAAGTAATAATAATAAGTAGTTAAATAATAAGTAAGTTCAATAAGTTTGGTGGCTAAGAGTAGGTGATCCAAGTCCATACGATACGTTTATGAGAAAAATCGTCTTTTTCTAGACTTAGGATTTAAATTTCAGGAATAAATATTTCATATAAATTTTATTTTTAAAGGTAGAGCAATAATTTATTAGACTATTGTTAAATGATTTCAGTATAGTAAGTTTTGGGATAACTAATCTATTTAAAACAAATATTTCTACATGCTTCACTTGTGCACCGAATTTTTTCATAATTTCCGATCTATGATTTTTAAATTTTCTAGAAAAACTATATTATTTTTAAATAATTTTCAGAACTGTAAATTAGATGTTATGTTATATATTCCTGTAATTTTTACTTTAAACATATTTCAAGAACTAAATGGTTCTTTTAACACTGAACTCTGCTGAAACAAGGCAAAATTTTATGCATTATAAATCACTTCCTCGTTTGAAAGAATAGTAGAAACACCTGCAACAGCACGGGTTGTATCAGGGGCGTAGCCATGGGGGGATGGGGGAGGCTCCCCCCAAAGTAACTCGGAGTTAGCAAAATTCGAAGTGACTTCATAAAATCTAGGTGAGTTGAGAAAATTTATAATTTTTTTTTGTAAAATTAAGGGGCGTTGTCAAAATCGAGACAACTTGGCAAATTTAAGGCAGTTTGGAAAATGGAGAGACCGCAAAATTTACAGCAGTTGGCAAAATTCGAAGCCACTTAGTAAAATACAGGTGAGTGGCAAAATCGGGACAACTTAGCAAAATCTTAGGGAGTTGGCAAAATTCGGAGTGACTTGGTAAAATCTTGAGGAGTTGGCAGAATTCGGAGTGACTTGGCGAAATCGTGGAAAGTTGGCAAAATTCAAGTGAGATGTGAAAATTTGGATTTTTTTCTGTAAAATTATGGCGAGTTGGCAAAACTTTTGGAGTTGGCAAAATTCAAGTGAGATGTGAAAATTTGGAGTTTTTTCTGTAAAATTATGGCGAGTTGGCAAAACTTATGGAGTTGGCAAAATCTAGAGGCAGTTGACAAAAACTTGGGGCAGTTGGCAAAATTCGGAGTGACTTGGCAAAATCGACTTGACTAAATTCAGTTGAGATGAAATCATCGGAGTGACTTGACTAAATTCAGTTGAGATGTAAAAATTGCAATCTTTTTTCTGTTAAATTATGGCGTGTTGGCAAAATCGAGGGAACTTTGCAATATCTAGGAGAGTTGGCAAATCTTGGGGGAGTTGGCAAAATTCAGAGTGACTACAAAAATCAGATGAGTTGTAAAAATGGGATTTTTTTATGTAAAATGGTGGCAAGATGGCAAAATCGAGGAAACTTGGCAAAATCTAGGACAGTTGGCAAAATTCGAATCCACTTGGTAAAATACGGGCGATTTTTGGGATTGTTTTTGTGAAATTAAGGTGAGTTGACAAAAACGAGAAAACTTCGCAAAATCTAGGGAAGTTGGCAAAACTGGAAACCACTTGGTAAAGTACAGGTGAGTTGTAAAAATTGGGATTGGTTTTGTAAAATTAAGGAGCGTTGGGAAAACCAAGAACTCTTGGCAAAATCTAGGGGAGTTGGCAAAATTCGAAGCCACTTGGTAAAATACAGGGGAGTTGTGAAAATTGTGCCTTTCTTGTGCAATTAAAGAGAGTTGATAAAATTCGAAGTGACTTGGAAAATTCAGGTAAGATGTAAAAATTGCGTTTTTTTCTGTAATTCATTGCAAATTGGCAAAATCTAGAGTAGTTGGCAAAATTCGAATCCACTTGGTAAAATATAGGCGAGTTGTGAAAATTGAGATTTGTTTTGTGAAATGAAGGAGTGTTGGATAAATTGAGGAAACTTAACAAAATGTAGGGCAGTTGGCAAAATTCGAATCCACTTGGACAATACGGGCGAATTGTGATAATTGGGATTGGATTTGTGAAATTCAGGATAGTTGCCTAAAATCGAGAAAACTTTGCAAAATTTTGGGGAGTTTGAAAAGTTTGAAGTGATTTGGCAAATTTAGGAGAGATGTAAAGATTGGGATTAGTTTCGTGAAATTAAGGAGAGCTGGCCAAATTAAGGGAAAATTCACACTGACTTGCTACAATTCAGACGAGATGTAAATATTGGAATTATTTCTGTGAAATTATGGCTAGTTGGCAAAATTGGAAGTTAAATGGTAAATTACGGTTAGTTGGCAATACTGGAAGTCAACCCCCCCCCCTCCCCCAAAGGAGCGAAAATCTAAGTAAGTACGTTTGCTCAGTTGGCAAAATTTTTGAATTTCGAGTTGGAAAATTTTGATTTCTCTCCCCCCGCCGTACTATAGTCCTTCGCTACGCCCCTGGTTGTATTATACCTGACATAGGTGATTTTTGAAAAAACAATAATGGTCAAATTGATGGAATATGATACGTCAAGCATGTACTTTTTCTTTGTTTCAATGGCGACACGTAGACTAGGTTAAACAAGTCTTACTGAATGCATCTCATAGATGCTAAAAACTTCTTTCGATAACTCTTTAAGAAATTCTCTCTCTTCAACTCATTACTTTTATCTGTAATGACGATTTTCTTTCAAAAGGGAAAATCTAATGTTCAAGCAATTGACAACCTTTCATCTGTAGGTTCTTTTCTGTTTCTCATAATATTCCTCACCTGGTTTGTACACAAAACCTCCTTATTGTTCATTTCAATAATCATAAAGAGTGAATTTTTTCGTTTCGATTGATTGACAATTATTACCCAACCGTTAGGCGGGTAAATTAGCTGATGCTTACCACTAGTCTCCCAATTATTCTTAATTTTTCATCACTGGGTAAAAAAAATGAAGTCCAGATTTAAAGAAAAATCTCTGTTGTCCACTTATTATGCTTTATTATGCTAGAGCTATTTTTATGTTCGATTCGGCGAAGTACTCGAAATACAAGGCAATATATTTCTGATATATAACGCTTGTTTTTCGTAAATATTTCAAATACAAGATGAAATATCTCTTGATCCTTAATTTGCATCGTTCCACGTGTACATGAATCTTCTTTTTGTGTTCAAGCAATGTACATATAACTAAATTAAAGTTATATGCATATATTCATTTCGCAATAGTGGTTATTGTCACCTTGGGAAAGATAAATACTTTGGTAGATCTACAGTAAGCACAGAGTTTTCATCCGAGACTCTCTCTTTGTCGAGTTAAGCCTCCTAAGCTTTTGTGAGACGTTCTCTCCATATCTGAAGAATTTCCTTTTTGCTTTTAGCATTGTCGATAGAAATTTCCGTCTGAAGCTCTTCACATAGGCGACATATATCTTTCTGTCTTTTTTTAAAACGTAAATCTAATTTGCTGCTTAATACTTTGTCATAATACTTTTCTCCGATAAGTGTCTTCTTGTTAACCGAGTATTTATCAGCTTCTTCATTCTTTTCTATCCTTATTTTTTCCCTCTTCTCTCTGTCTATCTCTCGATAACATTAATTAGATGTCATACATTCCTGTAATTTTTATTGCAGACATATTTCACGAAACGAACTTGCGAATAGTAAAATCAGAGTTTAAGTATTTACTTTCTGCTATGATTGCGCCTTTTTTGAACAGTGACTTGGAAAGATGCAAATTATTTCATACTAATAAATTTCTCGTCGAAATTCAAAGGGTAATTTGAAATGGAAAATAAAAAAGTGGTTTTAAACTCTCGTGGAAACACGTAGAAATCTCTGATCGAAACTCGAAAGAGCAATACGAGATTGTTAAATTTGGGATCGAACGTCAAATATTTGAAAGAAAAAAAATGGGAAAGAGGCGGAGCGGGACAGAGGGTTATCTAGAGAGAGAGGATTAGAATAAAAGGAAAAAACTCTAATACTGAACAACCCCCCCACATCCGCCTTTGTCGTGTTGGGGGACGATGACATAAACGAATCCATATTAGTAAAGGAGATCGATTAATCCCTTAATTACATTCACCATTACCTAAGTGAAATCACAGGGTCGTGGGATGTTACGCCCGTACCGATATATGCCTCAGACTTTCTCCCTAAGTGACGTGTAGAAAGATGACCAACAATGCCAGCACGAGAGTATTGGATGGACGACACAGTTTATTTACATTCACATACAATTATGTGCTGGGGATGAACTCGATTCTGTGGGCCTTTGCTGTGCTGAAAATCAGAATGATTGGGCTCTCTAGATATTCTTTGGACATCCTCGAATCAGCCCAAATTTAATCTGAATGCTTCTTTGCTACTGAAAGCATTCATACAATGAGATGGAAATCTGCGCTTTACAGAAATCGCTTTACCGACCTCAAAACTCGACGAGAGGATATTTAATCCTTACCTATTACCTTGGTTTACACAGAACCGAATCTTGGTTCACACAGAACCAAATCCTTTCCTTAAGGGTTTTGTTTTTGAGAAAGAGTGGCGTCCCCTTGACGACCATCAAACGACATTTCAGTTTGACAGCGACGCTCAGATTGCTCTTCATTGTTGACGCGCTTCTCTCTTTCATTCGCACTCGAGCCTCAAGCTAGCATAAAAGCTCTTTTGACGCTGTGAGCATATGCAACCAGCCAGCTCACATCCGAATAACTCATGACTCACATCCCCATTCAACACTCCCAAAAATACACTTAACAGATATATATATATAACAACAAACATTCACTAACAAATAAATTAGAGGGATATGGCACACTTTGGAAAACAATTAAACCATTTGCATATCACAAATGTGGAGCACTGAGGTTGAATTTAGAGTATTTTTACGTACATTTTAATCTTCAAATTTGTTGCATGGAGTTTCATTTTTTTTAAATCGTGAGGCTACTGGATTAAAATAATTGTTCTGATAGGCACTTACTCATACAACCTATCGCAGCCAATCTGAAGTATTCAAGCACATATTTCTCTTAAACGTCAGGATTTTCATCGCAGTTTTTGAAAGTGTTGAATTGTTACTGTTTTCTCAACTTGGACGCATTCTATGAGTTTTCGAACGACATTCTTCACAATCCTTCAGAGAAAAGTGTTTTGCATACAGTATTCTTGCATCTTCCGAAGTGAATCGAGAGAAGCTGAGCTAATCCCCAGACATCTTGCATTGCATTTACTAGCACAGTCATGCTGGAAATTTGGAAAGAAAAAAAGAGTATTTTTTTCAACACAACGTCATTTTTCGATAGTCCATTGTATTAGCTACATTCACGAATATTTTTTGTCAGTTTCTTTTTTCATCTCTCGTTCTTTCTATCCTTATTTTCCCCTTTTTTCTCTCTCTATAAGTCCTGAATAGTGCGTTTGTAGTGTGATTTGACTGTGGTTTATATCCCGTGCCATCAAAATCATAAGAACAGAAATATGTTTTTTATTAGGGAAATAGCTTTTCATTTGTGAACTACAAAAGTGGTCTACAAAGAAAAAAAACAAAGGCTCTGAGACGAAATGTGTTTTTTTAAAAATATGCAGACGAATGTCTTTTAAAGATCTAATAGAAGTATACTTTTTAAGAAAAATCTCATAAATATCTATAACTAAAACTAATGCTATTTAATGGTTGAAAATTTTGCAGAAGTCCATAATTAGTATGTTTTCAGAAGTTGCGACAATACGTGATCATTATGCCTTGATCCCAAAATAATTCTTACCGCTCGTTTTCTTTTTTTACGTATAAAACTTTTTTTTATTTTTGCCGTTGTACCTAATCATCAGGGTTAATAAAACATTTATGGTGAATAATTTTTAAATGCCTATTCAAAACACTAATTCTTTTAGAAATGTAAACTGTTAAGGCATTCATCAGTTTACCCCATATCAGTGTGTCATTTCTCCAGGTACCTAAAACTTTATTTACCGAGAGCTAACAAAAACCAGATTCCTATAATTATATGGAATTCATTCAAAAAGTTTTGTTTTTAGTTGCAATTATCACGCACTTAGATTTTTAGTGTTTACACTGGGTTGTTTTTCTAAACCAATAATAGAATATATTTAACGTTTCATTAATTTTAATATACAACTAACAAGAATTTCTACTCTTAACAAACACGTTGTTTCATCCGCGAAGAAGACATGCATAATCCCAAGATTATTATATACCAAATCATTTACATGTTATAAAAATAATAAAGGGTATATAAAACAAAACCTTCTGGGAAATCTTTGATAACTAAAATCTATTCAGACAGTGAACCATTTAAAACTGACCGTGTAAATTTTGTTCAGAAAAACAACAACATCAATAAAACATGGTTGTTTCGATCCAGTTAATTTGTACTAAATCCCAATTGTATGAAACTTTGACAGCAATAGATGAGTAATGCGATCAAAAGCATTTTTAAATCTTAATTCAGAAATGCAAATACACTATAGTCATTAAAACTGAAAAGTATCATATTACTTCAACAACATAATCCACTGGAACCTCATTATTTCAGAATTTTATGCAAATGTTACTCATTTCAGCTATTTATCCCCTCGTTTGAGATATTCATAATAGAAAGAACGTGCCTTTATAAATTCATGGAATAGCCCATAGGAGTATTCTAAGTTGTTTGAAAACGAAAAGAATCGCATAAAAGAAAAATAGATCAAACTATTAACAGATGCTCAAATCTCACATGTTTCTTTTTTAAGGTGTGTTTTAAAAAGTGTTTTTTGCGTTCTTGCAACACGCAATGATTTTCCAATGCTGAGAGATTCAGCGAAGAGAAAAAAAATCTTTCGAATCGGTTTTATTATATTTTTTTTAATTTGGTTTTGTGGCAGTGAGCCAAACCTGCGCAGAAGTTAGAAATATGCTTTCGTAAAGCACGTGACGATATGGCAAGCATCTGCGCAATTTCGGGACAGAAGAAGATTTTCTACCTCTGCCTCCTGTTGACTAATGATGGGATTTTGCAGACTGAATGCACACAACGAAACGCACACAAAAATCAATGATCTCGTGTTGAAAACAAGCGTGGAGTTTACAATGTTAACTGTATGCATTCTGAAAATTTATCTCTTACGATGTATGTTGGGTAATCAGTGTTTCAGTTCATGACTTCATGCGTCTATTTCCCGTGTCAGAATGTTATGTTTATTGCAGAAAGCGAAAAGACGAGTTTATTGGAACTTCGACGTTTATTGATCGAGGAGGACTTATTGTCTACTTTTTCCATTGGGACTTATAGTCATTTCTAGTTTGAAGGTATCTTTGTTCCTCGTTAGTTCGAGGGTTGTTTCGTCGTTCATTCTCATTTTTAAAGAATAAATTATTTATATAAATAGAAATTGTTTCAAGTTCTAAGATAAACTGAATCCTTCTTTTACATCAGATCAGAACAATAATTGGTCAAGTTGTGCAAAATAATATGTTAATAATAAACGAAATGTTTAAAGAATTACAGAGTGTTTCAATAAGGACGTAACCCTAAATATAAGAGAGTAGAACTTAAGCGCATATACATTTTATGCCATAATATTAGTCAGTTGGCATTACTGTATTCAAGATTAACAGCCTTTAGCAGTTGAAATGACTTTGGCACGCCTTAGTCTCACTCAAGCATTCATTCCTTTGTGTGTGTCAGCTATGTCGTTTTCAAAAACGAAAGTGTATTTTTTGTTGAGACTTATTGTGGGTACAAATCTTACAAACGTGTGAGAGAGGAGTTTGAGTTGAAGTTTTCTCAGTCTGTAGTTCTCAACAAGTCGTCAATATCTCGTTTGATTGATAAATTTCGTGACACTGGGTCTGTACAGGATCGAAAGAGCCCAGGCAGGCCATCACTGTTAACTGCCGAAGTTCTTGATGATGTGTCCAATCGTTTAACTCGATCACCCGGAAAATCTCTTAGAAAGTTATCATCACAGGTTGGACTGTCACCAGCTACTGTTTTCAGGGCTATAAAGAAGTTAAAACTTCATGCCTACTGCATTGGTGTTGTTCATGAACTGAAAGAACCAGACCATGAAAAACGTTTACGGTATTGTCGTTGGTTTCGTTCTTTTGTTGATGAAAATGGAATTGAGATGTAGAACAGTGTTTATTTCAGTGACGAGGCTTGGTTTCACTTGGATCGGTATGTGAACAGTCAAAACAGTCGGATATGGAGCAGTGAAAATTCTCACGCTTTTCCCGGACGACTATTTCACGGACGGAAAATTGATGTTTTTGTATAATTTCCCGTCGTCGTGTGATAGGGCCTTTATTTTTTGACTCAACTGTAACTGGTGAAGTTTATTGTGACCTCATTCAACAGTTTATTGCACTATTGGATGTGAATGAACGAGAATGTTGGTTGACCGCCCATACTGCAAATGACACAATGGTCATGTTGCAGGAGTTTTTTGGTGATCGTTTGATTTAAAAAATTTGTGGACCCCAAGATCCCAAGACTTGTGAAACTTGTGCTTATTGTGGGTCTTGGATCAAATCCCAATAAGGTCATAGCCACTTTTGTTCTCCGAAACTCAATATTGTGTACCCGTTATGGATGAGTATGTGTTCAAAGTTTTGCGCCCATTCCAGTCCGAGTCGATTTACAGAGAAAAAGAGGCCTAATATTAAGAAATATATATATATATGTCACCGGCAAAGTTTGAAATCCGGCATTCTATAGAATGCCTAGGCATTGTATATAATGCCTAAAACTAGCCGGCAATGTATGAGACGATTCATATTTCACACCTTTCCTAGGCATTATATAGAATGCCAAAAGGCAAATCGGCAAAGTATAAAATACTCCTGGCAGTGATGTTTAATGTCGCAATGCGAGTCACGTGTCTCTCGACGCTCGCCTCAAACAGAGAGCAGAGAGCCAGAGCACTCTGTCCAATTCGAACTGACCAGTAAATGTTCCCCTGGGTCCCCTATAGGCTCATCCTGATTGCCAGATCCGCCAGTCCCTAGTTTCGGTAAAAAAGAGCCCCGTAGTTGGTCACTTTGGACACCAAAAAGACACCCTTCCATTCGGAAAAGCGCCCCCTAGCGTTGTAAGAGTGTAAAAGAGGGTTGCCTCAATAGGGATCCCAAAGTTTGAGAATCCTAGCTTCCATAGAAAGAGAGTTAAGGTAAAAAAACAGATTAAAAAAATCATCAAAAAACGACATATCACAAGCATCTCGGAACTCCACTGAAATAGATTTGACAAGTAGTAAAGTAAAATACGAGTATCCTAACTCGAATTGCAAACTTCGAATATTCAACACTTTACTGATTCGTTCTCACTTGGCTTTACCTCATTTGGGGCGTTTTTTATAATGCGGACGACAGATTCATTACAGGTTATGATGTTAATATTTCTGGCGGTAGTTCAGCAATGGTATTTTTCTCTTTTTGTAGAAAAATCCCGTATCTTATATTTTGTACTTCTTACAATTTCACATGCATCTTTTCAATAAAAGCCTTTTTCATACTTTGCCGAAATAGTATTTGTCATTCTATATAATGCCTAGGGAAAGTATGTAATAATTCTCATATTTCATACATTGCCTAAAAACGCCGGGTATTCTGTAGAATGCCGGCTTTTCATACATTGCCGGTAACATATATATATAGGCACTTAAATGCAACCCGTTAAACCACTTTTCACTTCTTTGTACCCCAGGAATTGCACACTTTAAAATAATTATACTCATATAAAGGCAGAAAATTGTAATTGCAACATTATTCGGAGTTAAAATTACTAGAAACAATTAGTAGATACTGAAAAACTTTACAGTATCTACTAATGTTTTTTTTTCTAATTATGCTTTTCCGTAGCATCATTATAAATCCTATAGGTATTTATTAACTCGGAAGACAATACCAAAATAAATAATCAAATGCTGATTAGTGTTTATTAATTTTAATTAAGGAACACTGCTTTAAATTCTGAAAATGGAATAAAACGACTTTCTCTACTTTTTTACATTTAATATGGTATAGTGGGTAATGTACCTGACTACTAGTCAAGCAGACATGTCCTTATGTTTATAGGAAAACAGGATAGATAAAAATTTCTACGTTTCAACATCTTTTGTGCAACGATTTTTTTTTCCTTTCTCTAAAAATATTTTTGACAATTTAAAGTAGAAACGTAACTTTAAATTATGATTGAATCCTCGACTGTCCAAGCCTAAAGTAATTGTACAGTTTCAAGCTTGAGACCAACCAAATACTTTCGAGTTCAGACTTGCACTCATCTGTAATTCTCATGTATGAACTGAAGCTTCCGCATTTAACTCTCAAACCGGGACGAAAGAAAAGAAAACTTCACGACTCATAAATTATTAAAAAGCATGTTTTTCCTGGAGGATTACCTAAATGGTCAGGTCATAAAAAACCAAGGCCTCAGAGAAGAGGATCCATTGGACAGCTATTAGGAAATAGATGGAGCCTCCCGTCAAATCCATACAGTGTGTTCTTTAACGTGCACAGGGAATGCCTCTCCTACACACGGTGACCTGGTTTTGCATACCATCCGAAGGGCATCGTCCTTTCCAAGCCCATCGATGTCCTCCTTTCTTACCGGGTGCAAGATGGAGGTTTAGCGGACATAAATATCAGCTCAGACCGAGGTGGGACTTGAACCTGGGAACTACGAGCATGGAGCGCTACCGACTGAGCAAATCCCCATCCCATTTCCTAGGGAATATTTCACTGAGCCATGTGTAATCTTTCATTGGTTGGCAAGGTAATGATAACACACGGAAAAAATCCGTGGGTATTAGAGTACTTCCAAAATTGAATCAACTAAAGCGAGGTGTATTGGTTAGCAATCCGCTAATGAAAGAGTTCCCCAAATCGAACTGAGTTAAAATGAAAGAAAAAAATGTTTTGATGTTTTATTATTTTGTATTGATGTTTTATTATTTTGTTGAGTATATAAAGAATTACAGTGAATTTTCATACTCCACTTAAGAAAGATTTCATCTTACCCTTATAACCACCCAGCTTTTTCTGCAATGAATACAGAGTATGATGATTTTCGTGCTTATGGAACCATAATTTGACATCTCAATGAAAGAATGGACTTACGTTTCTAAGTGATTTGGTGGTTTCTTCCTCACTGAAGGCAGGAAACAGACAACAGAAAAAAATATCGATGCAAACTAGAGTGTTTTTCTTTTTCTCGAAATTACGTGATGCAACAGTTAAGAAGAAGGTACTTACTGATACATTGGACATTCTTGCTCATCGCAAACTACCCTGTATATATAAATTAACAGGTGAGATCTATAGGAGGAGCAGAAATGACTATGCCTTCCCCTCCTTAAAAATTCTACTAACTCGAAGAGAGCAGAAACATAGCATATATATGTATATATAGGTGACGTATATTTAAAAGAATGTTTTAAAGACCATTGAAACAGAGGGAAATATTTTATACTGGAACGTCGTTCCTGCTCCCTCTTGCCCCTCCAGTTTTATTTTGTTCTCCATTCGAACCTGTAAAGGAATATACGAGGTAGCATATCCTGCGTAAAAGCAACGTATGAAATGCTTGCTTGTTTGATTATTTAAATAAATATAACTCTTTATATTACAAATTATTCGGTTTAGGAGTGATAATCTTAAAAATAGGCCTTAAATCTGCTTTATAGAAGTACAAAATAAAACAAATTCGATAACTTTTTTTGCTGACTTCAACTTATTTAAATATTTATATCGATCCTAAAGGAGAGAGTGGAGAAAGAGAGAATACTTAGGAGAATCAAAATTTTGGCTTCATTTATTTTCTTAGAGCGTTAGGCATATTGAATGCTCTGTTTTTGTTGCATATATTATTCTGATTTCTAGGCTCTCTCACTGAAAAAATCGATTTCTATTTTCTGAATTATAGTTCATTATTTTTTTTCTGATCACTACACCATTTACATCAATAAGCAGCAGTAGCAGCAATTGAAATGATCTATTAAGTGTATTTATTTCATTATATTTTCTTATATATTTTATTCATTATATTCTCTATATTGAAGATGAAACGGTCGTATTTCTACGATACTAAAATTTAATGCATACCGCAAGAGAATAGCACTAAACAGATTATCGCTCATGTGCCCCCAATTTCACCGCTTTAGATTACAACATCAATCGAAATCAGAAATTCTGTTATAACAGAGATAAACATCAAACTTCATCAAAGCAGTTAAGAGATTTCGTTGGATTCTTATCGCTATTTTAAAACCTTCTTGATGTGTCTTTAGAGATGTAGTATGCTGAAAATGGTTTGTTTGAACCGGTAAGTTACATTAATGGAGGGACATTTGAGAACATAAAATCCTGTAATTTTGCGTTGCACTTTAATTCTCCTTAGTAAAGTGCTATTTCAGTTGGAAATATGTTCCATCTCACATCAAAGAGCTCCGTAATAAATATGGAGTTATAAAAGATAACAAATAACTAATAATATTGGCTTTATCATTTATTTTTCTTATTCAGTGTTTATTAGACAATTCCTTTTAGAAAACACGTGCTTCAACAGTTCAACAAAAAAAAATGAATCTTGTTTAAAAAAAAAAGGGAAACTGAAGAAAAATAAATCAGTAACTCGTTTATCCTCGAAATATTTTTTTTTTGCCGTTGACTTTCAATGAGGATCACGATTCTCAATATTTATATATTTACTGATCACAAGTCAGAATTGAATGTAACCGTGGAGGCTTAAAAATCACATATTATAGGAAGAATAATATTATTAATATTCTGTCAATAAATGTTAAGATTTTGAGATCAGTGATAAAAAAATAGAAATATATTTTTTTCAAAAATGAACTTTTTCATGTTTCTTTTATACCTAATTAGTTTTTATATTTTGCATTTTTAAATATCATCAACGAGGGCAACATGTCGTAAACTGGTGATTAGACTGATTAAGCAGTTGTAATATTACTGAACTACAGACAATTAGAAATATAAATGTTTCATCAACATCAAGCACTTTTCGTATGTACCATAGAGAGGTTTTTTCGTAATTTAATACGAACGGCGGAGTTAATTTGCAATTTTTCATAGAAATGCTTAAAGAAGATCACATATTGTCTTAGTAATCAGTTTCGTTAACCTCTACGGCAGTTTAAATTTCTAGCTGTAGTTATCTTTCAACTAAAAACAATGCGATATTTTCTAACGAAATTTTAAATTATGCATTTTAAATATAATAAATTATAAATGATGAGCACAATATTTTATTTATATGAATAATGAAATGTTCTATTATTAATGAAGCTCTCAGTATTTACCCAGCGAGAAGCCATTATTTAATAGCGAGAAAGCATTGCATTGAACATTATTTTGCATTAAAATGATTTAAAGTAACGGCTATGTATTTCAAAAAATATGTTTTCACCTTTTTATAACATATATCAAAAATCATTTAACCTGGCGTCTCTTTTTAATGTAATACATTATTTAGAGAGTTAAATTCCTCGAAAATGAATGATCCGATAATTCTATTTTTATGAACCCTGTGCTGGAGTATATGATTATAAAGTTTATTGTCGAATATTTTACAACTTTTGTTTCTCTAATAAAATAATCACGAAAAATAATTTGGTAATATTATGTTAAAATAAAACGACAACTTTTCAATAGGTAATGATTTTTTTTTCTTTTCTTGGCTTCTCTTCGTTCGTATATCATTTGTCATTTTTTTTATTAAATGAGCTACACATAACCAAAATATTCTTTCAGTCGACTTTTTTGTCACCTAAGTAGTAAGTTGTTTTTAGTTTTTTTATGTACACACTTTATTCGTAAAAGGAATATTTTTTTCAAATTCCTTGAATATCAAGAACTTATCGGTACTTAAGAGCTAAATTATAAAGACTGTATCTTTAATCAGAATCGTGATCGGAACGAGCATTTGTCTCGTTCCGTTTATATATATATATTTGGTAATAGTAGTAGATTTATTTCCACATAATAAATACATGTGAAATTTTCAGTAATGGAAACAAAAAAAAAACCTGCAAAATATAACAAACACACAAAATTTTAAACATTATATCTCCTGGAATAGCGGGTCCTGATCCCGATTTAATTTTCAACATTATATTTAGGCAACAAATTATGAGAATATCAAAAATCCAATTTCGTTATATAAACTTGATTACCTCAATAAGAGAACGGAGTACAGTAGTATTCAATAATTTAAAATTTAAATGATTAAACATAAAGCAGGACTTGTTATAGTTAATATTTTTAAAGTAAGAATTGAAACTGCAGAACTCTCTGAGACTATATAAAAAATTACATGAGCTTTATGTATTTCTTACTGAATGGTTCGTTTTTATCTTGCAAGCTATTCCTTAGTACTTTTTTTGCGATTTACTGAATTACGTTATTTTTTTCCTCTACACTTAACTATAGACTTACTGTTGTGATTAGCAGGCTAACGTGATATGAAAATAAACACTTTAGTTATTGGCCATTTTTAAAATACTTACCATTGATCGATGGTAAATGCAGAGATTTCCTGTTGGCATAGATTCAAGAAAAAATTAGTTTCGCCCTGACTTGAACCCACGTCCCCCAATTATGAAACAATGGGTTTGAATCCCACCCATGGATAAACTTTTTTTTCTGTCAAATTATTTCTTGAATACTAAGTCTTCACGTGATATGTGTATTTACTTCTGATTGGTTCTTACTTTAATAACGATTCAGCGTGAGTGATTCCAATTTGACACCACTTCTGAGTAATATTGAAAAGTTGCCTTTCCTGATCATAGAGGCCGTCATGAGCGAGAAGATCGTAGAGGCCCTTCATAGGTAGAGGTTGGCCATCTCAAAATTGGACGCCATGTTTTGTAAAGGGTAAAATTAAGGTAAATAAAGGATAGGGTAAAATTTGATACAGCTTTCAGTGTTCATGATTGGAAGCACTTTAGAAAACGGCTAAAAAAAGGAAAAGGAAATTTTAGGGCTTTCTTTTTAAAAAAATATATATTATCGCTTTATTGTCTGTTCATCTGTAGACATCGAACTTTTTTGTTTATACAGATATATTAAAAATTCTTTTTCTGTTAGATAGGTATTAATGATATATTACGATTTGCATTTTTCGAATCTCCCAAAAGTTATAACTGCGCCCTCTATTGGTAGAAAATTTTGAATATTCCAAACGATGTATTTATGTTAGAAGCGTGAAGGTTACGAAGTTACCATTGGCAACAATCACTTGACCCTTTAGACCCGGGGGGGGGGGGTTGCGGAAGGTGAATGCAACATTTTTTTTGTTTTAACAGAAAAGTATGTATTTAGAGACAAATTAGAAATTTTTTGGGGTTCGACAGGTATTGATAAAATGGTACAATTTACATTTTGCGAATTTCCCAAAAGGTAAAATTGCCCCCTCTAGCGGTGGAAAAAAATCGAAACATTCCAAAATTTAAAATGAATATTGCGAGCGATGTAGTAATGCTAGAAATTTGAAATTTTGGTCGTGGAATGTGACAGTTTTGAAAATTCCATTGACAACAATGAGTTGATCCTAAGCCCAAGGTAGGTAAGAAACGGAACAGTTTTCTTTTAAGAGATAATTGGAAATCTCTTTTTTGGTTGGTTACTAATGAAATGTAATTCGCATTTTCAAAGGTAGTTTTAATTTATATCATTAGAGATTACTAAATATCGAAACTGCAAAACTTTTAACCAATGTTTCAAGTGATCTGTTTATTGTAGAAATTTCGGCGAGAGAAAAGTAACTTTTTAAATTTAAGAACAAAAAGACAAATACTTTTTTATGTTTTATAATTACTAATAAAATACTACTATATGCATTTTCCCTATCATACATTAAAAAATAAATATATAATCCCTCAAGCAGCTGCTTGTACAGAGGTCTAACAGGAGAAGGTCCATTAGGAGGACGGGACCTCGGCAGAAAAACAACACGAACATCCGTAATTAATACTTTTAAGGAGTGAAAAAGAAGGCAAAGAAGAACATTCTCTTTGAAAATGAGATTCCCATATGCGCCAGAGGCGATGTGCGTTCTTCTAGTCATTTTACACTTTTAGTACCCTCTTACAATGGAAATTCGAAGTACTGTATAATTCAGAAAATAAACTATTAACATTTTTTTAGTACCTGTAAAGTGCAAAAAATTTTTTCATTTATCTCTTAAAGCAGAAAAGTTCCATTTTACCAACGGGACAAATCATTACTATTAGGGTAAACCACTTGTTCATTACACTCTATGACCAAAAATTTAAGTTTCTGGCAAAAATAGATCGTTCGCAATAATTATTTAAAGAGTTGGTATTTTCCGACTTTTTCCGCCGCTAGAGGTCGCCTTTGGAGTTTTTTATTTACCGCCTTTAGCACTTTCTAACACTGGAAATTCCGACTGATGGGGATTCGTAAAATGTAAATATTCATGTTTTTTGGATAACAATTTCGCCGACATACGGGATTGGAACCCGCAACTTTCCAGAAACAGGCCAAAATATTCTAACCTGTCAAACTAACACCGGCATTTTCCACAAAAAAAAAAAGAAAAATACTTATTGATTTATAGGCTTTTAAGCGTCTACAGGTAACGCTGAGATTATCAAATAGTGTTTACTCATAAATAACGATAATAGTGTGATGTGGCTTCATTCTTTATTTCCATCTTACTCAGAGCACTAAAAAGATATAGTTGCCACCCGAGATCATAGATGGTGCCATAAGGAGGCGCCCAAAATTCACGGGAAGAACGATAGTCATTATCTGTATGAAAAAGACAGACAGCTTTAGTTCAACAGGTTAGAATACTCTGGCATGTTTCTGGAGAGATGCGGGTTCGAATCCCGTATGTTGGCGAAATGTTTTCCGCAAAAACAATAATTGATTTATAGACGTTTAAATGTCTGCAGGTAACGCTGAGATTATCAAATATTGTTTAAATCATTAATATTTTGCTAGTGCCTGCAAAACAATATATTGTTTCATTTATATCTTTAAAAAAGTTTCATTTTCGCCCCCTCTCCCTTCCCTTTTGGCTAAGACGGCAAAACCTTGTTGCCATTGTAAACCTTCTGACCATAACACTCTACTACCAAAATTTCAAATTTCAAGTGTTAATAATTTGTTTATTCGTTTGAAATTTTAGCATTTTCCATCTTTTCCCATCGCCAGGGGGCGCTATTAACGCTATTGAAAATTTTCAAAATTTGCGAATCGCAATATTTGATTGACACCTATCCAACCCAAATAGAATTTTTCATTTAGCTCTAAAAGTAAAAAAATTGTCTATAGACGGACAGACAGGTGGAAAGATAGATAGACAGCAAACAATTAACAGAGAGAAGGACAGACAGACGAACAAATATTGGCATAGGCAGATGAGAAAGCGAAAACATTAGCACGTTTTTCAAACGAACCTTAAAAGAAATTATACGTTTGTTTTTAGTTAGTTCATTTCACTTTTGCAGCCGATTGCCGTCTTCTGATGGAGTTTCTCGGAAAAAATATTCATTAATTTATTTCGTTGAGTGAAATTTTTACACCCAAATGCAGCGTAGTGAGACATTTATAAAATATGACAGCTTTTATAGACAAAAAAAGTGGTAGAAATGTATAAAACTATAACAACTGAGAAGTGTTAACTTGGTACACACGCTAACTCATAGGCGTTCGGCGCCAATAAACCACGTGACTCGATCAACCAATGGCAGTGAATCACCGAGATGGCCAGCTTCTATGGTCCTGATGATAAGCAGGCCGAGGCCTGCTTTACAAATAGGACCAGGTAATGATGGATGTGCAAGAAGAAGAAGAAGGCCAGCTTCTAACTATACAGGACCTCTACAAGATCAGGGAGAGTTGTAGTCGCAGTTGCCGGATAAATGAATGTTGATAGTTTAGTGGTAAGAATACCCGTCATGTAATTAATTGGAAGCCGTGGGTTCGAGTCCCATAGATGCGGAAGTCATTTTTTCCGCCAAATTATATTTGTTAATATTCTGTTTTTTTTATTAAACATTTCTGAAAATAAAGCTGTGTTTTTAATTGTTATTATCAAGCATGGAATTTAATCAGTCTCATTTTTTTAAATGATAGAAACTATGTACTGTTAATCTTGCATTTATCTTTGCCTTTTACAGTTCCTCCTACATCCGTAAGTATCAGAGTGAAGCCCAGGAGACCTAAAGCCGGAGATACTGTAAGTTTCCAGTATTTAACAAGCATTTCTCTTAATTCTAATAAAAGTTGTGTGATCTAATATATTAAGTTTAACGCAAAATGAGACAGGCACGAAAAAAACAACGAGGGGATAGTGGTAGTAAAGAAGCACAATTGAACAGGAAAAATGTAAAAGGGGAGGGGCAAGAGATTGGATTTACAATATAGTATAACTTTCCCCTCCTTTTTACAGGACTTTAAAATATTCTTTCAAAAATGCATGAAATGTACAGAAATTTAATTTTTTCTCTCTATTACCTTTACTAGCATTTCGAAAGGGACGGCCATGGTCCCCTCCCCCCCGCCTTTCCCTAGATCCGGCCCTCATCGTAAGTACTTTTGGTCCTTTTTTTTAAAGTCGCGCTTTCAAACATAAGTCAATAATAGTCTACATCTGTTTCTTCACCTACGAGATACTCACTGTGTAAAGTACTGAGTCAACTGCAGTCAAAGCTAAAATAAATGGTTCTGTTTTCATTCATATAGTAAGTGATGGTTCTACTTAGGTGGCTGTGCTATTTACCGCATAATGTACACACTTTAATAGATCTCAGGTATATTATATATATTCCTTAATTTAAATAAATATAAGATATATTTTATTGTTTGACGTTATCTCACTTAAATTTAAATATTACATTTTAATAGGAAGAATTGTAGTTTTGATTTGCGGTGGCAATATTTTTCTTAGTCTGGCACATTAAACTGTCTGATTAAGATTGACCTTCTACACCAGAGCTATTCAAATATCTTTCCGACTTTTTTAGTGTTTTTTTCCAAAGCAAATAGAGGGCACTCGCTAACCCATAGTACGGGAATAACCTAGAAACCTAGAAGAGCAAAACGTTTGGACTGTAAAAAAGAAATAACTAACAAAAAAATAATACATTTATTTTCCTCAAGGAAACATTAAAGGCTAAGAGAAGAAAATAGGCATCGATATTTTCCCTTAATCTCTATCAAGCAGAAAGACCCGGATTTCAGATAATACGAATCTGAATTGAGTTACCGGATTTATAACAATGTTTATCAATCGATTTGTAGTGTAGTGAATCCAAGTGTAATGTACTATATTATTTTTAAATGAGTTTCTTTACAAGAAAGGCCATGATTAAGGGAATTAAGTAGGGAAAGACACCTAAAAATAATATTGGAAGGAAAAACATTAAAAGTAGTTTAGCGGTATATGATAAAAAAAAACCCTACTGCTAATCACAAACTGCAAAATTATCATTGCCATGTATCTGATACATATCTCTATAATGCTTGATCAATAACTTTTAGTGTCAGTGTCTACCACAAAATCCTGATTCAAACGATCATGTCAGCTAAACAAGACCCAGTACCCATTGATATAAGTAATAAAATAAATAATTATATTGTCCATGATATCCTTTTTTTTCTTGCTCCAAGGATTTTAAAGCGATGTTTAAATTATATATTTAGCTTGTCGTTGCGTTTAAAAAGTTGGGAAACTCGCATCTATGCCATTTTCACACGTTGCAACAAATATTTTCCAAAGTAGTGTTATCGAATGAAACATTTCTTTGGAAAATCGTCGTATAATAATCTGAAGCTTGTTGCAACTAACATCGATTAGTATCCTTTCGCAATCTCGTGGCAATTCGCACACCATTTTATCGTAAGAATCCACTTTAATCACTCCCATATAGTTCCAAAAAAAGCTTTTCCTCTATGATTTGAAATTTCATCGGCTGGCAAGCTTTTCAAGAAGCATGTTCGAAGCAGTACTTTACCACTTGCTATAAAATTGACTACTATCAACGCTTTACATAACACAAAGTTTTTTTAGTTACCTCACACAACGAACATTTGACTGAGCTTCTGGTCGTAAAATAAACAATCCCCGACTTTATACACTTTCATAAAAATGCTTCCTTTTCGTTACGCTCGTTTCTCCCATCGCAAACCACTACAAACCTCCTCTATCAACGTTTATGTTCGTCCTTGTTGGACATGATGACCATCATCTTCTGTACTGACAGTGTCATTAGCTTCGTCAAAGCGAAAGAAACTGATTCCGACATTAAATGGACAGAAGATGATGGGTCCGAAAAATGGTCGCAAAACGTTCGGCGATGTTCAGTTCTACTTGGGTCGTATAATCTTATGGGAAAGAAAAATAGACTAACTATTATGTGGCTTAAACATGCTACTTTTCATAGACATCGTGTTTCTTATTGCTTGTTTAAACTGTGTTTCAAAGTTTTAGAACTGTTTAATATTCGTTTCTTCTGTTGATATGGACTAGTCTTCGACGTTTTTTTACCTGTATCGTTACATCTGTATCAAGGTTTAATCAATGTTTATTTTCTTTAGATTTAAGATATTCCAATCATATTTTGAATCATGTTAAACCAACTTGTTACTTTGATACTATTTCAACATTTGATACATATTTGAAAATTTTTTTCGATAGTAGGCTCCTAAATTAATATTCATTACACACTGAGCTTGAATTCGGCCAAATAAAAAGAGAAAACTTGTATCAGAAAAGAATCTAAAGAAAATTTAAAAAATAAACGAAACTAAAGAAAATTTAAAAAATATAATAAAGAAAATTTAATAAATATTTATTAAAAATAAAAAATTAATAAATAAAATAACGTGTATATTTGGTAGGGGGGCTTTATTATATTTAATCGGAAAGCCATTGCTTTTTACAATTTTTCCCTTCATTTTATTTGCGTTTTGTCACGAATCAAAAAGCATTAGTGACAAATATGGAACACATATATTTGCTATTGTGTTCGCCTCCATTATGATTATTAAAATTTTGAAGTTCAAGGCAGGATGTAATGTAATGTCCCATAAGGCTCATTAGACACTTGTCTAGGGATGTCAGCATAAATAAGTATGCCAGGATTTAAGTGTTAAAATTTGGTTATTTAAGTAACAGCAAATTGTTACTTTTTTTCAATTCTTAGAAGGAATGAAAAACTAGTTAAAAATATCCTTGATTCAAATATCTAGCAAGAAAAAAAATAAATCGAAACTTGAGAGCTTTTATACAGTTTTCTATTCACACAACATAGAAATGTCTCAAAACGTTTGATAATTTATTGTAATTTATTCATTTCGAGGAACAAAACAAGTAAGAGAAGAAGAAAAACGTTTAAGTATAGAAATGAATAATTTGATTTATAAATGTTACTACATATTAAATATTATACATTATACGCTGTGTATAATATTAATTTATTACACTCATTTTTACAGCCGCCTTTGATAACAAAACTGCTTATCATTAAGCATTAGCTTATCATAACAAAACTGCTTATCAAACCATTGTCATTAAAATACCTATATACGTTTCGATTATATTTTCTCCTTTGTTCTTTGTTGGGTAAACACAACCAATCAAAAGGACTCACTGCCTCTTCTGCCTAGCATCATGTGAGGTATAAATCCGACCCTCTTTCAAGCGAAGACTTTGCCTCTCTATGAAAATTTCGAATAAGCTCTAGCGAGTATACTGTGTTTCTTATTGTCGTGCAATTTAAGGTTCCATCGATCAAAACTGATATTAATAAGAAATGACTACATCCTTGTAAAGCAAAAATCCTGTTCGAATTAGGCTTAGTATGTTCAGTTGAGGCAGTTGATAAATGTCGTCCATGAACTCTCAAGGGATTCGGAATAATTTGCAGTGTGTAACCTAGTTCCGCCGGCTTGGATTTTATTGTCTTCTCCCTTGCTTTCAGATGACTTCTGAAATTCAAGATGGCTTCCAACACAAGAAAGAGAGCACCTCCCGTTCGCATGGTTTGCTAAAAGAGTAATTGTTTCCTTTGCCCAGTGGTGAAATAAATAGATTTGGTTCAGCGTCATCCAGTCAATTGTTCTGTCAACAGATAACATTTATCCTTTTCTTGGAGCACGAGCTTGTCTTGTCGCTCGAATGACAAAGAGCCACTCCTCATCTTATTGTGTTGTGCTCTCGGTTGGATGACAAAGAGACACTTTCACCTCTCCTCTCGCCATGTTGCCTCTTCAACTGATGACAAACGAGTCCCTGATGAACAATAGTCTCCACCATCATTTCAGGAGCTATTGGTCTTCATTTCTCTGAGGCATCTCTGCCGTTCATCAAGGTTGATGTCTAATTGCTATCAATACTGGATTAATTTTACATTAGACTCAGGCAAATGAGGATATAGAGATTAATTCAGAATCAAGCCGAGCTCAAGATCAAGCCCGAGTCCAAAATTATAGAGCCCGGGTCATCCCTGGCCCGAACCAATTAGATATATCTGAGAACGATTCCTACAGAAAAGTATTCCAGGGGGAAAAAGTTTCTATCACACGTCACAAAACATATATACAATATTGAATTCTGCTGAAACGTTATTTAATTTTATGTAGCTCAGTCGGTAGGGCTCCAGGCTCGTAATTGGCAGTTTCAAGGTTCCAGTCCCTCCTAGGCCGGTGTCGAGATTTTTCTCCGCAAAACCTGGACTTAGAAAGGCCGCCGTCCGTCGAATTGGATGCAAAGCGGTGGCATCTTTTGCAGGAGAGCCATATAACACGTGCACTTAAAGAACACACTGTATGGCACTGTCCAGTGGAACCCCTCAACCTTCTCTGAGTCGTCAGGGTCCTTGTGATCTGAACATTTACCCCACTGTGTACAAAGAAAGTTTCCTTCCGAGATAAAACAATCCAACCCTAATTCTTTCTTTCACAGATTGTAATGAATTTGAAAATAATATAAATTTTTTTGAATCCAAATAAAAATATCGTTATTTATATAAAAAAATATGAAATATAATTTAAAGAAACTTAAAATTCTTGATTATAAACGCATAAGATGGAATACCTTATTTCTTTTAAAAAGGAAAAAAGCGATTCATTAATAAGCGAGATGAAATACATAAAATTAATAAAAAATTGAGTACCATTCAATATAATTTCTATAAACTGATTAAATGATTGATACTGAAACCAAAAGAGATGTCAATTTTTCTTTCTGTTGTTTACAATTGCGAAAAAAAAATAGAAATTTTAATTATGACAGCACGAGAGAGCACGTCACCTGAACTCACCTCTGTGAGGAAACATGTAAGAAAAAAATGTTCATTTTTTACCATTTAGCATAGAGTAACTGAAATAAAAATTTCTGCAAATTTTCTGGAATCAAATCATCAGCTAATCGACAAAGTACAGAATATGGTAGCATCGTCCCATAAAGTTCACTTCAGCGGTTTGAAAATATCAGTTTCCACATTTCTTGGTTGCAACGTTCGTGGCCCTTTTTTAATATTTGCGATTTTACTGATTGTTTAATTGTCGAATTATGGGAACAAACATGATTATATTTTACGATAGAAGTGAACAGGAGTCGGTATTCATAATAGACCCCATTTGCAACTAATGTTTTGTTTCTTATACATCCATTACCATGATTTTAGTGAGTACGACGATTAGTAAAACCTGAAGTTGAGCATCAAAATAACAACATCAGTAAATCTCTTTTCTAAAGAGATCTTCATTGTCAATTGATGGATTATTTTTACATATCAATTACCAGGATAATAGTAAGGACGACGATTAGTAAAACCCAATGGTGACACATGAATGGAAGCAATTGAGTCAATGAGACTGTATAATTATATATCAAAAATACTTACAAGTCATTGGTGAATTAAGCTGTAAAGCACATGTCAACAGACTAAAAATATTTGATCTAAGATAATTGGTTGATTGACAAGTGATTGATAGATTAATCAATCAGTATCATATGAGAATCTTCGATGGAACTAATGGGCAGGCTCCTTGTCTCAGTTTCTTTCATCCATGCTTCGGCACTGGTAAATAAAAATATGAAGGTGGCCATCAAAATGATCTGAAGGTGGCCATCAAAATAACAACATCAAATAACCTACTTTCTAAATATATCATCATCCACAACTAATGATTTATTTCTTACACATCAATTACCATAATTTTAGTGAGGATGATGATTAGTAAAGCCTATACGTGAGCATCAAAATAACAACATCAAGCAATCAAATTTCTGAAGAGATTCTCATTCGTAACCAAAGATTTATTTCTTAGACATCAGTTGCCATGGTTTTAGTGAGGACGATGATCAGTAAAAATTTGAAGATATGCATGAAAATAAAGAAACAAAACCAAGTAATCTACTTTATACAGAACTATCCACTGGCCACTGATGATTCATTTCTTACACATAAATTTCCCCGGTTTTAGTGAGGATTATACACAGTATCAAACTGAAAAAAAAATAATCTCAGAAATCCTTTTTTTCTGCAGAAGTTGACAGGAGCTTGTTCCTAACTTATGCCATAGAGAATATTTCGAGAGAGATTAAATGGCAGCAGAAACATAATGCTTTGAGCATCGAAGCAAGCAAACCTCTCGGTCACTGGGACTGTAATTCGAACGATAAGCGTAAAAATGATTTATTTTACACGAAATATGATAGTAAAAAATTCATTTTAAAGCTGTAAACTTTCTCTTTGTACAATATAATTATTAATATCGAAAAGTGAAACTTGCACTGTTTTAAACGTTTTGGCAAAAAAAGAGCATCTCCCAAAGACAAAGAACGTAAAAAAGACTCGGCAGAAGAGAAAGGAAGGGAAATAATGACTTAGAAGAAAGCAAAGAAATGAAAACAATGATTTGGCAGAAATCAAAGAAATGAAAACAATGATTTGGCAGAAATCAAAGAAATGAAAACAATGATTTGGCAGAAAGCAAATAAATGAAAACAATGATTTGGCAGAGAGCAAATAAATGAAAACAATGATTTGGCAGAAAGCAAAGAAATGAAAACAAAGATTTGGTATAAATCAAAGAAATGAAAACAAAGACTTGACAAAAAGCAATGACTTGTCAGGAAACAAAGAAATGAAAACAAAGACTTGAGAGAAAACAAAGAAATGGAAACAAGCAGCTAGTCTAGAAATATCAAACTGCTTATTCAGCTTCTATGTATAATCGCACTTCAGGAATTCGTAATTAAACGTTTCTTTCTTCACATGTCATTTTCCCGAGCAGAAAAAAAGCACATAAACTCTTCATGTAGTTATTACATTTGTTGTGACTCAAAACGGAGCCTTTCGCTTTGGCCTGTTTGCAACCCGAAAGTGTAAGAATTTTAGACTTAATTTTCAAATTTATACGTTATTGATACATCGCAAATGCAGCCACTAGCAAACTAATACGGAACTTTCACGTTTCGGACGCATATTAATTGCATCAATTACGAAATCAAACTGAAATTACATGCATTAATATTCTTCCCCAGAGAAGTGTCTGCAACGTCAGCCATTCCTTCTCACAGAGTGAGATGGGATAACTCATCGGTTTTGCGGGTGCAGCAGCTGATGGAGAGATGGGCTTAATTTTCCGCCACAGAGGAGCAATGTCCGAAATGACTGATTAGCGTAATGAAGCAGCCAATTCGCCTAATCCCCGTGTAGTAAGTACGAAAAGTCTATCACTTTCTGTCCATTAGTCACGGTGGAAGCGAAAAAAATCAGCTATTTGTAACAGAAAAAAATCGCGTAATGTATTCCTTTGCTGCTCAAGCAGATGAATATCTTAGTATCTTAAAAATGTGTCTCCTACATTAAACGACATTTGCTAACCTAGAAAGTTAATCAACTGATTTTTAGTATCAGTTGTTATGAATTGGATGGTATAAATTTCTATTGTTTCAGTATTACATTTATTGTCAAAGTTACTCATGTGTTTCTATGCTATGTCAATTTACTAATTGGAAGTTTCAAAATTTCTGGTGGCTCGAAATCTCCAGTTCCCAGATTCGAATCCTAACTATGCGAATGTTGAGATTTATGGATGGACTTGGAAAGGTTGCCGAAGGGACGTTATGCCCTGCTCCCGTGTGCAGGAGAGCCTTGTGCACATTAAAGAATATGCAAGATGGCTTTGATGGAAGGCTGTTATCTGTCTGTTATGAGCTATCCAGTAGGTCGAAGTTTCTAATCTTCTCTGAGCCCTTTGGGGTTTTTGGGATCTGGTAATTTAGCCGGTGCGAAAACAGCAGCTCATATTTTACATATTATTTCAGAAATTATATTGTGTTGTTTTACCTTTGAGTGGTACTAATTTCTGAAACAACATATAAAAATGTGACGAGATAAGCTCATTATCAGATTAGATAGTTAAAGTTAAAGTTATCTTTACATCTGCTGTCATCTCAGGATTTGCAACTGCAATTTTTACTTATATTTACCAATTCATCGTTTGCTACTAGAATTTTTCTCAACTATCATACAATTTTAATTTAGTCCTACAAACTTTACTAATTCATCTCTCATTTCCAATTTTGCTCGGAAGGGTGTCATAAGATTTTCTAAATCTATAAGACTTTGTAAGAAGCCATTGATATGAATGCATGCTGATCTCGAATCAGCCAGATAGAGGCCCATCTGCTCTCCGTACAAAGTGTTTATCATTTACCCTAAAAAAACCATTTAACTCATATTTTAACTATATTAACACTGAAATTAAATTGCGTAGAAATGAGATTGTTTGGTTATAAAAATAACTATAGAATGTAAATTTGAATTGTTTATCGTATGTTGATCATTTCAGCTGACTGATGCACCTACAATTATCCCAGGTTCAAACTTTAAATATTTTCCACGATGTATTTTTATATTTAGGCTTTTAGGGATTACAAGATAGTCAAAACAAATGCGTTATTATATCTACAAACTGAACAATCTATCTGCATTGATGTACTGAAACTTCAAGAACGATAGATTGTAGTTTTAACAAGCGTCTCTAAAAGTCCAAAATCGGATTACACAGGAATCAAATTTTCAAAGTAAATGCTTAGTTGCTTTTCAAATTCACTGTAGACCGCATAAAGTAGAGGGAAAAAAACCTTTTCTTTAATAACTTGCTACAAAGAATTCTTTGAAGTGATGTATTAATAATATTCTCCACAGGATGCGTTGTGAGGGCATCATGTTTTGTTGGTTAACGCCCATTGAGACAGCTTGAAATGCTTTTTCCCATATTTCATCCTCAATAAAGAAGAATTAGGTTCAGAATGTTTTATCTGTTTGTATTGCAGTGCAATACAAACAGACCGTGCAATTTAGTTCTCCGAGCAAGTCTATCCTGAGCTACATCTACTGCATCAGGCCACTGCACAGCAATTCTAACAAGGTCCTGTTTGACATTGTCTGCCCACTGCATCTTAGGTCTCCCCCTCTTTCTGAGGCCTTTAGGCACACTGTTCATAACCCTATTCGCCAATCTATAATTATTCATACGGGCAACATGGCCAAACCAGAGGAGTCTCTCTCTGCACAATATGCTGCTCAAAGCAGGTTGCCGATTCCTTTGCCTAACCTCATCATTACTTACAAAGTTGAACATCTAATGTCCAAGATACTGCATAAGCATTTAGAATCATAAGCATCAAGTTTTCTGTTATCTTGTTTATAAAGCGTCCACGTTTCAATACTATAACTAACCCTAGAAAGAACCAAACTATTTTTTAGTCTAATTTTAGACTTTAAATGTATACGCCTATTTCTCCACACTCTCCATAAATTCTTAAGTCCCCGGCAGCAATCCTTTTCTTCTGTTAATTTCATGCCGCACATCACCATTATCTGTTACATAGCTCCCAATATAATTAAACTGTGACACCTGCTCAAGATTGCAGCCATTCAGATGAACTGAATCACAGCCTGCCTTACCAATTTTCATCACTTTAGTTTTCTCTCTGTTTATAACCAAACCTACTCTACTACCAGTTTCATCAACAGCTCAAATGAAAGAGTTCATCTCATCAACATCATTTGCCAAAAGGGCAAAATCATCAGCATAATCTAAATCAGAAATTTTCGTATCTCCAGTACATTAAGGCCAAAATCTTTCCCCTTATCTTAACTAATCAATAACCAAACTAAAGAGAAAAGGAGACAAAATGCACCCTTGTCGAACACCACAAGTAATGCTAAACCAATGTGACAAGCCTTACCAACCCTCACACACGACTCTGTGTCTAAGTGAAAATATCTGATCCACACATCCCCTACCACTTCTGAATCCACATTGTTCATCACGCAATTGACTGTCAACCAGATTCTTAATTCTATTAAGCACAATAATGCAAAGAATTTTCCCTGGAACAGAGAATAGGCTGATACCCCTATAGTTATCACAAGAACTGCGATCAACTATTTTTGAAAATAGGGATAATAATAGCTCTGGTAAAATATTTAGGAACCATGCCTTTATCATAAAAGATATTCAGAATTTCAGTCACCCAAGTGGTAACCGAAACATTCCCAGCTTTAAGCATTTCGGTAGTAATTTCATCTACCCCAGGGGATTTATAAAGTTTAAATTTATAAATAGCCAAAATAACTTCAGATTCTGTTATAGGGCCAACATTAAAGCCAACAATGGATCTATCATCATTACAAACAATGGGAGTAGAACTAACCACATTGTTTAGAACATCACTGAAATGCTCAGCCCACTTAACCATGACAGAATCCTCTCCTTCTATAACCTTACCTTGTTTATCCTTCAATCCTTCTATGCCTGTCCGTTTTCTACCACATGAAACATTAACTATCTGGTACAGCTCTCTGCCGTTGTGCTGTCTAACTGCTTCCTCGGCTTTGTCAGCCAAGCCATCAAGCCAAAGATTCTTATCAGCAGCTAACTGATCTTTTACACGTTTATTAAGTTCTCTGTAATGCGTTCTATTAGGACTAGTAGGGTATTGATTAAGAACATTCCTGCAGTTCTTTCTTTCCGAAATAAGCTCAAGTGCCTTATCACTCAGATAATTTTGTCTCTTCTGCTCCTTTTTTCCTAAAAGAGTACTGTTAGTGTCCAAAAAAGCCTGTTTAAAATGATCCAATTCTTCCTCAACTTCAGTAGTAAGCATACCATGACTGTCATAATGACTAAGTAACCTATCATGGTAAGCTTTGGCTATAACTGGGTCTTTCAGAGCTTCGGTATTAAAAGTAAAATTTTTCACCCTAGCACAACACTTTTTAAGTTTAAGTTGCAAGACACCTCTAACAAGGTAATGGTCAAATCCAATTTCAGCTCCCCTATATGACCTGGTATCCCTAACAGAACTAGCCCATTTGCTGTTAATTAATATATAATCAATCATATTCTTATGCAGTCCATCAGGTGAAACCCGTGTGTACTTATGTATGTCGCGGTGTTTGTAATGAGTATTAGTTATTCTGAATCCATTGAGTTTACTTACCTGTAGGAGACGTTGCCCATTGCCATTGCATCTACCAATACCAAAAGGGCCTATTACTCCTGCCCAAAGGTCAGAGTCAGTACCAACTTTGGCATTGAAGTCACCAAGAACAAGGGTAATATCTCCTTTCTTGACAGAATTCAAAATATCCTGAAGTTGTTCATAAAACCTATCCTTCTCATCCTCATCGGCATCCTCAGTGGGTGCATAACATCAGATAACATTCAAGTCTTTAACGCTTGTCTGAAATTTTGCTGTAAGAAACCTTTCATTAATGCACTCATATCCTAGAAGAGCGTCTCTAGCGTGTCTGCTGAGAAGCAGACCCACGCCTTGGTGATGCTTATTGTCGTCCCTCCCTGAAAAGATAAGGACCGCTATATTTCCTTAAATATAAATTCTTCAAGGTTGGCTAATAAAAAGCATGTTATAATGCTTCTCATTATCAAAGTGTTAATTGCAGAGGATTAAGATCAATGTATTTCAGTTCGATTGAAGAACGTTTTGACTACGTTTCAATGTTTAAAAAATAGCCAGGATAAATGCATTAATCCACGGTAAATAATAATGAAGACTCTTGGGCATATTATGCTATGCATATTCTATTTCACATGAAAAATGGGGCCGCAAAATCGAAAAAAACAAGAAAAAAAAACAAGGAAGCAACGAAAAGATGTCACATCCAAATGAATTCCTGCAAGAACAGCAACTCCTAGGTGTAATACTTCGACACACAAATATTCCATGTTTTATGCAAGAAATAAGTACATTTTCTAACGTAAATTATTATCATGCATAATTTATAGAAGTGAGTAAATGAAAATACTTTTTTTTTAATTTCAGAATATTGTAAAATACGTGACGAAGTATAACTTCTAAAACATTTGCACATAAGCTCCCCTAATCACTTGAGGATCGATACATTTCCTAGCATTGCACCAATACACTTCCTATAGCGTTGCGAAAGCCAATGCTTTTCATTGGCTCTTGTGAATAAGAGTATTAAGCCACAACTGGTTAAGAAACGTTTTAAGGACGATTTGCCGATCCATTCGTTATGTATAAGTCTGCATAGAAGGGCAAAACGTTTGTAAATCAGTGGTTCTCAAAATGTGTGCTGTAAATTTTTAAATGATATTTGAGATAAAAGGAAATTTATAAACCGTTTTACTGCTACTTTCTTCCACTGATTCTTCATTTTTTCTGTTTAATCAAAAATCTTAATGTTAAAACCAAAATTAATGCGAAACATGCTCAAAACACATACGGCGTACACACAATCTCAATACATGTCAGAAATCGAACAGAATAGCTCTGCGTTTACAAACGACTCTACAAAATGGATATTATTGAATGCGAACTGCGCATGCACGAGTATCCCGTAGTGTTGCCAACTTACGTTTTTAGTATGCTGCGAATATTCACGGGAAAAAATAGTTCGTAGTGAGCACAAAAAGTTTCATAATCATTGATATAAGTTATTAACCATTATTTTTAATGTCTTAAGTAAATATGATGTATCCATTCTTTAATTCCAATATAATGTCTCCTTAATTAATATAATGTCTCCTACGTTAATATGATGTCCTCTCTTAAGTTAATATGATATCTCCAAGCTATTAATGGCCAGACTGTAAATTTATTGAGTGATATAAGTAACTGAGTGGAAATATTCGTTATTAAAAACAGCATTGGTGTGATTTGTTGAGGTCTCTCCTTCCTGAAAGATTTTCATTCCGAAGGCTCCTGTCACACCTCTGTGGCAAGTAGCTGTTTGAGGGAGTAATTTATTATTGTTTTGATCTGTTTAATATATTCTTTCCTAGAAATTATGATTGTTAACAAAATTATTACACTAATCCTTTGGTTTACGAGCTTCATACGTTTCCCCCAAAACTGTTCGTAAGGCAAAAAGTAGTGAAACGAAAATTAATTCCCCATGTTATATATATTTTGGTTAGTTACAGAGGACAAAAAAATCCTTACCAAATATGTAATGTTCACTTTAATACAACACAGAGTGCTACCTAAATATAGAAGAAAATAACGTTAGTGGTCAATTACTACATAAATGAATTTAATTTTTAAAAAGGAAATGATATTCTTAGTCATTAGCCTATACATAAACAATAGTTACATCATTAACGTTGTATGGAAAAGTGCATAAACTAAAGTATCATCTTTATTATAAACAAGAATGCAACGCAAACGAATGCTTATTATATATTGAAAAAGTAAATTAATACATTGTTGGTCACTTTTTTACCAAGCTAAACAGAATGTTTTCTTATACGAACTCCTTCCTCTCTCAAACCATCAATTTTGCCTGAGGAAACAGCTCATATAAGTGAAAATTGGCTCGTAAAACGAAAAGCAGATTTTAATTTCTTCACCTCGTTTAAGCGAAAAGTCGTAAACCGATTACTAGTATCCCGAGGGATTACTGTACTTGACGAACCCCCACGGAGTGGGACCTCCTTGAAACGGTGCCTCCGAGAAGTTGGGCTCGGATCGCTGGCACTCTGGAGTTCATGATGTCTTGTGCCCCCCGGTGGAGGGGGGCTGGTTGAGGGCTGGCGGACGTGTTTTCGCTTGGGCAGGTCCAGTCGGCTTATTGACTTGTTCCCCTGAGAAGCTGTGGGCTACAGCCACGTTTGAGGAGTCGTACTTGAGGGTTCTGCGGATAGGGTTTGGCTAGCCCGTCCAGTAGGCTCATCGATGCGGTCTCAGTGATATCGTGGGTCGGAAGATTGTTCACTGGGGGGCTTCGGCCCTTCACAATGGAGAGGACGAAGTTGAGGGCTCGCGACCGGGCGTAGCTGCCCCGGTCTACGGACTTATCGATGGAACAGCCAAACTAAGAGTCCCACAGAACTGATTTGGACTCTAAGGCTTTCGTAGTGGGGGAGCTTAGGTGCTCTGAAGTGGTGTCGGCGGGTGGTCCTCTAGCGTCCGCACAACCTGTAACTCCCCGGAGATACCGAGACAGGGAGGGTCTGCTGAAAGGGCTTGGGCAACCTGATTAGGCAGACTTCTCCTGCACTAACGATGGTTGCGGTTACAGCCCCGAAGTGGGTGACGTCCGCTTCGCTGTGGGCCACCAATCGGTGCTATGGAGGGGACGATGCGGAATGGTCATGCTGAAAGGTTCTCATCCTCGGCCGATTAGATGTGGCTGCGGGACAGCCCGGGTTTCTCTGCTGCGGAGGACCCAAAAAGATAGGAATTTTATATCAGTTTGGCATCAAAATTCAAAAGATACCATCTTTTATTTTATAATTGGCAAGTTTCTGGACAAATTTCAGTGAGTGTTGGACATATTCCTAGGCACCACTCAAAAATTTAAAAGATCCCACTCTCACTGCACCTCAATGATTATATCTTCAGGCAGGCTATAAAACCCCAAGCAGTGCTTATCTCTTCACATAAGGTCTTCTCCCGCTGTAGGCAGGTACAATGTAAGGCAAGCTTAAAATACAGGAACCTTTTTAGTCGATGGTGGTTTCAGTGACAACTCCCTTATGGTGATATGCAGTCATAGTACTGCGATGCACCGGGGTTGTCACGATTACGTCGTTGTACTTGACGAACGGGCGAATTTTCATTTTGCATGTTGCTTCTTAGAGTTTAATCTATGTTCACGAATAATTGAAAGATTAAAGATTTGATTGGTCTAGATGTTGACTGCTGATTTAGTCCTGACGTTTTTCCCCCTTCAACGTAGCAGTAACGATCCGAAAAATTTCCTTTCTAATTTTATGAACAGAACTGACGCATCAGTGGCATCAGTTGTTAAATAATCTACAAAATAATCATCGTATGAAATCAAGTTAGGTTTCTTTTTCTTTAATTAAATGAATGTAACTGCTTTTTTAAATTTAACCCGTGAAAGGATGAATGTTACGTATAATTGAAATAGCCTTATTAAATCTCAATCATTAAGAGGTAATAATTTTAACACGTTTAGGAAAAAAATTGAAAAGAAGCGTAAATGATGAAACGCAACACTTTATTCTTTTCAGATGGAACAAATATAAAAATGAGGTCAATATTTGTATTTTATTTCGAAAAAAAAAAGATGACTAACGCGATAATTAAAGACAGCTTTCAGAACTCTTACATTAATATTCCTTCGAGGGAAATTTTTAATTGGCAAAACATTTTTTCTCTACAAATAGAAACAGATAATTTCAAGTGAACACTTCACACAGCAAATAGTACTTCTATAGTTTAATGAACATTTTGGTGATTTTGATGTTTCTTATCAAGTGAAACTAAGAATTTAAAAAATTGTTTTATCATTTTGCTCAATGCGATTTTTTTAAACTATATGAGCAATTTTTTATAGGTAGATCAAAGCAAAAATTGTTGTAGCTATAATTGCCTTCTATGTTTGGGAATAAAATTTCTGAAATTCTGAGCAATTTTTTAAAACAGGAGCTCTTGATAGGATTCATCAGTAGTATCACAGGAAATGTCCTACAGACATAGGACTCATGAATTAGTTAGCTGAAATAATTTAATACAAAATTTTTTCAGCTATTTGATAGGATGGTTGAATTTTATTAAATAAACTCTGAAACAACAAGAAAGTTGTTTAATACGGTTGGTTGCTTTACCTCTGAGCAGTACTTTTTTTGCACACACTGTGCTAAATGGCCAGGTCACAAAGACACCAAAGACTCAGAGAAGGTTGGTGAAGGGTATCTACTGAATAGCTGTTACGAGACAGATGATAGCTTTGTATTAAAGCCATCCAGTGTGTTCTTTAACGTGCACAGAGTATTGCTCTCCTGAACAAAAGCCAAAGTTTAATGTTCCATACAAAAGACGGCAGCCTTTTCAAGACTATCGGTGCTCCCTTCTCACAAGAAGTAGGGTGAGGATTTAGTGGAGATACAAGTAACAGTAACAGCACCTCAACACAGTAACAGTTGCAAATCGAACACTTGGGAACTGTATGAATGACTGCAGTTCCCTTTACAAGCCTGGTGCCCTACCGCCAGGCCTGTAATTTTCAGTTTTTCCTACCCTTTTACTACGATATCAATAACTTACTTAATTTACTTAATTTCACTCATGCATTTTCCAGCTAAGAATATCTATCTCACCTTTATTATACGAAAATTCAAACCCAGAGATTAGAAATTTCCCCCATTCCAAACTAAATTATAAAAAAATGCTACAAAAACGTTTTAGACACCTATTATTATTAAATTTATCTAAATCACATTTCTGGATAATATTCTCTAAGTACTGGTCAGAATAATTAAGTCACTCATTCTAAAAATTTCCTTCAAAATCAACGATAATGTTTTCATCTTCCATAATTCTATACGAATTCTAGAATATTATTAAAATTCAAGATTCTTATGAATTTGATGCAAATATCTAAAAGGGTTTCTCCCAAGTGATATGATCGCAACCAGGCTGTATGATTATATATAATGACCACGTGTATAAAAGAGTTGTGCCGATTAACGTGTATAAAAGAGCTGTACCGATTAATGTATAGGGATAAGTTCAGTGTTCATAGGGATGAATGTAAAAACCCGTATCAAGCATTGGGCGTGGAGGTGAAGATAGTTTTACAGGGGACGAACCCGTCGGTAATTTTCTATTATTGTACAATTTCATTGCCTTCACTTTTTGCTGTGTAAGAATTTCCTATTGGTATCTTATTTATTATATTGGTATTAAATCTAGTAATTAATTGAAAAAGGCCGAAAAATCAAATTTTTAATAAATTTAAACTATTTAAAAAATTACCGATCAACTTATAGCAATATATTATCAATTTATAGCAGTTGATACAATAACAATGATTTCCAATGGAGAAAACAGTCATATATTAAAATCATGCCATCATTTGTCATATACGAAGTGAAGATTTATTTTTTATATAAAAATTTAATGCATAATTGGTGTGCTTCTTATTGTTTGTTTCTCTGCTATATCAAATACCTGATACCTTGTGGTTTGGGTCGTTTTACCTCTGAGCTGCACTTTTTTGGCACACAGTGGATTAAATGTCCAGGTCACAATGACTCGGAGGCTTCGGAGAAGGTTGGGGGGAGGTGACCCATTGAACAGCCGTTAGGAGACAGATCGAAACCTCCTGTCATAGCTATTCAGCATGTTCTTTATTGTGAATAGAGTGTGGCTCTCCTTCAGTTGGGCCGCGGCTTAAAGTCTCATCCGATGGATGGCGACCTTTCCAAGCCCATCAATATCCCTTTCCGACAGAGAGCAGGGCGGTTAGAGGAGATAAATCTCAAAGTTGGCACAGCTGTGAAATGCACGATACGAAACGAAACATCGTTTGATTTCTCCTCTTACGCCTTTTCGAAGCTTAACTGCTTTTTCTTATACGTTCTTTGGCTGTATTCTGTGTACGTTTAAAGATCATGCTGGATGGCCTGACAGGAGATTTCTATGTCTCCTAATAACTGCTCAGTGGTCTCCATGAATTCAGTTGGTAGTGAGGGAATAAATGAACTCAGAGTTAAAATAACCCAAGCTCATGGTATTTTCGCATATTTTTAAATGTATATAACAAAGTTTTAAATATACTATTCTCATTCTAACCTTTTCATCCAATATAAAGCTACTGATACCTGGGTTCGAGTCCCGGGTAAGGCATGGATGTATGTGTCGTTTTTCTACTAAGGTCCTGCCATCCTCTCAGATCTTTTACTGTGGCATATAAACTGACAGGCTCCTGTCAGACCTCTGTGGCAAGCAGCTGCTTGAGGGGGTATTTATTATTTTTTATTATAAAATATGGAAAAGATTACTTTATTATTTTGTTCCTCTTTATGTTAAAGACGTGTTTGTTGAGAAACATCTCCTTGGTGAAGTTCTTCTTTCCGCTTTTTCAAGTTTTCTTGTTGGAAATCCATTCGAAAGAGGAACTGAATCAAGAAAATGGTTATTGACTTAAATACAAAAGTCATTTGTAACATAAAGAGTCGTTTCGACCAACCCATATTCTAGAGAGTCAGAATGCTTCCATAATGGTTTGGTGGTCTTAAGTGCCATAATGTGATACTTACCTCAAATGCTTATTAATTACTTATAACAAAATATTCTGTAGGACAAAATCGGCTATAAATCTTTGCGCTACTAATTCTAAATCAAGTACGATTATGCCATATGTTGAATTTCCGCTTAATAACTCAGTCAAACACCTGTTTATGAAAAACGGAGGTCTCAGCTGGTTGAAAAATTGCTTAGCTGGTTTTTTGTTGTCGGCTGATACAGATATATACTGACAAGTGCCACGAAATAGGTTGAGATCTTGATCAGTGGTTTTGTATCTGCAGAGTGTTTAATACGTTCAGGATAACGCGAGTTCAGTGACATACCTAAGTTAGTAGGTATGTAACCTTTGATTGGTCATCCCTCCTTTGAGGGCTTGAATAATATATATTTTCTAAGGAGGCTCCGGAAAATTAGAGCTGAAGACTTAAACCCTCTCCCCCCCCCCGCCCGATTAGACTCAAGGTGTCAACCTCTCTATTATACTCAAGACGTAAATTCTGCTGTCTATTGTACGTTTCTGGGTACTTTACTGCGTGAGTTCGTAATTTAATAAGATAAAACAATTTTTTTCTGCTAATAATATGGTTGCAATGTATTGAGTTTATTAAAAGAATTAACGATTCACTTTGTAAATTAAGTTCGGTAATTTTTCCTTAATTAGTATCGCTTGTATGTTTTATAGGTTGTATTATTATGCGAGACTGGCTCTAGCAATCCAGAGTCGACTGTTCAATGGTGGAAAGATGGCGAATCTATTAGCGGCCATCACGACGGAGTGGTGGATTCAGGACACGGAGGCAAGTCTACGAGGAACAGAATTAAAATCAACGTGACTGCGGCTGAAGATTCCAGCACATACACTTGTCAAGCTACCAATCATGCTCTCCGTAGGACTGTTCACGACAGCTTCACTCTACGAGTGCTTTGTGAGTATTTCTCAAGATCTTGTCTCAATCGATTTGATTTCATCTCATTCCGCAGTCAATACTCACAAAGTTTTACATGAGAATTTCACTCGTACTTTCAGTAATAGAAGCAGTTTAGGACAAGCCAACCCGCGGCTGATAAAACGAATAATCAATATACTAAATCTGGCTCATTTCACCCAATATTTTTGAGCAAAGACTTTTAAATGTTTAACTAAACGATTTTGGCAATTCTTAGTACTCATTCAAAAATACATTTTTTTAATTATGATATTTTATTTATTACTTAAAAATGGAATCGTCAAAAAATAAAAATCTGGGTATGGTTCCTTGTACCTCCATTTGACATACTGTTACTTACAAATATAGCGTTTGCATTTTTAGGTAAAAGATTAAAGAATTTTTTTCTTGAGGCTCTTTAAGAATTTCGTTTTATTTTTTTTCTAATGGATGTTCGCTAAGTTGGGTTATTTAGCCCAACCAATAATTCTATCGATGTATTTATATCTACGGTTTCCATACAAAAAAGACAGAACTACCATTTCATGTGAAGGTCGATTATAACATCATCATCATCATCATTCTCAAGCAGCCATGGGCTACGGAGGTCCAACCAGACCGCGCAGTTTAATTCTCCAAGCATATCTGTCCTGAACTACATCTGCTGCATCCGGCCACTGCACACCAATTCTAATATAACAGCATACATTTATAAAGCAAACTAGCAAATATTTGTGAAATTCCATAGACAAAAAAAAAAAAACGCAACCAAAAAAAAAGGTATATTAAACTCGTTTTACAAACACTTCTAGCAATACTTCGTCCTGGATGCATTTTAAAAATCACCTGGACTCAATAATGGCAATAAATGCATTTATAAAAATATGTCTGAGCAAATGAATCATTTCGAATGTGCTTGTTTAATGTTATTATTTTCATAATTTCAATGCAATTAATATTATTAAAAAATTTCCCTGCAAAAACTTCATGACTATTCATGTAGTGTTGCACAACCTTAACCGTCACTTCTTAAACTTTCTTCCGCCACATGAAAAACTGAAAATTTGGTCTGTAGCAAAAATAGATTGCTTTGGATTAACTATTTTTGCTTTATTATGAGACGTGTGTTTTGTTTTCGGTAATCTATCCTCGTTTGCATTCGTAAGCTTAGAATACTTGACCAATTTGTTGTTTAAAAAACGTCATCTGCTCGTAACTGCTGTCTAACGGGTTCTCTTCCTTCAAACTTCTCTGGAGCAACTCGTTGCAGGGGTGGAGGAGTAAAGGGCCATGCTCTCCCCCCACTTTTGAAATGCTACTGACCTGAACAGAGAAGTAAAAATATTACATACATTTATAATACTCTTTTTTTTTTCAGGAAATTTGCTAAAGACTAAAAAGAAAAGGGAAAAAAATTATATCGGTACGGCATTCCGATTCATTCCTAATAGATCTTTCGGCTCCTACCCCTTTTATTTTTTTCTGGATCTGGGTGTGGTTCCTTGTAACCTCTCAATTTGACCCATTGTATTAAAAAAAATGCAGGTCAGAGGTAAAACAACCCAATCCAACTTCACGTGATAAATAGAAGAAAGAAAAATAATCAGAATATTTTTAGCACAAATTTACATTTCAATATTTCCTTTTTTAACGGTCAATTAGAATCTCGTTGTTGAATACAATAATTTTCTTATTAGTGATATAAACAAGAATTTGAAGGTTAACTTTGTGGTTTTTCTATCTATCGCCTTGCAGAAAAGGAAATTTGGACTTGTGACCTCTATATGCACTCAGTGGTCTCTTTGCTAGGAAGAGACTCTCTCTTATTACGCTAATAGAGAATCATGTTCAAGATTCAGTAACTTTTTAAATTAAGCTTTCAATGGGAAAATGTGACAAAAGCAAACATCAAATATATCTAATTCTCCATTTTCGACAATAATAAAAATAAATTTTTCAAACAGCGGTTTACAACATAGGTCTGATAGAGACCTGTAAATATAACGACAAAGAGAAGATTTAAGAGGAATGCATAGCAGAACAAGTATCTTAGAAAGAAAGGGTCTTTGCAGAACGAGAACACAAAGGAACATTCCTGATCCGTGGATCGATCCCAGGTCCCTTTGTTGTACTACCAAACATCCTAACTACTCTGCCACAGGGAACGGTACATTTGTTCGATAACTGAAAAGTTATGGAAATTGAAATGTTTAATAAAAACCAGCTTACTCTGATAAAAATTCGAAATTCGTGAATGTAACGCTTAACTAATTAATTTTAACTTTTCAAATAAATTATTTTTACTTGTGGAACTGTTGTTAAATATTCCAGCAGTTACCCAAATTGCAGCTTCTATAACTGTTAAATACTGAACAAATATTGTTGAAAAACGAATTTTAGATGGATTTCATGTAAGGCTATATTTCAATCACATTATTTTTAAAAGTTGCTGAGTTGCGGATGTGACTTCTTATTGACGTAACATGGTCTGTTCCTAATAAAGTGGCCACTAATTGCATATGCATATATGTATTAAGGTAATATTATAAATTTGTTAGAACGTTGCTACCAATCAAACGAATTCTCCACAGTAACTTTCTAATATCTCTTTTTTTCTCGTCTTTAAGCTTTTGAACATTTATGTCGAAGTCAATAATATTTTAAGGGGTACAAATGGAAACACCATCCATTGTCCACGAAATAAAGCATTTATTTATTGATGTGCATTAATTACTTTCTTCACCTGTGACATTTTATCGCATCAGTTCTGTTAGTAGAACAATTATGTTCAAAATAAAACTCGAATTTCATGCCGTCGGTGACGTCAACCGCAACTGCTAACCTCCTACTGCAGGATTAGAGAGATTTAATGAGCGACACTTTTTTGTACACATTAGGCTTAAATGACCAATTCACAAGTTTCAAAGAAGGTTGGGGAGGAGATCGTACTGGATATTTGGAGACAGATGAAAGCCCCCCGTCAAATCCAACATGTTCATTAATGTTCAGATGATATAGTAGTGTTACACACAGTTCCACAGCTTAACGTTTCATATGACAGACGGCGATCATTCCAAGCTTATCGGTGTCCTCTTGCTCACTGAGGGCAAGGTGGAAGTCAACGGAAATAAATCTCAGCTCTGGGACAGTTCGGACTTAAACCAGGAAATACATATTAGGAAACTGTCTCGAAACGACTGAGCCAGCCCCTGTCCAACAACTTTAAGGAAATATTCTTCGAATTTATTACCCTGTACAGAAACGGACTGGCTAAAATAAAAACACACTGAAAAGATAAACTTGCGACATCCCAAATTCTTAAGAAATTACCATATTTAATAGCTTGATAACAATAATTTTGAACAAATATGCATTTCATAGAAAGACATAATTAATAATGCTTTCAATTAAAAATATTTTTAAAGCAACTATTTCTTGAAAGTAGGCTTGAAAGCCTTTCTTGCAAGTAGACTTGAAAGTAGCCTAATACCATCTACTTGTTTACTATATGTTAAAGTATCTAAATATTATTTGTGTGTAACTATTATAATTCGTATAATTTCCTGGTTTCCCCTAAACTCACCCCCTGTTTCACAGTGCAGTGCAGTGTTTTGCAACAGGTGTTTCTTAAGAAATTAATTATACTTACTAGCTTGATAATAATTTAGAATAGGGGTTCTCAACGTGGGGTATGCGATAAAATTTTTTAGGGTACGCCCTGAGAGCTCAAAAGTCGCTAGATCTAGTAACAAAGTCAGTGTTTTATTTTATTCTCTTTGTTATACTATAACTATAGTTTTATCTATCTATACAAGGAGTACGCTAGTTACATACATATTTTCAGGTGGTACGTGAAGCATAAAAGGTTGAGAACCACTGATCTAGAAGAAATAGTGGTTTCAAAGAAATACATAATTTAATGTTTTCAGTTACAAAATATATTTGAGGTAAATATTTGTTGAACGTAGGCTTCATTTTGCCTACTATATGTTTAAATATATATAACAAAGTTTGTGTTTAACTATTAAAATTCGTGTAATTTTACAGAGACAAAAAACATTTCGTTTCACAGTCCGCTGCAATGTTTTATAACAGGTGTTGTTCTGCTCATAATTCTCAAGTCTTCATAGAAGTGTTTTATTTTTCACTTTAAAAAAAGTTTAATGCTTTCAGTTTCTATATGTCCATGCAGAAACCCTAATGATAAAATAATATTATCAGTATAAAACTGTAAAATAAAGTAGCATTTAAAAATTGTTTACAATAGGAGAACATGTGACATATTTACAATTAATTAAGGAATTTTCTTATTTTTCGACTTCGGTTGTATTTTGCATATTTTTTTCCACTTTTTTTTTTACAGAACGTTGTACTAGGCCCAAATAACAATAATATAGTCTACACGTCGTTAGCTCAACCATATTAATCAGGAACTGAAAAGGTTAAAAACTCACGAATATTTGAAGAAATAATAAAATGCTGTTTAAAACAGCTTATATTTTTTGCAATATTATAGAATCTAGAGTTGATGATTACATTTTATAGCTTCCTTGTTCATTCTACATCAAAATATGTTATTCTTTTTTGCAATGCTTTTCATTATTTACTTTCCGTTCTTGTGAAAAAGATTGAAAACTCTCATGTATGTCTCAAACAGTTAATGATATGAACTACATCGTTCGTTTTTAAAAACAGATATCATTCACTTAAAATAGAATTGTAAATAATTGCAAATCATAGGATGAAACATTAAATGATGGATTGAACAACACAGTTAAAAGTATACCCCTCAAGTAGCTGCCTTCCATAGAGGTCTGATAGGAAACTGTCAGTTTATATGCCAGAGTAGAAGGTCTGTGAGGATGACAGGACCTCAGCAGAAAAACGACAAATTAATACCCCCTCCACAGAGGTCTGACAGGAGCCTGTCATTTTATATGCCATAGTATAAGGTCTGAGAGGATGGCAGGACCCCAGCAGAAAAACGACAAATAAATACCCCCTCAAGCAGATGCTTGCAATAGAGGTCTGACAGGAGCTTGTCGTTTTACATGCCATAGTAGAAGGTCTAAGAGGATGGCAGGACCTCAGCATAAAAACAACAAATAAATACCCTCTCAAGCAGCTGCTTGCCACAGAGGTCTGATAGGAGACTGTCAGTTTATATGCCATAGTAGGTCTGAGAGGATGGCAGGATCTCAGCAGAAAAACAACACAATCATCCATGCATTATCCGGGGCTCGAACCCAGGTCCCTTAGATCAGTAGCCAAACGGTTAAATGTCTGAATAATGGTAACAAATATTGAAAATCGGATAACATAATTCGGGTTTTAATTTGCTCTTTTTTAGAGAGAATACTCACTAAATGTAGAAAAAATGAAGTGCTTTTAGTTTTTATAGTAACGTATATTAGGAGAAACAGACAGGGTATAAATTAAATTATATAAATTTGTTGCTACAGAAATTTTTATAAATAAATTTATCTTTGCAATTTATGTTCCACAGAGGTCTGTCTTGTTTTAAAAAATTTAATTGTGTAAACTTCAGATTACGATAAAACGTAATAAATGAAAATATACAAATAGCATGTTTAGCAGCCGTTTAATGAAAAATGAAACTTTATTGATTTAGTGTTTGTAAGGAAGAACTACATTTGTCAAAATATTAAAAAGGTTCGAATCCCACTCATGACGAAACCAATTTTTTTTCGTCTCATTATTTCATGAGTTCCGTGTCTACAGGACTTATCCTGTGATTCTTTACTACTGATTTATTGATTCAACGCCCTGAGCGTGAGTGACAAATATTAATTCCATCTATATTAAGGCAACAGAGTTGTCCACTTCCCGGATAGATTGCGACACTGTGCGAATCAAATTAAAAATATGTAAAGGTTTTAAGGTCACACAAGCGGAGAAAAGTTTAGCCATTGGTGGTGTAGTAGTTAGCATAAGAGGCATGTTTCCTGGAGATGTGGGTTCGAATCCCACTCATGGAAAAATCAATTTTCTTCAGCTCATTATTTCATGAGTTCCATGTCTACAGGCCTTATCCTGTGATTCTCTACTAATAATTTATGACTACAAGTTTGTTTGTTTACTCAGTGTAAGCTTGCTTGTTTTAGGAATTAATGTTTTTTGAGCATTTGATAAGATATGGATGTAAGCAATTACTTACTGAGCGAAAACTCATCTTAAACTTTCTAAAAGCTATATATTTCTATATATTTGCCATTGCTGCTCTCTTTAATTTGAAACTGCATATCTTTTTGATGCTATTTCGTTTACAATTCTAATATGATTTTCTAGTTAATGAAATAACAACAAATAACACCTGAAGCAGCCTATCAGTGTAATAAATACCCATGGAGAAGGGCTGTGAGGAAGACGAAACTTGAGTTACTCAACATCCACCACCCCAATCTGGGTTCCTGTGATCATCAGCCAAGCATATAGTAACCACTCTGTCACCGTGAAGACAGCGTGAATAGTTTCGAAATTTCTTTTAACTATGTAATCATATAGCTCAGTGGCACACCCAGAGGGGGGGGGGGGGGCACTGGCACTGGCACCCCCAAAGAAAAAAAAAAAAAAAAAAAAAACACGAAAAAATTTTCCAAAAATCTTTTCCTAATTAAAATTCATTTTTTTATATATTTATGTTGTGTTGTGTCTTCTATTTCTATTCTACTTATAAATTAGTGGTCATATAAGGTGGGAATACCCCTAGCTCTCGGGAATCACGGCCGCTGTGAACACAAGGCGAACGAATCGGGCGGATTGAGCGCTACTTCGTTTACCCGAGCCGGGCCAGCGCCCCCCCCCCCAAAATTAAATCCTGAGTGCGCCACTGATATAGCTAATGTATTCATTCAAATGTTACTAATATCCTTTTAGCTATATTTTGACATCAGTTCTGTTGTTTTAAAAGTTAAACATATTTAATTCGTGAACTAATTTTAACTCCTTATATATTTTATATAATATCAGATTTCTTTCCCTGATTAACCTTTATGGCATATTAAACAGACTCCTGCCAGTTCCATGTGTCAAGCAAGCTGCTTGAGGGGCATTGTTTTAATTTAATAACTGAAAATAATATATATGATAAATGTGGAATGTTAACGATTTGTGTTTAAATTTATATGAAGCAGGAAATAAAAATTAAACCGTTAACTTTAAACCATTGTTTTGTTGACATTTATTTTAAATTTTCGTATTGTTTTATCCTTTATTTTTTTGCAAAAGCCCTAAATTCTTCTGCATCAATTAAATATCAATATCTCTCTTCATGGCCAACAGATGGCAGCACTACACACTATTTTTCATAATGTTAACAAGATGTTACATTACTTTCATTCAAACGGAACGACAGATTACCATTAAATTTATTATTATTCACGCCAAAAATAGTACACAGCATTTCTTTTTTCCGCATTAGATCTAATATATTTAATTTTAAAACGGAAATAAACTTAATAATTTTTACCTCAGAAAAAAAGAGTATAAATTCACTAGTTAAGAAGTGGTTTCTTGTATTCGTGAAACACGAGAATTACAATAGCTTACTAACCAACATTAATCCAGGATTATTTTTGAAAGGGATAAAAATGCATTTTTGGAAGCGATTATTTTTAGAAGTGATTTTACAGAATTATTTTTAAAGGAGTTGAAAATTTTACTATTGGTTTCTTTAACGATAAATTGATTGAACTTACGATTTCTTTAAAATAATTTTTTCTCAAGATGATTTTAAATATTCCACACAACCTCCCCTTACCCGTGACTATGACACTGATTATAAATAGTGTCAGAACTAGGATTTTGGAAATGATGGGTGGAAAGCATTATTCGTAATTTTGTTAGCGCCATCTCTTTCGGCAGATGAACTGTAGCATCTCTGTTGGCTTCGAAAGGCCGTCTTCCGACGGATGGGACGTTAACCCGTGGCTCCGTGTGTTGGAGAGCCATACCCTGTGCACGTTAAGGAATACACTGGATGGCCTTGACGGGAGGCTACCATCTGTCTGCTAACAGCTGTTCTAGTGGATCCCCTTCCCTAACCTTCTCTGAGCCTTCGGGGTCCTTGTGACCTGGCCATTTAGTCCTTTGTGTGCAAAAAAGTACCGCTCAGAGGTAAAACAACCCAACTTAACCCAACATCTCTGTTTTGCTGTACAGTTCGCGCTAACAAATGCTTGTCCCTGTCTGTCAGAGCTTGTCTCCTCCCGTATTTGTCAAAATAATTGTTGGACGTTTTTTGAGACCTTTGCCATTCTCTGTATATTTGGGATATTGCACCCCGTGATTTTTTGCTGAGTTCGATCACCTTTGTTAAGGGGAGTTGGGGGGGGGGGGGTCAGTCGGTAGTGCGCCAGGTTCGTAGTCGTACAGTTCACAGGTTCGAGATCCGCCTGGGCTAGCGTTGATATTTATCTCCGCAAAACTCGCGCCCTGCCCTCGGTCATTAGGAGACACCGATGGGCTTGGAAAGACCGTCGTTGGTCCGAGGGGACGTTAAGCCGTTGTGCGAGGGAGAGACATGCACGTTAAAAATTTCGTTGGATGGCATTGATGGGAGGCTACAATCTATCGCCTAACAGTTGTCCAGTGTGTCCCCTCCCGCCAACCTTTTCGATGTCCTTGTAACCTTGCCATTTAGCACATTTTGTGCAAAGGTGCCACTCAGAGGTAAAACAACCCAACTTGTCGTTGCATATGCTGTTGCCCATTGTGTTCCAAAGCTGATTTCCCTTTCCGAAATCAGTCAGATCTGCATTTTTTCCATGTCGCATGTGACTTTGCTTTTCGCTATGCCTTTACGACTTTCATAGGAATTTAAAATGACATAGAATATTTACGCAAGTATGAAGCTTTGCATTAATTAAGCATGTGTCAGGTTTGCGCACGGTGTAGTGTTCATAATAATTTGGCCGGGTAGTATATTATTATTATATTATTATTATACCCCCTCAAGCAGTTGCTTGCCACAGAGGTCTGACAGGAGCCTGTCAGTTTATATGCCAGAGTAGAAGGTCCCTTAAAATAAATTATTATCGCGATGATTGTATAGCTCAGGAGTTAATATTTTAAATCATTATCACAAACTGCATATCATGAAATTATTTGCAGTTTTAAATAAAAAAAAATAAGTTTCAAACTGCTGAATTCTGAATGATATTATTTTAAAACAACATATGTATCTCGGTCTGTGAGGCACAAACTTTGGCAAAGATTTATTTTCTTTTACCCCAAAAATTCATCAGTCCTGGGTTTAGTTGTTTTATTTCTGAGCGGAATAGGTTTTACACAAATCATGTCATAAGGACCCCAACTGCTGACAGAAAGTTGGGATAGGAGATTTCTGTGCAGCTGTTAGGAGACTGTTGTAAGCCTCCCGTCAAAGCCACCTAGTGTGTTCTTAACCTTCACAGGGTTTAGGGGTTAAAGAGTGGTCTCTCTTTCTTGATAATCTAATGCAAACTTTAAATGGATGCGGTTTGCGAAAATATAGTTTGTTCCTTCACAAAGCAAAAAACAGGGTTGAAAATATTTATAAATTAATACTTAGGTTTACATACGTTTATTGAATATTCTAAATTCTATAATATTATTATAATATTTTTTATGGAATTTGATTCCGAAAATGTATTTTTCATTTTTGTTAAAATCTCACACCCGTTTCAGTTGCATTTTTTTTGTTTTTTGGTTACAAAATAAATAAAACCAATTTATATTTTTTATGGGAAAATCCCCCCCCCCCCCAAAAAAAAATGCCGAGGTACAGGGAGGTGCTGTTATGCTTAGGGACATTTCAAATGTATATCCGCCACTCAATGTAACTGTAATGTTTTATTCAGCTTTTCTATTTTGTTTACATTTCACTCAATATTTTTGATAGACATTTTCACAAATGTTTGCATAATATTTTAAAACATTTTTAGGACTAGATGGCCTACTGGGAACATTCCACTATGTTCATGCCTTTAAATCCATCAATATCATTTCATAAAAAAATTCAATATTTTGCCAATTATTTTTGTAAATATGTTTTTTTTTGCAAATAGGATTTAAATCCTTTTTTTTTCCTTTGGCAATTTTGTAAAGGCTCAAACTTGTGGCATATAGCGTATTTATTAATCCCTAATTTTGGTTTTTCTACTGATAAGCTAAATAATTATTTAACAAGTTTATTTATCATTAAATTTATTTTTTTCTAAATGATACGGTAAACTAAAAATACCATTTATTTAACAAGTTTATTCATTACCGAATTTGTTTTTTCTACTTAACGGATAAAGTAACGAATCAATTTATTTTACAAGTTTGTTAATCAACTAATTCAAGATTCCCAATGATACGAATATCCCTATGTAATTCTTCGTTGAGCACTATTATTAAGTGGCTATTAATTCAGATCTCTAATAAAAAGGAATCATTGTAATGTGTGAATTTTATGATAATAATAATAAAAGAAATGGACTAGTGATATTGATATTTTATGTCTTAAGAAATCTTTCCGTGGTTCGTGTATCTGTCTTCCTCTTTGATTCATTATAACAAAGTAATAGTGATATAATAGTACGGATCACACTTCGAAAACCTTCGAGATGATATTCGAGTAAGTAGACATTACTTGGACAAGAAAAAGAGGTGATCGATGTCGCCAAATCGCCGAATCCTTTTACTGGAAATCCGTTTCCTTTTATTTATTAGCGAAGTGTCGAGTTGTTTGACAAGGGCTAAAGACTGATTGGGTTTCTATACGATTATCTACGACCACTTCACCAGAAGAAATGTCGCTGTGCTGTGCAAGTCTCCACACCTCTGGATATCGAATTAAGCAGGAGTTGTTTCATCTGTATCTGTTATTATCCTGGCCATATTTGAGATGGACTCTTAGCTTAAACATCGAAAGAGATGTTGAAAATGAAATGCATAAGATTTGACGGACCTTCTCTTTACGGGACTGATCACAAATCACAGGAAAACTTGTATATTCCTCGTTACCAAAAGTATAATACTATGAAGGCCGGTTGCATAGTATAATCAGTTGCAGTTTAAAAAAAAAGTAGAATTTAATCAATAACGTAATCCAGAAATTATCAGTAGGAAGCAAGATTATATAAGTTATTTTCTGTTAATTTCATTGTAATTAAGCATAGAAAACCGAAGATGTGTTATTGCTTTTCTCTAGAGAACAGAGAATAACTTTTATAGTTTTTAAACAAAACGTATTTATTTAAACAGCTCTCAAACACTTCATGATGATAAATGTGAATTCATATAGCTCCTAGATGAAGAACTCGTCCGCACTATTTGCATGAGTTTTTCTACCCTTTGTTAAATGTTCTCTTGTAGGTAGTAACATTTAAACATCGGCAATTATTTTGGTTTGATAATTTGCTTTGTAAATTCAAGAAAAATTAAATATATTTGGTTACTTCAATAGTTAGTCTGGTTAATATTATAAATGAATGGAGTTTAAGCAATCTATATTTATACCTCTGTTTTTTCATTCTTTCATTGCATAATGTTTTGAAAATTTCAGCTTGTTACATAAATTACTCCGAAAGTTCTAATTGATCCTCAGGCTCAAGCTATTCAGAACTCACTGAAATTTCGTTCGTACAAAAATTATCTGCTAATGATTCATCTTAGCAAATAGTCCTTTGCACATATATGGCAAATGGCTGTGTTATCATACATGCCAAATGGTTGTATATAACGGGAAACAAAGCCATACTAAACTTTAATCTTCGTAATAGTTGCTTTGAGTATGATACTTAGACTTAAATGTCTAAAACCACGTTGTAGCCTAACGAGACTAGAAATTCAGAAGTAATATTCCAATTTCCTTTTGATTTTGCTATTATCATATAATAGAGAAGAACCAATATTATTATATGGCATTTATTTGTTCTTAAAAAATTGGATTTCTTGTCGTTTAAAAATGCCAAATAAATGAGAGTGCAATACAATTTAATTTAATCTATGAAGTTTTTGTTCATTATTATTCATTTGACAATACAGAATGTATTTATAAATCATCTGTATTATATATGGATGGTATATTATTTGTATATACGAGAAGTAGCCCAACTCTGACTACTTCAGTTTAACTTCGTATTTTGCCTTGATCTGTTTCATATCTTCTGTTTTTTCTTTTACGTTTTTGACATTGTTATTTATTTACATTATATCATTATTTTACATTTTATTGCATATCGTTTATTCTTATATTTTTATACATTTGCATTATTTTCTTGTTTCTTCGAGTTTTTGTCAATTTACACTGTTTGGTTGTTTTTGCATTGTTGATTTACTCAGATCATTTCTTATTTTATATTCCTGTATGTTGTTTATTTACATTATTTGCTTTTCTGAATTTTTTTATTTTTATACAGCGTTGTTTGTTAATTTTTTTTTGCTCTGTTCATATTATTTAGTTAGTTTTTTACCGGGCATTATTTCGCAATGGCATAGTGACGTTATATCGCAAACCGAAGTAACTACAGGCATACCCCGTTTAGCGGGGAAGGGAGGGGCGTCCTGGAAATGGATGGAAATGAATCAGCAATATATGGGGTCGTCATTGCATAATTCCTATGGAGATACGTTCCCGAAATGGTAATTTATTACCAAAGATAAACATAGTAGGGATTTATTGGGTTACTTAAACAATAGTACAGATGATAAACATGATTCTGTCAATACAATATGTATTGTCAAATGAATAATAATGAATAAAATTTGAATAAATTTAGTTAAACTGTACTGTACTCGCCAGTGCATGGTACAACCCTGAACATGAGTATCTTGCGAGTTGGGAGACAAGATGGAAGTTACTAGCGGGAAGATGGGCCAGGGTGTGGGACATCCTCCTTCTTAAAGACATCAAGAGTTCATTGTCTTGGTCGAAGCTTCTCCCTGAACATTATCGCATCAACAACAATTCTCTTCACTGCAGTGTTGCTGTCCAAATCTGCGTTGACCTCTGCCAAAATTCATGTGGTGAGGTCAAAGTGAGAAAAGCCTAGTATGGCGAGCTAGAGCTCATTGGCCGAGAGTGACGAAAAATAGCTCTCATTCTACTGTACTGGCTGACCGACCGTGAGAAAAATATATATTTGCTGTACTGTAACGGATTTTTACATATGTACTTTATAAATATAAAAATATTTCCGAGGCGAAGAGCGACATAACAAATCAGTGCTACACGGGGAAACGCTAAACGAGGAATGCCTGTACATTGCTCTAAAAAGTATCCGAACGCTATGGTTGATTACAGAATTCAGAAAAAATATCTGGCAACGATTTTTTTTAGAAATTAATAATTTGGCAACCGTTGTGTACGTACACGAAGGTTGTCAGATCACTAATTTCTAAAAAATCGTTGCCAGTTGTTTTTCTGAATTTTGTATACAACCATAGCGTTCGGATGCTTTTTTGAGCGACTGTACTATACCTTTCTCTAACGGATGTTTAAATAGAGGTAGTTACCATCTGATGAGCCACTCACTATGGTTTACACAGTTATTCATTTGTTTAAAACAAACTATGCCTAAAATGCATCATTCATGTACTGAGATATTTGTTTCATAAACCTGAATTGAAACAAAAACTTTCAATATTCCTCAGAAGCATACAAATAATTTTATTTTTACATTTCTGTTAACACGAAACATATGTTTTCTTATTAACGTACACTACTTATATCAACAAAACTCTTTCCTTCTATTTTTTATTTTTTTTTTATTTACAATATTGTAACTGTTCTCTAGTCAGGATACGAAAGCAATATCACCTTATATTGGAAGAGCCTTTTTTATTTTTTTTACGTTTAGCTTAGTGTTGATTTTGGGAACCAGAAATTAGACTCTTATATCGACAGAAATCTGGCGAGCAATCGTATCGATGATTTTGGGAGCTACATTTGTTGAAATTTGATAACTTGTGTAACAGCGAAATCTGTTAACTTGATCACGTTCAGAGCAACAAGTAATCAACAAAGTTTGCTGTATCATAAAAACCGTGATGCATTCCTGAATGTAACATATTTATTTTATTTTTTTTTCATTTGCAACACATACTATAGAGAAGCATTCTAGACGCTAAGACTAGCTGTTACAGGCCTTCTCAAGGACATGCCCTACTAAGGCCGAAGTCACTGCTGATCACTATCTCAGTTAAAACTAACATAACACACAAAGTTTGCCTTGCTGGAACAGTGACTAGCTCCCTAACCATTATGCCAGTTAAGGCTTAGAGGTTACAGCCACTAACTATAGCTTAACTAAACTGGCATCATAGTAATTGCAACCATTACGATGCCAGTTTAGTTTCAACTTGTCGCTTCTCAGGGCGACAAGTTGAAAGATAATCTATTCTGGATGTATCAGCAATTCATATAATTTGATTATGCTGTCAATAATGTTATTCACTGTCATTAAGAAGTGTAGGTTGCAATTTGCATTTGTTTTCTTGAAATTGACACCTCCAAGTAATTATGTCGCAATATTGTGTTATATTTAAGTTAAGAAAAAACTTTTAATTAAAAGGAAACAAGCCAATTGAAAAAACGTCCTGATAAAACTCCAGATAAAATGTCATAAATGATTATTGAATTCCATTCAACGATTCAGATCTTTAATGAGACTGATGACTCATTCACAAACTTTATCAATTATCGGAGTTAAGGTGCTCTAATTAAGATTATTCAACAAGTTTTCAGAATGTTGTGGGCTCGTATCCTGACCAGCCAAAGATAATTTATTCTCTAAGTTAAAAAAGAAAAATGTTAATAGGTTTTACAATTGATGTGACTTTAATAAATAATTATTAGATATTTCCATATTGACTGTTGTATATTTAACGTACATTGCATGTATATTTACCCAATAGTTTATGCCATGTGTTTTGTTTTTTTGGATATCTATCCAGATAAACCTGAGTTTTTGGTGTCGCCTGGAGAACGGTTTGACGTCTTGGAGGGAGAATCTACCGTTGTGAATGCTACTGCCCGTGGCAATCCTTCGCAGATCACTTACTCTTGGACTCGAAATGGTTTACCATTACTAGATATGGCAGATGGTTCTTCTAGGCCCGGGGGAAGAAGGTATGGTCACAGAGCGGTTTTCAGAGGTCCTCTTCTGGAGCTCAGCGACGTCACAAGGGATGATGGAGGAGAATATGGTTGCGAAGCTGCCAACACTGAGGGGGTAACATGGACATCCATCAGCATCAATATCATCTGTAAGTAAATTCTGTAGTAAAAGAGTAGCTTGCATTTTTTTTAAATTTTATTTTGATTTTAGAAACCAGAAATATTTCTTTCCATTATGGGCAAAATTACATTGTAAATTTTTGAATGAAATTTTTGCGCAATTCATAAAGCTTCACAAATCAAAATGTCTCAAAATATAACACTATAGTTTTATTTCTACCTTATTCCATAGTTTGCTATCTAGGGTACCCTTTTTGCATTTACCCGCAGATGATTCGTTATCGTTTTCTTTCATTTCTAACTAAAATTGGTTAGTTTTACACAACATAGTAGCAACTGATTCTCAAAAAGAAGTTTAAAATATTCTTTATGTGCAACATTATCATTTATCGTTGCCAAAGTAAATGTTTCTGTTAAGAACTGCTTGTTGCAGTACAGAGCATGCAACATGCTTGCAGCTAACAGTGCCGTATCCCTAACGTAGTCCATTTTTTGTATAGTAACAATAATCTAGCGATGTAGTTATACACTGAAAGGACAATTTATTATACATATCCATCTAATAACGTGAGTCCACCTTTCGCCCTTACAACAGCAGCAACACGTTGTGACAAGGATTCTACCAGGTGTTGGAACCTTTCGAGTGGTATTGCGCCCATGATTACAGGGCGTCTGTCCGTAAAGTGCTGAGAGTTTGGGCTCAGTTGGGCTCGAATACATAATTCCACTTCCTCCACATCCCACTGATGCTCTACTGGGTTCGAAACCGGAGAGTGAGAAGGCCATTCGAAAGTTGGGAATTCTCTATACTCTTCCAACCTTCGTCAAACGGGGCGGGGGTGGCTCAATCGGTAGCGTGCCAGACTTGTAATCTGCAGTTCTCAGGTTCGAGTCCCAGCTGGGTCAGCTTTGAGATTTATCTCCGTAAAACTCCCCACTCTGCCCATGGTCATTAGGGGACACCGATGGGCTTGGAAAGGCCGCCGTCCGTCGGATGGGACGTTAAGTCATGGCCCTGTATGTGAGAGAGACATACCGTGTGCACGTTAAAGAACACGCTGGATGGCCTTGACGGGAGGCTACCATCTGTCTCCCAACAGCTGTTCCAGTGGGTCCCCTCCCCCAACCTTCTCTGAGCCTTCGGGGTCCTTGTGACCTGGCCATTTAGCCCATGATGTGCAAAAAAGTGCCGCTCAGAGGTAAAACAACCCAACATTCGTCAAACGGGAGTGATGAGGAGGGATATTGTCTTGGAAAGAAAACATCTCATGGTGGGAAATGGATAGTCAGAACGGGTTGTAGATGGTCGGTGTAATACGTGAACATGGCTTTGTGCTGTGATGACGATCTCAATAGGCACAAGAGGCCCCAAGGTTATCTCAGAACATTACACCGCCCCCACCGACCTGTAATACACCGACTTGACAGTTGGGGTACATTGCCTTGTGTGGTTTATGCACAGACGCAACATCCCACAGCCGTGTTGTAGTTGGAACCTTGATTCGTCGGACCAAGATACTCGTTTCGAGTTTTCCATGGTCCGTTAGCGATGTTTCTTCTCCCATTACAGCTTCATTGCCTGGTGACGGGCTGTTAACATGAATACTCGTTGTGGGCGTCAGCTGCTATAGTCCAGTTTTGCCATCGTACGTCGAATGATCTTTGTACACATCTTTGTAGCTGTCCCATCGTTGAAAGCTGACGTTATCATCTGCATTGTGGCTCTCCATTCTGAGGCTACAATACGGGAAAGGTGGTGCTCACCTTGAATATCATCAGCCACATTTTTCCTGGTGTCTGTAGGTTTTGCCAGTTTCTATGTAGTTCTAATAGATAGGCACAAAAATCGCATGGAAAAATCCCAGATGCTCTGCAGCCGTAGATATATAGAACTCTATCTTCCTCGCCCCGACTATCTGCCCATGATTTAACTTGCTCAGATTTTCTTATTTAATCTCATAACAGTCGTAGATACGCTATATAACAGGTAACTAGCTATCTGACCTATTTATAGTCAGCAAGGGGTTTCAGTTGGTAGCATTATTCTGGCGGAATAGGGTAGGATTGTGAATGAATGCGCTGTGTATTATAAATTATGCTTTCCGTGTATAAAGTTATTATGTAAATAAGCATTAATATTTCCTTGTGACGGTTGAATTTCTCGTGCCATTTTCTTTCGTCTTGCAAGATTTCTTGTTATGCTTCTCTGGTTGCTAGGAGATGACTTTAAAAATGTAAATAAATGGCTAAATGTGTGTCGAAAGAAAAAAGTGGCGGAAGAACCAGCGTGCACGCTGATCGTGAGGCACGATGGCATCGACGAAAGGGTTAAGGTAGTTTAGGGAGGGGAGTCCGATCCCTCCGATACAAATGATGCCCAGATACTGAATGGTGAAAACGTTTACATGTCTAGGGTCTGCAGGTTCCTACCTGCAGACCCTACACACCTTTAGGGTTGCGGTAGCTTTTAGAAGGGAATTAAAGTTTCTCACAGTGAAAAATGGGGATATAGATCTCTCTCTCTTTTCAGTTTTGTGATATCAGAATTTAATATCGAATTAGAATCAATCATTTGATCAGTGTTTCAGGAGTTGAAGAACCGGGGGAGCTGAATTTTTGGCTGTGGGGGCGTTTGAATAGAGGTGCGAACTGAGCTCGGAAGTGTATAACAAGTGACCTCTAGCACTTCTTCTTCTTCTTCTTCTTCTTCAACATAAACTATTATTCCGGAAATCACTCGGGGCCTTTCGCCCTCTCGTCAGGAAATTCTTTTATGAAAGGTCCGTGCACTATGTCGGAGAGTTCTTCCAACTGAGTCTGGAAAACCAAAATTTCAAAAGCAAAACCATAAAATTGACAATAGTCTTTAGATTGGATGTCAAATAAACATTCCATAAACATTCCAGGGTTCTCTGAAGGAAGGAGGTAGTTCAGTAGAAACTGAAATTTCTTGATTAGCATTATTAAAATTTTAAGAGCGTTCAGTCTCCTAATGCAGAAACATCGTGGCGCTATTTGGGCACTAAATCAAATTCTGTCAATCAAATTAGTATCCTTTAAAAATTGTAAAATTAATTTAAAAGTATATTTTCTTTTTATCAAATTCTGGTGTCCGAGTAGATCTTTGAGTGTAAATTTCTTAATTCCAATTGCTTCCAGTGAGTGAAACATTTGATCTCTATGAGTATCAAATTTGCTGCAATTAAGTAACACATGAGAGACTGTTTCTTTTGTTCTACATGTATCACAGGAAGATGACTCAGCTCTGTTCATCTTATGCATTTGATCATTCAGTCTTGTGGTCCCTGTTCTGAGCCTTGTAATGGTCACTATGTCGTGTTTAGTCAGTCCGAAATCTTGAAATGGATCAATGGTTTGACCAATCAAACTCCTATGATTCAGATGTGAGGAAGAATGAACTTTAAAATAATGCAGAAAATTTCGTTTTAAAATTTGCTTATTTCTGCTTTTATAATAATTGAGACCTCTTGGAGTATTGAGCCAATTTTCACGTAATAACGCTTCCTTAGCAATTTTGTCAACAATTTCATTTCCTATAACGCCGACGTGGCTGGGAATCCACTGCACGTTTAACTCAATACCACTTTTCATCATTTTATTCGCCAACTTCAAAATGTTGCAAAAAAGCTCATTTTTGCTAGATCTTCCCGAATCTCCTTGTAAAAATTGAATAACTGATCGACAATCAGACAGAATAACAACTTTGTCACAGGACAGAGTAGTAGCCCACTTAAGGTCCATTTCTATGGCTACTAATTCAGTGTGAAAACTTCTGTTTGGTCCGGTAGTCTAACTGGTAAATGAATATTCTGATCTGGGATCCAAACTGCAGCAGCCGCTCTTCCCTCATCCGTGTTCACAGAGCATCCGTAAATAGTTGTGTAAAGGAAGCATACTTTGCCTCAATTAAAGTTTCAGCTAAATTCTTGAGTACATAGACATCTCAATTTTTCTTAGTAGTAATACCCTGTATCTTATGAAAACAAAGAATTTTTTCAAAAATCCATGGGGGCAAATCATCCAATGGTTCACTGGTCGCTAGAGTCCCCGAACGTCTTCGAACAGAGGAAACCCTCTGTTACTTCATAAAGAGGACATGTTTTCCTCAGAGAATGATTGAAAATCTTCTCAACCAGTTGGTTAGTCCTCTGTTTATGGATCATTCTTAAAAAGTGTCAGAAGAGGATATTGAGTCTTCTTAGAGAAAGAGGTTCCAGATTGGCTTCAACAAGAAGCGAGACAGTAGGACAAGGAGGGAGTTGGGCCAGACAGATTCTTACGACTCTATTTCGGATTTTTTCCATTTTTTTAACTAAGGTGTAGCTAGCATTTTCCAAAATAAATCCTCTATATTCCAGTCTGGATCTTATTAAGACTTTATAAATGTTTAGCATTTGTTGAATGGAGGTTCCTCGTTTCCTCGGAGCCAGTCGTCGCAGGATATTTACAAAGGGTCTTGTAGTTTATTCCATGAATTCGATGTATTTTGACCATTTCAGTTCTGAGTCTAGTACAACTCCGAGAAATTTGTGAAATTTAACAACCTTCAATATTATATTGAAGGTTGTTAAATTTCGTTCGTCCTTAACTGTAAGGAAGGAAATTTGCGGAGGGAGCAAAAGGGGAACACAACAGTTTTTTCTGGTGACACCTGCAGTTCCTATTTATCGAAGTAAATTTCTAACTTCAAAAGCGTTTTCTGAAGCTGTTCCTCTAATGATTGTAAATTTCTTCCAGATATCCATATTGCGATATCATCCGCAAAAACAGAGAGCTTGACAGTAGTAGAAAGAAAAAACAGAGAATTTGACAGTAGTAGTAGGAAAGGCATTTGGAACACCGTGTAAGAATAAATTAAACAATAAGGGACTCAAGGATCCGCCCTGAGGCAAGCCTCTCTGAAGTTTGATTGGCCTTGAGAGGATGTCATTTAGTTTAACTCTCATATTTCTGTTGATTAACAAATTTTGTAAATATTTCAATATTTTACCTTTAATGTTAAGCTTTAGACACTTATAAATCAATCCCTCTATCCATACATTATCATATGCCTTTTTTAGATCCAAGCAGACTGCAATTGTATAAGTATTTTTTATTCCAATGTTGATTTGAACATCTGTGACAAGGTCCAGTATACTATCCTGAGCACTTCTCCCAAAGCGAAAACCTGAAAAACGAGGAGATAGAATATTCTGAGATTCAATAAACCAACTCAATCTTTTATTGACCATTCTTTCCACAACTTTTCCCATTCATGAGTGTAGTGAAATTAATCTAAATGATTTTAATTCTGATAAATTTTTCCCTGGTTTTGGAATCGGGACCACATATGAAGTACTCCAGCTCTCTGGGTAATTTCCCATAGTCCACATGGTGTTGATAAAAGTTAGTAATTTATTTAAAGCGGAGTCAGGCAGAGTTTTGAAAACTTTATAAGAAAGTTTGTCAGATCCTGGGGCTGTGGAGTTCTTACAAAATTTGAGAGCTATCTTAAGTTCAGAGATGCTAAAATTCAAATTTAAAACATCACTTCCCTTTGGGGTAAGAAATTTAAAATTTTCAAGTTCTTATAACATTTCCGTTTCAATTTGTATAAAGCATAGGAGTGTCGAAGTGTCTTCAGAAGAAGAGAAGAATTCTGCGAACGTATTAGCTAGGTCTTGTGTGGAGAGATCCATTTCAAGGACTAAGAATTTCCAAGGAGAAACTGGTTTCACAGGCTGACCAATAGATTTAATAATCTTCCAAATCTTCCCGGAACTCGAAAAATTGTCTAAATTCGCACAAAACAGTTCCCACTCAACTCGTCTAGCTTCCTTAATCTTCTTTTTAACAAAGGCATTGATATTCTTATAGTAGATCAAGTGATCCAATCTTCTTGTCCTTCTGGCCCTTCTCTCCGCCCTCCTACGTAACGCTCTTAGTCTGTTAATAAATACAGTGTTGTGTTTTAGATATTTTGGATTGTCCACAAGAATTGTGCTTTTATCTCTAGCTTCCTTAAATATATTGGTAAGCTTCTCTATAGACGTCACATTGTGTTCTAATTCTTCTTCAAGGCTTAGTCTAAAAGATGTCCAATTTGTGATCTTAGTTTTATTTTGCAACTTATTTTGAGATCCTTCTAGTTCAATGATTATAACGGGGAAGTGGTCACTAAGGTTTGAATCATTCAATGTAGAACAATCAAGAGGTGGAGCTATATCTGGATCTACTAAAGTAAGATCAATAATTGATTCTTGTCTACCATTCCAAAACGTTGCCGGGCCATCATTTTTAATAACTAAATTAAATTTTTCAACGATCTGATACAATACGGTTCCTCTTTGATTTTCCAAGGTAGATCCCCACAGGGGGTTATGGGCATTGAAATCGCCCAAAAAAATTCTAGGTGGAAGGCAGGCCTTTAATAAGCCATAAAATACTTCAAAAGGAACATTTTCTTCAGTGTTGTAGCAAGAAATAATAGTGAATTTCTTATTATGAATCTTTACTTGCACTGCAATTGCTTCCATTAATGAATGATTATCAGGTAAAACAACCTGATTTTGAATTAAAGTTCTGTCTACAAATATAGCCACTCCACCTCCTCTCTGTTTTTTATTCGTCTGGTAACAAACAAAACCTCGAATCTTCACTTGTTTCTGAAAGGTGTCCTGAAGTGCCAGGACTTTTAAATTGTATTGTGAAATTAATATGTTTAAATTAAAATATTTGTTTAAAATACTCCGACAGTTCTATTGTAGAATATTATAATAATCTTTAAAGTTGGCCATCTTGGATTTGATTTTTCATATCATTTAAGGAGTTTAATTCTTCTTCGCTTAATGTAACTTTTGCACTTATGAAATCGATGCACTTGAGGACAAGTACTACCAATTTGTCAATATAGGTTTATGTTTTGTCACTGGTGGCATCTTCTTCTTCTCTACAGCTAGGAAGCTTTGGAAAGTTATGCAAAGACAGAGGCAGAAAAGGCCTGAAGTTTTGTCTTTTAGGGTCTTCATTCTCGTTGAAAGTTTGAGGGAAAGAATTATAACCCTTGACATCTTCGGCCCATGAAATATTTTTCTTCCTTGTAATTTTTTAATTTGACATGCTTTTATCTTTTCCTTGCACCTTGCATATGTGGCTGGGTGATCAAGGTCACAATTAGGACAACAGAATGCTTCAGCAGTGCACTCTTTATATCCATGTCTCCTGCGCATCTTTTACACTTTGTTGCGTTTTTGCACATTGCAGCTCGGTGCCCATGCTCATTACAGTTGAAGCAAAGAATAAGCTGTTTAAAATACTCCTTAACAGGAAAGCTACAAGCTCCTAAATAAATATTGCATGGTAGTTCGCTTACGGAAAAAGTTAGCACAATATTATCAGTAACTATTCTTTCGGGTGCGACGCCTTTTCCCTCTTTCGAGTATCTGACCATTCTTCTGCAATGCGTAACTCCTTGCTCCTTTAGAGCATTTTAACACTTCTGTCTCGGACAAATCCTCGCAAACATCCGAACTTCGTCCCATTGTTTTGAAATTTCTGACTGGGAAACGGCAAGAAATATTCAGGCCCAAAATCGTTTTAAGCTTTTTTAGTTTTTCAACTTGCTGTTGTGTTTCAAGGTAAATAAGCAGATTACCTTTTCTGGTAAACTTCCCTTTAACTTTACAATCCAAGAAATTCTCAAGTGATTTTGTTACCTTTAGTCTATTTAAAGAACTTAACTTCTTTGATTCGCAAGAAAGAATTGCAACTATTGTTCTATTCTCTACATTTTGTGATGATATTCTTGTCTGATTCTTTTTATTTTTACCATTTTTAACTACGGTAAAAGAATCCAAATTCCTTTCAGCCTGCAGGGAGGGCAGCTCCAATTCAGTCATGTTGTCATCATCAAAATCACTATCTATCATATTATAATCATGTCCGCCAGGCTCAGAAACAGGGTTCTCTTCTATTTCAACAAGGTCTGTCAACCTAATAGCTACATCTCGTTTCTTAGGTTTACTATTACCCTTAGAAGGCCCAGCGCCATCGGCTTTACTTTTTTTCTTAGCAGATATAGTATTCTTAGCTACTACTGAGCTCATATTAGATCACCGAAATCAGGACTAACTCTACAGAGATTGACCTTTCTCTAATGTCTGAAAGACATCCTATGTATAATATACGTACCTTGATTCGAGGCAGAAAAGGGGTCTTCAAAAATTCACTTAACCAATATCAAAATGTTCAGCTTGAAGCACAGTCCAAATAGGTTCTTGATGTCAAATTAGTATCTTCTTTCTTCTGTTCACTTCCCGACCCAATCACCCCTAGCACTAAACGAACCACATTTCAAACAAGTAAAACTCGTCAGAAACTTTAGTGGAAGTTGTAAAACTTTCGAAATGCAGAAAATGAAAGTTTTTTTTAATTGTCCAACAAAGAATTGATTCATTATTTAAAAAGAAGCTGTGATATTCATCGATATCTCCGAATTAATGGCGAAGAAATCATAGTTCGCTATGTTAGGTGATGGATTGTTGCGCTACTTACAAGAACAGCATTACTAATCCTCAGACCTGTAAATAAAAATTAAATAAATACCCCCTCAAGCAGCAGCTTGCCACAGAGGTCTGAACCTGTATCAAAAATAAATGATAAATGCTACTTCTCCCTTAATCGAATACCACAACTGCGACTTCAAGAGTGAATTGATTTATTCCCTTCACTGAATATATTTTTAGGAGTAAAATAAACTTTTTTTAATGAATATAGGATATTGGAGACGCCACAAACAATTCGTACTATTCTATTGGGAAAGATATCAGGAAATGAAACTTAAAATTTGTTTCTCGAAGGGTCTTCAAATTTTCGTTTAACAACAGAAACATTTCTTCATATTCGCAGTTGTTTTAAGCTGCCGCTGTCATGAGCGTCATCAGAAGGGGCGATCAGCAGTATTGTGATCTCAGTATGGGCGATCAGCAGTATTGGCAAAGTAACCATGCATTAATACCACACTTGCAAATTATCAGAAATTAAAAGTAACACATTGCGTACAATGTTCGCACGTGTTAGTGTAGAACATTGCAACAAGTATTGTATATATCTAAGAACCATAAATTATGTTTAAATTAAAGTAATTTTTTTAAACTAATGTTACATTTAAGATATTAGATTTTAGATGTCAAACAAAGATAAACAAAGATATACAAATTAAGGTATAATCTCAATTAAATTCCCGTATTCTAATTTGATTCGGAAAGCAGTGTTGTAGAAACTTTTCTATTAATTTTAAAATTGACATAATGGACTAAGAGAACTTAAATGCAACTCTTTTTACTTCAGGTGTTATTAAATTAGATTATTTCCACGCATAATGTTTTAATAAATATTACATAATTGTATATATATATATATAATTATATTATCATTATTATATATTTATATCGTAAATATTGTATTGCATAGTATAATTAAATGACTTTGCTCCTTTACTTCCCAATGGGCTCTAGCGGTACTAACCGAGCCCACTGCAAGACACTCCTAATTCTACCGATGTCATGTGCGTTTTTAAATCTACAAGAGTGAATGTGTAACTGTAACTGGTTATGATGATAATCGTTAAATGTCATCACAATAGAGTCGTCCAGTGCTTCGCAAACATTTTTGAGTCCGCGGCACAGTTTTGAGAATCCCAAACTGTTGAGGCACACCACGAAAAAATATACACAGGCTCTTTTTTTTTAAATAATAATCTATTTTTTTATACATTTTATATTCACCTGAGAAGGCTACAAGCTAAAACATACGTGGATGATTCAATGATATAAAACGAAAATCAAGTTTCTTAATTTAGCCACTTTTTTCAAATTTCAATTATATTTCAAAGAGAATAAAATTTTTTTAACATATTTTCTGGACCGTGAGATTTAAGAAACATTCTCAATTATTTGGTGAAAATAAATGAAACGGAAATATAATTCAGAATTACTTGTGCAATAAAATAAAACTGCAATTTGCAATGAAGAGAATAAGATGATGAAAGTTTGGGCTTAACAAAAATTAGGGGTTCTCAACGTGGGGTACGCAGTAAAACTTTTTGGGGTACGCCGTGAGAGCTGAAAAGTCGCTAGCTATATGTTATATATTTGTGTTTTATTTTATTGCCATTGTTATACTATAACCATTGTTTTGTCTATCGATACAAGGGGTACGCCAGTTACATATACATTTCCAGAGGGTACGTGAAGCATAAAAGGTTGAGAACCACTGACATAAATATTTCGCGGCATACCTTCACAGCACATTCTGAAGGTTTTTCGCGGTACACCTGAAGCTATTAAAGGCACACGGATTAAGAAGCACTACAGTAATCTATAGTGTATGTGTGTGTCTTAAATTTTGAATATCGCTTTTTGAAAACCGAATTATGATGCTGTAAATCTGTGCTGGGCGGAGGTTGGCTCATTCGGTAGGGCTCCAGGCTCGAAATCTGAAGTTCCCAGGTTGGAGTTCCACTTGAGCCAACGTTGAGATTTATCTCCGCTGTACCCTTCCCTCTGTCAAAAAGAGGAACACCGATGGACTTGGAAAGGTCACCGTCGGTCGGATAGGACGTAAAGCAGTGGCTTCGGGTGCAGGAAACCTTGCTCTGTGCACATTAGTTAAAGAACCCGCTGGATGGCATTGACGAGAGGCTTCCTTCTGTCTTTTAAAAGTTTACAAGTGGGTACACTTCCTCCAACTTTCTTTGAGTCCTAGAGGTTGTTGTAACATGGGCATTTAGCCCGTTATGTGCAAAAAGGGCCGGTCAGAGGTAAAACAACCCAATCCATAAATCTGTTGGTATCTTCACAATGACACCTTTTCGAAACGAGCATAATGCGAGTTCGCATAAGTGTTCCACTGAATACACCACAGAACAATGGATGTCAATGGTATAATTAGAATCAGAAAATTTTCAAATTCTAATTGTAGGAAGCACTGTTTCCTAAATATAGGAAGTACGCAGGGAAGACTTTTTGTTTTTCAGATTTTTTGGGATTGCTCAAGTGTTATATTATGCATAATGAAAAACCATAATCTTAATATTTAAATTTTATTTGAACTGTTCTCCTTTTTATTGGGAGTGGGTTAGGAGTGAGGTATGGACGGAATGCTTTGTGATCTTCTAGTTCTCCCTTCTAAGGTAGGTACTAGAGTTGCCACTTTTTTATTCTTGAGAAGGATAGTTCTTTCTTCTGAACTAGAAATTCTTGGGATCAAAATGTCCTTCCTTTCATGAAAATCACAGATGAATGAAAATTTTGCAACTTTATTTCGCACATGAAACCGTGTTGCACAACGAGACATTGTAGCACGTCTCATTGCTTGTACGTAGCAGACTCAGTTGTAGATCTCCGTTTCACGCAACTGTTGGAGCACCTGCCTCATGTGTGAATGTGGTTTCAGATTTGAAGAAAACTTATTAGTTGGCAATATCGAGGTTAGCCACAGAAGATGAATGAGATAAGTAACTCCCATAGACTGCGAGGTTATAATATATAATGAAACGATCGTAACACCTCTTTCGGTCAGGTCCCTAACTTCCAAAGAGCCATCCACCATTCTTCGCTTAGTACAACTAAGCTTAATAAATGAAGTTTGAGTTTCACTTGGAATGGAACATTAGCGTATATTTTTTTATAATGCAATGAATTATAAACAAAAATGACTTCACAAGTGATAATATTTCGTATATTTGCACACATTTAGGCTTTGTGGATAAAACATACAAAAAAACAAAATTTTGCAAAACAAATGGAAATAATTTGTCCTTTCTTCTAAATGTCCTTCCTCGGCAAAATAAAAATTGGCAGCCCTAGAATATATCCAAAAGATTAAGATATATCCTGTATTAAACGCTTAAGATCAAACAGAGTTGTTAAATTCACATCCGTTTCTTCACTGTTATTTTCAGATCCCGCCCGCATTACAAAAGTGACAAGAAGTACGATGGTGGGAAGCGGAGAAAACGCTCACTTCGAGTGCCAGGCGACGGCTAATCCTCTCATCAGCCGAATGATCACGTGGAGGAGGACAGGTTTCGACATGGGAAGAACGCACGAGACCACCGAGCGAGGACGTTCCATGCTGACCGTACTGAACGTGTCGAGACAAGACGCTGGACAGTTCGAGTGCGTGGCCTACAACGGAGTCGGGATGGAAGCCATCGAAGTGGCCCAGCTGATAGTCAAGTGTGAGTTGTGAGTGACACTTCCCCTCAGGTGACGTCGTGCTGTGTTTGTGCTGACCTCGCTTGCTCTACTCACGATTTCTCATACACGTGTATGATTGTGAGACTTCTTTTGTGTTGTGAGTTTATATGAACGACATGGGTGTCGATACTGAGAGCTTTTTTCCTCTCTTGTTCTGAATGATTTTAAGGCTCGAACAGATTCTTTGGTATTTTGGTGGTTTTCAAAGTGGAGTCTAATTCAATATAGAGTATTCTAAGTTTGTAGTGGGGTGACAAGCTGTCCTATAAGTATTCCATTAACGATATTAACATTCCATTATGAAGCTGATAGATGTGATGGTTTCTAACAAAGTGGGGGAAAATGTGGTTTTTCATAAGTCTTAATTCTTTTTTTTTTTTTTCATAAAAAGAACGCTTGAACCGAGAATCAAAAACATATATATAGAGAGGAGTGCGAGGGATATGTTCTTCACGGAAAATAAAAAGGTTATTTACTTCCTGACTTACTCTCGTGGTTAGAATTAGCTTTATCCCCGCTCATTCACTCACTAGCATTTAGGTATAGATATCTAATTATAATATATATTATAATATATATTTATAATATATTTTATATTATAATATATATTTTATAGTTGAATATACTATATGGCTAAATATGAGCGACTGAGGATCCCTAGTCACCAAATCCTCACTTTCAATTTCACTTCTTCATATATGTAGCTTAAATGTGAGTACACGAGTGAGTGAGGAAGATAACACTAATTCATGATGCAGAAGTGGTAGATCTCTGGAAATCTGGACCTCGGGGTAAATCGTAAGAGTAGATCTCAGAAAATGTACGAAATATGAGATCTAACGTGTCCTTTAAGGTCAATTGAAAGTCGACTTTACATCTGAATGTGTTATAAATGTCAAAATTGGGGCCTAGGCTGTATTTTGGGTGGTAGATCTCTGGAACACTGAGAAATTTCAGATCTGACATGTTGTTCAAGGTCAAATAGACTGCATATTTCGATCTACATGTACTGCAAAAGTGAAAATTTATTTCTAAGGGTGGTTAGGCTTCAAGCCAATCAGTTAATATTTTTTAATGCTATTTTTTTCCTGTAACCGTCTAATCCCAAAGCAATTTTTACGTATTTAGTCTTCCTGAATCATCTGCTATATTTTAACAATTCGGCTTCGATCCAAATATCCGATTTAATATCTAAATTTATCAGATATTTACGGTCAAATAAGGCAATGCTTTGCTTCGTAGTTTGTAATTTCTAAATAAGATAAATTTTGAGGGAATAAAACAAAATTTTGAGGGAGTAAAACAACTATTGTAGGCTAAAGGATATTACTTTTTATGTGTTCTCAATAACACACTGCTCACAATATTTAGATGACCCACAGATGTGTTCTTCAGGAACAAAGATAAATCCTAAACTCTGATACATTTAAAAAAGACTTTCGAAGATAAATGTTGTTAGAGATAAACTTATCTAAGAAATCGCTTTGCATAACTCTTTTGAACATTTTGTTTTAGTATTTAAAGTGCTACCCAAGTTAAACTTTAAACAATATCTTCATGCTATTCAGAATTTTTGGTCAAAGCTAATGACAGTTTAAAGGCTCTTTTTAATGAAAATCCAATTTTTAAAGATATAACTAATAGAGTAAATATTTGATGTAACAATTATTTTTATTTTTCATTAACTTTTGGAATCAACTCTTATAAGTGAAACCAAAATTGCCATTTACTGTTTCAGTTTCCGCAATTTTAAATAATAAAAAAGAGTTGTTGGAAAATAAATAATCAAGAAAAAAAGATTGAAATATTTAACTAACAATCTGTGCAATTTTTCCTTAACCCCCAGGTGGATTAAACGTGTTCTCCTCGCCCCAGCTAAGTCGTCTTCTAGTGCTACTGACGTTGCAGCATCGCCACTAAATCACTACTTAAGCTTTACCCTGACACTTACAAGCAGAGAGAAGAATAAATGCGTAACACCAGGATGGTTTTAAAGAGCGAATTATTTTTCAGTAGGGGAGTTTCTAATGTAGTTTCCATTGGCGTAAAACATGAATGAGTCCCGGATTGTTTTTAGCAGTGCCTTTTTCATGACCTGAATAGCTATAAATATGGTTTTACAAAAGAAACAGGACACTCATTTTGTATAATCAGAGGAAGGTTTTTCATTATTTTTTAAATTAACACAAATCAATTTTAATTTTAAAGTATGAATCCTAAATGGTATCTTTCACTCTTTCTTTTTGTTTCACAAGTTTTTAAAAGATGTTTTTCAGAGATAAATATATCACTTTTGTCCCAATATATCTATTCCCTTATAATATTAATAATCATAACTCTCTACTATATAATGTTCTTAGATCTAATAATTACTGCATATATATGGTATATGAATATATAAAATATTTCTATGGAGTTTTTTGTTCTTTCTGCTTATGGCATTGTGTGGCTTGGTTTAATACAAACCATAAAATGCTTCGTAAAATCGCAAGCTATTAACAGCAGAAGATAGGTAGTTATGGATATTGATATTATAAAAATATTTTGAAACAAAGAAAAAAAAGTATATTCATATGTGGAATATTTATTTTTAACGTCATCTAAAATGGTGTTAAAAATTGAAATATAACATCATATTTAAAACATCAGTAATATCTAATTATAAACCTTAAAGAAGAAATTTATTAGATTAAGAAATGATAGAAAAAATTCAGTGTTTTAAGCTACTAAAAGATACTTACTGTCTTAAGTTAAAACAGAGAACGTACCTCTTTTCAAATGTCAGTGATGAAACATTGATTATGCAGACATTTCAGTTTTCTTGTCAGATACTGAATTTACAATATCAGATACCCTGAACCAAGAAGTTAGATTTACATAACAGCAACAACTAAATTAAACAATTATTGCTTCTGGACTTGTCCATGCTACACTTTTTCCTTTTACAGAAAAATAGTTATTTATTCCCGACTATTTGAGGCATTTCAGGACTTGCTTCCCTTTGAAACTTTGTAAGAACTGTTGAATTTCTTCAACATTTTGTCTTACTTTTAATGCAAAATAATGCAAATTTCTTTGTTTGAAAAGTTAAGACTTTAAACGGAACTATAGGGAAATGTAAATGAGGACTAACAAACTTTTTTTTTCTGCGAGCGGTCCAAAAAGAAATCCAATCAACCAGTTAGGACTTTTTCTCCCTGATAAGTAGACGGATCTAAAAGAATTTATTGGTTGTTGGAGAGAAAGGGCGTGAATATTTATAGGGAGAGTAAATGCTGGAATTTTTATCTTCTGCCTTCTTTGTCAACCATTTTTTTTTTATTCCTGCATGATATTTATGGATAAGAAGATCAAGAGCCCAAAATCTTGCTGGTTATTTGCATCCTTGAAACGTTCTTTCCTTTCACTTCTTTGATCTTAGGAACCGAATGATAAAATCTAAATATCATTCTATGCTTGGTCTAGAAGAGATTTAAATTTCAGCTGCCATTTTTTTCTCTCAGATTGTTCCCCCATTGGTTTATATTTTACTTTTATTGTTTCGCTTTTAGAAAACTGCTCTTTTGGTATACGAATCGAATGCTGTTCGTTTCCTTTGAGAATAAATGATATGAAGTAGTTAAAGATGTTCGTTTTGATTTAATGTCAGTCATACAACTAATTGATAACATTTAACTGATGATACATGATTGGGAGATTAAGACTATAGTACATGAGTGTATATCATTCTGCTATATGAAGACGGTATGATCACATGTATTATAATTCGTTATATTAATGTGGAATTTTCGGAAGAGGATTAAACTACAGGGGCTCAACCCAAACCTACAGAAGAGTCACTCGAAAAAAGAAAAAAAAATCTTAATAATTAAAAAAAACACTTAAAAATATTGAAGAGCCAGAAAAAATTATCTACTTAGAGGCAAAAACATGCATTTGTAATAAGCAACGAATTAGAAACGAAAAACTGTATTTTTAAAGAACCAGAAAATAACGTTTAAATAAAAACAAACAAAATAAATACATTTTAATAAGTATTAAGAAAAGAAAAAACGTTCAGTTATGCACCTAAATGTGTTTGGTCAAAACAACTGGGAAAAATGAGTCAGATTCAGCAAATTGATGATTTGTTTTATGAGTAGCTAGTTCTTCTGCAAAGACCCGGGGGTTGGCCAACTCTTGAGAATGCTGGTAAGCATAAAGGACGCAAAATATTTATTAAACTTGTACATAGTTTACCTCTTTTCAAGAAATTCTTTAAAGACCTTTAGAAGGGAAGGGAAAATATTATACTGCAATGGAAATCCTGTATCTTACCCTTCCCCTCCACAGAAGATCGATTAAAATTACTGTAGTCAGCGGTGGAGACCTGAAATATATGAGAAAGGCAGCCTGAATCAGAAATGTTGCTTGCAATTGGAGAAGATACAGATACAACTGCTGAGCTACCTGAACAGAATGAATTCTGCTCTTACTAGGAGTTTTGGAATAGAGAGGGAAAGCCATAATTTACTGAGAGCGATATAGCGAATCATCGATGGGCGAACCGCGCTATAGCGGAAGATTTGTCCATTATGTTTTGAGTGATCAACAATGGAGATGGATAGATGTGGAGTGATTTAAATTTAAAATCAATATTTTTGCAATATTTTGGAACATGTGAGTAATGGATCATGTAATATTTCATCGCAGAGCCGAGTTATACAAATGCTGGACTAATATAAGGCTCTCAAATATAGGAATTTCACCAGGGGTCCCAGTTTTTTTCTATTGATACCTTTTTGAGGTTTTTCATTTATACAGCAAACTGTTTAAAATCAGGCCTCTTTGGAGATTGAAATTTGTCGATTTTAGAACGGTATACCTGGTGGTTGAGCAGTTTTGGAGAAGCGCATTTCAATGTGTGCTAACGACCAACAATTTAATTTATTTACGTCTATAAACATTTAATGATGACTAAAAGATAGCACTAGTAGTTAGAAATGTAAATGTAAATAGCAATTTAATTTGTTAAACATAAACAAATGATATTAAAATTGCAGCAAATATTGTCGTGTATTGTAAGGTCAATTTTAAAAGCTTTCTGAAACTCCACTAGCTGGATTCGCCTACTGGATTTCACTTAGTTGATTGTAGAGAACCTGGAGGGCACTTAAGAGAAATTTCAATTGTACTAATAATATATTCAGTAAATGTTCTTTCTGCGCGTTTTTCTCATGTAATATTTATGATACGATATTCCATCTCTGCATAGGTTTGCTCCATTTTTCTCTACTTTCTACCGATTTAAATTTTTCAATATTTTAGCTAAATTAAGTATAATATGCTTTCTCTTCTATTCACTTTTTCGTATTAATTTTTACTCGCCGTAGTTGAAGAATGAGGTAAATATTGGGATAAAATAGCACGTGAATGCTTCAGTAATGGCCGACGATAATTATTTATATCCGACAGCGCCAAGGTTTGATAGTGTCGAAAGTAGAAAATTCTTAATGGCAAAAACGAGTAACGAATTGCTTGCTTAATGCTTGCGGATTGTAAAATATTTTTATAAAATATGGCGGATTATAAATAATTAATTATATTTATATTTACCTGTACGAATAAAGACACGAAAGTCAAAATAGGGAAAAAAACTGGTCTTCTAGAAAATGTAATATGTTGGTTATGATCTAAATCAGGCCTACCCAACCCTTAGTTCATTGCAAAAGAATTTGCAGCTCATAATCCGTCAAAAATTGGAAGAAAATATCCAGATTCAGTATATTGATTATTTGTTAATAATCAATATACTGAATCTGGATATTTTCTTCCAATTTTTGACGGATCATTTTTAGGTGCAAAACTAAACGAGTTTCCCAATTTATAGTACTCATTAAAATTGTATAGTTTTGTTTTATTATCAAAATATTTTCTTGATTCCTCAAAAACGTATTTTCCCAAATCATTACTCATTAAAAATGTCAGTTTTTGTTTTTAAGCAAAAAAAAATTCCTTCCAATCTTTAAGAATATAGCTTTATCCTAGTAGCTCTTCAGTAACTTTGAGTTGATCGGGCCTGGTCTAAAAGTTCCTTTTCTGATGCTTATTTAGAATAATGTGTCATACAATTTGTATAAGTTAGGTAGTCAAAATAAATTTACTTAGAAACGCAACTTTTGACATAAGTGGCAACGGCAGATAGGTTACTTCAGAGCAGACTGCAAAAGCAGCTATAATTAGCATCTATAATGCAAGGAATATCGACGAAAAAAGAATGTCGCTCGACGCTAAATTTTGAAAAGTTTATTTTCGTAGCACTTCGAGACATTAGAGTTCAAACGTTTTTGGTCGTCTCGAATTCTAGGAAAAATCGAACTTCGAAAACTAGAAAGTGAGGAATTTACTGAACTCTGGGTTTTGCTTGTTCCTTTTTTCTTTGGATTTAACAACAATATTTAGATCGTGTTTATCGGGATAGTAACATGCTTTACAACGGATACCATTCTATATTTATAGCGTATTTAAATTTATATTTGTTACTACGGAAGCAATGGAGAAATTAAGCTTCGTGTTGTAAATAATGTTAAGATTGATATAAATAATATAATTATGTAATTTTTATAATATATACGTGTATGTATATATATATTATATACAGTGAAATATACAGGTGAGCTTTATTCAACTATTTATCGTATTTACCAGAACTATACAAATAAAATAAATAATGATAACAATAATGCTAAGAGTGTTGTAAATAATTTTCGTGATTTTATTGTAAATAAATATAAAGATATCATTCGGGAATTTTTTGTCTTTACGTTAACTGAATTAAATCTGAAGTTATATTGAACAGAACGCGAAGAATGAAGAATTAATTTTCGCAATTTTATCGTAAACATGCCATTCATGAGATTTTTAAAGGCGAAATATGATTTGTTTACAGAGGAACGTGATGCATTTACTAGTTGCATATGGAGAACATTTTTAGTGATAACAAATCTTAATTCAGGCTCATTGCCATATTTTGAAACAATATCTGGGTTCAAAGAGATGGAAAGAAATTTCTATATTCTCTCAAGGCTAATGTTTTTTACCAAATCATGGTAGGTTTCTAAATAACTGTGATTTGGTTAGGTTCTTATGTTAGGTTTCTAAAGATAACATCTAAAAAAATCTGCACCAGACTCTGGGATTTTGAATTACACTTCAATGCATGACACTTTACTAATAACTTTTTGTGGAGTTAAAAAACAGTTATGAGTAATAATTACATCGAAATTCGTGTTTGACAATACATGATTGTTAGACACTAATTCATGGGCTAGATGCATCGACTGCAGGTAAAAGCTAAATCAGGAATTTTCGTAGCCTGGTGGTAATAATGATATTGATAACCATTTCATACCGATTTCCGAATATACAGATGAGCTTTATTGAACTGTTTATCGTATTTGCAATAAATATACAATGCCGACTTTTAACTAATTTGGGGAGAGGGTAGCTCAGTAGGTAGCGCGCAAGGTTAGTGATCTGTAGTTTCCAGGTTCTAGTACCACCTGAGCCAGCGTTGTGATTTATTACCGCAAAACTCCCCGCCCTGCCCTCTGTCAATACGGGACATCAATGGGCTTGGAAAGGCCTCCGTCCGTCGGATTTGACGTTAAGCTATGTATCCTTTTGCTTAGAACCATACCCTATGCATGTTAAAGAACACTGTATTGCCTTGAATGGAGGCTCTCCAGAGTGAAAGCTAAGAACTATCCAGTGGGAAAAGGACCCACTGGGCAGCTCTTAGCATGCAGAGATGACCAGTGGGTCCTTTCCACCAACCTTCTCTGCTCTCGAGGTGTCCTTGTGACCTGACTATTCAGATTTCTGTGAAAAAAAATAGTGCTGTTCACAGATAAAGCACCCCAACCCAGAACTTAACAAAGATATCGTACAGCTATATATATTCAGTAGCTAGCTGCTGGCTCCACCAACACGCTAAACTTTGGGCAAAACTTGTTTTTTATAGGAAGCAACCTTGCCGAACAAAAAGTACAAAGTTTAAAAAAAATCCGAGCAATGCTTGACACATCAGCTCCGTATAAAGCGCCAAATAATGTTTTTTTTTAATTTGTTTCCAAACGTTTCAAAGTAGTACCATTGCTCGTCACGTTTGCCTCAGCTTCTGAGGATCAATCATACCGCCATCGTTCGTCTGAGCTGGTATAGGTGTGACCGTCTTCCAGTAGGACATAAATGCTTTTAATTAAGCTACGTACTTATTTTGTCTCTTTTTACCGGTTTAGGAAACAGTTGTCATTTTTGTTTCTGATGAAAATTCGAAAGAGTTCTAAGTGATTAGCGCACTTGGCTACTGATTAAAGGGACCCAGGTTCGAACCCGGGTAAGGCATGGATGTTTTGTGTTTGTCTTTCTGCTGAGGTATTGCTTTACAGATCTTCTCTAGGAGTTTGGTACTCGATTCGACTCGACTCGGACTCGTCGAGTATTTGGGTAGTTACTCGGATTCGGGACTCGACTCTAATACTCGACGTGTCCACGAGTTCACAAAATTTTATCAACTGTGCCTCAATCATGGAGTACATCTTGGAGTGTGCGATACTTTATATAAGAAAAAATCAGACCGCGAAAAAGAAGAGGAATTAATTGATACTGAGGATGAGAATGAAGATGTTTTTGCTGATGGAGCGAATATTGAAATAAGAACAACAACAGAGGAGGGTATGGAAGAAGTTGTTAGTATCCATCAAATAATTAACAACCTGGTTACCAGGTTAATTAACAACCTGGTTACCTGGTTAATTAACAACCTGGTAATTAACAACCTCGTTCGAAAAGTGGTTACGTTTTTACGTTCGAAAAGTGGTTACGTTTTTTAGATTGTCTTCTATTAAAAATGGAATATTACAAGAAAAAATCAGAGCTAAACTGGGCCACAATCTTGAGTTAGTTTTAGATTTGTTCAAAGCGCTTAAAGATCCAAAATTTGTACCTACTAAACAGGCTTTAGACTTAGCCACACAATTATTAAAAAGACTTTACCAAAAAGAAGATAATAATGAATCAACGGAAGCTTCGCAAGACCAAGAATTAATAATAGTTGAAAATCAAAAAAATTTGACAATGGAGGAAGAACTTGATTTAATTTTGAAAAACGCAGCTGAACCTCCAACTCCAAAAGAATCCGAGATTTATAGCAAACTTAAACAAGAATTTTTGCTTTTCAGAAATACTGGAAAACGAACAAGTAATCTTGATGACTTGTACAACGCACTTTCCTTCATAAAACCAACTTCAACTTCTAATGAAAGAACATTTTCAATAAGTGGCAGCTTCTGTATTACAATCAGATCGAGACTTGCTGACAAGTCTCTTAATTCGTTAGTATTTCTCAAATATTTCTACCTGAAGACCAAAAAAAGCAATTAAATTGAATTAAATAAATGTTCAAATAGTTATATCTAGTTTTAACGTTTAATTTTTGAAAATAAATGAATTGATTAATAAATAAATTTGAGTACATTTTCTTTATAATTTCTTGGCACGACCACAAATCTCAGTTGAAAATCTTGCAATATAATAAATAATTCTAATTTTAACAAATTTTAGTAATTTTATTTTGTTACAAAGACTTCAGCTATGAGAATTGTTATTGAACTCCAAAATATTAAATGTTTTCGCTTATTGACTTGAGTTTAGATTTAGATCCGGACTCGACTCGGGCTCGACGAGTTTTCAAAATTTGGGACTCGTACTTGCCGAGTCCTAAAAACCCGAGTTTTCAGAAACCCTAGATCTTCTCTATGGTGTACTAACTTGCAGGATCCTCTCAGATCTCTGTGGAAGCAGATTATTGAGGTGAAATTATTATTATTATGACTTAATATACCCTGCCACAAATAAGGTTCTGTTTGCGATTTAGGTAAGGCGATTAGGTAAAGAGACAAAATAACGAAATAATAAAAGACACGAAATTGAAAGCAAAAAGGGGAAAAAAAAACTGGAAAATTATGTCATGGGCAGATGGTAGGAGAAACGTTTCACATTCCTCAACATTTTATTCTTCAATTTATTTTAGAAATGAGATGAGGCTCAGTTTTCCGAGCTCGAGTGTGCCTGAGACAGTATTAGCTACCATCTTACCATTCCGGTTAGGGTAAAAATATTTCTCTTGCACATGCTAAACCCTTTATAACTTTTCGTATTTAAGCTATTACAAACCTTAAATATAATTATATTTATTGATGACACAAAATATTAGAATCATTCGTTAAGCTGAAAATTCATTATAAATGCTAAGGCTAAATAGTACTTAACTTTAATTGCTAAAGACTGATTAAAAAGTTGAAATCATAATCTAAAGAAATGTTTGTTTTTTTTTCATAATTGTGGAAAAGATAGAAATTTAAATTATGACCAAAGTCATCGTGTTATTTTCGATACTGAAATCATTGCTAATTTATTTTTATCGGATATCTCATGATTCTATCGGATGTTAAAAATGAAAAAAACTTATAAAATTACAAACATCATTGAAAATGCTAAGAGTAATTCGTAAGTAAACGTGAAATCTTAAAAAAAATCAAAGGGCTGAATTGCACTTATTTTTAATTTCTAAAGATTGATGAAAAGATTGAATTATAATCTAAAGAAATTGTTTATTTTACCCTTTTGTTTTTTTTACAGTTGTTTGGAAAAAATAAAAATTTAAATTATGACTGAGCCCGAAGTTCTCTGTGCTATTTTAGAGACCGAACTCATTTCTATTTTATTTTTATCGAATATCTAGTGATTCTATCGGATTTTAAAAAAATGCAAAAAATCTTAACTATGTTATTATTTCCTTTAGTTTTGTTTTTATCATTTTGTTGAATATTTAGTAATTGCGTTTCGAATTTCTGTATATTATAGAACATTTCTTAATGTTGTCCAACTTTGCTAATTGATTTTTCATAAAAATAATATTAAATAAAGCCTGTAAATTCCCGATTGTTTTAATCGTTGCGCTTAAATAATATACCGAAATGGGTCAATCATGTTTATAACTGAAATTCAACTATTTTTTTCATTGAAGCTTTGAAATAGATTAATGCTTATATTTAAATATTACACTGATATTAAAATGCTAATGCCATTTTTATCAGATTTTTTTTATAAATTTTTTACAGGATTGTATTAAGTGGTAGGAAATATTAAAACCTATTTAAAAGTTAATATATTAAATTATTTTTTAAAATTATTATTATTATTAATAAATTTATATTCAGTTATAATATTTATCAGATAAATTATATCTCGAAAACTCAAAAGCTTTTTCAAACGGTTATAATAAATTAATAGAGCATTACCACATTTCAATCTTTGATGTGTTCATTTGCTATTAAAATTATGGATAAACTCAGCATGAAAAAAACAGTTATATGCAATGAAAAAACGTATGTCATACTGTTTGTGCATGCATTACCTGATGCTCTAGTCATTGCTTTGTTCATTGTTTGCTTCAGTTGCATTGTCCTGTGACTCCCCCAATCTTCCCGTTTGTACTAACAGACTTTCTGTATGTAACAAACTTTGGTCTCCCATACAGTCAAGCCGGAAGTCCGACTGCCTCACAGTTTTGTGGACGTAGCCGGAGAGGAAGGAGAAGCCGCAAGATTGGTGTGTTTGGCTGAAGGAGCTCCAGATGTCAGTTTTGTTTGGTCATACAACGGGGGCATCATTGGGGATAACTTCAGTAGTAGCAAGTATGCTTCCCAGGCTGCGCAACTGGACGATGTGACCTGGGAGAGCGTTCTGTTTGTGAAGCATCTGCAAGGCAATGACTTTGGCTATTACACGTGCGTCGCCAGGAATGAACTTGGCCACGATCACGTGAAGGTGAAGCTGCGGAGGAGAGGTGAGATATGATGACGATAATTATTTGATGATTTTTTACCATCTGAATGTAATGTTCTTGTGGATTTTAGCCTAAAGAGTTAATATTAATATTGCGAAATCGCCTTAAAACATTTCGTTTAATAGATCTTAATACTAGATCTAATAACCACAGATCGGTTTCAGTTTTTCCCATCGAAATATAATTTGTTGCAATTTCTCATTATTTCGAATATAGTCAGTGGCGTGCTGTAGATAACTCAGTACCAACACATACCGCATATAAAAGGAGCGGACGTTAGCTCTGTAGGAAGCGCGCCAGGCTCGTAATTTTCAGCTCCCTGGTTCGAGTCCCAACTGATCCAGGGTTGAGGTTCATCTCGACTAAAATCCCACTCTGCCCTCTGTCAGAAAAGGGGTCAAAAGACTTCCGTCCATCGGATGAGATTTATGCCGTGACCCCATTATGGAGGGAGTCATTCCTTGTGCAGGTTAAAGGACACTTTGGATGGCCTCGAAGGAAGACTTCCATCTGTCTCCTAACAGCTGTTCAGTGAGTCCCCTTCCCTAATCTGTGGACATTTGGGAACCTTGTAACCTAACCATTTAGGCTCATTGCGTGTGCAAAAGTGCCGCTACGAGGAAAAACGAACTAACCTGCACATAAAGCCTCTTTCAAGGATGGAAATAATAATAGATTTAGCCGTTTACATCCAAGATACCTTCTTCTTGTGATGTCAAATCGCCACCATCTTTTCATATAAGGGTGATTCTAATGAAAAGTCGACATATCGCAAATGAAAATGAATCTGACACCATTTATTGATCTATTCAAATTTGCAATGTCTATTGAGATATTGGTTCCAAAAGAAATTAGCAACATTAATTTTTACAGCGACTTTGGCTATTAGATGAAGAAGCTGCGACAATGATTTGCTCTTCCTCTGACTGATAATTGCATTCTGCTTCTTCGTCTGACTTCAACTACCTTATTTCATGGTGTTTTTAGAGCTCCAGACATGTGAAAACTTTATAGGGGAAATGCCAGAACTACAATGAGGTTGTTCCTGCATGTCAGATAAGAAAATAATTAGTCATAGTGTGAATGAAAATTGCCAATTTCGTTCTGAAGTGTCACTATCATGTAGAACTTCATCAATGTAGGTCAGTAGTTCTCCATGCTTTAGTTTTGTTTACATATGTTTAACGTTTGGTCTGCTCTAGAGAGCAACTTGTAACATAAGGAGTATTTTGGGTTGAGTTTGGATGTTTTATCTCTGAGTGGCACATTTTTGCACACAATGGACTAAATGGCCGGGTCACAAGGACCCCAAAGGCTCAGAGAAGGTTGGAGAAAGGGAACCCACTGAATAGATGTCAGGATACAGATGGTAGCCTCACTTAAGTCCATCCAACGTGTTCTTTAACTTGCACAGAATATGACTCTTGCACACATGGAGCCACAGTTGAACGTCCCATCCGACGGACAGCGACTATTCAAAGCCTCCTACTGACCGAGGGCAGGGTGGGGAATTTTGCGGAAGAGTATTTAGTAAAGTATCACAATATAGTCATTCATATTTTTCCATATTTTTTGTATTTAACCAAAATAAATGGCAAAGATGAGAGGACTCAGGTAGCAGCTGTAAACAAATTAACATCACCCGAAGACGAGGCTTAATTTCAGTTTTAAACTGTAGCAGAGACTCAGCGCTATGCATGTATTTGGATTTCGCTGATAGTTTAGTCAAATGACTACTTTGGTGCCTTCACCACCAGCAAGCGAATTTTTTTCCCGATTTCCTACAAAGGCTAATGTGCATGAAATAAAACCCGCAAATAGTATAGATTTAAATGACAAAAATTACACTACGGTTTGGTTGGTTGAAATTTATCTTTGACATACTCTCACGCATACACCTGGATATCATACCCGATATATGTTATAAATATCCACTGTTTTATTTGCGTAATTCATTGAATTACTCAAGTTTTAAGTTATATTTTCCATTCAAATATACTTAGGAAAGTGAGTTCTAGTTTTCGTTATTTTATTTCTATCGATTACATATTAATATAAAGCAAATATAACGTCACTAATCATTCTACTCATTTTTCTTTTTAATGGTAGGTTTTACCAATTTGTTTACCTAGTTTTGTTTGAGAACTCCGTGTATTTATTTAAAACTTTCTGTTGACAAATTTAATTTTGAACGGGTTTCTCCTGCGTCCAAACTTTATGTCTCGGCAAATGAAAAGCCTGAGGTAGTTCCACCATGACTATAAATACTAAATTTTACACCTTAATAAGCTTGCACTTCAGTCAGAATTCCTTAAGGTTTATGCTTATTCCGAACAATGTTTTATAAAGAAATAATGTTCATAACTTGAGTACAAAGCAAAAGAACACAAAATTAGATGAATTGCACAAAATATTGTTTGCTTAAGTTTCCTTCAGTATTTTAGTGTCTAATTATTTTGTTTACCTGGTTATCATAAATTCTTACATATTTCATGAATTGCTATGCGTTACTTAATTATTATCTATCCACACCATTATTTTTAAAAGAGTTCATGTCTAAATATTAAGAGTTTGAAAAATATATTTCTTGAAAAATATATATGCTTATAGAATGAAAATATAAGGAATAAATTTTCGTTCTAAAAGCATATATTTTCATTCTATAAGCAGATATGTAATTTATTTTTAATAGAATCATTCTGAATATTGATACATTTACCCAGTTTTTAGCAATTGAATTTTTAAAACAATGTCTTTTTGCAATGCATTCATTCGCACAGAAGAAAATGCTTTGCTTATTTTACATATATTTACAGTAGTCATTACCGTACTCAATTGAAACGAAAACCATTGATATGCATTGATATTACAATTTTAATAAATAACTATATTATGTCGTTCAGTATCTAAAAATTTGCCGATTGGTCCACTTTCTCTTAATATTAGTAAAGTTTTTTTTGTCAAGTTTTTATTATTCTAATATTTAGGTTAATATTTTATGAAGTATACGAAATTTTGTCTTTATTATTCACGGAAATGATAATAATAATAAATTCGAATTAAATTTTACCCTTTCTCTGTTCATATAAATGGGCATTCTTATATATTAGTCTTCAAAATACTCTACATTAACACTCCACATTCTCACCCAGTTGACACAATATTTTCACTAATTAACATTTGACGTTGCATATTAAAACTAATTATTTTAATATACCAACACTAGAACATCATATAGTCTTGTTTTATAGAGGACTAACCTTTTTTTTTTAAATATTGAACTATGGACGTGCGATTTGGAACTCTGGCAAGGAACTAAAAAGCTACTTTTTGTGCTCGACTTGACTGTTAGTTGGTTGACCATTTTTTAATAATCCATTCTACCAATTGCAAGGATATTCAATAACCGTATTTCTCTATAGTAGAAAGAAAGTGTATTCAGTGCTGGTTTACATCAGGAACACATCGGGAACACATTCGAAACCTCTTTCTCTGAATATTTAATATATATATATAACAAAATATCAGTTAGCATAGAAAATATGCGTAAGGATTCGAGCAATGTACTTATTATTTATAAATTAAATCAATATATTTTTGTTAAATGTAAGACTGATGCTCGGAATATTTTATGTATATATGCAAGAAAGTTTAAAACAATTTTTTTTTAGTTTCTGAAAACAAAACTATCCCTTCACCAACTGTTTTTTGTGCCATTATGCGCATTCCGATTTCTTTTAGGAAAGCAGCATTAGTTGTAACAAATTTCTGGTCAAATGTTAATTTGATTCGGCTGTAATCGTGATAAAGCATAAACAAGTAAACCGACAGACAGATGTCAATTGAATTTGGAGTATAGTTCAACTAAATATTTTAGCTTATTAACATTCGATATTACGAACACTAGATAGTGTCATATATTTATTATCACTACCCATTCTCGCTTATTAAAACTATGCATAATAATTTATTAACCCTGGACATTCTCACTTAGCACAGTAGGTAGCGTGCCCAGGCAATTAGCCTGGATTTAGTTTCGGAGGGGAGGGGGAGTTCTGAGAACGAACTTGAGTAGGATGTCCCAATTACTAAAATATTCCACCGAACGGGAAACATTAAAATAATTGTGTGCATAAAATTGAAGCAAATGTAATAAATTGAATAAAATTGAATTTTAAATCAATAAGCTTTGTATAAAATTGTACAAAGATAATTACTTTGTATTTCAAAGCAAGTAGACAAGTTTGAGATTTCGTGTAAGATGGCAGAATCTTATACACTAGTTATTTACCCGGAGGACGGATTCCCCCCCCCCCCTCTACACGGGTAGGTTCCTGGCGTCCATGCTCGTAATCTACAGTTCTCAGGTTCGAGTTCCATCTGAGTCAGCATTGAGATTTTCCTCCGCTAATCCCTTCACAGTAATGAATCGGAATGCACATAATGGCACAAAAGACCTTCGGTCAGAGAGGGTGCACCGATGGGCTTAGAAAGACTGCCGTCCGTTGGATGGGACGTGAAGCGGTGGGTACGTTCATAATACTGTAGGTACGTTCTTTAATATACATAGATTTATGTTCTAACAGTTGTCCAGTGGATCGCCTTCCCCCCTACCTTTCTGAGACCTTGGGTTTCTGGTGACCAAAGATGAAACAGCCCAACCTATTCTCACTTATTAACGTTAGATATTATGTCTTATTAAAATTAGATATTCTCATATATTAACAATGGACATTCATTTTAATACCAGATTCTCATTATACCTATTCTCATTTATATTAACACTATATATTTTCCCTTATTAACACTACACGTTCTTACTTATTAGCATTAGATATTCCCATTCGTTTCCTAGAGAGTTTCATTTGTTACAACACACTTTTAATCTTGTCAGCGTATTATTTTCCCTTCTAATTATGCATTTTCTTTTACACAGGCAGACCAGATCCTCCTTACAACATCCGTATCGTGAATTCTTCTTACGAGAGCGTTGTATTGAGTTGGACGCCAGGCTACAGTAGTGGGTTGCCGCAGCAGTTTCGGATTCGATATCACAAATTAGGTTCGGACGACGTTAAGTTTGCTGATGTGTTTCCAGCAAACACCACAGTATTCGGGCTAACAGGATTGGAAGCATCTAAAGAATATGTCTTTAATTTAGCTGCTAGAAACATGCTGGGAGAAAGCGACTACAGCAGAGAGGATACACGAGCCTTTACTCTTAGTAAGTAGGAAATTATCCCAATAATTTGCAATTAGTAAATACATAATGTTCCCGGTTTTTTATGAGAAATTTCGAAAATAGTGCAATTTCTCCTTCTACATGTGTGTCTGTCGATTATTATTTGTTATTCAGAGAGGAACTTTTAAGGGAAATATTTATTGTTTGTAACATCATAATAGAAATCTGTGACGCTATAAACTTGTGTAAGCTTACCAGTGGTTTTTTCCAAGAAAATTTCTTTATAAATTTTTAAACCCTAATAATCTAAAATCATTTATCTCCGTTTTAGAAAAAAAAAACATTCGGAAAGTATCTATGACTCATCCATCAAAAGAACAAAAAGCAAAAAACGAAAATGACCTTATTATTGTTTTATATATTCTGTTTTTGATTATATCCGACCAAATCGTTGGCTTTGGAATGTAAAATTCGTAGCTAAACTTAATTCTCCTAGAACAAAATACGCCTATCACTAGCTCTCATCACTGTCATGATAACTGCTACAAAGTTTTTTGTTCTATTTCACTAATTCACCTTCTAATTCTTACAACTACCCTCATCTCCGGGTACACAACACTTTTTTTTAATAACACCTTTACAACATAATGGCCCTTTTTTATATTCTCTTGTGTCGTATTAATATTGCAATTAACCTATCATTGCCAAATTTGGCCGTTGGTATCATGAGACTCCTTTCAACACATCCATGCCAAACTTTATCCATTATTAAGTGAAATGATAACCTTAGGGTAACAAACATCAAGCGAATTTCGTAAGATTTCCCCTAAGAAACAATTTAGAGTAACAGTTAGTAGCAATAAAACATTAAAACTCGCCCCGTGTCCCTACAATTTGAATTGTGTGAATGCAATTTACTTTACATAATGCGCACTCTCCTCGAAGATAAAGGCTACCATTTTCCAATCCTGTCAGTATTCCGTTCATTGATTGTTCAGCTGGGCTCTTTTCGCAAGCACTCTATTTATCCGAAACTCTGTGTTCCACATGGCTTTGACGAGATTATCCCATCTGACACTAACTGAGCACTGTAACTCATTCAACAAATTCCTTCTGACCTGGCCACTTAGTTAAATATAAGATAACCGTGGACGAAAAACATGCACTGCATAAGATCGAAGATAAACCATTTCAGAATGTGCACATTTGTTTAGAATTAGCTTAACTGAAATGTATTCTTCAAATAATGCATTATAGTCTCCCTCTTAAATCATATTTCAACAATTGTTTCTCTCCGTAAATAGTGCCACTAGTGAAATATGAAAACAACTTCGAAATCATTACAACTCGATCGCCTGCAAAAGGAAACGATATAAAGACATGACTTTTAAGACATTTACTCCATTATTTCGAGGCAAGTTTCTTGATCCTGACTACACACTGTCATAAGTCCATTTGCCTTCTGTCGTTACGAACAATCCCATTTTATCAAAATATTAAACGGTCACATGTCACTGATGATCAAGTTATTGTCGTGACCAACCCTGTGTCTTTTGGGGTGGCTGGACTTTAGGGGCGAACTAAAAAAATGAGGACGTGAAGACAGACGGTGTTCATCAGCATCAGCCTTCCGGGGAAAGTGGACTTGATGCTGCAATTTTTATAACCTTAAATGATGGGGTCTGCCATTCCCAAGTCTAGGCTGTCCGCTTATCTCGGTGTGCAAGAACTAGATCAACAAATAAGTAGTTCGATGTGGATTACTTTCTGGGAACACATTTTGTAAACTTTACTCCTATTCTTAGTTACAGTCAATTTTACTCTAATCCCAGTGGATTTCACATAAAGGCAAACAAAATTACTTTTTTACGCGTTGCACCGTAATTAGGAAGCAAAACAATTTACGGCTCAAAAAAAAAAACGGTGGAGAGCAGCGTGACAACGACAAATTTTCAGTTAACATGGGGGGAGACTAGAAAGAATGACCCTACCTAGTTCTATTGCGTGAGTGGGCGGAAGAAAGTTCTCTCCTTGTGCCTATCAAGTTGTCCTCTAGGTCGCTGTCTACTGCTTATCAGCAGAATTGCCTCCTGTTAGTGTCCACAGTTGCGCAACTCGAAGCCGGGAAAGAACATATCAGGTCCTTTTTCAGGAATGAGGTAGAACCCAGGACAGTCGCCGAGAGTCAACTTTTCGCACCGAAAGTTCAGAGAAGAGTGTCCAATGGCGCGCTTCTTTCCGCGCTCTCCAGCTTCGCCGTGGGCTGGGCACAAACCATCTGGGCTTCCGTGTTAGGCGGCGATTGGTCTGCGCTGGTAGACACGAATGTCGGTCCACCCATATGGCACTTGTTTTCCGGTTTAGCCGCGTGGTCTATGCCACATGGTACCCATTTTTTGGCCGAGTTTCCTTGTACTAGGCCTGAGGACTACCTTCTTCGACATGAAAATACCGAGAGCCAAGATGAAGGAGGGTCGAAAGCTAAAACCTAAACAACAACATGGCTGATGGGGCTTAGCCCATATAGATACGTCGTGTCCACATGTTGAAACAAATACACTACAGTATCTATGTGTTCTTAAATACATGTACGTCAATGACGTTTAAGTTTAAATCACATGATTTTTACTTCGTCATAGCTGGCGCATAAGAAATCCATTTTGCCTTTGCTTCACAAGTACCTGAAAGTGGCGACCTCATCAAGTGACGTGGATGAACGCGGAAAGAACACATTGAAATGTTAACCCATTCCAGTAAAAGTGGAGAAGTTTTCTTATGCTGAAGCTTTGCATGCATCATTTTGAAGAAAAAAAGCTTATTACTGGTTTAACTGGTATCTAATATAATTTTGAGTGACTTGATTGGAATCCAAATGATATTTACAACAGCCATTATCACCTTCAGTTAGAAATCGAAATGCATTATGAAAAAATAAAGAAGTGCTACAAATGATATTTACAATTTATAGCTTTATGACAGATTATAATATACAATATACATATACTACGATAATTAAGGCAAAGGAGAAGTGGGACAGCCAGTTCTCCCAGAGGCCCCATAAAATTTATGCTCTATTTGGGACGTTGGTTCTTTGATTATCATATCATAATCATTTATAAAAATTATAGTTGGTAAATTTTATATTTATAATATTTTCTCTCCATCATTAATACATTTTCAGCTATCAATGCATGTATGACATGGAAATTTGCAAGAAATAAAACTGTGGAAGTGTTCATTTAACAGAATAGTTTTTAGATAAAGTAAGAATTGACCAGAAAAACAAAGCCAACTCATATACTTTGTTATTACTCATGTATTCTGCTAATGCCTCAAGCCACCATCGTTAATCCATTTCTAGTTTGGGGCGGGGGTTGCTCAGTCGGTAGCGCCAGGCTCGTAATCTGTAGTTCCCAGGTTCCAGTCCAAGCTGGATCAGCGTTGAGATTTATCTCCGCAAAATTCCTCCCCCTGCTCATTGTCAGTAGGGGACACCGATGGGCTTGGCAAATACCGCCGCCAGTCGGATGGGTCGTTAAGCCGTGGTCCCGTGTGTGGGAGAACCATAGCCTGTGCACGTTAAAGAACACGTGGATGGCGTTGACGGGAGGCTGCCATCTGTCTCCCAACAGGTGTTCCAGGGGGTCCCCTCCCCTACCTTCTCTGAACCTTCAGGGTTCATGTGTTAACTTCGTCATAGCTGGCGCACAAGAAATCCATTTTGCCTTTGCTTCACAAGTACCTGAAAACTTGACCCATGGTGTGCAAAGAAGTGCCGCTCAGAGGTAAAACAATCCAACCCAACCCATTTTTATTTAATCTTTTTATCTCTTCGGAACCTTCTTCAAATTCATATATTTTCATGTAGTCAAAAGTCTGTCATTCCTCCATTTTCAGTCACTTACTGATTTGAAACGATCCATTAATAATATCAAAGGTGTAATTCGTTAACCTCAGTTCAATGAATTTACACTCGTGTAAAAATTAAAATATTGTTCACCTTTTTCCATGAACATTAACTCACAAGTTATTGATATCAAAATTGATGAGAAGCCGGGGTTGGCTAAGTCGATAGCTCACCAGACTCGTAATCTGTAGGTCCAAGTTGAGTCTACTTGGACAGCTTTGAGATTTATCTCCGCTAAACACCGCCCTGCCCTTGGTCAGAAAGGGGACACCGAATGACTTGTAAAGGCCACCATCCATCTAATGGGACATTAAGCCGTGTCCAAGTGTGCAGAAGAGTCATACCTTGTGCACGCTAAAGAACATGCTGCATGACCTTGATGTGAGGCTACCGTCTGTTTTCTATCAGCTGTTCAGTGGATTCCTTCCCCTCCAACTTCACTGCGCTCAGAGGGTCTTTTTGGTCTGGCCATTTATCTCATTGTGGGCACAAAAGTGCCGCTGAGAGGTAAAACAACCCATTCTCTCCAGAACTGACTATTTCTTTACTAACTCTTTAGTTATTTTACTTAATATTTAAACAATATGTTTTAAATAAAAATTCAAAATTAATTTCAATTTTCCCATTAATTCAAATCCGATTTTTCGTTTTCAGAGTGGAATGGAAGTGGTCATCCGACGGGAGCAACGCTTGACGCTTTCAGTGGTGAAAGCGGAGAAGTTCCTCGGTTACTATTAGTTGTCGTTTCAGTGGTTGGATCTTTGCTGTTAGCTCTCAACATAGTCCTTGTTGTTTGTTTCATAAGACGCAGGAAGAATCGACAGAATCAGGCCAGAGGTAATGCAACAGTCATTCTGTGTCAGGAGTTCAGAACAAGAGTAGTTCGAATCCAAAAATAACCAACTTAAGAAAAAAAAAATCAAGTGTTTTATGTACATCGGCTTACATACATTTAATGCTCTCAAGAATTTTGCATTTGTGAGAAAATATGTCAACATAAAGAATTACTTTATTACGATACTGAGTAAATACACTTTGTAACATTATTGAAAACTGCATTTAACGCTAAATGTAAATCAGGTACACTTGGTCCACTCTAACTCTGAACCCTCCTTATATATATATTATTTTTTGGAGTAAACGTTTTCATTTTTTGTCTCCCACGCACTAAAATGCATCAAATTTTGTATGCTAGCTTATAAAATACTACTTACAGTAGCCATTCGTCCCATATTCAAGACGTTGCCCCTATATAGTTATAAACAATTCAGAAACACGTTTTCCTATATTTTTTCTGTCCTTTAAAAGGACTATATATTTGATACCAAATCAAAATCGAAGTGTCTTGCCACTAATTTTGATTTTGTTTCTTGTTTTTGTTTCCTACACCGTTTCTTTTCTTTTCTCTAACGTTATTTTTTAAAATGGTACTTTATTCAATAAGCAAACTCCCGAATTCCTGTGAATGGATTATTCATAGGGTTGTGATACAAACATGGTTTGAAGGGTTGGTAAGCATGAATATTCCTTATATATTTTAACGAACATAAAAAAGCATAAAACTCATTTCTATTTGCCAAATTTTATTAATGATTAAATTTCACATTTTATAAAACTGCGTGCATGCATTTTTTTGTAATTATAAAGCACTTTCGTTATGAAACTTTAGATTTTAAATCAATTTACTAGCTCTGATTAATATCAGTCTGTTTGTAGTAACATTAATATGAAACACAGAAAGTTCAAAATTTATCTCACTGGTTGAAGGGTGAAAGCTTCCAGTAACCTGAATAACAAATTTAGCAGTGTCACATCTACTACATAACGGTCAAATAAAATCAGTAAACGTAATTTTGGTTCAGAAACTGTGTAAAACAGATTCCAATAATGCATTATGTATTAATTATTTTGGATCTGGCCATTTAAAAAAACACACTATCATTTAACAGATTTGAACCTCACTTAAATGTTCCAACAATAATATGCGTTTCTATAACATAAAATTCTCCGAAAAAAAAAAACAAACAAAATGCCTCATTCGTTTACAACTGTGTTGTTTGGATTATCAGTGTATTTTATTAATATTTGTATTTACTTCTACCAAAGTTTACAAGTACAGTATACAGAATAATAAAAGGGTTAAATGCAACACACAGATAAATTCCTGTCTTAACTCTTCATAATCAAATTTTTTAGTGTGCTGCAATTTTGGATGAATTTTTCCCCCTCCCAATGGTGACCCTCTGGGACTCCAAGGCATCAAGAGTTTGGGGACCTCTCCTTATGTAATGGTACAACAACTGATATTTTTTTCTACTCATAATATTTACAAATATGATAGAACATTTTTATTGTGTTTTTTAAACTTGCATGATAATAAAAGGCTCACATATTCACCTTTCGAATTTTTAATGCAAATATATTTTTACCAGTGAAGAAAAATCTGCCTATTCGAGTATAATTGTCAGCCTATGGAGGCAGGGTCCCCTAGTAAAAATATCTACTAAAGTTCGCAAGTACTAAATATCTCGCATAATGATAATTTTTTTAAATTTTGTAATATTTTATCATGATACTTTTGCAAACTATGAATTTGTAATATTATCCATAGGCATGTGACAAAGCATAGTTTGAAGGATTGGTTAACATAAATATTCATTATATATTTTTAACGAACATAAAAGTATTATTATTTAAAAAAAACATTATTTTTTATATCAGACACTTATTAGTTAAATGACGCAATTATTTCTATTTTCTTTTATGCTCGAAGACGGCAGCATTTCAAAAACTATTTGTGTTATATAGAATTTGTTCCTAAATTGATTCGCAAATTTAACAAAAATATTTATTGGTTTTAATTTAAATTTTTTCAGTTTCTTCTGTCTTTTGCATATTGTATAATTTATAAAAGCACATTTCGAGGAATACAGCAAACAAAATATTCGTGTTTATTACTCATTATCATAGTTCATCATTCAAGAAATTGATAACCTTGATTTGTTGTTATTCTCATTTCAGGAAGCCCAAAAACTGATACGCAAACCACCAGTCCTGATTCATTAATGTACACGCCGAGTAAATATCAACAGACTATCAATGGAGAAGCGATTTGCCCGGCGGATGACAAAGACAGTTGTCAAGAGGAGATATTAATGAAAGAAATATTTGTGAGTTATATGGAAATTTTTTCATAAAGGGGATGTACGAATACGTATTTATTTTCAGATTTATTTTGTGCACTATAGTTATTTAAGTGTGATAAAAAAGAGAAAACAATGCAGAATTTTGATAATAAATGTCAAGGGTGTCATTTTTTCCGCATCTTATGAAGTTTGTGCAACGTTTTTAAATACTTAGAAGTACAATGGGGAACCGCTCATAGTATAGTCACGGATTTACTCTTACAAAGTTATGTCCTTTGAATCAGCATTCAGGTTAACCAGTTCCAATTAATAGCTTGCATACAAAGAAATCCTCTGAAAAGTAGGTTAGGTTATCTTTGAAATAGAGAAGTTTGTACTCAGGGCAGGCGCGAGGCCAGTTCAGCACGTTCCCCGGAACCCGGCCCCCCTGATCGAAAAAACTGAAGCCATTTTCCTATCTATAACACAGCAGCCGACACAATGTATCCTCGTTCCTCTAGCTCCACGTCACACCAGCAGAGCACATGTCAGTTTTTTTCCAAGCCCAATAGTAAATCCAATCCCAGAATCCGCTAATCGATGACTAACTATTCTTTCAATAGAAAGCGAAATAGAGAAATCGGTCAATTTTGATGACGTAATTAAAGATTTTGCGGCGAAAAAGGCGAGGAAAATTATGTGATATTTATAATATACTCGGCATTCCTATAAGTTGTATGTAGATATGTACCAAATTTTGTACTTATAATAAATATTTTATTATTATAAAATTTAGAAGTATATATAATTGCGTTTTTTTTGGCCCCGCACAATTTTAGAACCCGACCCCGCAAAAGTTCACGCCGGCCCTGGGTGTACTAGCTGTATCTGTAGGTTAGGTGCGTAACGGACAGAAAGTTGTGCAGTTGAAACGTAATTTAGATTATTTAAAGCACAGATATTTCCACTGAAACAGCAGTTAGGTTTTCTAATCACTGTATTTGTCATTATTCTTAAAGATTATATCGAAACAAAGTTACGATTTAAACTTAACTTTATAAAAGTAAAATTCATGAGTTTTACTCTAATACGGTTTCCATCAGTTAAAATCGACATTGAAATGAGCTGCGTCATCATCGATCATAAGTAATTTTCATGTATTCATTTGGAATTAAAAATGGAACATAATCACTTCATCTTAAATAGTACTCTAGATATGAAACTAAGTAAAAGTGATCGAAACGAAATTTATATGCCAGAGTTTACATTTAAACAAAAGTTTTTGTGATGTTTCAGTAATTCATTGTAATTAGAAAATACAATCAATACGTAATAAAACATGAGGAAATTCCTTTTTTTGTTCACAGCATTAACGTTCTCCTTGAAAGGGAGTTGTAGTTAATTAGATTTGTTGCAGAGAGAACAAATGCCGGTTTTCTGAATAAGCCTTCTAATTATGAAAGGTTGGAAAACAATTGGTATAAATCTGTTCCGATTTTCTTAATTAAGATTATCAACGTCTATTATATGAAAACTATTTTTTAAAATTTCGAATGTACGTCAATCTTTTAGAAATCAAAGGAGAAGACATCGTTAGTGTTTAGTAAATAAGATTAAAAGTCGTCTAATTAAAATAAAATATAAGTACAAAAGTGATATTGAGTGGAACAATCAAGTGAATAATTTATGTCTTAAAGCGTGAAGTCACCCAATTTCTTTAACAACATATTGTTTTCAAGTGTAGTTTTTATTAGCTAGAAATTTACTCGATTAGGGTAATCATCTTAAAAATTTGAATAAAAGAGCAACTACAACACACTTCTTTTCTCCTTTCTTTTCTTTGCCTAAAACTTCTTTTATACCTGTTTGCTTTGTTCATAAAACTTTATTTTGGATCTGGCCATTTAAAAAAACACACTGTCATTTAATTCATATTGGCATATAAATTTCAAAGTGAAAAAAATCTCTTGTTTCACTTTGAACTGGAATAGGAGATTTAACGGGCCTAAACTTTCCTAATAAATGAATATTTAACTAACTAAGGTCTCCTTATAGAAGTACATATATTTGTTTCGTTATTAATAATTATTTTATCGCATATTTTAATTTCACTTTTTCTCCTTGTTCTTTAACAACTGGATTAATCGAATCGGTGAGTGACACAGCAAGCTTAAAATGCAAAAATGAAACCTTGCAATGAAATACCAGCAAACAGTTATTTGAATTTTATAACAAAAGTATTATACAGTAGAGGATTATAGGAGATACCCGGTACATATGGGACTTATGAATCTGTTATCTATTGTTAGCTGTTATCTCTCATGATCCTCTACTATTGAATTATTGATATAACGAAATTATTCAGTTATTAAACGCTATTTACAATCATATGATGCAAATTGGTGTGTCGTTTCCCCGACAAAGATGGCGCAACGAGAGAATCAAATAATATTTTGGAAAGTTTATGTCACGTTGTCACATCAGCTGAAGAAACAGTCACAACTAATATCAGAACACCCGGCAAGTAACTAGGAGATGTGGGTTCGAGTCCCACTCAAGGCAAAAAAATAATTATTTTCCAGTTAACTATTCATAAGTGTTGTTTGTACTTTTATTACATTTTCATTCACTAACTTCGCCTTCTAGTATGTCATTTTCGTTTTTAGTAGTTTCTCAATGGTGTATGTTTAGCATTTTCAGCCGCATTGAGAAAGTGGGATCAAACTTATAACAATTTCGAACAGCAGATAGGGCTCCCTCTGTTTATCTCAGCGACTCCCAACAGCAATAGGGTGAGAGGTACAATCTTGGGGTGACTTCAACATTTCAGCAGTTAAATAAATCTGGATAATTTTCTTAAATTACCAAGAATTCTGAAACTGTATTTTATCTTATAGTTTACCGTACGTTTTCATTTGAATCGTATAAAAAGTTTTGATCTAAAATAATAAAGTGTAAAAAGTAAGAAAATGTTGTTTTAAAGTTTTGAATGTATCAATACGTAAATTTTTATTTCAGTGTGTTTGGAGAGGGATTACTTTTAAAGTTATGCGAAGATGACGAAAGAAGAAAAAGTGGGGGATAATTAAATAATGGTTTAAAACAGGGGATTCAAACTGAAAATAATAGATTGGACAAATAAGCCACTTCTCAATATATGGCGGACTGCATTTTACACATTTTAAACTATAATGTGCAAAGCATAACTACTTACAATGGTGTTCAATTACTTAAATGTTACATACAGTTGGCACTAGTTACTGTGATCACTGGTCATTAGAATCAGCCGCTTTATAGAATAAAACTTCAGAGAACGGATTCATATAATCGAAATGTACTATATTTTCGTCGTTTATTGGAATCTCATTTTCGGTTATTAGAATTAGTATTGCACCGAATCTCGGCTACGATGCAGTGTTAATTATAAGTCGCCATATTGGGTTTTCGCCTGGAAAACCTGTAACGTTGAATTACAATATAATATCATCCGCATGTTCGAATGTTTAATTTATGTTATATGATTTATGATACACTCCTTGTTTTGGAGGAGCAGTCTTTTATAATTAACGATATACGTTGTTATTAAAATGAATTTGTAATTGCTTAGTTCTAGTATCATGACTCTTATGCGCTGCTTAAAACAGGTGTCTTAAATGAGATTATTTACTTTGGGGGCTTTTCTTAAGATCGGAACGAGTGTTTAATAACTTAACTATAAGCACTGTTAATGAAATCTACTTTTGATAAGATTATTTATTTTTGAGGGTTTTTAAAAGTGTTGAACGAAGTTTCATTTATGAGCATAAAGCATTGGTAATGAAATCGTGTTATGATGAGATTATTTACTTTCAGTGTTTTTTTTTTAAGTGCAGAAACATGATTTTCCTCTCTTTAGCGTTATATAATTTTTGATCCATATTCTCTGAACATGTCTTAAATGCGCATTACGTTTATCGTTGGGACATTTCGAAAAAGTCCGAAGTGAAAAAAATGGCGGCTGAGAGCACTACACTGCATTTCTGCCCAATTCTCATTTTTAAACAGGGTGGTAGTTGGTAAAATATTTTTCTATATACAAGGCATTAAAATTTAAGAAGCAAAACAAATTTCAGTAGCATTCGGACGCACGTGTACTTTTTGCTCTCAGACAACTCCATAAGTCCAACAGAAAAATCGCTTCATCGGTGATGTCAGGGGAATGACGCACGGACAGCAATAACCAAAGAATATTCTCTGATCATAGGCTTGGGATAGTGCAGCATGTTGGAGTTCCAGCGAAATGAAATTATAATATTTTTTAATGGGTAATTTTACCATCCCGTAGATGTAGATTTTACACCTCTTACAATTTCGCTTCTTAGAATCACCTCCCAATTGAATCAAAATTTGATTTTCCGCAGTGATCACAATATTCGGCGCCTACTGTACTTTTAGTACCGAAACACAAACCTAAATTTTATTTGCAGTGGTTCCATGTTCTGTTAAACACGACTATACTCCCCAAGTTAGCATGCATTATCACAGCCGTGCCTAGCTAGTATGCCACACTTTGCTACCATGATTATAACAGAACGTAATGCTTGCGGATCGCATAAAGTGATTTCGAGGGCTCGTGTTTGAGACCCTTGACTTAGAACCACGGCTTAGCACGCAGGACACGGATGTTTATCTAATCCACTAGGAGGGATTTGCTTCCAGCAGAAATTCCATTTATGGCAATTAACTCTGAAAGGATCCTATCATACCAGTTTAGCAAGAGCTTTTGGATTTATAAGCTCTGTAATGGATTAAACCAGGAATTATTAACCTTTTGTAAGGAATAACACAGTCCCTAATCACACTTACAAATCCTATGTAATTATACGCTATCTCTATCAGTGTGTGTGACGGAGTTCGATTGCCAGAGGAGAAACGAGATACGTTAGCTGACGTCATGTCTTTGTAAATCTCAGTCTGAAACTTTCCCTGCGTATTAACCGTTAAAATTGTATTTTGGTAAAAAAAATAAAAGTTCCTAACGTTATTTATATATGGTTATTTATTTTTTGGTCTATCGTCAAAGGAAATTATAAATTGACTATGCTGTAAGTCGAAAGGTATGTTAATTGATTTTACAGCACACTATTATAAACAAAGGATAGTGTCTTATACAGTAGTAATGTGCTGTGAAATTTTTGTCAGAATAGCTTAATTTTTGAATAAATTGTTTATGTGATTTATCTATTTTAAAAATTAATGATATCAACCAAAACATTTAGTCGATTTTTTACTTTGGAATGTCAGTCTCATAATCTCCTTTGACACTATGCCACTACTACTTCACAACATTTAGTATATCTACAAACGTAGAAAGTAAATCTAAATCAGCGCAATTTTCTTGACCGTGTAAATAGAGAGGATAGTGTAAAAAGAAATGTATATCGCTATTTTTTATTTTTTTCTTAATATAGGCCAATTTCAAAATAATAATAATTATTTGACGAAGAATCATTATAAATGGTAAGGGCGATGGATTAAAGAAAGGTAAAGAATACCAGGAAAAATAGTCAAAAATTTAATAGTGCTTAATAATGAATGGGATTTTTAATTTTCGCTAATTTGTTTTACCAAACACTGATTGCAAGTCTGAAATTATAATCCAACGAAATGTTTATTTTACTTTGTTTACTTTTTCTATTGTATATTTGCAATTTCAATTACGGCCGAGCATGGCTTGAATCCGTTTGTTCTAATACCGAACTCTATTACATAAGAAAAATAATGCATTAATTTTAAGTTTCAAAAGCATTGATATATTCAAAATATATATATATATGTATTATATAAAACATATTTAAAATAAACACAACTAGTTCTTGTTTTAATTATCATTCATAAAACCTAAAAACCAGTGTTAGCTCAATAAGCAAAAAGGTAGTTTGGATTTAAGTATTTAACATCTTTGATATTAAATAAAATATTTTTTTAAAGGAAACAAAGAAGATGGCAATGGAAAAATGTATCCCAGGCTACCAGACAACGACAACTTATGGTATGCTTTCCATCCTTCCTAAGAGTTTTAACAAATCATACAGTGATTTCATTAGCAACGTCCTTACTATATCCTTATGACTAGGAATTACCTGAAACCTTCATTTTTCTTACATTCACAAAATAATAAGTATGTCTTGAAAGTTGTTAGACTTGGAGCGAGGACCATTTTATTTATTTCTATCAACCGTGAATTTCAGTCAACTATGCATAGTTTATAAATTCTTAAATTCAAACGACGACTAACTGAAATTGTAAACTTTTGTTCCATCTCCTAAATGATCATGTACATTGGAGAAAAAAATATCTCAATCCTTTACCATAAAACTTTAAATTTATCGAAAATTTACGATTTTAATCCCAAATAGCATTTTTTGGAAATATGGACGTCTAGTACCAAATACGTTAAAACTCTAACATTTTCTCGACATTATTGCGCGTATCCATAGCATGGATTTCTTAGCTGTCCATCAAATATAAGAAATTTATTGCATTCAGCATTGCTATATACATGCATATGAGAAAGACCAGGATCTAGAAAAAAAACGAAGGAGGCTGGCAAGAAACACAATAGAATCGTAACAATTTAAAGAGGTGGGGCAAGAGACTTGATTATTAATGCAGTATAACATTTGCCCCTCCGTTTTAGAAAATAGTAAAAAAAATACCCCCTCAAGCAGCTGCTTACCACAGAGGTCTAACAGGATCCTATCAGTTTATATGCCATAATAGAAGGTCTATGAGGATGGCAGGACCTCAGGAGAAAAACAACACACACATCCATGCCTTACCTGGGGCTCGAACCCAGATCCTTTAGATCAATACCCTAGCGTGCTAACCACTCGGCCTAAAATTTATTGAAAAATGCATGAAATATTAATAAGTTTCATAATTATTTGCCTGTATTACTCTTACTAGCATTCTAAAGTGGGGGACTGGCAACCCTGCCCCCATACATTATCTAAATCTGGCCCTGCATATGAGTGTATATATCTTAACAAGTAGCAAAAGCAGACATGGCTTTTTAATTCTTTGAGGAAAATGGCAATTTTCCATGAGAAAATTCAAATTTCATGAGAATTTTTCATGAGAAATTTGATATTTACACTTTTTCGCGAAATAAACGGAAATAGTGACAAACTATGAGAATAAAATATTCTCTCATAGAAACAGCAGATGAATTCACTTGCAAATTGGACGAAATACAAGTAGTGAAATAACCCTGAAGTAATGCCAGTTACAAAACATAGCAACAATTTATTATTAGAAAACAATACACTCGATGCGTCATTAGTTCATCTTATAATAACTCTCTTGGTTAACGATATACTCGTATATAGCGTTTTTGATATGGAGTCATATACATCTGTGATATCGACCTGTGAAATTCAAATTATCGGAGATCAGGGTATGACCATATCCAGGGGTGACATTCAAAATATTTAACAACTGGCACGGATATATAAAATTAATATATAAATTAAAAATATAAATCAATATTTCAATCAAAAATAAAAAAATTAGCATAAGTCTATAAATAAGCTAAATTATATATATGCTATAAAACTGTTTTCATAGTGATATTATCAGAAAATTCTAATGATATCATTAAAAAATCTTCTGGCCTATGATTCTGAATATTAAACAAAAATCAAACGACCTAGGACAATTTTGTCCACTGAAAGATCTTTTACCATGTGATTTTGTCCACTGAAAGATATTTTACCATGTGATTTTGTCACTGAAAGATCTTTTGCCATGTGATTTTGTCTTCTTTACCATCAACACTTTTGGGCTCCCTTGTGGACTTTTTCCTTCTTTTGGTTCTTTACTATATCAAGCCTACGGGACAAACGCTATAAATATTAAATTATGACCTATGATAAAGTGATATAAGTTAGGGCCCAAATCGTTCATAAAATTAGTCTAATAATTTCCAAATCATTTGCTGATTTTTGGAAATTGTTGGTGTGAATTTTTGTTTGACTCGGCTGTCACTAGATAAATCATACCCCTGTCTAAGCCATGATTTGACATAGATTTTGCATCATTCCAAAGACTTCCCCATTAAATTGAAAACAGTCAGGTGACTTAAGTCTCAATAAATAGAGAATTTCTCTTAACATCAACGATAATTTTCATGGTGCTGAATCCTCTCTCAGCTTCTGTTGATTTCACAGCAATTACATTCAAAAATTTCAACCCTTATAATGTTGTCTGAGACTTTTATATATTCAATATCTCTATTATTGACTAAGTCACGAAAACCCTTTTTTGGAATATCACATTTGATAGTTGGCTTAATTTTTTTAATTTTTGTTCACCTTTTAATCCACGGAGTTTTGAAAACGTCATTTGGCCAAATTTCAGATTTCAATAAATTGAAATAGCTTAAAAGTTCATTATACTTTTCACTTTTGACATCAAACAACAAGCGCATTTTCATATAATATATTAGATAATCTAATAGTTTTTTTGTCTTGGAATTGATATTTTATTTTGTTTTGTTTCAAGTGTTATAACGTATTTCTTGGTCTCTATATCTTTCTCTTCTCTTTCATAATTTCTTTTATTTAGTTTTATATGTTGAATCACTTTTATCGTTCGTCGATTTAATCTGCCAGTTTTAATAACTGAAACATTTCTTTCTTAAATCTAAAGAAAGTCTCAACATCTCTGTTAGATTGTCTTTTTATTGAAGCCAAATCTTTAAAAAATTTCCCATTTTCCAAATGTTTAATAACTCCCATTTTATCATTTCAATTAAAAGTGAAAAACATCGCACAGCACTATACCATTGTTCACACTTCTAGTTATAAACGGCAGCAAATATACAGAATAGTAAATAAATCGCATATGAACAAATTCGTATCAGAATTCAATTTTGAAATTAGGGTAAATAACGTAATAACGTACACTGCTACGACGCAAGTAGCAAACAAAACAGCGGATCGCCAGCGCCACAGCGGACGAAAATGTAACTAACGCTGTTGTCGCTTCACGTCTTGAATTCAGCAAGCATTCCAATCATAATAACCACTTTTCCTGTACAGCCGAGACTTCCAATATATCAGAGTAATGCGAGGAAGTTTCATACTCTCTTACCCAACACAAACGCCTATAAGGTGCCTTCTCTCTATTGGTCCTAAGCATTGAAAATGGAGGTTGAACAAACAAGTTGATTACTAAGCAGAGAATTGGTGTTATTTTACATTACTTTATGGTGTTACCTAAACAAACGATGTACCTAGGTTACACCATTTTTAGGCCGTTTTTCAAAATGGTGTAAGGTAACACCATAAATTGGTTAAACTCTTACACTTTTTGTTTACAGTGTGCAGGGTGCAAATCGAGGTCCAAATAGTCTCCAAATTTTCATTACTTTAAATCCCACCACTTCAGACATATTATTTGATGTATGGTAGTAATAATAAAGTTCATCGAGAAACGATTTAAAGTGATTTACTTGATTTATATCTTTTATTGCCTAAACCAGAAAAAATTGATTATGGTAACTTAGACAATGGGAAATTAAAATATTGCAGAAATTTTTCTAAAATTCTGGCTGAAACTCCAGACTTTTTAGTGCCATTGAATACTCTAACCGTATTACACTGGCACCTTCTGTACAAAATTCAGTAAGATTTCATGTAAATATTTCTCATTGAAGCCATTTTTCTCGAGCACCGACAATAAAATTTTATAAATTATTTCCGATGTTGTTCCTTCCAGCTCCACGAGATCAACTAAACCTTTAAACTATCTTCAAGTCTTGAATTTCTCATTTTAAGTAAATGATTAAAACACTTTTGTGTGAAACAACTGAAACTTCGTCGATAATGATTGAAATTTTACTGCCTTGATTTATAAGTTTTCCAAGAACTTGTTTTCTCATTTCAGTAGATATATATTTTGCAACAAGCGGGACCATAAATCTAGATTCCAATGATACGTTCGTATCGATACTATTCTTTTGTTGAAGTTCTGTTAAATATTTCATATCTGGAAATGCGTGATGATAATAAATTTTTAATTATACAACAACAATACTGTTAACCAACCTCGGATTTATATATGACCTCGTTTGAGATCAACATCTATAAACCCAGAATTATAAGAATTTAACAGTCCACATAGGGATTATAAGGAAGAGTAAAGAATAGAGTGAGAAAAAAAGGTGGAAACACAAAGGTCATGCCATAGAAAAACAATTTGGCCAAGGCAGACAGTAACAGCAAATTGGATCCAGATTCGAAAATTTCGGACCTGGCAGAGAGCTCTGAGATAACGAAATTACTTACTAGTAGAACCAGAAAGTCCAAGCACGAATCCTTTTTCCATCTGAGAGCTATTTATGAATTTACCTTCGTAGAAATCCAGGTTATCATAAATTTTTTGAAGCACATATGTGGATCCAAATTCGTAGAGTTTCTCTTAGATTTTGGTATAATTATGTCTCTCTAAGAAATCAAAACTTCCCAATTTTTGTCGACTGTTCTTTCTAGCTCCTCGATTGGAACATAAATTCCTTAGCTCTATATGCTTTGCTCCAGGTTCAATATATAATGCATTATGCAATGTTTTTAATGTATTTGTTCTTGTTTCATTTTTTTTTCATATATTTTTGTATCATCTCTCTACGATGTTATTTCGTAAGTTTCCTCCTCTGATGAGTTTTCTGAATTTTCGTTTGTCTGGTTCTCTTTTATTTCTTAATGCTTTTTTCTAGTTTAGTTTTTCTTGTCTTTGGTTCTTGATTTTTATTCTTTCTTTGCCCCTCCTTTTTGTCTTAATTGATAGAAGTTGAAGTTTTTTTGCTTTGGATCGCTACAATCCAGAGTTGTTCTTCTTCTTGGAGGTTAATATGAAGTTTCTTGACGGAAATTTCGTTATTAGTGGAGTTGTTCTTTTCCCGTGATAGTTCTTTGTTTTTATCTCTTCAGTCATTGCTTTTTCAATCACCTCTGCAAAGGATGTAGGTTCACTTAATTTCCTTTCGTTGAGGAGCATTTTGACACGAAGTGTCCAGGTTTTCTACATCTTCTGCACAAGTTGGGACTCTTCGATATTCTCTTCGATAATACTGTGGCAGTATTGGAAATTTTTTTTTAATGAAGTTCGGGATTTCTTGCGTCAGTTTTATTCTACAGTATCTAGTTCCAATTTTAATTTCGACTAGTTCTTCCTGTTTGTGAATTTCATATATGATGTCCAGGACCTCTCCATATTGATTCATCATTTTCGCTATGTCTTCGTTTTTTATGCAGAAAGGAAGTTTTGAAATATACACCATTTCGATAGGTTTTTCCCACCTGAAGAATTTCTATTTCTTTGTCTTTTATTCTGATGGGATTTTCTTTCATTCTAAGATGGCATTGAAAACTTCTTCTGTCTTCATTCATTAGTATAAAATTTAGATTTCTGTTGATAATTTGTACGATTTCTACATTCTAATCCTGGTTTTTAGAATCACATTTTTCATGACTTCAATAAATTAGATGTCTCGATGGAAGATCTTAAAGACACGTTGCAGTTCTGTAACTTTGCTCATGTTTGCCTACCGTATCTGCTAATGATAAGTTGTAAGGACGACTAGTTCTGAAAAGAAGTGTTTTTGTAGAAAGCTAACCCTAAAATTTAGGTTTAAAACAAAAGCTATCGTGAGGTAAAGCAAAACATGTTTTATCTCCTTGAAATCCGAAATCGACTCCAATCTTTAATTATACAGTAGATAGTGTTAAAAATTCTAATGGTACTTTTTAAACGTTTTTCGTTTGATTTATCGACACCATTTAATAAAATATAATTATTTCAAACGATTTATTGTGTGAAACTTATTCATAATGTTCTTTTAATTTTTTTCTTCATTGATGATTGCAAATTTTCTATATTTGAACCATCAGCTTTAACCGAATATGATTGGCATTCTAATGAAATACGTAAGTGTTTAGCAGTTTCAACTTTTAAAGATACAAGTTTTGAGCACTATTTGCATCAATGCTTACATCACTAGCAATAATAAATCACTCATATTTTTTGTTGAATAATCAAGTTGGTTTTCATTCCAGAAAAGCAAATTAATTGTGTTTTTTTGTACAGATTCTTGCACAGTATCAAAAGACGTTCCAGGCTGTCCTGATTTTTGCACAGTATCAGAAGGCATTCTAGGTTGCGGTTCATTACTAATATGATGTATTCTTTGTTCTCCAGATTCAGAAGATTCATGTTTATGATATTTAGAAGGAACGTTTAAAAACTTATCCAAACTTTGTTGTCTCTTCATTCTGGATGTTCATTTTTAATATTTCATTATAAATTCTTGAATAATTAAACATAAAAATACTTCACACTTACTATTTACGCAATAATTAAAATGCACTCACAAAAAACCAAAGTAAAAACTAAACTATTTAGAAGCAATAGGAAATAGGTAATTCGAGATTAATGAACCAGAAATTAATCTCGAATTACCAAATAGGTAATTCGAGATTAATGAAACAGATTCTCCTAAAGCACAGAGTAGTTCTTGAGGAATGCGCCACGCAGCCTGCTGTCAACCGTCAGTACAGAAAAAATGAAATGGGCTGTACTGTCTGATAATGTTGCGAATGTTCCTCAGATGTTGCTACGACAGGAGGCCCATTTATCAATTGAATAAATTAGTTTATATTACACTTTATATTATTAATTAATTTTGCCGCTTATCGTAGTTATTATTATACTATTTAACAACGTAAGAAGATTTTCAATAATTTAACAACCGGTACTGTCATAAGGTGCGTACTGGCTGAATATGAGCCCCGGCCATATCACCCATTTTAGAGATGTTTAAACTGTCCACCATAGAGTTCGAAGCCCCGTTTTTGAGCTAATTCAGTAAAACCCTATAGACAAACATGTATACACCACTTTTTTTACAGAGTCCAGTAGCATATGCTGACGATGGACAACTTGAACATGTCTAATAGTGTATCATCCATTACAAACTTTTAGCACTCCACATGCAATAAAGTATCCCTCTATGAATAATACATACATTGCTTTGAATTCTTTAAATATGTATATATTGCGTAAATCAATGCATACATGTATATATATATATGTACAACTTGTTTTGTTTTAATTCAGTCTTTCCTATTTCCATTTTCTAATGTTTAATGTTTTTCTCTTTGCTTTTTTGTTTAGAATTGGCTCAAGGAAGAGAAAAAGACAACTGTCCAGATATCTTGAAAAACCGAGGAATGGTAATTGAGTTCTTTGTAAACGTTTTTACTTTTAATAACATCAGAAAAATAACTATCCAAAATTTAAACTTTATTATTATAGTAACAATGCCTATAACACTAGACAATAAATTTAATCTTTTTTTACAACATTGGTCAAAAAAGGCTGTTTTTAGCTAATTTTGAAGTGCTGAATTCAAATATGGGTGTGAAAAAATTTGCAGCACGTACAGTTATTTTTTAAATTACGGATTGCTCTATTTCAAATTTCAATAAATACGCATATCTGGGAAATGAAAATAAATGTGACTATTTTATTAAATTGCAACTTAAAACTCATTAATTAATTACATGATTAGTTACAGTTATAGACCACATCATATTTAATGACCAAACATCATAACCAATGATTAGTTATTAGACCAAACATCATAGTTATAGACCACTGAATATAAAGTAACAAATGAAATAATATTGAAACGCATAATAAGAGAACATGAGTAAGGATCTTTTATACTTATAAGAAGTTCATTTCTGTCTTTTATGTGATGAGATATCTTCCCTCTGCAAGAATCAGCAGTAGTCACCCATCATTGCTGGGTCCCACCTGCCTCGGTATCTCTCCTCCATGATTCGGATATCCTGGTGAAATATTTCCCCTTGCACATCACTGACAGCTCCTAAGTTCTTGGGAAAGAATTCGAGATGCGAGTGCAAGAAATGAATCTTCAAAGACATTCGGGAGCCAAGATTTTCATAGTTTTTGAGAAGATTTTGAATGAGCTGATGGTAGTTTTCCTCTTTGTGATTACCAGGAAACCCTGGACCACAGACGTGAAGGATTTCCATGCAGCGTGCTCCTTCATATTCAGTTTTACTTCGAAGACAGTATCATTCAGTAGTTTCCTGATCTAAGGACCAACAAAGATCACTTCTTTGAGTTTGGCATCACTTAGTTATGGAAAATTTTCCTTCAAGTGCAAAAACCCTTTATCAGTTTTATCCATTGCCTTTACAAAGTTTTCCATAAGCCACACTTTGATGTGTAGTGGTGGAAGCAGAACATCAAAAGGGTCAACTAGAGGCTTATACCTCACATTACTCTTTCCAGGAATAAAACATCTCTTTTGAGTCAGTCTTTTATTTTGTAGTGTTCCTTTCTGGTCCTACTGTCCCACAAACATAGAAAACAACAAAATTTTGTGAAGGTCTCCTTGAAGCTCCAGCAAGAGAGATATGACTTTTAGATCACCTCATATTGTCCACTTAAACTGGTCATATTTTATAGCAGTGAGTATTTTTCCATGGTTTCATAAGTTTCCTTCATTCCCACAGCGTGTGTCACTGGAATAGAAAGTTTTTGGTTTTCTTTATGCAAAAGGACAGCTTTTAAGCTGAATTTTGACGAATCTATAAATAGACGCCATTCCTTAGGGCATTGAGTTGTTCCTATTTCTTCCATCAGTCCTGAAATATCTGTGCAGAAAAACAGACCATCTTGCATCTCGTAATAAACAGATAAAGCCAAATTTCTCTTTCTCAACAGAAAAACTCTGGTACCCTTGGCCAGAATATTCCACTCTTGAACCTAAAACCACAGCTTGTTCGGAAAGTCCTACGTCTCGAACAAGAACGTTTAGTTCATTTTGCTGAATCAGATGAGGCTCGTCTAACTTTTTAGTGGTGTGTATAGGATCAGGATCCGTATGCTCAAAGTCTTCCTCTAATGAATGTGAATCCATCTCCTCCAAGTTGGTTGGATGTGTTGGTATAGGAAGATCTTCTCCATGAGGAACTGGCCTTATGGCTGAAGGCACATTTCGATATTGTATTTTGCTTTTGTTTTCTTTAAACGGGCGACACTTTAGTTAAACAAAAATAGCAATCATGCACGTGACTTGTTGACTCACGCCAAACCATTGGAACTTCAAAGGGCAGGGATTTTTTTTTTACTTTTCAACCATTGACTTAGGCCATCAAAGCGCGAAATGCAGCACACATGTGGAGCCCATGTTTTGTCCTGATCTCCAACATGACATCCAAAATACAAGTTATAGACTTTCTTCACAATCGTTGTCAAATAACGACCCTGGATTTTAAAATATAATTTCCACACACATAACAAAACTTATTTGGTATATTAACACATCCGCGACGCTGCCTTTGTGTCATTTAAACGCCAAAATTCACTCTTCAACATACAACACGTGTTCCTCCTACAATGAAAACAATAAGAATGGCGGTCTGAGGTTAGGTTACTGTTATATGTGTACTCCCACTTGGAAATCAGTGTTGCCAGTCACAAAAAGTAAAACATCTAGTATCCTCCCAGTCTCCTGGAGGTGTTGGTATAGGAAGATTTTAACAGGAGTCAAAATGACTAATAAGAAAAACGTGACGTGCTAGCCATCTTTTAAGGCCAGATCTCAAATCAGCACCTAAAAATAGTTAAAGGCAGCTACAATTGTTCATGTTATAAAAACCTTGTAAACCAGTGTAATAGCTAATAGGATAGGGGACAAAAAACAAACAGTCGAGTTCTTGGATTTTTTAATTAGAGATGGCGGGGTGGATATAGAAATAAACTGCAGTAAAATCTCAATTATCCGTGACACCAGGGTGCGCTAATTTAACATTCTTGAAGACTAAAGTCAGGCACGTACCCAGAATTTAGTTTCAAGAGAGTCCGAAAATTCATCTTTGGGTCTTCAAAAACCAAAAACTTAGTTTCGGAAAGGATTCGAAAATTAAGTTTCTTAGGAAGGGGTGCGGATGAGAATAAGACTTGAGGAGGGTTTCGCTACTAAAATATTCCACCGAACAGGAAGAGTTAAAATAATATTCTATATAGATAAAGATTTTATAGTAGTTTTTTTTAAATCGACCTTTAGTGTCGGACATAAAATATGGGGCTAAAAATAATTATACAAAGACAACTGTAAGACTTGGATTTAAAAGCAGGTAGACAAGTTTTTGATTTCGTATAAGATGACAGAAATTTCGAGGATGTGGACATTCGGGTCCCCACATCTTCGAAAACGTTCCTGATTGAAATCACCCTCCCTCCACTCTTGGAGAAATTAATAACCAAAATGGAGGGGAAAATATTGTAAAGCACTTAAAAGGAGTAAGAAAAATATATATTATGTGAGAATATTTCTCATAAAATGAATATCAAAACAGCGCTTTAGTACTGTACGATTCAATCCAGTTAATCCTCGTACCCTCCCTAATTCTTTTTTTGGATCTGAGCTTGCGTAATCTGATTAAACGCGAATTAGAAAAATTATTAGCAATTTCAGACGTTTTGCCAAACATTCATTGAGCTGAAACGAACATATAAACTGCTAAGAATTGATTTATTCATCAAAAAGTACGAAAAGCAAACAGTGTTTTCTGCACTCTAAATTTGTAGGAACGTAATATAATACTGGAAACAGTAATAAAAATAATGGCAAGGAAAATATATCAATGAAAGGAATATATATATATACTAGTGTTTACCATTTATGCACTAGATGGCACCATGTGCTTTATCTTCAAAGAGTTGTTTAAGGCACTTCGCTTTGACCAAACGTAGCAGAGAAACATCATTTGGCAAGAATACCTTGTTTCTCAAAGTTTATAGAGTATTCTTAACTTCCACAAAAATTTCACTATATATTAGTTTAAGTATTAATTACATTTCTTACGTAATTCAGCAAATACTAAATCTTCAAGTCTTACCACGTCCAAATTAACGAGAAACTTAACGGCTATTTGTTTACGTACTGTGAATTTATGTGATTGTGTGTGTTTATGATTTTCTGTGCGTAAAGGAAAATTAATTTATTCAAAATTTTAACCTCTCTTAACTAGAATATCTTCTAAAACACTCGATGGAGGAGAAATTTTCAAAATATAAAAAAAAATTGAAACAAACAATCATTATAGCCAGCGTTAATTTTTTTTATATTAATTTTCTCTTCATTAATTTCAGTGTTACATTTTATAATAGTTACGTCAATGTCAAAATTATAATTATCGACTGACAATGTCAAACAATATTGAAGTCGTCACATCAAATGCAAGAAGACTACTCGTACTATTGTACGTAACAAATTATAAATGCAATTGTTCTATATCCTGCAGACAAGCTTTAAGCTTTGAAGATCACCTGTAATGATATAACTTACTTGTACTGTACAAAAAGATGAAACTTGGAAATAATTTTACTAAAACAATTACCGGTAGGTTTAAAAATCTTGAAATACTGATAAGAAATATTACGAATTGTAAAGAATGGAGAGACAAGTCTACCTCAAATAATTTTTGCCCAATCTTGGCTTATTAAACTTAACCATGAAAACCAAAGGAAAGCAAGATTCCACGCCTGAAAAATGTATCAATCCTCAACTCGTTAGGGAGCTTCTACAGCAAGCATTTTATCATCTATATAATAAAATATGTCTATGGTCGCCAAATCTCTTCACATAAAGGGACTACGGACATGGAATTTTGGCAGAAGATTTACAGTAGCATGATAATGTACAGTGTAAAATCGATAGGTGGAATAGGTTGTTAGATATCGTTGTTTTGTATAAAACGTCTTTCTACTCCATTCTCCATTCGTAGCTTCTGCTCTTTCGCAAATTCTAATCGAGAAAGCCACCAACCGTAGCCAGATACCTCACATTCCCCAAATTATTATTATATTAAGGCGTCCATTGCTGGTAGGAACCATAGATATAGTAAAGGAGAAATAGATAGTGCATTGTCACCAAAACCATGAACCCCAATCTACTTTCGTAGCGTCCACCATTTTGATGGTAGAAAAAATTATTGCAGGCAATTTTTATTTGTTGAACTAGTTAAAATATTATCGAATGGGCATTAAAATAAAATCTATTTCATGGATGATAAATCTGGAAAATACTGGAACCAAAGAAGTGTTTTCCATTTGCATTTTAAGAATTTCCTATTGTTTTTTATTTCAACTTAGAATGAGATGGAATTTGACAATAAATTTGATTCATAATTTTTCGTTACTATGTTAAACAGAAAGGGTGGATCAAACTCATCAGTGGAAAAGACGGGAAATTATGACCAAATTGAAAAGTATGTGTAGACCTACAATACATTTACATTACCTTCGGAACACTTTCGAAAAAGAGTTGTGTAGACCTACAATATATTTACTTTCGAAACACTTTCGAAATGAAAACTCAGTATGAAGTTGCTTAGTTATAATATATAGTGACTAAAACTATCCTATCTCTATTTATTGCGTATTCTACATAGTACGTTGAATGCTATTTAAATATCAAAATTAATTAAGTATAACTAAAATGAAAATTTGCTATCAGTCAAAAATTGCCCTTTTAGAAGCAAAATATAATGAGTACTTTCCTGTAAAACCATTTATTGCTTCCTTCCACAGATCTATTGGAGAAATTAATCGAAACACATGATTTAACCATCTTGCTGACGAAGCAAAACTTAAAAAATCAGTTTATCAACGTTATTGAAATGAAACTAGCTGTCTAATATGAATGCAAACTCTAATACGAGCTAAAGAACCGCTATTTTTTGTGGCGAACTTGGCTCACGGTTATAAACCTTAGGTCCCGAGTTGCCAGTACGAAAATGCTGGTGATGCACTCTCTAGTTCCTTTTTTTTTTACCATATGATAGAAAGTTCATTTTTTTTCACCCAAAAGGGGGTCACAAAGCGGGAACACGAGTATGAAATTCGATCAAGAATCTCGGGAATTACAAGGGACAAGATTCTGTCGAAACGGAAATAACGCTTTCGATAATTTGTGCGTAGAGACGAAACCAAATGGCTATATGAACGAGCGCGTTGGCGTCAGCAATGACTTGAGCAACACCTGTAATTCTTCTAGTCGTTAATATACAACTGTAAAAGAAATTATGCTTCATCGTGTATTTTGGAATATTCCAAAGTTAAAAACATCATTTTTAATTGCTCACTTCCTTAAAGTATACATATTAATAATGTGCGTTAGAAAAAGTATTTATTTCTCGCATAAAATGTGGAACTATTTGCTATAGCGGAATTACATCTGCGAGTTGTTCTTGCAAGAACTAATGTGGGACTGGACTTTTTTCATTATCTGATTGCTTTTTTGGATTTTCAGATTTTCCGCTCCATTCCTTATCTGGAACGGAGTATAATTTTTATATCACTTCAATTGGCTTAAAATTACATGCTTATTACTGTGTCTTTGTCCTAAAATTGTGTACGTCTAGAACAGTAGTTCCCAACGGGAGTGTTTAAAAATTATTATTAGTTTTTTTTTGTTTTTTTTTTTTTTGGGGGGGGGGATATATTATACATATTATACACTTCTTATACAGTATACACTATACACTTCTTATACAGTATTAACATATGCATGTTTGGTTTCAATAGACAAACATTAGAAGTCCATAGTCAGTATCCAAATATAAAATACTCACAAATTTGTATACGTGGCAAATACTATTTAAACTATTTTTACAGAGGAAAACAAATTAATTCCTTGGAGAGTAAAGATGCTGTTAGAAAGGGTAAAGGGTCACTGGGCTCAAAAGGTTGGTAACCTCTGGTCAAGAACATTTTACTCCTCAGTAGGTTGAAGTTGTAAGGTTGGGAGAAAATTTTATGCTGGTGCCTAAAACTAAAGCAAAAATCGTATCTTAAAAACTGATAAACTTTTGGCATTATTCGGGAAATAATTAATTAAAGAGAATACATTTTCGACAGAACTGTTGTGTTCCCTGATTCTCGAATTGCAGCTCTTTCAGCCTTACATAGCGTATTTGGCGTTGTTGACGTTTATGCCAAAGCACTGAAGAACAAATATTAAACTGATGACATTAGACCGGAATATCTTTGGCCTAATGAGCTATTGTTGTCTAATATAGAATTGGCGACCTTTCGGGGAGGGGTGATGCAGTTTGATTAAACTTATATAACATCTGCTTGTTTGGAGATTTTGTGTAAATAAGTTCATATACTGTTAATGTTACTTAATTATTTTTTGTTTCAATTGTTTAATATTAATATATTTTAATTATATAATATGTAATGTTTTAATAATTTTGTTTTAACTATGCTAATATTAAATACAAGAAATCCTGCAAAATTTTACACATTTTTATAATATTGCATTCAATAAACATAATTTTTACCTCATTATCAAAAGAAAATGTGCTAATGTATTCATTTTGGCGATCGTCTACTTGTAGTCATTTTCTTTTCTCTTTAGAAATAGCAAAAAAAAAATATTTTTGAGTTGGATAGGTATTGATGAAATACTACGATTTGCATTTTCAGAATCTCTCAATAGCGTTAATAACCACTGTAGCTGGGGAAACAGCTGAAAATGCCATATTCTTTTAAACAAATGTTGCAAACGATCCATAATGCGAACAATTTTCATTTTTGGTGTGATTAAGATTGCAATATTCAAAAGATTTACATTGGAAGCAATGACTTGAACCCTTACTTTCTAGGAGAGTGGGAAAATCACGTTTTATGTTTCAAGAGATAAATGGAAAAATATTTTTTGTGTGTGTTGAATAAAAAACAAATAATTACCCCCCTCATACAGCTGCTTGCCACAGAGGTCTGACAGGGGCCTGTCAGTTCAATACGCCATAGTAGAAGGTCTGTGAGGATGGCGGGACCTCAGCAGAAAAACAGCACACACATCCATGCCTTACCCAGGGCCCGTAGATCAGCAGCCAAGCGTGCTAACCACTCGGCCACGGGATGGCACTCGGCCTACTCTATTTTCCTAAATATCCATTAATTTGAATTTCACTGTTAGAGTGTGCTTTAGGCGAAGAATAAAAAAAAACTCCAGTTGCGCTTTCAACGGCGGAAAATTTTAAAATGGCAAAGCTTAGAAGGAACACTGCAAACGTCCTATTTATGGTTTTAAAATTTATGGTAAATTATGAGGGTCAAGAAGTTTACGTTAGCAACAATTATTTCTTCTCCTTTCTCCTAAGAGGTTAAGGGAAACGTAATTTGTTTTGTTTTAAGAGATAAATGAAAAAAAAAAGTGTTTTATTGGTAAAAATAAAATATTACATTTCTTCAAATTGAAGAGTTGTTTCGACGTATTTGTTCATTATCAATGAAGATATCACTCTGAATTTAACGTTGATCGATTTTAGAGGAACAATACGTCAAAAAACCTCTTTAATTTATTCAATTGTATACTCAGAGCATACTTGCCACTTTCCCAACATACTTGCTACTTTCCTAACATACTTTTCATTGTTTCTTGAGGCTGAGAGTAGCTGGGTGTATATCTTCATGAAACACAGAGAATTGTGTACTGTTGGTGGAAAGTTCATAACGTCAATTGGAGGATATTCCAAACGGCGGCCGATAGCTCAGTGGTCATAGCAGCTGACATGTTATCAGGAGGTCGTGGGTTCGTATTCCATCCGGGTCAAAACGATTTGAGATCTTCCTTGATATTTCATTTTCCCAATCATCATTTGTTTCGAATTTCCAGTGTTCTAAAAAAAACAACTTAATAATCTTTGAAAACAATATTATTCTTGTTGTCAAATCTGTACGCTTGTCGTAAATATTGATTTATCACACTCTAATCACTCTTTTCTCTTCCAGGATCATGTCAGTTTGCACTCTTTCCCGCCAAATGGTTCCGTAGCAGTGTCTGAAGCTGCCACAGGAGTTACTGAAGACATTCGGTATTCCAGAAGATTGTTGGTTCAGGAAGGAACGATTATTAGCAACACACCTCCATCAGAGACTTCGCCAGGTAGCTGTGTTTTGGGCACAGTAGGAAGTCATCTTGTGTGACTTCTACCTACAGAATGAACCAGCAGTAGTAGCTTCTTTGGGTTTGCCCAGAGATATTGTGTTCCTGCTTAGATTGCAGGCGGGGGTAAAAACCAGCACATCTTAGCAGATGGATACTATGCTCCAACAAGATTATTCTGGCAGGGCCAGAAAGAAACGTTTCCTAGATTCTGATCAGGAAGTTCTGTTACTACGTTATTGTCTACAGAAGCCTTAGTGAAACAATTTTCCAAGAATTGCTGAAGAAATAATATAATTTAACAAGTTCGGTTTTTACTTACGGAGAAACTGAAGCAACAGGCAAGGAGAATGGAAATATATCATGAGTATAGAAGTTTTTTTAAACAAGTTCAAATGAAGTTCTCACCATCAAATTACCTTACGCGCTTCATTCGAAAGGACGATATTATTACCTTCCAGTCGTCGGAAGGTTTTTTGCATCCTCAATCAGAAGTATTTAGTGGTTAACGCCACATGAAGTAGCTGATGTGCATTTGTAAATATCGGTCGCCTAGGAAAGCAAATGTTTAATGAAAAGTCAAATTTAAATAGTCAATGTGGCGACACACAACGCTTTTGTTCGTGGTTTTATATATACATGTTACATTACATCAGCGGCTTGCTTCGGCCTTCGTCGACTCTGATTAGATTTTTGTCAATTGCGGTTTTATTTCTTTAACTTGGCAAGCATTATGGTGTAATAATGCATTTTAGGTAAAGTTCGTGTGAGTTCTGGAAGAAATGTGTAAAATCGCTGTACTCTATATACTACTACAGACTTACAATGTGCTTTTGTAAATAGTACGCCTCTATGGTTCACAATTACAAATCTTCGAAGATATTTGGATGACACCGAATGTTAAATTGGAAGCTGTGCTACCTAATATTTTAGTCAGGTTTCTTTTTTGTTTCTTTGCGCTTTTAAACTGTTTAACGATGAAGGACATTCACTTGCGAAAACATTTAGGTGGTATCATACCAAAAAACGCATCTCACGCAGCTGCCTGTAAATGAAGCATTATAACAGCATATTACTCATCATGCTCATTTGTTACTGTAAATTTGCGTATCGGCCAACGTTAAGTGATACTCTGAATAACTACTTCATGAAAGTGTTTTTGATACATTTAGCAGAAGAAGTATTCGTCCTGGAATAGAAAACACAAGCTATATATGTATAGATGAATGTTGAAGTACATCGTTCAAATGAAATCAAGGATGAGATCGTAAATAGATATTTTAATAACAATCATGTCACTGACTGGAGTAGTGTTAAAAGAAGTTGGATCAAACATTCTCTGGGAGATCTCTCCAACAGTTTGTTCGCCCGTCCCACTATTTAAGGGGTCAAAAGCACTGGCTATTACTTCGTAAGAAAAACACAAAACTACTTCTTTTTTGTGACTCTCTAGAAGTAAGGATTTGCCGCTTACCAGGACTCAATGATGAGCTAATGTTGTGCCTTATTTCACCAGAACTCGGACCAGGAATGGAAGATCCTACAGGAGTGTGATCTCTGTCCAGTCAGTGAAGTGAGTGCTGCGGTGAAAATGGCTGGCGGTGCAGCTGGGCTCTTGGCTGACAACATAGTCGTTGTTTCTCCGGTGTTGTAATAAAAAAATATTATCTGTGAAAGCATTTCTTATTATTCTTTTCTAATACATACACTTAGTTCATAATGGGCTAAATAACAGTACTGAAATCTAGGAAAGGATCTAGAAAGAAAAATTACGGAGGTCACAAGTCAACAGATTAAGTTGAAGCACCGATCCGCAACATAATTTCACCTTTGGTTTTAATGATATTTCAAAAGCATATTCATTCGAAGTACACTCCCCTACAAAATGTTAAGATAATTTCTATGTTATGTCAATGGGAATCTAACTACGAATATCTGTGAGTATTAAAATATGCATTTAATAAAAAAATGTGACTGATTATACTTTAAATAATCAAAATCCATTCTAATAATGAAATCTATTTAAATCTCTTTTCTCAATAATGTTCATTTAATATTTAAAAAGTTACGGGAGCTGGAATGTTTAGCACTAACTTATCTTGTTTTACAAAATCATTCAGAATTTTCTAATATTGAAATAATCATTCTGCAAACTACTAAAAATCTATGTTTATTTTATTAAATGGTTTGAAACAATAGTAATTATTTAAACTTCAATTTATTTATGAGGTTTCTTAGGACGCATTGCTCTTGTGAAATATTCTAGCTTCCGTAAATTCGTTAAATGTACATACATACATACATACATACATACATGAATACATACATATGTACGTGCAAAATTCTCATGCAGCCATAGGCTACGGAGATTCTACAGGACTGTAATTTTCATCTCCAGATATGTGTGTCCTGAGCTAGAGCTGTAGACCAATTCCAGCTAGATCCTGTTTGACATTGTCTTTCCATCGCATTTTAGGTCTCCCCCGTTTTCTGAAGCCTTCAGGCACACGGTTCATAATTCTATTTACCATTCTGCAGCTAAGTATACGGGCAACATAGCCAAACCAACGCAGTCTCTCTCTGCATAAAATGCTGTTGAAAGAAGGCTGATGACTTCTTCTTCTAACATCATCATTACGTAAAGAGTCAAACCACCTAATGCACAAGATACTGCGCAAGCACTTAGAATCAAATGCATCAAGTTTCTTGTTATCCTGCCTAAAAAGGGTCCACGTTTTGCTACCATAACTAACTTTAGAAAGAACCAAACTATTATACAGCCTTAGTCTTTAGACCTATTTTTCTGCATTATCCATAGGTTTTTAAAGGTGCAAGTAGCAATTCCTAATCTTCTATTTATCTCATGCCGCACATCACCAATATCTGTTAAACAGCTCCCAAGATAATTAAACTGAGGCATTTGCTCAAGGACTCAACCATTCAAAGCAACTGAAGCACCATCTGCCTGACCAATTGTCATCGCTTTAGTTTTTCTTTGTTTATCCCCAAACCTTCTCTCTGACCGTCTCATCAACAGCCCTGATAAAATAATTCATCCCATCAACATCATTAGTCAACAGAGCCAAATCATCTGCATTATCTAAATCAGAAATTTTGAAATCTCTGGACCATTTAAGGCCAAAATCTTTCCCTTGAAAAGAATTTCGCATAACATAATCAATAACCAAACTATAGATAAAAGGAAACAAAGTGCACCCTTACCCTAACTCCACTAGCAATGCTAAACCAATCGCTACAAACCTTACCAACTCTCACACACGACTCAGTGTATTATAGAGAGCTTTCATTATGCTAACTAACTTGTCAGGTATTTCATATGATCTAACGATAAACCACAAATTATGTCGATCAATATAGTGAGAACCCTTTTTGAAATGTATAAAGCTAGTAATTCTTTGAATACAGAATGAATATTGTTGAAAATAGCGATTTAAATAGATTTGATTATGATTTTTGATTTTTTTTTCTTCAGTCACATATTTTCATTAAATGCATATTTTAGAAGTTACAGAGATTCGAAGTTAGATTCCCATTGATATAACGTGGTGTTTTGTTTAAATTTTATAATTTAAAATAATTTAAAGGAAGAAGGTACCTCCCTACACAAAGGATGGAGATAACCTAGAAGCTATATTAGGCTTGTCCTGTTTTATCACACAACATACAAGCATTTACAGAAGGACATGGCCGTTGATCTTAGTGGTCAGGTACGCTAGGTACTACACCACATAGGGTCTGTGGTTAGCGTACTCTAATGTATTTGATAGGGCAGTGTATATAATGTATTATTTTCGCCACCGCTTCAGTTATTAACATTACGAAAGGTAAGGGAGTGGTAAGGGTAAGTTGAAATCCCATACGTTTTCTGACTGTGTTGAAACTTTAACAGTAATATATGATGGTATTAAGAACTGAAATGAAAAACGACCAAGAACTTACCCTAAATTAGATTTAAATATCAGGTTGATCCAGAAGACACATGCTCATTCCAAAATTTTAACACGACTTACACACTGAGGACTACTCAATGTTATGTCGGTGGGAAGAGAAATTCGAAGATCTATAACTTACTAAACGAGCATTTCATACAAACAAGTAGGATGATGATAAAACAAATACTTCAGTTGAATTTATATATATTTAATCTTTTAACATTATTTGGTGAATATTAAAATTTGTTTAGATTACAGCATTTAAATGCATGGTATGCTTGCTGACAAACGGGAATCTAGAAAAAATCGTAGGGGGTGGGGGCAAGAACATGTAATCCAGGCGAAAACTGTAAAGGGGAAAATCAATAATGGGCAAGAGACTTGGATTTCAATGCAGTATGAATTTTTCCCTACATTTTACAGGTCTTTAAAAAAAGTCTTGAAAAATGCATGAAATGATTTTTTGCCGCTAATGTTCCACTTCAGTGATGTTTGTCCTAAAATATTTCTTGAAAACTGGCAAAAACTAAATCGATCTAAACTTTTAAACATAATGTCATTTTAGTAAACAGTTTGATAACTGTTTTTTTCTGAATTTTTTTGTTTTTACTGAATTTGGAGATAAATGTTTTTCGACCGGCTATATTTATGTTAAATATTTCAGCAAGTTCAACTCTAAAAATTGAACAGAAATCGTTAAAATCTCTAATTTCAAAAACAACAACAAAAAAACTGGATTTATGTACACTCAATGGCCAATTCGTACAATTCTATGTTCTGTACCTGAGTTACTATTGACATAACTCGGTAAATTCTTAAATAAGCATTTTATGGAAAATGTGACTGGGGATAATTTAATGATGTCGATTAAATGTATTTCATTCTCGATTTTCAACTGTATTCGTTAGGTATTTAGACAATTATGGAAATTAAAATATTTAAAAGAAACAGTTGCCAGTTTAAATACATATATAATTACAGGAGTGTGATCTCTGTCCAGTCAGTGAAGTGAGTGCTGCGGTGAAAATGGCTGCTGGTGCAGCTGGACTCTTGGCTGACAACAAAGTCTGTTTCTCAGTTGTTGTATTTTTAAATAATTTATATGAAAACTTTATCAAGCAAGTGACAAGGAATCAATAACCGTTATACTAAACTTTACTGACATTTATAAGAGTATTTTAGAAGTTCGCTTAAAACGTATGTAAATCTTTTTGCCAATTTTAAATAATGTTTTTGCAGTACGAGCTAATTTGCTAAATGTTTCAGCTTCCATACGTATTTAAATGCTGAACAGATATTGGAAATCGAGATTTAAATAAATTTCATTGAGATCTTTAAATTGCATTCAGTCATATTTTTTCATAAAAGGCTTATTTAAGTTACTGAGTTCTGTGTCTGAATTGCTATTGACATGACATGGAACTATACCTAATAAAGTGCCACTGAGTGTATTTAAATGTTATTAGAAATTAAGGTGGTTAAACTTTGGCTTTTCATTTATATTGTATCATTTCAATTTTGGAAATTTAAATCTTTTAAATGAATTCGGTCATTATTTATACGTATATTCTCTAAAAATTGTCTCCAAACTTTTTAAAAATTGAAGTCTCTTCTATAGAAAATGCAAAAGATTTAAGAGTTATCAAGAGTATTTATTAAGGCACATGGACGAATGTAAAAAGAGTGGGAAGGAAGAATTTACTACACTAGGTCGAAAGGGACAACAACTCAATTATGGGCAATTATATGGGTACCAAACAGTAAAGAAGTTTTTTAATTATAAGAAATATATTAATATATATTTTAATCGTTTTGCCAGCGTTCCGGTTCTAAAGTCTTGCAGGGAAGGCTGATCATGTCTCTCCCATCGATCAGGCCCTAAAAAACCCTACATGTGACTTAGATAGGGAAAACAAGACATTTGTTAAGGCTTACTTCATATAAATATATACTCATAGTGGGCAATTTATCAATTATTTGAAATATATGGAAAAAATAAAAAAAACATATATTTTTACATTGGCCCTAAAGGCTAGAAAATGGCCAATGATGAACTCAGTTCAAATTTATTTCGATGGAACACAGGGCATCAGAAAATGTTTCAGTAGGTGATTGGTTGTTTGTTTGGGGTTTTATGGTGCATTTCGGTAGACAAATCATTTTTAGTGTCTTGCTTTAAAAATACTACGAATTAGGAAGTTATTTCATCACTGTTTTAATTTTCTTTCCTTTTAAGCGCATGTAGGAAGGTCATATAGAGGAATATAGGTCGCACATAGGAATCTATATGTTATTTATTATTTATACTATCAGAGAAGAATAAATAGAATGATTAATATAATTATAGTGAAATTAAAAAATATGAGAAAATTAAAAGAATTGTCAGAGCAGAGAAAGATGTTAGAGGGAATATTAAAAGAAAACAGACTGAATGTTATTGAGCATATGAATAGGATGGAAATGGGCAAAGAAAACATTGAATGGGAACTCACTGGAACGGGGAGGAGCAACGCCCAGGGAAGTAATAATAAGATGTGAAGGAAGTAGTGAACAAGAGTGAATCAACAACAAAAAGTGGCGATGCTGTTTAGACGCAGGGAAACTTAAAGTAAGGGAAAAACCTAGAACGTAAGTTATGCCAAATTTGTGTATGTGGGTTTTCTGATTTGCAATGCTTCATTATGTCGTTATCTTTATCATTTTACTTCAGTAGTTTTATAGAGACGTAATGATGAATCATGGTGAATTTTGAATCAATGTTAACCGTCCCATGGTGGAGTGGTTAGCGCGCTTTGCTACTGATCTAATCGACTTAGATAGTTATTATTATTTATTTCGAGCCCTGGTAAGGCATGGATGTTCGTGATGTTTTTCTGTTGAAGTCCCGCCATCCTCACAGACCTTCTACTATGGCGTATAAATTGACAGGCTGCTGTCAGACATCTGTGGCAAACAGCTGCTTGAGAGGGTATTTATTTATTTATTATTGGCGAAATAAACTTGCAAGTAAACAAAGCAGACATAATTATTTAAAATATAAAAACAAAATATATATTCACTTATTTTTAATTAACGTTAGTTTCAGAAATGATTAAGAGAAGTTCAGTGTTTCTTTGCTCAATTGTTCAATCCTTTTCCGATTAATTTTAAGTGAAAGCATTTATCCGAGCAAGTACTGCAGATAAACTGAGGATATCACTGGGAAAAGAAGAGATCATTGTTAATTAAAGTTACTGAAGCCAATCGGGAAACAATTTTTCTTTTGGGAAGCTCAAAATACAGTTTAAGGGAAAGAATTCAGTTATCATTATATATATAAAAAGAATAAAAGGTTTAAAGTGATTAACTGTAAATTGAATAAAGTTCTTCATAGAAAATTTAAAGCGAATCATGGCAGAACTAAATCCCTGTGTGTATTGGATTAACTGATATCTGTAGCGTGTCATTAAAATTTTAAGAAAAGTAACTATAGGAAATTGAAGTCAAGTGAGTTCGCTTGAGATGGGTTTTGGATGATGCAATTCTCTCCTCCAGACGAGAGTAAGAATAATCGTCTTTGTGGTTTTCATTTATTTGTACATTCGTCAAAGATGGAGTAGTTAAAGTGCTGGAAAGCAGTACTTGCTAAGTGTTATTCGAGTACTTTAAATTATTCATGTTAAGTAAAAGAATAAATTATTTGTAATTCCAGATATTCGGACAAACTACTTGAAAAATCAATACTTATATCAGATATTTAATACCACAAGTCCCTATTTCAACTAGGTTCAGTATTTGAAGAACCAGTAAATGTTTAAAAAATTAAACACCTCTTCAACATATTACACATTTCGTCAACATATTCCAAATCAAGTGGGGGTCAGTTGGTTGAGTGACCGGCTTGTAACCTACAATTCCAAGGTTCGAACCCTACCTGAGCCAACATTGAGATTTATCTCCTCAAAACTTCCCTGCCCTCTGTCAGTGGAGGATACCGATGGGTATGGAAAGGCTGTCGTCTGTCGGATGGGACGTTAAGCCTTGGTTCCGTGTGCAGGAAAGCCATACTTTGTGTACGTTAAAGAATACTCTGGATGGCCTTGACGGGAGGCTACCATCTTTCTACTAATAGCTGTTCAGTAGGTCTTCTTCCGCCAACTTCTCTGAGCCTCGACGTTTAGCCTAGCCATTCCTGACGTAGCCATTCAGCCTAGCCATTCCTGACCTAGCCATTTAGCCCACTATGTCTAAAAAGTGCCGCTTAGAGGTAAAGCAACCCAAATCAAGTGGAATAAATACCATGTACTTACTGTATGGATCATAAGAACTGAATATTTTAGCTTTCGGGGGGAAAATCGTTAATTTGTTCCAAATTTTATTTCTGATATCTCTTTATTCTCCAGCATATAATAATATGCATAATTATTATTACACTTTGAAATAAACAATAGAACAAAGCATTTTCTTTAAATTGTAAACTACATGATCAGAAGATTTGATATCTAAGTTAAGATCTAATTAAATCTTACAGTTCAGTATTCCTTAAAAATTTTGTTTACGCTTGAATATGTTATACTGTGAAAGTAGCTTGTGAAAAATTAAAAATGCATTAAAGTTAAAGTTAAACACTCTGAACATTGGCAGAAAGAACATATGGCCAAACACAAAGCAGGCGTCAGTTTCGGTTATTATGTACAGTAGAACGTTATAGCCCATTTCATATATTTTGCTATCATATGCAGTAAAGGCCCAAATATTTGGTATCCATGGAGTTTGGGGGATGTCGGATAAGTATAGCTTCCGGTTGCTTGAGAAATGGTTGTGACTTCTGATTATCTCAATTTAAAAATTTTGATAGGACAAAAATTCAGCGCAGATTCAGAGTTGGTTGCAAAACTTCAGGCGATTTTGAAGGTCGTTCCAAACAGAGAGTTCCAGAAAACGTTTAACAAGTGGCATCAAAGCTGGGACCAATCATTCAATAACTGCATAGTTTCCGAAACACTTTTTCCAAGTTGCACACACAATTTTATCGCACAACGCCGTTAGCTTTTATAATAAACGAAAAAAAAAATCTTGAAAGAAACAGTCGCAAAAATTGCCTTTAACAGGCGAAGTTTTGGCACATTTCTTTCTTGTCTCAACTAATTTATTACTGCCTGTTCGACTAATTAATTACACGCCTGTTCGTTTATCAAGCGACTACGAAGATACCTCACTTCAAACTATTTCTATGTGTAACAGAACAGCGAAAAACCTAACGACGGTTGTCATGGTTATGAAACAATGTGATTAACCAATAAGTACACTCGCGCGGCTTTTAATCAGCGTTGCCAATTTACAATAAAAATATTCTCAGTTGTTTTGAGGCGCCATTTTTTCGTTTAGAATGCCCGAATTTCGTTCGTTTCTCGTAGTAATTTGCATCACTTGGGATATGTAGTGTAAAAGTATAAGATTCAGTTGGGTTGTTTTACCTTTGAGGGACACTTTTTAATACAGTGAGCTAAATGGTCAGGTCGCAAGGACGGCTAAGGTTGAAGGGAAGGGGATACAGTAGACAGCTGTTAGAGAAGAGATAGGAGCCTCCTGTGAAGGAGGTCGCCACAGGTATGAGCTTCGCCACATGGTATGGCTCCCCTCAGACGAGCCCGCGGTTTGAAGTCACATCCGATGGAAGACGGCCTTTTCAAACCCATCAGTATACCCTTTATTGGAGGGAACAGGGTAATGGTCAGAGGAGAAGAATCTCACTCAGGCGCAGTTGCTACTGTTACCTGGGAACTGTAGATTGTGATCTTGGTGCGCTACAGTCTTCGCATATCTCTGTCCTTCGAAGCTAAAAAAAAACATTAATTAGTTGCATTAAGGATACGTCACCTTTAAGGACATCCAGCATGTTCTTTATGTACACAGAGTATAACCTTTCTGCACACAGACCATGACTTAATATCAATCAGACTTTCTCATTGCCCAATCCCATTCGAAGCTGGGCAAAGATAGGTGTTTTAGTTACATATAAAGTTGCCGCTAAAAGGAAAAAAATATATATATAAAAAAAAATAAACCTCCGTTTTTCTGTATGCACTAAAAAGTAGAAGAAAAACAATAAAGACTTGGAGTTGGATTATTTTATCTAAGTTAATTAGTTTTATGTGCACAATGGATTAAATGGGCAGGTTTTGAGGGCTTCAATGTCTCTTGGAAAGTTGTGAAGAAGGGAATTTACTGGACATCTGTTAGGAGATAGATGAAAGTCTCCAGTCAAGGTCTCCAATCAAGGTCTCCAGCGTAAGCATGTTGAATGGCCTTGAAGAACTTTAACGGAACGTAAAAATAAAGTTAAAGCAAAATGTATGCACTCGAGTCTCTTTTTATGCGGCAGTTACGTTCCACAGAAAACCGCATATAAAAAAGTCGCACAAAAAATAGCTTACGTTACAAAATTAGGGATACGTCCCATAATTTTATAAAACCGCATAAAACTAAAGCAATGAGTTAAAATAAACCGAAAATCGCATAAAAAGTTTATGAAAATTCAGGAAAATAAAAATGCCTAAAACAAATGAGGAAAATTTGTTCGAAAATCTGAAAGAAATTGATATAAAACTTAAAACGGGTTTGTTTTAAAATTGTATCCATTTAATTTTATTGAAAAGTAATATTTTTTTTTACATTTTTTCATCAGAATTGTCGTCGCTATCTAACAATACTCGGCAGCATTTTTGAACTGGTGCGAAATCACTTTCATTACTAGAAGAGATAGTCAGCGCATCAGATCTGCATGGTAAAGACAATGGTGTTATTATCGAGTAACATTGCTACAAAGTAACAATGTTACTCGATCTTTTCTTGCTTTAAACCCACTTGCTTTTTTCTCAGACTATGCGATGCAAGTTCGACTAGGCATTTTCTTCCAAACCAATCCTGTTTCGTCAGCGTTAAACACTTGATCGGGGCAATACTCACCATCTTTAATAATTTTGTCTAACTCTTCTGGAAAATGTTTGGCTGCTTCTTCATATGCTGATGCAACCTCGTCTGCATTCCTTTAAAAAAAAAACCGGTCAGCCATGCTTTGCTAGCTGAAAATTCTTTATCAGCCTGGGAAGCGGAAGTAGATGGCTCCGATTGCTTCATCTGCTCGTAAAACCGAAGAGCTTTTCGTTTAATTAAATAACCACCTATAGGAATTCTCCTTTGAGTTAAATCTTCAATCCAAATTACGAGCGCTAGTTCCGTTTTTTCTAATAAAGCATTTCTTGAGTACGATGATAATTTGACACTTAGTTTTGTGCCAGAAATGACCGATTTTCTTATTGAGACTTCATTCTTTTTAATGGCTCTGATAGTAGATTCGCCTAAACCAAAATGTTTACCAATCGCTGTAGATCTTTCTCCTTTTGCTAAGCGATCTAAAATTGCAATTTTCGTTTCCAAAGAAATTGCTTTTCTTTCTCCATTGGGCCAAATTAAATCTAAAATAAAAAATAACAACATTTAGCCTTCCGATAATGAAAAGACAAACACCTACTTACATACTAAATTAAACTTCACGGACACTTACTGCTTACACTCACTTTACACTTACTTTCCGATAATGAAAAGACAAACACCTACTCACATAAAATTTTTTAAACTTCTCGAACGCTCACTGCTTACACGTTCACTACTTGTATGTAAATGTGAAAGTCACAACGGGGAACACCCGAATTTCATGAAATATGCGCACCGCATTACTTCAAAACCGCATTAAAAGATTCGCATAAAAAGAGACTCGAGTGTATTATGAAATCGATAACTGAATTTATGTCTCTGTAAATTGGTAAAGTGACGCGCCTATGTATCTACTAAGCTATGGATCTTGTTCTTGTATAAGTGTCTTTATGTTATATTAGAAACCGAAACATGTATAATAGATGTTTTGAGTTATTTATGCCCTCTGTGTTAGGAATCTTACGTTCCCTTTAAAAAAATGCAGAAAGAAGTGATCCAAAACTGGTTTCTCATATAACATTGACAAAAATTTGCAGGCAACTTAGATTACTCTGAAGCTAATATGAATCAGTAAATGATTTCATCATTGGCATTAAGTTCTATTTATTAATTTATATATTTTGCTTTTTAAGGCGCACATAGTATGATTGTTTATTTTTTATTTCCTTTTCATTTGTATACAGGACAATTAGAATCCAATTTCGCAACTTCAAATATACTTATATAACTACTTTATTTTTCGCACGAAAGTGCAAAAAATGTTATAAAAAGGAACAGCAATTATATCAGTTTTGCTTTTCGTCGGTTTGCAGTAGTTTTCACGTCTACGGAAAGCGCTGCTGTGGGCGCAACATTAATATATTTTCCATTTCATTTTTCATGATATTATCTCAAATTAGCCCTTAGGCTTACATTAAGGTCTCTGAGACTAGCGAGGAAACGAAGTCCATTCCTACATAAAAGTATGCGAGACGTTTATGTATCTTTCTCTCTATCAATAGATGGCGTGAGGTGTCTGATACCTTCCGCAGATAACAATGGGAAACAAATTTTCCTAAAATCATGCTTCTGAGATAAAAGTAGCCATTTCGTAAAGATTTTAAAATGTTGAAAACGAATATGAAAATGAAAATGCAAAATTGTCAACGATTTCTGAGAAATCAGCAAAAGATTTTTATATAACAGAGTAATACGTACATATGACATGTATCGATAAAACTCAGATTCTGTTTCCGATGTCGCTTTGCCTGTCGCTTGTACAGCTGCTCAGGATCATCTCTGGCGAGCGTCCAACAGTAGTCAGCCAACATTGAAGTGGATCAGTTTCCCTGGTATTGTTTCTCCATTGTTGCAATGTCCTAGTGAAAATGTTCACTGTGCATCACTAACCATGCTGCGTTGTTTTACCTCTGAGCGGCACTTTTTTGCACACCATGGGCTAAATGGCCAGGTCACATGGACCCCGAAGGCTCAGAGAAGGTTGGGGAGGGGACCCACTGGAACAGCTGTTGGGAGACAGATGGTAGCCTCCCGTCAAGGCCATCCAGCGTATTCTTTAAAGTGCACAGGGTATGGCTCTTTCGCACACGGTGCCACGGCTTAACGTCCCATCCGACGGACGGCGGCCTTTCCAAGCCCATCGGTGTCCCCTACTGACCGAGGGCAGGGCGGGGAATTTTGCGGAGATAAATCTCAACGCTCACCCATCTGGGACTCGAACCTGGGAACTACAGATTACGAGCCTGGCGCGCTACAGACTGAGCCACCCCCGCCCCTAACCATGCTGCAGTTGTTGGGGAAGAAATCTAAATGGGAATAGAGAAAGTGGATCTTTAAGGACATATTTCAGCCAAGTTTGTGATATAGAGACAATGACATTCCCGAGTTGGGTTGGGTTGTTTTACCTCTGAGAGGCACTTTTTTGTACACCATAGGCTAAATGGCCAGGTCACATGGACCCCGAAGGCTCAGAGAAGGTTGGGGGAGGGGACCCACTGGAACAGCTGTTGGGAAACAGATGGTAGCCTCCCGTCAAGGCCATCCAGCGTGTTCTTTAACGTGCACAGGGTATGGCTCTCCCGCACACGGGACCACCCTGACATTCCCGAGGAATTTAGTTGACACCAGACAAAACGCGTTCCAAGCCTTTTTCTCGTCACTCTGAAGCAGGTTGTCGAACAGCTCGCGGATCTGAGGACCCACGAAAATTCCCTCTTTAATTTTCGCTTCGCTGAGTCGAGGGAATTTGTCAGCCAAGTACTTGAAAGCTGATTCATTCCGGTCCATGGCTTTTACGAAGTTTTTCATCACACCAAGTTTCATATATAGGGACGGTAGTAGGATTTTGTATGTTTCCGCCAGTGCTGGGTGTTCCACACTCTTCTCTCCGACCTTCAGAGATTTTCTCTGAGGCCAGTTTCTCTTCACGTAGTGCAAAGTCTTTTCTCGGCTGTCCCATTCACATAAAACAGAGTACTTCGTATTTTCCAGCTGCAGACCCATCAACAGAGCCACTACCTTCAAGTTAATACAGAGATGCCAGCCATACTTGCTGTATTGAAGAGAATTCAACAGCTGTTTTAGGTTGTCAGAGCTTTCTTTCATGTAGACAGCGTGTCCGACCGAAATGTATGGAAGTCGATTTGCATTATGCAGCAACACCGCCTTGAGACTCAATTTCGAGGAGTCTATGAATAGTCACCATTCTTGAGGGTCTGTTTGATTCCGAAGGCATTCATCAGGCCATCAACATTGGGGCAGAACACAATGTCATCTTCCTTTCTGAAGTAAGGCACAAACTTCTCATGACGAGTTCGAAACGAAGTCACTCGGACATTTTCCTTGAGAAGATTCCATTGTTTAAGTCTTGATCCAAGTAACTCTGCTTTGGACTTGGACAGCTCCAGATCGCGAACAAGATCATTAATTTCTTCTTCCGTGAGAATGTGTGGAGCAGATGACGCACCATGGTAGACGTATGGATCATCATTAGACATCGAAGGCTACGGAGAACCCGACTTCGGTTCACCTCCCTCCTCATCGTCTGAATCGATGGAAAATTCTTTTGGAGTTTTGGGGTGCGGAACTGGTCGGAGAGCAGATTACATATTTGGGTACGCTATTGTCCACTTCTTTTTCTTTGTGATGCCTCCTGAAACAGATGGAACCATGCAGAAATAGCAGTCATTTGTGTGATTGCTTGGCTATCCAAAACCATAGGAACAGAAAACGGCATCTCCACTTTTTCGCCTTTCAGCCACTTCGGAAGATTTCTTGCACACATACTGCAACATGTGTGTGGGGCCCAGGCCCTGTCCTTGTTCCCGATCTTGCATCCAAAATAAAACTCATACGCCGCTTTCACTATTGGAGTGATGGCCCTTTTCTGGCTTGCAAACGTACACTTCCCCACAAATGTAACAAAATGTGTCTGCACTATTAATACAGTTACGAGGCATCACTACTGCTGGATTAAAACTGCAAGGATCACTTGTGTTGTACTTATGACTCAGGGGTAAATGGGAGTCGCTCAAAATGCTTGCTCACCCTACGAGACGTTGCTTACAACTAACAATTGCATCATCTTTTGTCCGCGATCGTAAAGCCGCGATGTCATGACTCAACTACATTGCGTCAGACAATGATGCAATACCTCCGGGGGTTGTGTGTATGGTGGGGTGATGCAATACAATGCAATATGTTGCAATCTGGAGTTTAAATTGCAGCATTGCGAAATGGTTATCTATGTACTCAATGCGGATTGAGTCCTTTACATGACCATCTCTTTCTCTCCTAAACAAGAGCAGATCGACGAATTTTATTGTCATTTTCGTGTTCAGCACCTCGGAATTAGTAAAGATTGGCTATTTTCATTTCAAAGCCTTTTTGTGTGTTTCCCAGTGTAATAGATAAATCATTGTAGAGTTCTAGCTGGGATTGTTTTTACGATCAGTTGACATTTTCAGATGTAATTGAGTTATAAAATTCGATAGAATCCGGAATATTGCTAGCAAGACTTCATTGATCCCATTTTTCAAGAATTTTTCTCCCCTCATCTAAAGAAAAAATAAAGCGCTAATACGAAAGTATGCTGTTTGTTTCCACTATTCTGAGTATTGCAAGGTGCTCTACCCTGAAAATCTTTTAAATATCACAAGAAATCTTTCATCATTTCAACGTATTGGAAGTATTCTTGCTCCAACAAATTCAAGTTTTTTTCTTCAACAGTTTAGCTCTGATTGAATAAAATTAGGCATTTTAGAAAGGTAGTGAAAGTGTATATTATAAATAAAATATGAAATTGCATATTATAAATATTTGGTGGAACTGGATATTATAACACTTAGGTGAAATTTAAAATAATACATATTAAGCGAAATTTATAAAAGAATAATTCTGGGCATGTTTAGAGTAAAAATATTCGTACGACAATGGGTTATTATACATTTAATTCATATTAACTTTCGTTTTGCATTAACCTTTCCATTTCTAAGCCTTATTTACTCGTAGTTGGACGCATTGTCCAGGGGTATGGTTTTTGTTTTTTTACCTAATGCTTGATGTAATAAATTATTATCAACTCATTACATAGATACATAAATACGACATTTAATTTCATTTGCTGAAAGCCTACAATTTTAATCAACATATATATTTATATACTCTATGTCTTTGCAATCCAGCTTAAAATATTATATTCTTAAAGGAAATGGAGATAAAAAATTACACCCTATATTGAGCAAAATATCATTTCTTTTTCATACTACAATAAAACCTTGATTCTACGTAACCCTATTTCACGAACTTCTGTTTTACGGATATCATCTACCCGCCTCGCAGTGAAGTTGTTTGATCGGCTCTTGCTCGGGAAAAAAAGTTTCGGAGTCTTACACTTACGATGCCTTTTCAGTTTACTTTCAATTGCTGCTGGAATATGGACTTTGGGAGACTTCATGCAGAAAATTACCTTTACGAGCCGAAAACCATTTCGTTTGAGCTCATAAATAATAGAGTGATTTTTGTGTATGTATGTGTGTTCATAAATAACCACGAAGAAAAATAAAGAGATGTTATGATTTTCTCGGTGTTAGCAACAAATTTAAGATAACTCGGAAGTTTGAAGCTGGTGTATCTGTAGCTATACTATCTATGGTGAATTTCTTGTTAGTAAAAAAACTGTGAAGACAAGGTAAATAAATTTGCTTAAAATTGGTAAAGAAAAACTGCTTTTAAATTTGAAGCTGGTGCTTTTACAAGTTGTACAATCGTTGCTAATAGGAAGATTGAATGTTTGGGATTATTTCACCACGTAATTTGGTTGAATCAATTTGTGGATGAAGGCATCATAATGGCATGCAAAACTTATACTGTATTAAGTGATTGTGATTCTTGAGGAGCTTCAGCCCGAATTGGAGAACATGAGAAGGAGTAAGACATTAAACAACATATTCAATCCCCTGCAGATGAGCTTATATCTCTGAGGGTCAGCACGTTTAAAACATGTACACTGTATCAATTACTCGAATATAGAACGTTTTTTTCTTCAAAAAAATTTCGGTACACCATTACGTCAATCATTTTGATTTGGACCAGCGATTGGAAGGATGCGAAGATGGCAACACTTGTTCATGGATGAAAGAAGCATTTTTTTTACGGAGATGTTGTTCTTGACTGTTAAACGATTGAAACTGAAAAAAAAATATCTAAACTATGTTGATTGAACTGTTGCTAAAGAAGTTCTTTAAAATATCTGCATGCAGATGAGGGGAATCCTGAATACCAGATTCTGACTGAGAGTTTGTATGCCTTACCAGTGAGTGGCACTTTTTTCACCCAATGGGTGAAATGGCCAAGTCACTAGGACCCCGATAGCTCAGATACGGTTCGAGGAAGGGAACCCACTGAAAGGCTGGTGGCCTCCCCTCGACGTTTTCCAGCGTGTTATTTAACATGCTCATGGTATTGCACTCTCACACATGGGACCATGACTTCATGTCCCATCCGATGGACGGCGGCCCTTTTTCGAGCCCGTCGGTATCTCCTACTGACGAAGAACAGGGTGGGAAGTTTTGAGAAGATAAATATCGATTCTGGCCGAAGTGGGACTTGAACCTGGGAACTGAAGATTACGAGCCTGAAGAGCTAAAGACTGAGCTAATCCGGTGCCTCTGACTGATAAGATTGTCCAAAACATTTTGGCTGCTGCTTTGAAAGAACAAGATACTTATAAAAAGAGAACACAATAGAGAAACTTATACTACTAATGGTATTTCTATTTAGTGTTGTATCAAATTGTTCAATAAATAAATACCCCCTCAAGCAGCTGCTTGCCACAAGAGGTCTGACAGATTATATTGGCTTAGCAGAACGTCTGTGAGGATGGCAGGACCTCAGCAGAAAAACGACCATGCCTTATCCGGGGCTCGAAACCCAGATCAGTAGCCAAGCGCGTTAACCCTCGGCCACGGGACGGCTAATAAAGTAATGCATGCATTTAAAAGTTAAAACAATGTGTGTGCATTTAGAATAAGTGTACATTTGAAAATTTTTTGTAGATTATTTTCTCAGTATTTGTCAATTTTTATAAAATCTTATAAATTTCAGCTCCCACAACTCTTTAAATACTGACAGGATTTTTTTTTAAATTCAAGCGTTATAATTGATGCTAATCTTTTACCTTTAGTCACATTTTTCTCTAAAATGTGCATTCGTTTTTAATTTAAGCGTGGAATCAAATTTGATTTTTCACTGGATTGAGGAATCGCGAAGGAAAATGTCTATTTTGTATATGCAGGCATTTACATGGGAGCCAGAAAATGGGATGAAACAGAGATCTCCATTCGAAATTGAGATCCTCAATAAAATTAAAAATCTAGTAACAATTTTTGCATTCTGCTCTCGCTTGAAAATCGAAACATTTGTTTACAATTCTAGAAATCGTAAAAGGACATTTATCGGAAATAAGGAAATATCATTGTCATGTCTCCATTCGAAATGAAGATACGCACCAAAATGAAAAAGACGTCCTTTAAAATTCTAGTATCATTTTGCTCTCATCTTGAGAATCGAAAGATTTTCTTTACAATTCTTGAAAACATAAAAATTCATTTACTTCTTTCCTCTGGAATATTTTTGCCAGAGCCAATGGATGTGCAGAAGGTGAACTGATTGTTTCTAGACTGGTAGAAACGTAGGCAACAGATCACGTTAAGTAGAAAGTTACCTAATGCAAACTGCAGCTGTTGGACGTAATTTCGACTATCTGTACTTTTTTTTATTCCCCGCGTTTCATGTCGCTGCTCTAGCGGTTAGCGGGAGGATGTCGATGATTGATTACAGTCGTCTGAAGGGTCAGAGAAAGAGCAGCTGACGAGGCGGAAGTCGCAGGGCGAATTGTTCTGTCCCAGTGTGTAGTCAGAATTTGGTACGCAGCCAAGAGCAAAATTCGATTCATAAATGTTTTTGGCAACTTAGGAATGCAGCAGTATTGTTATTTTCTGCAGTTGTTGAACTCTGAAATGTGATATAATTATTAAATGCAAAATACGTAAAAAATGTACATGGTTGTAATCACTATTTTATGTTTCAAACGATGTCTCAGCGTATATACACTATACACAAAAAATGATGGAAATTGGAATATTTTCCGTTTGTAGTAATTGGTCGGATAGACAAAACAACCCCAGATGAAACAAGCCTACTGGCAAATACCTAGTCAGTTATATTATCATGCGATTTGGGCTGATTGGTGTTTTAGCTGAGTTTCATTTGAAAATGTTTCGTACTAAGTAATACTAGCCAAAGTACCCGACGTTGTTCGTGAAACAAAAAGTACTTTTAAAGCAATGGTACATGTAATTTCGTGTGCTGAACAGTGGCATAACTAGGAGAGGATAGGTAGTAGCAAAACCTATGGTTCTGCTATATCAACTATTTTTGGGTTTGATTTGCAGACCTAAAACATTTTATCTACCCTAAATATGTAATACTAGTACACCCAAGCAAAACGTTTGGCGAGAAACGTATTGATAACATTTCCCCTCGATAAGTTCATTCAAAACCTCCTACCCTACTACTCCAGTCGCTATTAAATCCTGCAAAAAGATTGGCGCCAAATGTATGTCCATTGATAACTTCACTCACAACTTTTCTCAACATACTTCACAAGGTAGGAGACGGCAGCGCCCCCAAAAATTTCGGATGTTTTTCAAGGGATTACTCCCGACCCATTACAGCTAAGAACCCGATCTATTACCCAATAGGATTAGAACTAAGTGAGACTACCCCATCAAATTTGGGACCTATCGCTAAACTATCCGCGGAACCAATGGGAAACTGCCACGTTCTACCACCGATGACGTCAGACATGCCCGCCAGAGGCCTCGTATCCGTCCGCCTTTTCATTCGTTCGTGCTTTCGCTATTTCATTCGTTCGCTCATTCTTTTGCTCAGAATTACTGCTATTGTATGCAGTAAACACCGGATTTTCCGGCATTTATGGAGAATGGCCATTACACGTTCGATGAATCTGTCGGTTGCAGGAGAAATATTTTTACAGAAACCAAACACAATAGGTGCAATCTTGTAATTCAGCTAAAGCTTGAATACAAAATACTTAGCTAAGAATAATCCTTGAATAGGGTTTCCCAAATTGTAAAATATTCAACCAGACAAGAAAGGTTGAAATGATATTTCAGACCAGGGATTCTCAACGTGGGGTACGCGGTAAAATTTTTTGGAGTACGCCATGAGAGCTCAAGAGTCTCTAGATCTAATAACAAAGTCGCTAAGTTGGCATTATTATACTATAACTATAGTTTTATCTATCTATATAAGGGATACCCTATTAACATACACATTTCTAGGGGGTACGTGAAGCATGACAGGTTGAGAACCACTGTTTAGACGAAAAAAATTATGGTGTTTTATTAAATCTGTTCTTAGTGTTGAATAACCTGTTTTGGATTTCAAAGCAGATAAAAAAATTTGAGATTTCGTATAAGAGACCGGATTTTCGGGGAGGGGGAGCGAAATTTCTGCCCCCTCGTTACGTACCTACCTGTGCACGTTAAAGAACACGCTGTATGAACTTGACGGGAAGCTCATCTACAACTGTGTAGTGGTTACAAACTTTCCCAACCTTCTCTAAGTCCTTATGACCTGGCCATATATCGCATTCTGTGAAAAAAAAATGCTGCTCAGAGGTAAACAACCCAATGAAACTAAATATAAATATATGAAATTTACTGAAATTAGCTTAACGATACCTGGCGTTATCCGGGTCTCACTTTTAATCTGAGTATTCTGGTTTTCACTGCACTGAAGGTTAGTTTCGTGAGTAAGCACTCTTCCACCCCCAACCCAACCCTTCATAGCATAGATTCAAGATGAAGAATTACCAGGTGTTCTCAGGCCGTTACTGGCCTCAACCCGCGCTCTCATAATCCGTGGCTTTGTTGCAAACTATCGAAATATTTATTTGGACCGATTTTTATACCCTGAGTTTCCAGAGATATTCGACAAAATAGTACCACATTTCTTAATATGTTCTCCTTGTGGACACTGTATTGGGTTAAAAAATAAAGTTCCTACATACAATGGAACATAATAATATATTTGGGATTGCGAGAATCTGGCAATGGCAGCAAATTTAAATGTATGACTTTCGGTTTCACAGTTAGACAGCACTAAATGGCAACAATGGATTTGTCAGGGATTTCGGTTTCCCGTAGGAATAGCAAGGTAAAGATTTTTCCTTGCAGCAATTGCGTACGTCTCGCATCTTCCATTAATAGTGTGTGTGCACTGATACATAAAATAATTAATAATAATAATGCATTCTCTTACTCTTTCCTATTCTATATAGTGCATTAAATGACAAAAGCAAGCAAATCGATAGTACAATAATTTAAAATTTTCATTTTCATGAGAGGAAAACGTAAAATTATCATGAAATACAAATATTGTTTGAGGTTTTTATCGATTTTTTTCCTCAGTGGGTAAAAATCAGGGTTATAATCTGGTAAAATCCGAAAATGTCATATCCCAAGCACAATCTAGTTTCACCAATTTTTTTTATTTTTCTTTTCTTTATGGTAAAGTTTTTGTCGTTTGCATTTGGTAATGGATTAAAAATATGCTGAAAAAAGTGTAGCAAAAATAATTTATGCACGATCTAAATGCCTAAAATTTTTTGTTTCTTAAATTTTAAAATCTAAAATCTGCTTGTGTTTATGTTGAATAACTTTTGAAATGAATAACTTTTTCAATGAATAACTTTTTTGTTTGCATCGTTTCCGCATTTCTCGAGTTATTATTTAACAAGCATTGCATATAAACCTTTTTTAAGTAGAGATAATCCACATTTATTTATTTATTTATTTTTAATTTGTGCATTTTACACAATCGAGAAAGCATCGTTTATTGAGAATTAATTATGTTAAAAAAGCTCCGCAAAAAATCTACGCTAGAGATGAGGTCGAGCTCGGCCTCAAAACAGCACAGACGACTTCGGGCTAGGGCGCAGAATAATTCGAATTTCAAATATTTCTTGCAATTATGAAAGAAATAAGAAACTATATATTAGATTTTTTTTTAATTTCAAACATTTAATCAATTTTAGCAATAAAATATAAGCATCGTGCTGCTGTTGATTTTTTTCCTTTATGTATTCTCTTATCGTTATGACTGTTTTGCATTTATAAAAATATTATTGACGAACTTGCAGTCTTTACTAGCATTTATAACATTTCGCTCCAAATAATATTAACATTTTAATTTTGCCATAAAATGATTATAATTAATAATATAAGCATTAAATAAAGAATTACTGACATGTACTTCTATATAATGCTGTATAAAAATTTTTTCCTCCCAAAATCGGATTCGAACTGGCACGGGTTTCAACAACTGATCCTTATTATTTTCATTAATTTAAAGTAAAGATCATTAAAATTGATCGAGAGATTTGGAATGCACTTTTACACGAAAAAAAGGACGACCAGACAACAACCGCAACGCCCAGGTATTATGCACCTTTCGTTGAGTAAATGGCGAAATTCTTGGCGATACGTGGCTCAAAGAAAAGGAATTCCAATTTCAGCTTGTGACATACGACGAAGACTACGGGCGGTGAAAGATGACTGCATAAAAGCCAAGAGACGTCACCTAAATTCGGAAAAGCGCAAATTAGCTGTTCGTACTAAAGCTCATGGTCACGCGACGCAATTTCTTTCTCCAAATAAATTTCGGTGAGCAAAGTTATTGTTGCTAGTAGTGGTTAGATGACAGTGATAACAAGAACTGCTTGGAAACACAAAACTACGTTGTTGAGTAAATCAAAGTGAAAGCGACTCTTCGAAGAGAAGGGTTTGAAATGACCAGATACATTAGAGCACGTGCTGTCATTAAAATATATAAATTTTTGTACATGAGACGTCTGGTGTGTTCGCTCAACGGAACTTTTCGTGTGATTTTGGGTGTACTTAAAAACACAGTGGCTCACCGGACTGTATGATCTTTGATACCTGTGTGATCAATAAACTTCTCTCGGTATGATTTATTTAGTTGAAAATATATATTAACATTTTAATATCTTTGCAGCTTTTTAGTCTTACCAATTTATTCACAATTTGTTATACAATTTAGATATATTCCCACTAGATCAGGATCATTCAATCTGCGGCTCATTGCAAAAGAATTTGAGGCTCATAAAATAAAAACAAATCAACAATATACTGAATGTGGCTCATTCCTTCAAATTGTTTGACTAAATATTTTTACTAGCATAACTATATAACTAAAGAGTTTTACCATTTCGTAATACTCATTAAAAATGCATATTTTTGAAGATTTTTTCATTCCTTACAAATATTTCCCCAAATTCATTATTCATTAGAAATGAATGTTTTTCGTTTTTAAAGATAATTTTTCCTGCTACTCTTTATGAATACAGTCCCAATCCAAATTTAGTGGCTCGTCACTAAATTTAGGGTCATCAAAGGATATACAGCTTCTCCTTAATAACATAGGGCCATCAAATTTGATATACAGCTTCTCCTTGGTATAACTTAAAGTAAACGAAGTATTTGTCCCAAAATCCCGCTTCCCCAAAAATTTCCTTCCTTAAAAAACGAAATAACTTCTCCTGAATATTAAGAGCTAACACCACCCAATTCAGTACACAATTCTTCTTGGTATGACTTAAAGCATTGTAAAGGTTTGCCCTTCAGCTTTTCTTCCTCCTCTACAAAATTGTTGAGAAATTTCTTTTAAACGATAAGTTCTTCTTATTCAGTTTACCGCTTCCTCTTATCATAAATAAAATCAATATTAACCCATTTCTTCCCAGTGTTCCCAATCATCTTTCCTTCCATTATTCCGCCTCCCAAATAAAAGGGGGAATGCGCAAACGATTGTCGAACGTGAGTTATACCTGAGAATAAAACATTTTAGCTGGAAAGTGTTATAGCTCCCTACATGACATTCTTCCTCTTCTGCCACCTCCCAATAAAGGAGAGTAATTTTCGAGGAGTGTCGATCGTAACGAGTTGCATATCAAATGGAAGTTTGTAACTTGAGGAGTGTCATCTATTAGATGTTTTTTAGAGAATTTTATCTAATTGAGTTAATGACCAGAACAAAGCATGATAATGAATAAAAGTACTGTTAAACTATAATAAAACATGTCAGTCTGTGTGACTGTGGTAGCCATAACTATTCGGAAAATCGTGATAGACGCTCCAAAATTTCACACAGTGTTTTTGGTAGTTGCCCACGTTGCAGTAGCAGGTTTCATGTCAAAATTCCAAAAAAAGACTTTCCACTAGAAAAAAATATTTGTATGTTATCTCTATGCCAAACGATTATCGCTGCAAAACCATTTGTTGCCATTTTCTGTTCCCTAACTGTGAGCATAAAATTCATAACAGCATATACATTTGTGTCGTTTCCAGATCCCCCACATTCACAAAAGCAAAGTATAATTAGGCACCCATTGCTGATAGAGACCTGATATTTAACCCAACACACAGGGGAACTCACGTACGAAATTTGGACGGTTCAGCCTAGTACCTCGTGAACCACAGGGTACCAATTATAGCAATTATACAGGAAGGATAATTTTTTTTCAACGAATTGGGCGTTTGAAAATAATATTTGGAAAGAAAACAATTCTTGTCTTCAATTAAGATTGTGAACCGTTGATAGAGATGAATTGATGTAGATGAATTACTTCTGCACTTAACGTATTAATGTTCAACTAAATAAATTAAACTCATCTGATTTACCAAACATTAAAAGAACACACTATCTTTTCGATTCTCTTCATTGATAAAAAAAAATCTAAACCGTGCAATTTAACTTCTTGGAGATTTACCCATATTTCTTAATAACAGCATTAAAAGTAAAACTATTTTCCAGTATTTTCAGTATTTCCAGTAATTGTTCCAACACTATCAATTCTATCTAAAATCAGTTGTATCTAATATCTAAAAGTACATACATACATACAAAATCCTCATGCAGCCATGGGCTACGGAAGTCCAACCAGAGTGTGCAATTTTTCTAGTATCTAAAAGTAGAGATGAAAAACTTTCTTATTGTGTTGTTAATATAAGCATAAAGCTTTGTAGAAAAATTTTATATTACACTGCTCTAAATATGGTAGTCTAATATTACACTGTTCGATATAGAAAATGCCACACCATGAAGGAAAGCACGGAATGAGACGAAACTGACACACATGTAGACAAGTAGGTTGGAAAGAAGTGAATAATGCGATGGGCGAGGAGACAGTATAATGTGGCCTAAGGTCGTATAACCGCCATGCTGGGCTACATTTTCGGCATATAGATGAATTGCTTCTGTACTCAACATATTAATGTTCAACTAAGGGGACAATATACAAGATCAGTCCAGTGACCACATCAAGATCAGTCCGATGACCACGTCAAGATCAGTCCGGTGACCACGGTGTGAAATCGAGTGAAAAAGCTCCTAGATGGTCTGCTGAGATATCGTGGACCAGTCGCCATTAACCTGCGTCCATAATTCATCGACATTGCCAGGGGGTCATGTAGAGGCATGAAGTCGTCTACCAATGACATCCAACACACTACTGGGGAGAAGTCTGGGGACCGCGCTGGTCAAAGCAGCACCTGGACGCCTGTAGGCATTGTTTGCCGATGTTGGCAGGGTGTGAACGGCGTTATCGCATCGAAACGTATCATCATCAGGGAAAACACAGAGATACGGCAACAGGCATCAGGGATACCACAGAGATCTGCCAAAAAAAGGGGCTGCAGCACCTCATCGACATATCGTCGCTCTGTAATTGTACCCACTATGTATACGAGCGGTGAATGGCTATTGAAACTGATAGTGCCCCAAAACACGACACCAGCTGAAGAGCCGTATGACGCTCACAGATGGCACCAAGATCAGTCCGGTGACCACGTTGTTTCCAGAATTTCAGTCGGTGATCATTGGCGCTGAGACAGAAGCAAGACTCGTCACTGAATACATGGTTCCATTCGCCCTACCACACATGTCTGGTACGGCTTAACTAACTTAATACTTAACTTAATACCCCTTTATCAATAACTCTAACATAACAATTCTATCTCTTTTTATTATGACACGTTTATCATAAATTCATTGCAGCACGTTCATCTGTCGTAACATTATTTATTAAACGAATATTGTGGAGAATCAAAATTAGATACTATTTCAGACTGATCTTATTTCAGACTAGATCTTTATGCCAGCGACTCATTTATTTAAAAAAGTTACTTTCAGTTATAAATTTAGTAGTAAATGTTGCAAATCATTGGTTTGTTTTACTTCTGAGTGGCACATTTTTTGCACTATGGACTAAATAGCTAGGTCACAATAACCCCAAGAGGTCGGAGAAGGTTGTGGAAAGTGATACACTGGCTAGCTGTTAGGAGACAGATGGAAGCCTCCTACATCGACCATTCAGTCTGTTCCTTAACGCCATAACGATGTTTCTCATGAATCGGGGCTTAACGTCCCATTCGATGGACGACAACCTCCCCAAGATCAACAATGTTCCCTTTCTCATCGAGAGCAGAACTGTATTTAGGGCAGAAAATTCGCATTGAAGACCCAGTTGGCTTCAACCTGGAACCATCAAATTAGGCATCTGGCGTCCTTGCGTCAGAGTCAACCCATGTCCTACAGAACATGAGATTTGTCTTTCTTTTGACATAGCCTGGATAAGGCAGATGATCAACTTAACGTAAATCTTAATGCTCGGTTTTTGACCTAGATCAATGCCAATATTTCAAAGTGCCAATCCTCTGTACAATCCATTCTAATGATAATCGCTTGGCTGCTGGTTTGTTTGAATAAGAAGTGAAGCAGAAGTTAATTCATTTCGCAATTTATTTCTACAATAATTTTTTGATTTTCCTTTCTCAATTTTGTTAAGTTTCATGATATACTGCTTCAGTTTAAAAAATGAAAACCAAGACGTGCCGTTGCTTAAAACTAAAGTACCCAAAAATGTTCTTGTTAACAGCTCGATCCACTTCGAGTAATTTATGCTGTAAAACAATCTTCAGCAGAGATTGAAAACAATACTCTGCACTAAAGATACGGACATTAAAATAATGAATGAAGGATATTCACTCCTGTGTAAAGCATAAAAATTGCGATAACTTTACATTGCTTGATTATAAACAGTCAATTTTGTGCTTTATTGTAATGCATTTACCACGTCAGAAAATCACCATAAAGCTTTCAGTAAGTTAATTAGTGGAAGGCGAGATTGCTTTTACTTTATAGCTGAAGTGTTTGTGGTGTTTTTTAAAAGTATGTCATAGTCATTAATTCCTCAGGAACAATAAGTGGCATTAATTAACTCATTTTTTCCTTTTACATGACAAACAGAGGAAAATGCTTGTTTCCATAATATATAAAACAAATTCCTTAGTATCATTCCCCTTTGTAATCTTATTTGTGTTTTGACCTTTATGATTATACCTTTTTTGATGTTTAGTCATCTTATTTTCCTTTCAAAGACAAGTATATAGGAATTTGGAAAAAGCGAAAAATTTATTTAAATAGGGGGAAAAAGTTGCATTATCTTTGAAGATATTCAATTGAAAGGATTAATAAAATACACCGTTCTCTTAATTTGTTCTAAACTTTAAATATAATATAAAATTCTCAATGATTATAGAAATTGTTCAGATCATATTAATTTTAAAGTGAAATAAGGTTTACGGATCATATATTTGCCGTGAAATTAATATGATTTAAGCAAGTGATATGTTTAGGCAATTTTAATTTTTGGTATATTAAGCTAACAGAAAAATATGCATTGTTTCGAAATATTTTAATTTTTTATGTACACTGCAGAAATTGAAAAAAAGAACACCAGTAACAATTGAAGCGTAATCCATGAGATTTATTTAGTAGAAACAACTTGTTGAGAAAGGACAGTGATCACACGTGTGAAGTGATTCAATGTTTATTTTACCTTTTAATGAGTTTTACATTTTACAGAACGCACGTTTTTAATAAGGTGTTGAACCTCCTCGAGCAGCAATTCAAGCTTCCAATCTGGCATGCAATCGGTCGTACAAATGCTGGATATCACCCTGGGGGATACCATTTTATGCGTTTTCAACTTGGACGCGTAAATTCAGCGATTGTCATTGCCTGCCGCGGTCCTCGGAGAGTCTTTATCCTAACCAGTCCCAGACATGCTCGATTGGAGACAAGTCCGGAGAGTGTGCTAGCTAAAGGAGTTGGTGCACTGCCTGAAGAGCATGTTCAGTTGCCCGGGCGGAGTGTGGGCAGGCGTTATCCTGCTGGAAAATCGCATTTGGTATTATACTCAAATATGGCAGGACGACAGGTTGTGTGATGTCGTTGACGTACGTATTGCTATTCAGGGTACCCTGTACAAACACAGACACGTACGAGAGTGATAGCTAATTGCTCCCCACATGCCTCTCCACAATGCCCGTCGTCGGCCCTGTGTGTCATTGGCGGATGCACGATGGAAGAAGCCCCTCACCTTGTCGCTTTCGGACTTTAACGACCATCTGACGCTCCTAAGCAGAATCGGCTTTCGTCACTTAAGACCACAGATTGCCTTTCTTTCCTCCAATGAACTCGTTCTTGACACCATTCCAAATGTGCTCAACAGTGACGAGGTGACAGTGGTAACCGTGCCAGCGACATGCGTGCCCGTAGTCATGCTTCCAAAAGACAATTGCATATCGTTCTTGTAGACATTCTTGCTACGACAAAGGATCGAATTTGTAACGCTGTAGCCATCCCCTCTGCCACCGCCGCCCTTCTGAAACGCCGATCCTCTCGTGCGTCCGTAACACTGTGTTGCCCGGAACCATGTCTGTGATTGTGCGAATGCTCTTCTGAACATCGACGCCACCATCGTACCACTGCTAATACCTCTCGACCAACATGATGTGCAATTTGACGAAAACACCAACATGCTTCCCAAAGACCTACTATACGACCTCGCTCAAACCCCCCTAACTGAACAAATGTTACGCGTCTGCATCGTCCAGGTATGGTAGCTTCTCCCAAGAGAACTGAACAACACGACACAAGACGAATAACGTCTTTCTTCACGCCCTAGTCCTTAAATACGCGCTGCATACATTTGCATGTTGTCGTCCTTAGTGACGTCATTATTTCTCTCAATGACTTTCAATCTTGGATCACTGTTTCTGCTGCCCTTAACTATTAACATATTAAAATATGACGTTCTTAAAGGAATTCCTTCTAGGAGTTCTTTTTTCAATTTCCGCCAGTTTATTACTTTTTCTACCAACTTTCCTTTCCTTTATACAAAAACTTGTTGCCATAGAAATAATATCTCTCTTATTTTGGAAGCAAAGATGCATTTTGTGTATCAAATATTACTTCCCAATCACAATTCTCGTAATTCCTGTGCAAGTCATAATTCGTCACAAATTGGACTGGTTTTATGGAAATGTAGAATTTTTTTTTTGAGAAGATAAGAACAATAACCATGTTTCTTCTTTTCAGTATTTTTGCATGTTGAAACATAAACTTCCTTTGTTACAACTGTTTCTTCCGCCAGATACCTTTTCATTAATCCCGATTTAGCTCGTTACTGATAACTATATATGGAAACCTACCCAACTCTCATAATTCAACAAAAATTTATTTAAAAAAATGTAGAAATAAGCAGAAATGCAATTTCCTGAAAATGGCAGCCACATTTAAGGTAACTAATTATTAGTTTTCATAAATTACTTGGCTGAAATTTCGAACCTAAAGCTCGAGGACTACTATTCAGGTATTAATTAACAAAATACTTGAATCAAGAATGTTCACCGCAACGTAGCTAACAAATTAAACTTAAAAATTTCCTTTTTATTTCATTTCTATAAGACTCAAACAAGGCAACATTGCCATTAAGAATCAAATAGTTTTATTCGAATTCACTTAATTCTTCTATGATGCCAAATGTTTCGCAGAAAGTTTCATTTGAAATAGCTGAATAACTAGAATGAACCTTCGCTCTCACTGAAATTTGTTTCGCAAGAGCAGAAATAATTAATTAGCAATTACTACAGAAACTTTAATTAACGATTTCTCTGCAAGTGCATAACCATGGGAGATTGGTAAGAATATTAGAGCAGCCACTAGACACACGCACGAATTCATTAATACACCATTTTGGTGCAGTTGATAATTAACAGGTCACAGCAACCTTCACATTAATAATTTTGCTTTTATATTTCATCTTTAGTCTATGCAAAATATCCTAACTCTGTCTGTGACTTTTGCCTATTGGTTATTTATTTCCATAACCCTGAGTCTGATTATACGTGAAAATATAAATATGAAATACGGTTATATCCAACAGTGTATTCTTAATATCAGAGAAGCAGTCGATGATTGAAGAGTTAAGTGGGTGGATGATTGAGTAGGATGTCCAGACTTTGACTGATAAAAACTGGGACATTTCAGTTAATGTCCCAGTTCAGAGAGCTGAAAACGGGATATTTATTTATGGTTTCAATTTCAGTCTACTGAAACTGGAACATTTCTTCGCTGAAGTGCAACCCACAGAGAATATAATTAAATTGAATTAAGGCAGTTGTACAACGAAGCAATAGGCATGATGCATGCATGACAGATAATACGCAAGAGGTGGGAGGTGCAATAAATCGTCCACTCTAAGTGCTTCGAGTCAGATTGCATAATTATTCTTCATAAATTGGAGATAGGTCTATAATATCTCACAGAGGTGTGACTTTCACTGTTGCTGGGAGCATGTTGGAGACCGATGGCATGACTAATTTGAATCCCTCACGTGCATGTTTGCAGTAGAGTTCGCACGTCGGTATAACACTAAACTACTTGGCTAGTGTGTTTTACCTCTGAGCGGAATGTTTTGGCACACAATGGGCAAAATGACCAGGTCACAATGATCCTTAAGGCTCAGGGAAGGTTGGAGAAGTGGACCGATTATAACTGCTTTTGGGAGACGGATGGTAGCCTTCTGTCAAGGTCATACAGCATGTTCTTTAATGTGCACAGAGTATAGCTCTCCCGCACACGGAACCACGGCTTAACGTTTAATCAGACGGACTGAGGCCTTTCCAAGACCATCGGTGTCCCCTATTGACCGTGGGAAGGGCGGGGAGTTTTGCGGAGATAAATCACATCGGACCCAGCAGGGACTCGAACATGGGAATTGCAGATTACGAACCTGGCACGCTACCGAATGAGCCACTCCCGCCCCTTTCCAGTGTGCACCGACTGTTTAATGCTTAGTACAAACTGCGTTATTCCAAAAAAATGTCCTCATAAATTTTAAAAAATGCATAAATACAAGGACCGAACTCTTCCAAAAGCGCGTTAATTTAATCCACGTAAATCGAGAGCCGATTGTATATCGTCATAAAAAACCGTGACATTTGGGGTTCCAAATATCATATTGCGACTCTGTCGGCTGCTTGTATTTCTGTTCCTCTGTAGATATTCAGCTTTTCTCTTTCCATAGAAAAATTAAAAATTATTTTTCGTTGGATAGGTTTTCATGAAATATTATGATTCGCATTTTTAAATTTCCCAGTAGGTTTAATAGCACCCTCTAAAATGGTGGAAATGTCAAAATTTTAAACGAATATTGCCAACTTATAATTGATACAACTTTACATTGGTAGTAATGGTTTGCCTTCATCCAACAGAGGTGGTGGAAAAACGAGACTTTTTAAAGAGAAAAGTGAAAAAATTGTTTGTTTGTACAAATACTAATAAAATATTACTATTTGCATTTTCCAAATCATCCATTAATTCGAATTTCCCCTTTTAGACAGTGCTGAAAGCGGAAAATATAAAACTCCAATAGCGCTCTCTAACGGTAGAACAAACTTAAAAATAATTAAATTTTAAACAATATTGCAAAAGACCTATTTTAGATAGTTTTTGTTGGGTTGGTTTGTTTTACCTCTGAGAGAGCACTATTTTGAACACAATGGGCTACTTGGCTAGGTCATAAGAATCCAGGAAAGGTTTGAGGAAGGGTACAGCTCTTAGGAGGCAGATGGCATCCTCCTCTCAAGGTCATACATCCTGTTCTTTAACATGTCATTCCTGTGAAAGGGGCCACGATTTAAAGTCTCATCCAAGCCCATCGTTGCCCCTTTTCTGATCGATAACAGGGTAGGGGTTTAGAGGATTACGAACCTGACACACTACCGATCAAGCCAATTCCCGCCTCCTATTTATAACAGAAATTTGAAATTTTGGTGGTTGAATATATAATAATGTGTGTATATGATAATGTGGTTGAATATATGAATATAATTATAATGATCGAAAGTTCACAATAACAGTACTATTTGCCCCTTCGCCTGTTATGCCTCAATTATTCTTTCGGCCTAAGCAACAAAATTAAATTAAATCCAAATTCTTCCTACGCATAGCATCCGCCAGAGAAACATCTGCTTTTCCCCTTAAGAGGAGCTGGGGGATGACACGACCGCTGCGCACAAGAGATAGGACCCCCCACATGCACGAAGCAACATGAAGACTTCCATAAATTCACCTCTCTTGACACCAGAGAGCGGACGATTGCAGAGCACTTCAGTATGTCCGACTCTGAGTGTCAAGATGCTGCTGGATACGTGTGGTGTGAGCCCAGCTTGAAGGTCAGATATCAGACCCCTCCTAGCCACATGACACCACTGCCCAACCCATGAAAACGGTTCCGGCCAGGAGATCATGGGAAGTTTCGGGCAGCAATTGGGGCAACCACATTAATCAACAGAGTGGTAATAGCACTATAAAATGGGGGAAGAACAAAGGAGCGAGAGAGTTGCCCACATGCACTCTGAGAGACACAGAGAATCTAAGATAGACTTCGAGACCTACTTAGAGCCCAGGTGTGACACGAGGGGTCTTGCACATGTCGGAGATCTCTAGTTGAGACGGGCCGCTAGAAAGGTGACACAGGTTGAAATGCCCATGCACTGAAAAATCATCGACTGCGAGATGCGAATCACTTTTGCCTTCCAAGCCTAACCTATCTGACCTATGGACCCGGAGTAACCTCCTGACCTATGGACCCGGAGTAACGGCGAATGACTTCGAACTGCCCCCGGCAATCTTCGCCGAAGGAACAGCGAGATGATGCCATAGACGCCACCTAATGACGGACGGACATCAGCAGTGGGCCCCCCTGGAAAGAACTCTCCTAATATGAGGTACGAAGTATCACCCTTTTTCTCTGGTTAAAAGTGTCGCACATCTTAATTAGAAGAAGTTAAATTAAGTTTTGGTAGTGTTTCCAAATAGCGAATTAGTGTGCTTTAAAGTAACTAAAATTATGGCAAATTATCCCATCTTTAAATTGAGTATTAAATGTCATATTTATGTTTATGCAAAACCAGAGTGAGTATCCAATCTATTCACAAAATTCTTACACCTCCTCCGACAAGGGGAGGGCTTGGATTTATGCCGCTTCTTTTTTCTAACAAATATAATCATTATCAGTTGGAGGGGAGAAGAAATCACAACGCGATCACATTTGTCTACAAGTTATTGTACCTCCAATCGAGGGGGCACATAACACACCCCTAGGTGATGGGGAGAGAGCAATTGTTTTTGTCTTAAGAATCAAATGAGAAATTCCTTTTGCGTTTTATAGCTATTAAGAAGGAATTACTATCTGCATTTTTTCAATCATCCACTAGTTCAAATTTACACTGTTAGAGGGTAAGGGTGGAAAATAAACTGTATTCTCTTTAATAACGACCATCCATATTCGCGAGGGGAAATGTTATTTTTATACTATCTTTTTTTTTATTACGTGCATTTATATTAGAGAAGTTTGTGGGATAGTGCAACCAAGAAGAATTCCAATTTTGCGAGATAACTAAAACAGACTCATTTTTTTCATAAAATAGTAATCCAATTACGAAAAAATGTTATGTACACAATGACATATGTCTAAAATTTATTTCCCAAAAATTTTCATATTATCCACTTTAGGCAAACTTTTATAAAACAAATCGCCTTTGGCGTACTATTCACAATTCCACAATCCCGTTGCTTTGTATTTCAATAACGTTAATAAATAATGTTAAAATGTATGTTTAAATGAATGGCTTTATGGAACAATGAAGACCATGAAACATGAGATTTATGGCAGAAGTTTGGACATACTGATCAGAGGAAATCTAGTCGGATGTATATATATGTAAATAGTAGTGTATAGTCCCACTGAATAGCGCAAATAGCCATTAATCTTATGTCTGAATAATTAACAAAGGGGAGAAAATAGTTCAGAATAGCAAACGTTAACCATACACTTTATAGCAGAACTGCACACAATAATACCTTGCCGATTTAAAATCCAATTCATTAGTCGCCGGACTGTTCAGTCTTTAAATTAAACTGATAATAAAGGAAATACACAACAGGAAAAAAATTTCAACATATGGAAGGATTAAGGCCATTTTATTGAAACGCAGGCAGCTGTTAGCATATACCGAGATGTGAGATTATATTACCAAAAAAATGGAAAATTGCCACTACCTATCCACTAAAGTGGTGAATTAGTATGATGTTGAACTGCCCCGTGCAGCAGCGCATCCATGAACATGGTGGGGAAGGCTATCGAATATCTCTATAATGTCCTTCTGCAGGACAGAACGCCAAATAACGCGAAGTCGCTGTTCCATTTCAGCGACAGTGGTTGGCGCACGTCTTGAGTGTTGTTGGAGCTGTCGGCCTATCATGTCCCAGACGTGTTCAATGGGTGAAAGGTCCGGCGAGCGTGCTGGCCATGGTAGTACCTGGATGTTTTGCATGTAGATACTGCAGACTAATGCGGGCTGTGTGAGAATGGGCATTATCTGGCTGTTAAAAGGTTCCGTGATGCTGAACAAATGGGACAGCCACTGGCTGCAAAATGTTGATAACATATCATTGGACAGTTGGAGATTCTCTTATGATAATCAGTTCTGACCGAGATGTCAGACTAATACCACCCCACAACCAAGAGACCTGGTGCTGGAGCTGTGTGACGATATCGCACATACTGGATAGCGTTCCTTTTCCCTGGATGACGGCGAACACGTTGTTTACTATCGTGCTGACCAAGAGAAAAACTAAATTTGTCACTAAACACCACGGTACTCCACTCTTGTTCATTCCAGTTCTGTCTGAGGCGACACCACTGAAGACGTGCTTGCATGTGGGCAAATGTGGAGGACAAATATAGTGCCAGGAAGATGAGCTTTTATAAAACAATGGATAAAACACACAAAAACTCCAAGGGCTCAAGCGAAGGTTAGGGAAGGGGGGAGCCACTAGACAACTGTTAGGAAACAGATGGAAGCCACCCATTAAGGCTGCTCGTATGTCGCGTGGTCTTTAACATGCAGAGGGCATTGCTCTCCTGCGCACAGAATTACGACTGCTCTAAGAGACGGTAGGTCTACAGTCACTCAAATAAATATCCAAACACTATGGTTGATTACAAAATTCAGAAAAAATATCTGGCAACGATTTTTTTAGAAATTAGTGATCTGGCAACTTTCGTGTACGTAATCGTTGCCAGATATTTTTCTGAATTCTGTAATCAACCATAGTGTTTGATATTTATTTGCGCAACTGTACTCATGCACTCCATCTGGATATGCGACTGCTGCTTATAACATATATGAAAAAGACCATCTACAGAGCTAAACGAGAATCATTTTAATAGTTGAAAATCAGTTTAAAACATCAGATTTTTTTACTGAGATATGATACAGGCATTGCGGAACTTCTGTTCCTATATTTATGCATGCTGTGACGCATTTCAACGGAAAAATTAATTTTACCACTATTTCCATTATACGACTAACTACCCATATGTTGGATTTCTTTACGAGCTATACTTTTATTCCCAAACGCGGTATAATAAAATACACATAATAAAGTATAAAATAATAATTAATGTTTGAAAATACTTGGCAATAGCTATTTTCGAATTGAGAGGGGCTGGGGTGAAGTTAGTCAGTAGCGCGCCAGACTCGTAATCTGCAGTTCCCAGGTTCGAGTCCAACCCTGTGTCAGCATTGAGATTTATCTCCGCTAAACTCTCACCCTGGCCTTGGTCAGAAACGGGACATTGATGGGATTGGAAAGGAATCGTGGAATTGGATGTTAAGCAGAGGCATTGACAGGATGCTACCATCTGTCTTCAAACAGCTTTTCAGTGAATACCTTTCAGTAGTGTTGTCCTCCTGGACCTAGTGGTCCTGTGCTGCAGGCCGTTCTTTTGGATGATGACACGCCACCACCACCTACAAGACTACGACACCCTTTGGTTATGAAACCGCCTGAAACCTGGCCCCCTGGTCTACCACAGAACCTCGTTCAGGCCCTGAGACGTAAACGTCAGAGACATATCTCTAGTCGTGCCTGTGTGAAGTCGTCAAGCATTTGCCTTCAACAGTTTACGAATTAGGGTGAGTTTCAGAGTGCAAACATGCAAAATATCTGTATGGTTCTAGATCTCAACGGGTTTCGTGTAATCGACCATTTCCTAGTGCGTGAACTTGGATATGCAACTCGGAATGGGAAATGTGATGTCTATCGGTTCAATCTTCGACATTACCAAGCTTTGTCAATAAAGGATATTAAGACAGTCAACTACGTGTCTAAATATGTGTTAGGCTTACCCTTTCATCCTCTACCTAGCGAAAAAGTGTGTACGTTAGATCACGTTCCTAACATCGCGAAATATGCTTACAAACTTGCACGTACTGAAGAAGCTACTGTGGTGGGTTACAAAGGAGGCAACGTGGAAAGAATTCATTTGGAGCAATTAAATCTTCACAGCGTTAATCTTGAACTTTTCGGTTGTCACAAATATTGTGAGCTCCCAAAAGTTTTTGACTATTTCACTCAATATTCACATTCGAGGACTATATCACTCAATGCTCACTATATGTTTTTATTTCGCAACTGTCGGGACGCTTCACAAATAACGCATCTGGCAAGACAGGTATTTTCACATCAATCCAAACTCCTGACCGATGCTTATAGACTAGCTACACAACCTCCCTGTGGTTATTTGTGCTGGACCTTCATCCCAGAACGTTAGATGCTGAAAGACTCCGCGCCAAGATCCTCCCTTCTGAAGAACCCGAGATACTCTACGTCCCAAATGAAAGTTAGATGTCAAGGCCCGTTCCTTCAATGTTTACCAAAACTTGGGGGAAAGCAACGTGCAGCTCTGCTGAAGCACATCTCTGATCCTCACATGTATGCTCTATATGAAGTGTGTACTAATTTCATAAAAGGGAATGTGCCTGTCTCTCAGCGAGTATTAAAGAATTTACGAAGTCACAAGACGGTCATAAGAAGTCTAGCGTCCAAACGCGCATCTGTCCGTCACAAGAAACGTCTCCTGCAAAAGGGATCGGGATTTCTACTCCCTCTTCTTACGGCGGCCTTACCACTGTTGGGATCCCTATTTCGAAAATGATTTCAGTGAAGGCTGTTCAAACGCGAAACATATGAAAAAAAGTGCGTGATTTAGACACGGAGATGAAGAAAATACTTGAATCTGACGTTGATGATAAAACTGAAAAGTACTTGGCTGTATTGAAAAATTACCTGTTGGTATGTTGGTAACCAACAATTGGAAATCCCCCACGAAGTAAAGGTCAGCATTCCCCACGAAGTAAAGGTCAACATTCCCCACGAAGTAAAGGTCAACATTCCCAAACAACCAATATCAGAGACTTATGATCGCCCTCCAATTAGCGACTTTGTTCCCGTCCGACGTAAGAAAAGGAAATTTGAATGGGCTTCATATTGAAGATATCTGTTTTAAGACTTCTGTAAGAAAACAATGTATTTCCAAGACTTGTGTACTTGAAGACTTGTGTTAAAAATATGTGATAAAAAACCGTGTATTGAAATTCTGTGATAATAACCATTTTGTGATAAAAACAATGTATTGAAAGATATCCAATAAAAGAAATTAAAACTGATATACGCCTCTTGTTCATTCTTTGGTTTTATAAATGTTATCCATAGAAACATCATCTTGCTGACCCATTTTTTTACTCACATAAATATAGTGTTGAAGATTGGAGAATAATGAGACTGGTTTTTTAAAAAAACATTTATTAAGCTAAATGGCACAGTATATTTCAATGCAGATATTAGTATGGGTATTAGAGTAAAACCTTCAATAAAACAGTACTGATATTTACAAACTACAATGTTTCACAATATTAACAATTTGACTGTACTGCAATATCTGCTGCATAAACTAACCTGTCGCCAGAGGGCGCTAGTGCAGACGACGCCGAGAGAGCAACGCTAGGAGCATCAAAAACCGGAAGTGCAATAGGGGGCCTAGTGCATGCAAAAGCGAGCCAATCAACGAGCGGCGGCGGATCCTGACAGCTTCGCATGCCTGGCTCCGGGCCTTAGATTGACAGCGCGCTAGCTAGCAACATATTTTTCAGAATATGCTATTAACATTTTGAAAACACATTTAAATATACTTTTTCTGCAATATGTTAGATTCGCACCGTTTTCTGCAATATGCCATTAACATTTTATAACCACATTTAAAAATACTTCTTAAATATGCTCGATTTGCACCCTTTTTTTATTGAAAACACATTTAAATATACTTTTTCTGCAATATGTTAGATTCGCACCTTTTTCTGCAATATGTCATTAACATTTTAGAACCACGTTTAAAAATACTTCTTAAATATGCTCGATTCGCACATTTTTTAAAAACAGATTTTAAATACTTTTTCAGCAATACGTTATTAACATCTATAACCACATTTAAAATATTTCTGCAATATGTCATTAACATTTTATAACCACATTTAAAAATACTTCTGCAATATGCGATTAACATTTTAAATAAATAAATACCCCCTCAAGCAGCTGCTTGCCACAGAGGTCTGACAGGAGCCTGTCAGTTTATATGCCACAGTAGAAGATCTGAGAGGATGGCAGGACCTCAGCAGAAAACAACACGAACATCCATGCCTTACCCAGGGCTCGAACCCAGGTCCCGTAGATCAGTAGTCAAGCACGCTAAGCACTCGGCCACGGGACGGCTAACATTTAAGACACATTTTAAAATACTTTTTTCTGCAATGTGCCATTAACATTTTATAACCACATTTAAAAATACTTCTGCAATATGTCATTAACATTTTATAACCACATTTAAAAATACTTCTGCAATATGCGATTAACATTTTAAAGACACATTTTAAAATACTTTTTTCTGCAATATGCCATTAACATTTTATAACAATATTTAAAAATACTTCTGCAATATGTCATTAACATTTTATAACCACATTTAAAAATACTTCTGCAATATGCGATTAACATTTTAAAGACACATTTTAAAATTCTTTTTCTGCAATATGCCATTAACATTTTATAACCACATTTAAAAATACTTCTTAAATATGCTCGATTTGCACCTTTTTTTTTGAAAACACATTTAAATATACTTTTTCTGCAATATGTTAGATTCGCACATTTTTTAAAAACAGATATTAAATACTTTTTCAACAATACGTTATCAACATTGTAAAATACTTTAACAAAATATTTACAAAATAACTTGAAACTACATTATGTTTACATATCCATCAGATTTATAAGGGTGTCAAGTGACACATCATTGTAACCGTAAGGTACAGATACAGTCGAGCCGGGGGGGGGGGAGGTATCGTTTATCTAAGTTCGCTTTGAATCGTTTCACCATGGGTTTATTAATAAGTGTAACATTCACTTTACTACGAATCAGGTGGAAAGGAACATCGAAAGTCTCAGTGGATGGTGACTGTTCCAAAACCATGGACCTTAAGAGATCGAAATTATATTTTTCACGGTTTTTCTTAGTTAAAGATATCCTCTTGGAGCGCAGAATCTCGTCACCGTTGCTGAGGCGGAGGGCATAAATCTTTGCCCCGGCACTGACGTAATCTGTGATGTGAACATCGCTTCTGTATTTAGTCGTTATCTCGTCGACAAGTCCACTGAGAAAGGGATTCTGAGCTGGAATGTAGCTATCGGAAGGTCTTGTGCTGAAGATAACCGAGTCTGTATCAGAATACAACGCACGTGGCCCCAGTTTAGAAATCAACTCATAAAGTTTGACTCGGGCGTGGCTAGTCACCATGGCAGCTAGAATTGAACTGCCACGTGTGTTTGCAGGTGTGGCGTCCACTACAGGTTTGTGCGTCACTAACACAGCCTGATCGTTGATGGGCACAATATCAGTTACAGTGATAGAGGCAATGTTTAAATGGTCCATATATTTCACTGGACAGCTCAATATGGATGTCTGTGTATGGTTCATATTCTGGGCATATTTCCCCCAGGTGGAATTAAGCGATATCTTTGAGAGAGTTCTTTTGAGACTGTTTTTAACTACCTCCAATGGTTGGATCCGTACCCCCTCTGCTTAGAAAAAAGCTTCGCAGAACTCTTCTTTTTCCCAGTTAGTTTAAACATTGGGAGGGAAACCACAGTATCGTTGTTTCAGACCGAGAAAAGTGTCAATATACCCGGTTTAAACACCTCCTTTTTTTGTTACTGGGTCATATTGTAACACGTCTCTGAAATGCCACAAGTCATGAAATTTAATAAGTTTGTAACCAGTGCGCATGGCCGCGTAAACTTCAAATGTTGACCCGGAACTGGTCAGCATGTGCTGGCTCACGTTATGCTGGCAAGGGGGCGACAGTTGTCCGTTGGCACAGGTCCTGCAGAGGGGGAAGAGGAGTTTACCGTTGCTTCGGTACGGCAGTACAGGAATAAACAAATTGTTGGGGGGGAAGTAATGTGGCGTGATCTATACCAAAATAACTGTCCAGGTTGGGGTTGAAATCACCTGTGATCCGGTATGGAATGTCCTTTCCCGAAAGGAAAGGACATTCCATAAAATGTTAATGGCATATTGCAGAAAAAGAATTTTAAAATGTGTCTTTAAAATGTTAATCGCATATTGCAGAAGTATTTTTAAATGTGGTTATAAAATGTTAATGACATATTGCAGAAGTATTTTTAAATGTTGTTATAAAATGTTAATGGCATATTGCAGAAAAAAGTATTTTAAAATTCTTCTTGCACACGTTTCCTACGTGTGCAAGAAGGCTCCTTTCCCGAAAGGAGCCTTCTTGCACACGTAGGAATATAAACTATTGTAATCGACATAGTTAAGTCTACATCCCTGATACATCGTCGTCGTCGTCGTCATCATCATCATCATCATCATCATCATCATCATCATCATCATCATCATCATCACCACCACCACCACCACCACCACCACCACCACCACCACCACCACCATCATCATCATCGTCGTCGTCGTCGTCAAGCAGCCATGGGATACGATGGTCCAACCAGACCGTGCAATTTAGTTCTCCAAGCAAGTCTATCCTGAGCTACATCTACTGCATCTGGCCACTGCACACCAATTCTAACAAAGTCCTGTTTGACATTGTCTGCCCACCGCATCCTTGGTCTCCCCTTCTTTCTGAGGCCTTTAGGCACAATGTTCATAACCCTATTCGCCAATCTATAATTATTTATACGGGCAACATGGCCAAACCAACGAAGTCTCTCTCTGCACAATATGCTGCTTAAAGGAGGTTGCAAACTCCTTTGCCTAACCTCATCATTAGTTACAAAGTTGAACCACCTAATGCCCAAGATACTGCGTAAGCATCTGGAATCAAAAGTATCTAGTTTCCTGTTATCATGTTTACAAAGTGTCCAAGTTTCACTACCATAACTAACCCTAGAAAGAACCAAACTATTATACAGCCTAATTTTAGTCTTTAGGTGTATACGCCTATTTTTCCACACTCTCCATAGATTCTTAAAAGTCCCGGCAGCAATCCCTATTCGTCTGTTAATCTCATGCCACACATCACCATTATCTGTTACATAGCTCCCAAGATAATTAAACCGTGACACCTGCTCAAGACTGCAACCATTCAGACTAACTGAATCACAGCCTGCCTGACCAATTTTCATCACTTTAGTTTTATCTCTGTTTATAACCAAACCTACTCTACTCCCAGTCTCATCAACAGCTCGAATGAAAGAGTTCATCTCATCAACATCATTTGCCAAAAGGGCCAAATCATCAGCATAATCAAAATCAGAAATTTTCGTATCTCCAGCCCATTTAAGGCCAAAATTTAAGGCCCTTGAAGTGAATTTCGCATAACATAATCAATAACCAAACTAAAGAGAAAAGGAGACAAAATGCACCCTTGTCGAACACTGAAGTAATGCTAAACCAATTGCTACCAGCCTTACAAACTCTCACACACGACTCAGTCTTATTATAGAGAGCTTTCATTATGTTAACTAACTTGTCTGGTATGCCATATGATTTCACAATCAACCACAAATTTTGACGATCAACAGAATCGAAAGCCTTTTTGAAATCAACAAAGCTAGCAACCAAAGGTTTCTGAAACTCTAAACATTTCTCAAGAATCTGCCTAAGTGAAAATATCTGATCCACACATCCCCTACCACTTCTGAATCCACATTGCTGATCACGCAATTGACTGTCAACCAGATTCTTAATTCTATTAAGCACAATCATGGAAAGAACTTTACCTGGAACAGAGAGTAGGCTAATACCCCTATAGTTATCACAAGAACTGTGATCACCTTTTTTGAAAATAGGGATAACAATAGCTCTGGTAAAATCCTTAGGAACCATGCCTTTATCATAAGAGATATTCAGAATTTCAGTCATCCAAGTGGTAACCGAAACATTTCCAGCTCTAAGCATTTCTGTAGTAATTTCATCTACCCCTGGGGATTTATGAAGTTTAAGTTTAGAAACAGCCAAAATAACTTCAGATTGTGTTATAGGGCCAACATTAAAGCCACCAATGCATCTATTGTCATTGCAAACAATGGGAATAGAACTAACCACATTGTTTAGAATATCACTGAAATGCTCAGCACACCTAGCCATGACAGAATCCTCACTTTCTATAACCTTACCTTGTTTATCCTTCGATCCCTGTATACCTGTCCGTTTTCTACCACACAAAACATTAACTATCTGGTACAGCTCTCTGCTGTTGTGCTGTCTAACTGCTTCCTCGGCTTTGTCAGCCAAACCATCAAGCCAAAGATTCTTATCAGCAGCTAACTGATCTTTTACACGTTTATTAAGTTCTCTCTAATGCTTTCTATTAGTACTAGTAGGGTATTGATTAAGGACATTCCTGCTGTCCTTTCTTTCCGAAATAAGCTCAAGTGCCTTATCACTCAGATAATTTTGTCTCTTCTGCTCCTTTTTTTTTTAAAAGAGTACTGTTAGTGTCCAAAAAATCCTGTTTAAAATGATCCCATTCTTCCTCAACTTCAGTAGTAAGCAAACCATGACTGTCATAATGACTAAGTAACCTATCATGGTAAGCTTTAGCTATAACTGGATCTTTCAGAGCTTCAGTATTAAAAGTAAATTTTTTAACCCTAGCACAACACTTTTTAAGTTTAAGTTGCAACACACTTTTAACGAGGTAATGGTCAGATCCAATTTCAGCTCCCCTATATGCCCTGGTATTTCTAACAGAACTAGCCCATTTGCTGTTAATTAATAACTAATCAATCATATTCCTATGCAGCCCATCGGGTGAAACCCATGTGTACTTATGTACATCGCGGTGTTTGTAATATGTGTTAGTTATTCTAAAACCATTGAGTTTACTTACCTGTGGGAGACGTTGCCTATTGCCATTGCAGCTACCAATACCAAAAGGGCCAATCACACCTCCCCAAAGGTCAGAGTCAGTACCAACTTTGGCATTGAAGTCACCAAGAACAAGGGTAATATCTCCTTTCTTGACAGAATTCAAAATATCCTGAAGTTGTTCATAAAACCTATCCTTCTCATCCTCATTGACATCCTCAGTGGGGGCATAACAGCAGATAACATTCAAGTCTTTAACGCTTGTCTAAACGTTTGCTGTAAGAAACCTTTCATTAATGCACTCATATTCTAGAAGAGCATCACTAGCGTGTCTGCTGAGGAGCAGACCCACGCCTTAGTGATGCTTATTGTCGTCCCTCCCTGAAAAGAGAAATTTAAGATTATTTTTAAGAATCTGACCTTTATCTGTCCATCTGGTCTCTTGCAAGCCGAGAACATCTAAATTATAATGGTGGAATTCTTGTGTGAGGACATCAAGAGAAAAAGCTCTGTGCAGAGTCCTCACATTCCAACTACCTATAGAGAGAAAATGGTTAGTAGGATGTGTAAAGAAACTATGTTTATTGAGAGAGGGAATGCCGACAATATCAAACAGCCCCCTAATCGCAGACATGGGGCAGAGACCCGTTCCCCCACAACTAAAGGCTGAAGCCATCTACACTGGAAGACTTCGTCGAATGTAGAATTTGACGATGCCAATAGAAGCAAAGAGTTCAGGTGCCTGCGATGACTTCTGCTTAGGATTATCCACCAGCCGATAAACATATCCTGCGAATCTATTCACTTGGGGCTGTCAACCCACAAACAAACAGAAAACACAGCGGGAGATTTTCCCTCCACAGAAGCCCACTAGTGCAGCAAAATCAGGATCCATAATCAAGCTCAGAGCCATATATCTGTCCAGTCCAGTGGGTTTATATGGTCAGTACCAGGACCCTGTGTGGTTGACCACTCCTCAGGAGGTAGAAAAAAAAACAAAAGTAGCCATAGTTGTCCAGATCAGTAGGCTACAATAATCTGGCAGCCCTCCCCTTCCATTCACTTCCACAAGAGAGTATCTCTTTTGAAAGGTACTAACGGTCTGCACCACGAGAAGGCGGGGTCGGACATTAGGTGCTAGGCCTGGCAGGTTCTATGCATCATCACAGGGGATTAGTGCATAGCTCTCCTTCCAGTGACTACCTAGCTACCATCCCTGATCCACTGAGGCAAAAATGGAGAATACCTCCACACGTCCCTCGTAGAGATAATCTCGAGCCCCGATCCTTCTAATAGGTTCGATGGTTATATACTTGGTGGCCAAGGTCTGCTCAGTACGCAATAAACAGTCGAAGTCGTGCTCCCACATGACCTTGCAAGTGTAGCCATCCATCAAAACGTTTAATTTTTCAAGTCGGTCTAGCGTTTTAGTGTTCATTAAATCAAAGGGTTTTCCAGATCGAGTGTCCATTTTACCTGGGTGGAAACATTTCAAACAGTGATGGTGGAAACATCCTAAGAATTCGTAATAGGTGCGTGTGGTATGACATACACCATCCAACTTGTACTGAGCAACCTCGTACTGACCTTCGGGGGAACTTGTGGTCTGTATCTCGATGTTGCCCTTGGCGGCCTCGTACTCCAGCCAGGCAAGGGTCTTTAACGACTGTCTGTCATTACCTGCAGAGTGTCCTTGTGGAGGGCACACACCTAGAGTATTCTTCTGTAGGAACTTCCCCCGGAAAATACGTAGGCAGGCACCAGCAATTGTGAGGTCCCGTGAGAAGGGATCCACACCTGTGATGTCTAGAAACTCCTCACGGAAAGCTTGTGCTCCACGGCGTAGCACTTCTGTGTTGGCCTTACAGTAGAATAGAAGCTGTTGTCGAAAGTCCCAGGGTTCGAGACTAGCGGTCGCATACCACTCTTTAAACTCTGTCAACGTTGAAGGCTCCATGTCCTCAGGTTGAAAATAATGACGGTCTGGAACGTCACCCACGTAATTTAACTTTCCCTCCTTCACAAATTTGAAGGGGAAAAACCCTTTCACTGCATCCAGGTTGAATGTTTTACTGAAGGAGCGAAGAGGAGCTTGGATGAAGGACAAGCTGTCTATAAACCTAATTTTTAGACCAGGTAAAAAGATACCTAATATTTTCGAGCCATCAAAAATAAGATCAGGCTTCAGAAATCTTCTGTAAAGGTAACTGATCACAAATGATCCATCGAAACCTTTTAAATTGTGGGCGAGAATGGTAGCGTCCTTGAACCGCTGAACCCCAGGACATTCTTTGGCTAAAAGCCAGTCCATGAAGGCATTCACATCCAGGAACGAGGCGTAGACCCAGTCGTCATTCAGCATGTACGTTACAATGCACAGGATGGGTTTCAGAAGGCCATCGTCAAGTTGTACGGTCTCCACATCAAAGTATAAGTAACTTTGGTCGACAGGGGTAATTTTGCAGGGTTCCACAAATTTTGGTTTCTCGCTCTTGCAGACATGACGTTTTTTGCGATCATAAATATCCAAGCATTTGGTGCAGCGATGTCTCGACTGGCAAGTTTTCAGCAAGTGTGCTTGGAAGCAATCTGCACCATGCAAATACATGCAACACACCATACAGAGCAGAGGTTCCCCAGTGTGCATGATGTCATCTGAAAGGCAACGATTGCATGTTCCCTTTCACACATGACCATGATTATATGCCTTTAAGCATTTTAGGCAGAACATTTTACTACCGAAAAATCCAGCTGGCTTTGTTATGACATCATAATGCCCTTGGTTGTACAGCAGGTACAGATTGTCCTCGGCTTCGAAGCCGATAAAAATAGGTAGAAATCCATCATCGGCTGAATAAACAATAATGCGAAATTGTAGCAGGTGCGTCTGAAATAGGCGAACTTCATGCCGACCACAGGGACCCTAGGGGATCCCTGCATCCAGATGGAGCTGTCTTGCCTCCGTCTGTCGCATTTTATGATGACTTCTTCTCACACCTTCGAACTTGTTTGACTGACCTCTGTTTTTGTAGCACAACTCTCATGCAATGACGAGAGCCCTTGCCAGACAGATCTGGTCGTTGTTCACAATTCTTAAAACACTGCCCTTGTTATGAATGAATGACTGGACATTGGCGAGATGACGTTTCTCAGGTGCAGTACGTTTTCCATTGCCACCGCGACCGACACGCTCAAGATCGGCACAGACGAAATCGAACTCCAGCTCGCTGTGGCTTCCAAGAGATTCATTAGATGAATCACACACTCTAACGCCGTCATGAACCGTTCCGCCGTTAGTTCATTTCAGCAGACCAGGGCGGTTGCAACATATCGCGTGACTGGGTGGTGGTGCCATATCCCATGACAGTTGCGACATAGGGGTCAAAGTCCAGGGCGATTGCGACATATCACGCGACTGGGTGGTGGTGCCATATCCCATGACAGTTGTGACATAGGGGTCAAAGTCCAAAGTGGCTTAGCACTTGGGCCGGTGACGTCATAGGGGGAAAGCATTGTGCAAAGGGGTGGACTGGGTTGGGACAACACTACTCCTTTCTAACAATCTTCTCTGAACCTTTGTGGTTCTTGTGACCTACCCATTTAGTCCATTGTGTGCAAAAAAAAGTGCCACTCAGATGCCACAAAACTCATTCTAATTGAGAATATACACAGTTCTCTAGTTAACATTAATGGACGTAACCAGATATGCTACTTCAAGATTTGCTTGCTATTGCGCATCATTTAAAAGCATATCACGACATTTGGCACGAAGAGTAGTAGACCTTAATATACAGCTCAGATTAGATCGAAATCTAAAGCAAAATATTCTGGATATTCTGACTGAAGAAGCTTTTCTGAGTAAAGATTTGTCTGCCTTGCTATTCCCAAACGAAAAAGACAGAAAGAGGAATCGTAAAGTTAAAGCTGAATAAATGGAGAATATTTTAAGATTAGAAAGCTTTAAAAAATATAACTAGTTAGAATTCTGATAATAAATGTCTAAAAAATCACGAGTACAGGAGTCACGGTCTGCTGTCCAAGACACGATATAGGGGGAGGGGGGGGGGGTAAGGGTACCATGCTCCATCCCACTTTTAAAATTATTAAACTTATGCTATAAATTTATGTATTGTGAATAATTAAACTTATGTATATTTCATGCATTTTTGAAGAGAATTTTAAAGTCCTCTAAAACGTAGGGATAAATGTTATGCTGCAATGGAAATCCAGCCTCTTCCCATCACCTCCCCAACATTTTACTTTTTTTCCGGTTCTATTGAGTTTCTTGGGCACCTCCTCCCTTTATTCTTTTTACTACAACTGTGTGTGCTTGTCACAATGAAATAGAAAATAAAGGCTTCAAAATACCCACAACGTAAAGAATTAACTTTTAGGTACTTAATTATGAAAATAATAAATATTTGATCTAAATTTTTTTTGTTTTTGTTTTTAAATATATATTTTATTCCTATCAGGTCTGAATTTATTTAGGTAAGGTGTAAATATTTTCATAGCTTTATAACTGTTATATCATAAAAATGCAATTTTTGTTTATAAAAGAATAATTACTTTTATTAATTCTAAAGATTTTTAGCCTTCTCATATAAAAACGACTATAAAATTGATTTATTTTATTTAATGCTAAAAAAAATCTACATTTAGTGTTGGTATGAATGAAAAAAAATTAAACTGCAAATGTAGTTCGGAAAATTTCAAGCTGAATTCTGAATTTCATTTCTATTTTCCGAAATGCAACTGTATACTTCACAACGCATCAAAAATAAGGGTAATAAGAGACCTAAATTTAATGCATCAAACAAATCACCGCAAAAAGCAGCTAAAGTGGAAGAACTTCGCTCTCTCTTAGATGTAAAGAAAAACACATAGCTCAATTGCATTGCAACCGAAGGCTCAGGATAATTGATTAGGAACTGGTGACTGACCCAGACTGCATAGCACCGATCACCACGCAATTGTTCTTCCACTCACAGAAGGATCATCTTGGCACATCAGCTCCAAGAAACTAGTTCATTGCAATGTGAGTTGGGGATTTCTTCCCATATCGATAATCGATTGTCGGGTAGCGCGATTAGCTGGTTTTTATTGGTTGCATGGAAAAGCAGATCAGTGTCGGATACGGAGTTGGGCAGACTGCTGAATGGGGTCATGCCGTCACACAGATCAGCCAGAAGGCATTCACTCTACCGCCAAATGCCGGCTACATGTTGCGGAAGGTAATCAATACCGTGTCGGTCGCTTCCTCGAAAGAGTAGAAAGAGTATACGGAGGAATGATAAAGTTATCTCATTACCATGACAATGGCGGAGCATTTATTCTGTGTTCAAGTACCTTCTTACTCCAAACTCCTTCTTAATAAAGGATATTTGCAGAGAAAAACGTGAGGCAGGTGGTCGAACAAAAAGGGGTAGCCGTAGCCGCGACCACAACCAGAAATATAAGGGGTGTGTTTGACAGAGCATGATAGAGATGCTCAAGAAGAAGAAGATGAATAGTTCGAAATAAAAACTTCAAAATACAAAAGAAGGGGAAGAAGTAACGTATAAGAGCTTGTAAGAAGCAGAGAGGAATATTGAGGCAGAAAAAGATTCAATCAAGCAGAGAGAGAAGCGGCCAGCATAATTGAGATGAGGAAGCTAAGTAGTAAAAATACGATTGCGAAAAGACATTAAACTTGAATTAAACATACGGAAGAAGCAGAGGAATTAATGCAATTGTGGTTTAGCATATTCAATGGTAAAAACTGAAAGGCTTCGAGGAGTTTTTTGCATTTCCGAACACGCAATGTTATTAAAAAACTTCAAATCTCTTCTTCATTGGAAGATACCGTGTTTTTGATTTTCTAGTATTGAGATCGATAGTTTTCTCCCTCTTTTTTTGTTTCCGGAATATTTCAGTTTCTTATACGAATGCACATAAATATTACTGCAAACAAAATAAACTTTTCCCTTCTTTTTTTTTAAATCGAAGACGCAATGTTATTTCAGTTTCAAATGAAACCAGTTTGCTGTTCAGTATAGTGTGTAATAAAATGTAACCCCATAACCTTTATTAACCTTTTTTGAAAAGTACTGGTATCTAGTAATAATCTATCTCTGTTAGTTCTCTGAGCCTTCGGGGTCCATGTGATCTGGCCATTTAGTAGACCTACTAACCCATGGTGTGCAAAAAAGTGCCGCTCAGAGGTAAAACAACCCAACCCAAATATCTCTGTTAGTGCCTAACGCAAGTTCTGTTTCTAGATCATCAAAGGAAATTATCAATCGACTATAATTCAAAATGTATTTTTACAAGATTATCAGAAGATTAGTTTTCAGTGAATGACAACTTCACTATCATTGTAAAAGTTCATGCGTTACCTTCTAATGGTTCTAATCGACTGAATTGCTTATAATAGTGTGATGCGAAATATTTTCCACAATTGCTGCATTGCTAAGGAAATTGTTTTGTGTTGAATTCTAAACACTTTCCACTGACGGACAAAAGATTAACTCTTGATAAAGTTCTGTGTAATATTCGAAATTTTAAAACATGATCTTCATGACTTTTGAACTTAGTGCATCGAACGACCAAAAAAGTGAATTATAATTATACTGTATATACAAATGTGTGCTGTCAAATATTTTCCGATATAGCTAAATATTATAAAAAAAAAGTTCTATCTGTCGGTGTGTAACGGAGTCCGGTTGCCAGAGGAGAAACGAAATTATTGATTGAGTATAAGTCGCAATGCATTTTACTACATAATTAGATTAATTTTCAATGAATGGCAACTTGATTGCAGACTTACAGTAAACAGTCTATACCCTAAATTCTAGTGGTTCTAATCAGGTGAAGTGCTTTAAGCATTTATATATCAAAAAGACAAGCTTTAAGAGTTTTTGTTTGCCCAATGTATTTATTATTATTATGCAAATGATACTGCAATTCCATTTTACCCCCTGCTCAACTATAGCATAAATTTCCCCCTGCTCATACATCAGTCGTGTATTGTAAGTATATCACCATTTGTCTAGGCAGTTTATAGATCTGTGATTCTAAGGGACCTGGGTTCGAGCCCCATGTTAAGGCATGGCTGTCTGTGTCGTTTTTCTGCTGAGGGCCTGCCATCCTCTCAGACCTTCTACTATGGCATATAAACTGACAGGCTCCTGTCAGACCTCTGTGGCAAGCAGCTGCTTGAGGGGGGTATTTATATTATATTTATATTAATCAATGTATGTACCCTGTTGGCTGGCTACAAAAGCAGATTGGCCCTTTTTTTACGTCATTCATAAATATAAATTTTCATATGGCTTTGTTTGATGACTTTCTTCTCTGGAAGGAGAGAGTGAAGCAAGCCAACAACGGATAGTTAGTAGGTCTACAACATCAGTTAACAACCTCTATACATATTTTGTTCATTGAGACTTAATAAACAAACCGTACGACACAAACTAGCCTTTCCTAGTTTTGTCGTGACCAGCCCTGTGTGTTTTGGAGTAGCTGGACTTTAGGGGTGAACTCATAAAAAATGAGGGGGGGGAAGACAAAACGCTGTGTTTCATCAGGATCAGCATTACGGGGAAAGTGGACCTGAAGCCGCAATTTTTATAACCAAATTTTTATAACCGCAAATGATGGTGTCTGCTAATCTCAAGCCTAGGCTGTCCGTATATCTCGGTGTGCAGGAACTAGAAAAATAGACACAACAAATAATCAGTTCTATGTGGGATCACTTTCTGCGAATACATTTATTTAACTATACTTTTATTCTTAGTCAGTCAATTTACTCCAATTCAAGTGGATTTCAAACAAATGGAAACAAAATTCCTTTTTCATTCGCTGCGCTGTAAGTGGGGATCATAACAATTTACGGCTCAAAAATAAACTGTCCAGAGCAGTGTGTCGGCGACAATTATCTGCTAACATGGGGGAACACCAGATCAGAAAAGAATTAATAGAAACTGATTGAAGAAAAGGATAAATGTGAAAATTGTGGCTGGGACTTTTCCTTTCCCTGCCAACATTTATGATATCCACAATCAATTATGGTACCAATGGTGACGAGAATATTTTCTAGCTAACTCTGCTACTAGGTAAAAATGAAATAGCTTAATCTACACTATTCTCTAACTAATAATATGCACATACACTCGATCGACAGTCAATTAATACTTTTCTATCAGGGGGGGGGGTCGAATTCCTGTAAACATACACAGGGCTAGGGTCTCACTGGGCTAAGTGGCAGTGCTTCCGCAATCTAATGGCCTCTCCCACTTCTTTGATTAGCTTGTCACTTAGTGCAATAAGACACCTTTCACTGGAACAGGTAAACATTACTCAGAGTGGCACTTATTAAATGCTAATTATACAGGGTGAATCTGAGAAAGTGGGCAAAACTTTACGGGGTGGTAGAACGCAGCTATACGAGCAATATTCGTCATAGAAAGTATGGGCGGAACGCAAACGGCGAGCCGCTAGGTGGGGTTGGAAATGGTATAAAAGGGTCGGTCCTCACACCCAACGGCATTTCTACCATGGATTGCCGAGAGGATGGCTGGTTATACTAACCACGAAATGGCGGATATGCACTTTGTGTAGGGTGCGGAGGACGGGAATGCGAGTGAGTCACAGAGTATCTCCTCTCCTTCTTGTGTTCATTCTTTAAATGTGACAGTGGAAAACTACCTTTTAACTTCTCACCGCTTGCGTTCCGATCATACATTCTATGACGAATATTGCTCGTATAGCTGCGTTCTACCACTCCGTAAAGTTTTGCCCACTTTTTCAGATTCACCCTGTATAGTCCTGTTCCACAGAGGTTGTAGACGCTACCTGTAACAATTGGCTTCCCAGGGAATTCTCCAAACAATATATGGCAAAATTAATATAGCCAAAATATAATACAATATCTACGTTTATGCTAAATCTACTGTTTAATTAAAACTAAGGAGAACAAGACACTGAATTCAGGCTAATGAATATTTCCAATGTCATGGGTTGGTTTCATGTGTGACAGTTTCCTTCTTGGTGTCTTTGGGTCAACACAAGGCCTCACCATTCCAAAGAAATATATAAGTCTAATATCAATCACAGATTGTCACTAGATGGTTGAGACAGGCAGTCATCGAACTGTGAGAAGAAAGTGTGTCTTTTGTCTTGTGTCTTTCGTCTTGGTGAGTTATCTCTTGTTCGTCTCGCAGTCCGGTCGAGCAGTCTCTCTCCCTTCATCCTGTGAACGATGCGAGTGCCTGCGAGGAAAGGGCGCGATCCACCTTTGTCTGGCCGAGACTAGGCAGACGATATACCAGTCGACGATGCCGGACTCCCCATCCGAGGTTCCTACAGCGGCTACATATGAAACAGGTATGGGTCACCATCATTTGTAAATCTGACTTTTCCTAAATACTGTTTTCTGCCTGCCACCGCCACTGTGTACCCGAATAGGGACTACGGAATATGACTTTGGAGCTAGTAGCTCGGACTTAACAGATGGACTTTGCCAGAGCAAATTCTTGGCTCCCCATTGTAAAGGCTGTCATTGCCTAAACGCTGCGTAGATGTAACTGAACCCCGACGAAGGGCGTAAGTTGTGATAGCAAATGTTTAAGTAATACTGTTTGTGAATACATTGAGTGTTGATTGGTAATGCCCGACTCCTCTCCATTTCTATTATTGTAAGTAAAGTTTCTGGGGTTACTATGGAAAGAGTGCCCCCTCGGTAATCAGCACAATTGAAGCACGGCCAGATATTAGAAAAGGAGTCAAAAATAATGTCGAACCGCCCTAATACTAAAGGGGGGTTCACGGCAAATTGGTTCCCGTGACCAGGATATTCGAACCCGAGGGTTATTGCGGACAGAAATCGAATAATGAATAGTATTCTGAAATTTGTTAAAGAATTTTTCGATATTGCTTTTATGACCATGATTCCCTCGAATCTGCGAGTTAGTACTGTTAGAAGGTAGAAAATAGCTGGTGTTCAAAGAAAAGTTTCAAAATTGAAAAAACTGTAATTTTATTGTTAAATACGTAAATTCAAGTAGATTTCAAATAGAATCGATAAGTTGGATGTTCCGTGAAAAGCATATATATATATATTACATAATTATTGTGCTAAAATGTGGCAGTGGCAGAATGTTAAGAATGTTAAAAATAAGAGTAAATTATTGTGATATGTGGAATGTTATGAAGTGTATATTAAGAGAGTCAGATAGTGTATTTTTAGTGAGGATTGTATATCATGTTCGAGTTAGGAATTTCAGGATCATCTGTTGAAACCAGTTTTATTTTGGAATATAGTGAAGTAATATTGGATTAAATGTTTTAGTTATAAGATAATTATAAGATTTTAGCTAGGCCCAGGAGTAGAATGTATGAAGGGAGTTCTAGAAATTCGACTAGAGACTGCTACACTATTATATTCTAGATAGATGTGATTTTTGTCTTACCGTTAAGTTGCATTTCTGTGTGCGCCTCCATTGCACTTAGCAGGCACAAAAACCCAACATACAGCACAACAGTCAGCACACAGTGAATGGCGGGACAAATAAGTGGAGACAGCCCACATAGATCGGAACACTCTTTATAACATGCTCTAAATGATTGGGATGTTTTATTAGGATAAATGTTGAGAGGTACTCAGTGATAAAAATTGATTGGTAGAGAATAATTTTATCGCATAGCAGGGTTAGAGAATGGTCACTGTCCAGTAGCTCAAATAGTGAGAGTAGCTGTTAGTTAGCAAGTGGATGTGGGTTAGAATCCCACCTGGGTTAAATCAATTTTCTCAACTCCCTGTTGCTGTGAGAAAACGCTGTTAATTGTCATTGTAAATTTTAAGAATATCGCAGGTGTGAATAAGTTTTTGGAAATAAGAAGAATTTTTGTATGTTTAAGATAGTTTGTTAAGTTAGTTAAGGCGGCGGTTGATTAGTTAAGATTGAGAAATTTTCATAAGTTGTTGAGCAGAGAAGGCAAATTACTGAGATAAGAGATAAGTTATAGGATTATTGTATGATTAGTATACGGATTGAGAGATTAGTATACGGATTATTGTATGTGCATATACATCTGTCGATATAGGTTAGAAATTTAATAATGGTTTTTGGAGCATCTTACCCAACAAAGCGCGATCCTACTGTACACTCTCGCTACGCAAACCGAGAAAACAATCCTATTAAGAGCACGAGACGTCGCCAAGAAGAATGTTTTGAATGTGGAGAGTTTGGCCATTTTGCCAGGAACTGCCCAGATAGAATGAGTCCCACAAGAGAATATTTCACTTACGACAATCCTGATAGCCACATAGAGTATCATTCGGCTCCTTATACTCGTAGGTCACCGAACCGAATTTACGACGAAGGGGAAAGTCGCTACGCAAACCGAGAAAACAATCCCATTAAGGGCACGAGATGTCGCCAAGAAGAATGTTTTGAATGTGGAGAGTTTGGCCATTTTGCCAGGAATTGCCCAGATAGAATGAGTCCCACCAGAGAATATTTCACTTATGACAATCCTGATAGCCACATAGAGTATCATTCGGCTCCTTATACTCGTAGGTCACCGAACCGAATTTACGACGAAAGGGAAAGAGAAGAAATTAGAAATATGCCTTATGGCTCACATGAATTCCTAGCTGATGCCACGCCCAAGCCTAAGCTAATCGAACTATCCGCTCTGTACCTGACATTAGAGGCAGAGTTGGGACCTCCTCCCATGTCTTGGAATAATGAGAGTGATCTAGATATCGAAAGATTAGTAGCCCACGTTTTCACCCCTATCGATCTGGAGGAAGATGAAGAGGTGATAAATGTAGTTGAAAAGGTTTTTGACATAGAGGGCCTTAGGAGAGAAATCTGTAAAATTTTAACAAAAGGGCGTTTAGCTCAAGAAAGTGAGACATTAGAACAAGGACGTGAGAATGAAAAGGAGAAACAAATGCCTGTAGAGCAGTTAGTAAAGAATAGGGAGGAATGTTTAGCTGTAATCATGCCGGAGGATATTGATGATGAGGAGGACAGGGCTAATACAAATTGCGTAGAACCGGGCAAAGCATGTCAGGTAGACATTATTTTGATCGAAGAGCAAAACGGTGGGAATACTGAGACAGTAGATGAGGAAATGGGCATGGAAGATGCAGGTAATCTTTCAAATGGGCATGGAAGATTAGAGTTAGAAGATTTAACGTCACTTACCGAGACCGGAAAATCAGAATTTGTAAAGTTTTACGATCGCTCCCTGATGCATAGCGCCGCAGAGAAAGCAGAATTAAAAATAGGAAGTAACAGTGAGGACTGGGCATTATTTAGTGGTGCAGAAGTTATAAGAAAGACGGATAATCAAGAATGCTCCATTGCAGAGCATTTGGACCCCCAGGGAAACCACAAAGAAATGACGAGCATGAAAGATGGAAGACAGTCTTTAGGGTCAGATTTAGAGGCACTCGTCAAAACTGGAAAATCGGCATTTAGCGAATCTGACGGTAGCCCTCCAATGAAAAGCAATGCAGAGGAAACGAAGCCGACAATAGGAAGAGACAGGGAGGAAAGGGCATTTAGTGAGACCCAAGTTGGGGGAAAAGTAAATAGTCGAAAACGCCCACTAGTAGAATATTTCATCCCCCATGGAGGCCACAACGATGAGCTGGACGGGAAATAAGAGAATAATGTAGAAGAAACGAAAGCATTAATTGAAGAATATTCAGTTCTGAGTAGAACAAATTATGCGCTTGCTAAGCATGAGATACTGGCAACCCGTATAAAGCAAAAACCCTCATTGAGCAGAAGAGGAAGTGTTTCGTTTCCGTCCCAGAAGAAAGCGAAAGTACACTCTAGACATATTCTGATGGGGCTCCTAGTTAAAAGTAAAGTGAAATCGAGATGTCTTGACTTGATAACGAATACTAAGGTAACCCTTGTGGAAAAAGGTTCTATTTCTATCCGCACAGAGTTGGCACGAGAATCGTAAGACTCAGATTCATCCAAGCGTCAGTACTAATTAAATTACTGAAGCAATGGAAGACTAGAAAAAAAATAAGAGGGAAAAATTCAACCAGTCCATAGCATCCATTTTATCTCATCTGGTGGCCGACAAAAATGATGTGTGGGACGAGCATCTGCCATTTGTTTTGATGGCCTATCGGAGCGCCACCCACAGTTCTACCCATGAGACCCCCTATTTTTTTACTGTATGGCCGAGACATGGCCCTGCCTTACCAGTTGTGGCAGACGAAAGAGCCCCCGACCTACGCCAACACTGAGAGCTATGGCGAACAGTTAGCCAACAAGTTGAATGAAGCATATGAGCTGGTGAAGGCGAATCTGGAAGCAGCAGCTACGAGTCAGGAGGAGCAGAGAAGGAAAGTGGCCTTGGATAAAGGTATTCGGTCTGGCGACCTAGTGTTTTTGTATAGCCCACGGGTCCCTCGCCGGAATACCAGGAAGTTATCGAAAATGTCCACCGGACCATGGCGAGTGCTGCAGCGCCTCACCGAAGTGAACTATAAAATCGCCTTAGTCACCAACCCTCACAAAGTGGAAACAGTGCACATCGATCAACTCACCAAACTGCTGAAACACCGCCCATATCTGATAGGTGAGCCCGCCTTCCCAGAAGACCCCACACCTAAACCACCAACGCCCCTATCACGACCCATCGTTGAGCCGGAATCTGAAGACGACGACTGGGAATCGAACCCCCGAGTCACACGGGATCACATCACAGGCCGTCTGGCGCCAGCCGCGCGGGCGCACCCTGCCACAGCAAGCTCACAGCCGCCACCACATGCTACAGCCGCCAGTCAGCCACACCGGTACGACCTTCGACCACGTGGACAAGACGGAAGAGTCGTGCCATCTCCAGTCACTGCTGCTGACACAACCTCGCAAACCGTGGCTTGCTATGACGTCAGCAAACCCGGTGGATCAGCACCACCTCGTCCATTGCCTCAGCGGCCGCCCCGAAGCAGACGACGCTTGAAACCACGGAATGCTGGGATATATGACGAACCTGAGGAAGGGAGCTCCACGTCATGTGCTACTGTCATTGCGAAGGGACGCCTTCACGATGCATCGCCCCAGGGCAGCAGAAATCCCCCCCTGGTCCATCACTACAGTAGCGCACTCACTCCCCCCCCCAGCTATAGAGCGCAGCGGAGAAATGAAGTCTGAGCAGTAGAACGCTCATGCGAGAAATCGCGAGAATTTCTCCCATGCGTGGTGGCAGAGCCGGTCGCATGCGGGACTGGTGACGTTTTGGGGAGACACTCACGAGGCTACAGTTCTGCACGCACTCCTCCCCCCCATGAGTCGGAGAAGGAAGCACGCCGGAGAGATGACGTCATGTCGTGGCGCTACCTAATCTCTCCTGGCCCAGGAGATGAGCTGCGAGAGCAACGACATGGACGCACCGGCGTTTCACCAACACCCCCCCCACACACACACATGCGCTACCATCAATCAATTGGCCGGAAGAAACAAAGAGTTAGTGGAAATATTGTAGACCTAATGCAAAGCCCTCAACTTGAGTAGTAGAGATTTGAGATTTGAGAAGTGTTTTTGATTGTCATTATAGAATGACCTAGTAAAATGATTTTGTCAATTATAGAGTGAATTTATCGAGAAGTGAGTTTATAGATGATCATTGTAAGAGTGACTTAGTAAAATGATTTTGTTATTATAGAATGAGTTCTTTGAGAAGAGTCTTAGATTGTCATTGTAGAATGACTTAGTAAAATGATGTTGTCGTTATGGAATGAGTTTATCGAGAAGTGACTTGTAGATTATCATTGTAAAATGACTTAATAGAATGAGGTTGTCATTATTGAATGAGTTTACTGAGAAGTGACTTGTAGATTATCATTGTAGAACGACTTAGTAAAATGATGTTGCATTGTAGAGTGAATCCATTGAGAAGGGATTTTTAGAATTGTCAAAGAGAGATAAATTAACGGCAGAAGATTATTTAAAGCATTGTGACACAAGGTTGTCTTATGAATTTTCAAGTTATCTAGATGAGTTAATTGAAGGATTACCTGTCCGAGTTATGGACAAAGAGTAGAGATAGGATTAATTGTGGGAAAAGAATTAGTTCAAACTAGTGTCTTATGAATTATTGGAACTTGTAGAAAGGAATTATTTGTGAAGCTATTAGGAAGAAATGATTGACATTTGAGTTTTTAAGAATTAATTGAGTGTGATTTGAATCAGTTTTATTGTGGATGAAATTAACTGTTGTTTTCATTTCATAAGATGGACCAGTTGTGATGTGATTAGTTGCGTTTTGATTAGTCTTATAAGGAGTGAAGTAAGAGTTGATTATTTTTTATAAAGAGTGAGTTAACTGCTAATTTGATGAGAGGAACCAGTTGTGACTTGATTAAGTTTTTATGAAGAATGAATTAATTGTAGAAGGATTAAATGAAATATAATCAGTGTGATTTGATTAGAAGTATAATTTGTACCCAGAGATTTTGAAGTTTCTATGTATCAGTGAGTCACGTGGCGGTAGGCACGGAGACAGACTGTGTGCTTGTGAATTAAGTACATGTGGAAAACCAGATTTGTGACCCTTTTCCATTTTTCTCTTTCTGTTTCATGCACATGGAGCCTCTTGCAAACCGACGCCCACTAGAGTGGTCCAGGCGGACCCGAACTGTGACCCTTTGAACTTTTAGTGCACCTGTTACTACACCATGGGACACCTGGACTCATTGAGAAAAAAGTGAAAATTCCGGAACTGTTGATGTGTGACCTAGGAGATCGCCTTCTCTCACATCCGATGGATACACCATTATCTGCGGACAGTCAGAGACATTTTCCCTGCCCCACCTATTTCCCCCTCTCCCTAAAGGGGGATAGGTGTGTCGTACCCATAGAAATTGATCCTGCGGACACGACTTGGGGGGCCAAAAGGTCCTAGGATATGCCTTTCGTATGTTGAGAACACAGACTTGTTTTGGTCACCAAGTTTCCACGAATTTGTCCCTGACGCCAGTTGACACTGGTGGCGACTTCGCCCTGGGTGTGGAAACTTCTGGACTGGAATCACGCTCAACATCAAAGGCCCCAGAGAAGGCGGGTGACTTTCGCCCAAGCATCCACGACCAATAGCCAGTGCCCGCGTCAACCTTCCGCGCTGACCACCGCTAGAGGTCGCGGCGAAAAATGTGGCAAGGACGAACTGTGAGAAGAAAGTGTGTCTTTTGTCTTGTGTCTTTCGTCTTGGTGAGTTGTCTCTTGTTCGTCTCGCAGTCCGGTCGAGCAGTCTCTCTCCCTTCGTCCTGTGAGTGATGCGAGTGCCTGCGAGGAAAGGGCGCGATCCACCTTTGTCTGGCCGAGACTAGGCAGACGATATACCAGTCGACGATGCCGGACTCCCCATCCGAGGTCCCTACAGTGGCTACATATGAAACAGGTACGGGTCACCAACATTTGTAAATCTGACTTTTCCTAAATACTGTTTTCTGCCTGCCACCGCCACCGTGTACCCGAATAGGGACTACGGAATATGACTTTGGAGCTAGTAGCTCGGACTTAACAGATGGACTTTGCCAGAGCAAATTCTTGGCTCCCCATTGTAAAGGCTGTCATTGCCTAAACGCTGCGTAGATGTAACTGAACCCCGACGAAGGGCGTAAGTTGTGATAGCGAATGTTTAAGTAATACTGTTTGTTAATAAATTGAGTGTTAAATGGTAATGCCCGACTCCTCTCCATTTCTATTATTGTAAGTAAAGTTTCTGGGGTTTTCTATGGAAAGAGTGCCCCCTCGGTAATCAGCACAATTGAAGCACGGCCAGATATTAGGAAAGGAGTCAAAAATAATGTCGGACCGCCCTAATACTAAAGGGGGGTTCACGGCAGAAGATATCGATTAGTTACGATCCTATCAGGAAATATTCGTCGTATGTGGTCTTGTCCCATGTTGCTAGTAAAATATTTCTTCCATATTCACTCGCATGTCTTGAAGAACTGGAACAAAGTGATTTTGAAATGTTTCAGGTAGTGTTCAGCATTCACTGTTTCATCCAGGAAGATTTCACGACAAATCCAGAGGAAGTAGCATCGCACATATTGCATTTTTGTAGATGCAAAAGCATCTTTACGATTCTGTGGAGATTTTCAGCGTCCCATACACTCATATTTTATTTATTGATGCACTGTTGAGGTGGAGTGCACTTCGTCTGTGAACCAAATAAGATGAATAACTGTTGGGTTGTCTTCGAAACATTGATGAAATGAAATTGAAAAGTCGACTTGCCTCCCTTTATCTACATCATTCAGGGATTGCTGAATATGAATTTGGTATGGATACATTTTAAACTCTTTAAATATTAATTAAATCACCATTAACACTGTTATTTTTCCTTCTTCAGTTCTAGAAAAACGAATCATTAGTTTTCCATATGCTTATCTCTTATTTTTTAGAGATTAAGAGAAACACAGTGTTAATGGTAATTTAATTAATGTTTAAAGCAGAATAACATTGTGAACAACAACATTATGTAACAGGTTCAATGGGAAGTTCTTTCTCAGTCTTTCCCAATACAATTTTGAAACATATAATAGAGTATTTCCATTCAGGAAAAATATTAAAACCATCTTTTTGGATATTTTTTATAGTTTATTCCAAAGAGGAGTTGAGAAGAGGAAGTTCAATATTAACTTATAAATTTTAATTTTTGTATCATAGATTGGATAGTTTAATGAATTTTGAATATTGATTTCATGCATTCCCAAATTTTTTAATTCTGTAAATAAAAGGTCCCTTTGTTTGGTGTATAAGGTACAGTTTAGTAAGTTATGATTACTGCTTTCTGGAAGGTTACACTTTAAGCAGTTTGGAGAATTTAAAAGCCTCATGTAAAATTTGTGTTTGTTTAAATTAATTGTATCTGTTTTTAATCTATAGATTATTTCATTTTATTTCCTGTGGAAAGGGAGTGTTTCAATATAATTAATTTATTTAATAAGTTATCAAGTATAAGGTATAACACCAATCAGCAATAATGTCAGGGATGTCACCCTTGAGAGTTTTACTGAAGTAGTTGTCATATTAATTTGAGAGAAGTTCATTATTGTAAATCACTTTAATGTAAGGTAATCTGTGAAAATATTTATAAAAAGGGTGGGATGGAAGTTTGTAATGAAGTTTAAAATATATTTAGTTAATGAAATATTATGTCTAATTTCGAAAGTTAGGTTAGCTGTCTCTGCAATGACAGAAATAGTAGAACAGTTTTTTAGAAGTCCAAGGGCAATTTTCAAACATTGATTTTGAATGGAATTAAGTTTTCTATATTTTGCAGTTAGTGCTTCAGAAATAAATTCTAGACCAAATTCTAATTTTGGTCTGATTAGTTTTTATACACTGTAATTAATTATTTTTGTTGTGTACCTTCACTTTTGAAAGCAAAGCATTTGATGCAATTTCATAATTTTAGAATTTAATAGTTTATGTTATTTATGAATTTAATAATTTTAGATGATATTGATAATTAAGTCTTGAGTCCAAGTACATTCCTAATATTTTGCATTTGTTGACATGTTATATAGTTTCTGAATTGATAGTTAATTTAAATTTTATGTCATATTGTCTTTTTTTGCAAAAAAGAATAAAAAATGTTTTATTAATATTAATCTCTAAATTCCATTTTGAGCAATAGTTAAAAATTTTATCAAATTGCTTTTGTAAATTTTCTTGTAATTTGTATTAATTTTTTCTAGCTGACCAAAAAATGATGTCGTCTGTATATCCCGAAAATGAAATTGATTTATCAAAAATATCTTTTATATCATGGAAATAAAAATTAAATAGTAGGGAATACAAGGATGATACCTGAGATAGTCCTTGGGTCATTTTATAACTTTCCGAATCAAAGTCCCCAATTTTAACTTGAGGAGTTCTATTTTTTTAAAAATTAGATAAAAAATTAATGTATTTAGCACTGAGATTAGTATTTAATAATTTTGAAAGTAGTCCATTAATTGATACAGTATCAAAGGCTTGGGTTAATGTCATGTCTCTCGAATTTTATATTTATTTATTTATTGTATATTTTTGTTATATTTTATTGTTGTATATATTTTTATGTGTTCTTGGAATTGTTTGTGCTGGGATGACTCACTGTTGTTGTTTTTCGGGTCTAAAGCTGCTCCGTGTAAGTGGTGACGAATGCCAGGTTGTTTATGCTGTAAATGACTAGCCTAAGGCGCTAGTTCCCCGCACGAGGCTAGGAGCTAGATTTGAAGCTTTAGTCTGTGCGCAGCTGTCAAACGAAGAGGCCGTTTCGACATGCATCAAACAGACACCGTCTTTCTCAAAAGTAACCCTTGAAGTGAGGGTGCGATTCCAAAGGAGAATCGAGATTCTTGGAGAATCTGTTTTATTTTTTTTGTGATTCAGAGGAACCACAGTGTAGGCAAAGTTTGGTTATCCCTTCGCCGAGTTTGTGATCTGTAAAGTGAGAACTTGCAGAGTGTGCGATTCTTCATCTCATTGTTAATGTTTGCAGCAGCAAAGCAGTAAAGGTTCATGGAGTTGAGCGGTGAATCTGATAGCAGTTTTGTGGATTCAGAGCGAACCACAGTGTAGGCAAAGGCTGATTATCCTTTCGCCGAGTTTCAGGTCTGTAAAGTGAGAACTTGCAGAGTGTGCGATTCTCCACCTCATTATTAATATTTGCAGCAGCAAAGCAGCAAAGGCCCACGGAGTTGAACGCATTCCTAGCACGTAGCTGTATATATTATAAATAAAACTGTGTCATCCTTATCCAACTCTCATGCAGTAATTAATGGACTGTTGTTATTCATCATTCGACACCAGTTTCTTCAAAGGCGTGCAGTGGCACGGGCCTAAAAACCCGCGAACCTGTAATTTCACCTAAATGAGGGTGAAGTAATTATTAAGCAACAATCGCATTGTCCTCCGGCGGCCACGACGTTTGGTTCAGTCTCTAAAGATCTGAGAAGGGAGGACATCACATCTGGCCCAGTCGGTCAGGATCCGAACCCAGGTCATCACATTTGTCATAGTCTTACAGGATCAGAACCTTTTTTGGGTCACGACAGTTAAGTCCAATGATATTGCTAAAAGAGTTTTTTTTCTGTTTGAATGCTCTGAAGATATATAAAAGTAAGCAAATATTTTTTGCTGAGATATGCTTTCGAAAACCAAAGAAATTGTTCGAAAAAAAATTTTAAGTTTCGAAATACCAGTTAAGTCTTTTATATATTAACCTCTCAAACAATTTGAGAGAATTGGGGAGTAAAGAGATGGGGCGATATGAATTAAGAATCGTTGGAGGTTTTCCTAAATTCAAGATAAAAATAACAATAATTTTTCACCATTCAGAAGAAATTAAGTTTTTTCTCAAATGTTATTAATATTTTAAACTCTTTTTGAACAATAACTATAGAGGTTTGTTTTAAACTCAACTCTTGATGCAGCCTTTTGAGAAATATTATGGAAATTGCGAAATAAACATTTCTTGTACCTATGAAAAGTTTTAATGAGTCTTACAGACCTTTTTATGCCAACAACGCCCTTCTATTGTCTAACTGCACTAATTTGTTCTAACTTTATCACTATCCTCAGAATTGTTGATTTACTTAAACCTTTTGCGCATTAAAATTTCACTTTCAAATAGCGGCTGCATGGTAATAGCACTGTCGTTTGATAAACCTTTCCACAGAAAGCATACACTGCTTAGTAGTGTACGACATTTTGTGTTTAGTTGCTTACAAAAGTTCCTGTTGGAAGATAGTATGAAGCGATACTAAGATCTTTGTGGAGGGGCAAATGGGCCCTTTAAAAATGCTAATAATAGTAATAGAGGCAAAAAATTGTTAAACTTATGTAATATTTTATGTATTTTTGAAAACCTTTTTAAAACCCTTTGAAACGGAGGAGGGAATGTTATGCTCTGAAAATCCAGTTTTTGTCCCACCCCATAATTTTACCCTTTTCAGGATCGATTGAGTTTTTTGCTCTCATTCCCCATTATTTTGTTCTAGACCCGGGCCTGAGAAACACTATACTCCCAACTGCTTTTGGAACTACTGAAAACATTATTGCCATTTAAAGTAACTAATATTAAAACAATAAATTTAGCCATTTAAAGTAAAAAAAAATTAAAATAATAAATTTAGATATCTAAAGCAATAAATGTTTAAAAAGTTTGAAGCAAAAAATATTGACATTTAAATTAATATTATTTAAACCCTTAATTAAAAGGGATAATAGATTATTCTAGATTTCATAAAAGGAAAATCGAAAGCCAAAATTGAAAAAAATAGCTGGTTGAAGGTATTTTTTATTTATGGCCCCTCAATTTTTTTTCTGCCTCAACTGAGGAACGAAAACAATTATGTGAATACTAGTTAAGATAATTAGTTAAGATCAAACCTGATTTCGGATTGATTTAGTAGGGTGCACATTTCAACACATATATATAAACGAACATTGGAACGACTATTAGAAAACAAAGGCCTTTACAACAACAAAATAGAATTAACCGTAGCTACTACCAATCTAAAATATCTTACAAGTTGCAGTTTTAACTTGTTCCAATAGGTCAATGAATTCTTGTTGCATTTGCTTTCTTTCAGTATTGGCCTGCCGGTTTCGTTCAGTGAATAAAATTACACTGGCAACTGAGAACATATTGACTTTCATGTGGCGCCATCTGTAGGTAGAGAGAGTAATCATTATTTATTTTCGCCTCTGATTCGACCTTTATTATTCATTAAGCTTGTTTAGAATTCACGCATTACCTTTCCCAGCAGAGCTGGCATGAGTTTAAAATAAATATGTTCCATGTGATTAATATATCACTCGTATAATTTCGCATCAAATTGTGTGTGCCATTGTACAAGTCAAGCAGGTAATGTATGCATTGTTAAGTGCAATTTGCACTTCATTAGCTTAATTTTAATGCTCGGCAGTTGAGAGTGCAATTATACGCCAAGGCAGCTTAACTTTATACGATTCTCGCATTTAATTTACGACCACGCGTAGGTGCAAATTGCTGCTGAATAATGAGAGCAAAAAATGTGAATAATCACGAGAATCACGACTCAAATGAGCTGGAAATTCCGAAGACATTTACATTGCAAATTTGGAATTATATTTTTAATTAAGAGAACAACTTTGTTGTCAAAATCTGTACATTCACAAGCAGCACGCTAGTATATATAATTCTGTGATTTGAACATTTGGGATTTTTGTTTCTTTGTCAAATTTTTTGTCGTCTTCGACTTATAATCATTAGAAAAACAATGTAACATGTAAATAATTTAGTTTGTAGTTATATTTCTCGAAAACAAAGAGAGATTTGTTTCGAAATTTAAGATTTTTAGTAATTAATTTGGTATATAGAAGTAGATTCTCGTTTGATAAACAGAATGCCGACAGAACGCAGAATCCTGACAGATGTTACATATCATCATGGCTTTGAAGAATGGCATTTTTTCTTTGCGGAAGTAGACAGATGCTGCATAGAAAATGAGAGAAATGAGCTCGGACTTTGTCAGGTTAGGGCTCAAAATAGTACTACAGATTTATATCATTTCTTGAAGATGTGGGAAAAAGAAGTTAAAATGTATCTTAATTTCAGCTTTTTAATCAGTCTTTAGTAACTAAAAATATGTATCATGCGGCTTTTGCTTATTTCATGCGTATTCTCAGTCTTTAATACATGAATGGCTCTTTGAGTTTATAATAATAATAATTTATTTCATGCAGGGGGTTACGGTAAAGACAAGGTACAGGTAATTTTGGATATTAATTTACACGTTCAAGTGACTTGATGCCAATGTAAATTTGAAAAATTAAAATGAAATATTGATGATAGTACAAAAATGCAAGCATATTTACGGGAATTGCATAATTATTTGATACATATAAACAAAATGACAAGTTGCCAGACGAAGACAAACATATAATATGGAATATGATAAAAAAATAGTAAACTTAGGGGGAAGAAAATGAAGGTTTAAGACAACAGAGAGTAATATTAAATGAATGAACAGGGGGAAAAAAGATTACGGATAATCCAGACAAAAGTGGGGAGTAGGAATAGTGGTGAAGAGATGTTGTTGGTCAAACATTTCAATATTCTAATAGGAGTGGAGTAATATCGTTTTTGAATTTTATTTTTAGAATTTAAAGAAGTGATATCGCTCGGTAGAGAGTTCCAAGTTGAGGTAACTTGAAAGGCAAAATAAATTTCACCAGAATTTGCTTTGAAAATCTTGGGAGAGAAAACATTTTATTTTCAGAGCGAAGGATGTGGCAATGTCGTAATCGAATATAGGGTGTAAGAATCGGATGAAGGGGATGAGACTTGCTATAAATAGTATCGTGAACGAGGGTAATAAACCGCAGCTTTCTGAGTTGAATTATTAAATTTGAGTTGAAAATTAACTTACTCAGTGGGAGAGGACCCACTCAGTCAGTTAGTGTTAGAGATTCTCGTTTGTTAAAATAGATTTTGCTGATGATTTTGAGAGCTTCATTTTGAAATTTTTCTAAGTTATAAGAGTTCTTTTTATTAATACCAAAAAGAGTGTAAGAACAGTATTCGAATTTCGGTCGGATGTAAATTTTTTAGAACATTGTGGTAGGAGATATATACTTTCGAATGTACCTCAATATATAAGTTCTTTTAAGAATCTGAAGCGACGGTTTTATTAATGTGAATTCCAAAGTCAAGATTATTATCTATCGTCATACCTAAGTACTTCATGGAAATGGAAACTGTAATATGAGTGTTATTAATTTAACTGTTTATGTCAGGCGGGGGAGAATTTGAAGTTGAAAGAAAAACAATATTGGCTTTCTTGATATTGACAGTGAATCCATTTTTAGTATACCAATGAAGCACATTATGAAGCATCAAGAACTTTCATTTTCTGCTGGTATTTCTAATATTTTTCGTCCCAAATAGCATTAACATTTTAAATTTGCCCTGAAATTATTAAAATTTATAGTACAAGAACAAAAGAAATGATTTGAAGCATGTATTTCTGTATGGATGTCTTACGATTCATCAAAGTTTATTTTACCGAAATTGGACTCGGGCTGGCTGGGTCTCAACAACTGCTTCAATGATTCGAGCTCGGACGGACTTGGGATCAATGAATTCGCGCTCTGGCGGATTTGGACTCAATTACTTTAGACTCGAAACACTGAACCTAAATTCATCTCTAATTACAGCAGATCTTGCAGAAACAGATGTTATATGATGGCATGAAGTTCTTGGGGAAGCAGACAGATGTTACATGTAAGTAGATACTCTGGGAATGGATATCTTGCTGAAGCAGATAGACATTACATGTTAGCATAAAGAGTAAATTCAGAAAAATATATATTTCATCCAGTAAGTAAAACGAAACGTTCATAATTGCATTTGATTATTTTTAAAATAAAATTTTATTTCTATATTATGTTTCATTTAGCATTATTTTTTATCAAGGATATCGAAACTAGCGTTTTGTTACATTACATTTTGTTTACATAGTAGAATTTGCTGATAAACTCACAAAATATAGATAAACTGAAGATATAAAGACCGTATGTTAGAAAGTAGTACTTTTTGGTTTCTCTATACATGCGTACACATTTTTTTACCATTTTCCGTTGTGTGAACCGAATACACATTGTCTGATTTCTCTGAGTAGTCATGCAGCGACAATGAACTATCAACAAGTAATGCAGATAATCAAATAAGCCGAAAGAAATTTAAGTTGTTGACACACGGAAATAGAAATGGAGTGTCACGAAATAAAGAATTGTTTCAAAAAAAAGTTATTTATCAGTAACTAATGTATTGGTATATGTGTTACAAGACTAGAACAATCAGTTCTTCTAGAATGCGAACTGATTACAACTCGACTGAAGAAAGAATAGGGAAAACATTTACAAAAGCTCCTAATATAAACAGATTCGTGTAAGAAAGCAAACTTTGTGTTTTCTAGAACCTTATGGAGATTCGCTTATTAGTACATTAAAGGTAAAAACGCACTGTAATTCTTGTTAAGGTTCATGTTAATGTTCACTTTACTACCGGCTTATGGTTATTTTGATAGCATTTAAGTCAGGCAGCGATCTAGAAGTTAAAACTTGTTTGCGCATTAGATAGTTTATTCGCTTTCTTTGTTAGTCAGCATTGTTATGCAATATCATCACTTTAGTTATCTCTGTACCAATAACAACTTCGTCCAACTGTTTGTTTAAATGATTTGCACTACAATTAACAAAGTAGTGTAGACCAGTGGCATAGCATCAAGTGAGGCTGGGATACTAATTCTCCCCAAAAGGAAAATGAGCTACACCAGTGATGGCGACCCTATGAGACGCGTGCCAAAGATAGCACGTGAGACGTTTTTTGTTGGCACGACACTAGGAGGTGAAAAGAAATACGTGTCTACGACTAGTGTAAAGATTTGGAAACGAAGGTCTTGCAATTCAATACGTATTTATGGATGAATCATTGGTAGCAATTTGGCGACTATGTTTATATAATTAATTACTTATTAATTATTAATTTCAGTAGTGCACCCATCGTTAAAAGATCTCGCCAAAACACTGATCACACATTGTACAAAAAGCTACATCGAAATGAGACGTACTAAATCTATCTTATATCAGCTATTCATTGATTTCCTTTAAAACATTTCTCTATATCTTAAAATTTAGTTTAGGTTTCGGTATAATGCTACGCTTGAGAGATCCATTTTCCTCTCTCAGCCATTGAAAATTCACTTCATTCTGATAAAGGTGGCGTAGCGTCAGTGATGCGCTGAGCAGAGTAGTGAAAAGTAGCCAGCGAGTTTGTCGGTGTCATTAAAAGGTTTTGGTGAATAAAAGAATCATTTTTTAATTTTCTCTTTTATAATGTCTAGTCTAAAACTTAGTGTTCCGTATCGTTATATTTAAATCTTTAGAATTTTGTATAATTAAATTTATATTGTAAGATGAACGGATATATAACCTTTGATGGTTAATAATAATAATAATAAATAGCATTTTAAAGTTATTATCTAATTTATGTTATTATTAATTAATTTAATTAATATTAATTGCTTATAATAATAATAAACTCAAATGTTAATAAATTTGCCAGATGTAATGAATTATACATGTATTCTTTGATATAGTTACATTTACCGTCTAGTGTTATCTATCTAATAATCTTTATTGATACAAATAGTACTCAATTTCATAGGTCCACTATATCCGTCTAAGAACACTTGTCTGCGGATATAAAAATTATAAATATGCAACACAGAAATATCGCGACAATACAATAACAACGATTATATTGTATTTCGGGCAGGGCCGGCGCGGAACGGGTTCAGCGCGTTCCCCGGAACCCGACCCCTCTCTTTAAAAGGCCCCGCGATCCACGAAAAGCTCATAACAAAAAACGAAATTTCGGGTCAAAATTGACTGAAATGACGAAATCGGTCAATTTTGATGACTTATTAAAGATTTTGTGGCCAAAAGGGCGAGAGATATTATGTAATATTTATAATATACTCGGTGTTCCTATAAGTTGTATGTAGATATGCACCGCACTTTGCACTTATAATAAATAATTTATTATTATAAAATTTAGAAGTACATCTAATGCGTTTTTTTTTTGGAACCTCCGGCCCCGCAAAAGTTCACACCGGCCCTGATTTCGGGAACCGGAGGTTGAAGCATTCTAGGTTCAAATGCGCACGCAAATCGCTTATCACCTTTAAACTAAAATGATGTCTAAAAGTCAAGCGTAATGCACAAACCCTGGAAGATAAAAAAACACGACAATTAAATGTTAGATTTCGAGTGTGAGTACATTGCAACTGCGACCCGGAGCCTCACATAGATTTAAAGATATCGTCCCTATACCTCCAACCAGCCAGAAGTGCCTTAGGCAAAGACTTGGAGCTTTGTGCGTCCATTTGACATAATGCCACCTCAGATCATCAAACCACTACTACTATCAACATCACTATACTACTAGTACTATAGTGGTGTTGTTCTCTGATATTAGAGGGTTGGTAATGAGTTTTTTCCCCTCTCTAGATCAGGCCTGGGGGTTTTAGCTGAAGGACCGAAGAAAAAAATTGAAATGGATATGATATATAATAAATAATGTATGTGTAACCAAAGCAAACAAAATATAAAGTGAAACATAAGCAATATAATTTTATTAAAATTAATGATTTTAGTGATATTTCGCTTCTCCGAAGTTGGACTTAATGTCTTTTATATATATATTTTTTCTCTTTTGCAAATTTAATTTTTGTCATCAGTAGTTCGGAAATCGCAGAAAAAGAGGTGGAGAGCGTAGTTTGCAGAGGCCTGCTCAGATTATAACACTTCGAAAATCAATCTGAAGAAAGAATCGCGTTTCGTCACGGAAGAGCTCATGGGCCCATTGATCCAGGGTCCTGTCAAGATGTTGTCTGCATCATGTTAGAAGGATTCTCCTATGAAGGTCTTTCGTCTGGCAAAGAGCCTTCTCTTGTGAAACCTTCTGAGAACATTTGCCTCAAAACTGTCTTCCCAATGGCTGCAAAAAGCTCCATAGTGCTTTCTGCAGCACTATGACAGCTGATATTTTTCTATCACGTTTGCTGTTAGCTCAGGATAGCCGTCTTCCTGCAGTGCTGTCACTCTTGGAGGACCTTGCGCAGCCTGGAGACGTTATCCCTACCGTCTCCAATCTGTTGCAACCGTCTCCAAAGTTCTGAAAGCATTGATTTTGGAACATTTAAGGGTCTTATCCACATCGGTCTGGGATCGGCCAGATTCCAGCATATCAATTGATATGCCACGTGTAAAAGAATCTATATGATGTCTCTGTGTTAACTACCAAATTAATACTACGAAAAACTGCATCAACATGGACACAAAGTTTAAAAGGAAATGAGCGGTGCAGAATCATAGATAGCTTTTATAGTGCCATGTGATTTGTTTTTCGACTCTCGTAACCAAATTTAATTCGATCAGCTGACTTTTTGGGCCGTGTACAACCTTGCTTATTTCCTATTCATTCAGACGCAATGTGCAATTTTAAAAATTTCGATCGTTTGTGAGATATTTAACAGCTTGTGAATTATGCTTACTGTTGGACACCAATGTACCATAAGACATAATCAACAATGTCAAGAGTATATACAGAGATGTATATACTCTTAGGAGAACTCAACCCAAGCATTAGCATAAATAACTAACATTAATAACAATAATAGCAGTTAACATTTCAGACTATTATTTTTATACACTTCCATGCAAAATATTAGGATATTTTAATGTTAGGCCAATGAATAATGACCTTACTTCGAAACTTTATAACTTCTAAAATACTGTATGTATTTAATGGAAAAATGTGACTTAAGATAAGTTAAAAACCACAATCAAATCTATTTTAATCTCGATTTTCAACACTATTCGTTTGATATTTAAAAACCTATGATATTTTTATCCAGGGGCCCAGACCTACAAAAAATCGAAGGAGGGGGACGCGATCGAGCCGGAAAAATTCAAAGCTGGTAGGACAAGAGACTGAATTTCCAATGCAGTATAACATTTCCCTCTGTTAATCTTTAATCAGTCCAGTTAAACGTCCACTCAGATGGTTTAGTAAGAGACTACCTGGATTTTTCAATTCAAGCTACCAGGAACGATTTAAAGTTCTCAATATTCACTCCTTGAAATGGAAAAGATTGGATCACGATCTAAAAATCTGTTATAAAATCATTAGCAACCTTTATTCAAATCCGGTTGAGACATTAATTCATGTCTTGGACTCTAGCAGAACGAGGAGGCATCCTCAGTGTATACATATTCCTCATGCTAGAACAAACTGTAAATATTATTCCTTCATATGCCGAGTTGGTCGTGTTTGTAACTCTCTACCTCTTGATGTTGTGTTGTCCCCAAGCTTGAGTATTTGTAAACATCGACTGTATCGACCAAATACAGTCGAAGTAGCAATATTTCTAAAAGGTTTTAACCTTTTTTTATGTATGTAGTCATATACTCTCAAAGTGTTAACCGTAGTGTAACCCCAACACGTGTTAATCACATTGTAAATATTTATCTGTTTTTGATGTCTTGAGCGGTGTTAGCGTATATTTTTGCACCTTTCTCTCAATAAATAAATAAATAAATGCTGAACGATTATTGTTAAAAATCAAGATTGAAATACATTTGATTATGATCTTTAACTTATCTTCAGTCACATTTTTTCATTAAATGAGTATTTTGAAGTTATGGAACTTCGAATATTTTGGGTTGGGTTGTTGGGTTGTTTTACCTCTGAGCAGCGCTTTTTTCATACAATGGGCTAAATGGACAGGTCTCAAGAATTCCGAGGGTTCAAAGAAGATACACCGGATAGCTGTTAGGAGGCTACTTTTGTAGGGCAGTGTAGATAACACTTCAGAACGTGATATTTGGTGGTGGTCGTAGGGAAGGGGAGCAACACTATTAAATTAAAAATAGAAACAAAAGAATAATAAAATAAGTAATATTTGTTTTAAAATCGAATTGTATCATAAATAGGACTTGAATTTTTAACGCAGTGCTGAGTGACTTAGGAGAAACCAGTATGCAAATTTGAGACCTGTCGGCAAAGTGTTTGAAAATGATAAAAACTGTTAAAGTAATAATTTTTATTATTTCCTATTCATGTTGATTATAGAAAAAAATTTAAAATAAATTGCTTGCAAAGAAATCGCGGGTTGTTTTACCTCAGAGTGGCACTTTTTGTTTTCACGCAATGGGCTAAATGGTCAGGTCACAAGGACTCAACGATTGTTAGGGAAGGGGTCTCACTGGACAACTGTCATCTGGTACCCTACCTCCAAGGCCATCTAACATGCTCTTTAGCGCGCACATGACTCGTTCCACATGGGGACCACAGCTTAACGTCCCATCCAACGGATGGCGACCTTTCCAAGCCTATTGGTATGGGCTTGGAAATGTCCTGCTCTGTCATAGTAACGATGGCATAGCAGGACTCGAACCTGGGAAGTACATATTACGAGCCTGGAGAGCACTCATTACAAATTTAAGAGTTGTATTTTTTTAGTATATTTTTTTCAATAAATTTTCTGTCTTATGTTTACTTCTCTTAACAAATAAGACATCATAATACTTCAAGTTTCAATTCATTCTCTTGTGTTTATTTAGAATTACAAATCTTATTATCATGTGTCCTAAATAATTTAAGCACTAAATCAACAGTTCTTTTTGTTTTAACAGACAGTTTATTACCTAACAAAACAAATTGAAAGCAAGGCCCGATTGCAATGTAATTGAAATTTTGATTAAACTATCAGTTTAAATGCAGCAAACCAACAGGTTATTAATATGACAATTACGTTTATTTCTTGTGAACGGTAATAGATGTCAAAACATGTCACAATTTCAGTCTTCCCAACTCCCAGACTCACGCTTCACCACGGATGTCCATCACGAAACAATTATTGCTTCTTCTTCTACTTCAGAAACTTAAAGGAAAAGGTTATTCTTTAATTTTATTCAAGAGAATGAAAATAAAGTGCAAATGTAAAATACAATTTTAATTTGCATGGGAATGATGTACAGAAACTCGATCGAGGGAGGGAGGAGATTAGATTTACATTGCTGCATAACATTTCTGTCCTCCGTTTGAGACGTCTTTAAGAAATTTCTCGTAAAAAGTAATGAAATATACACACCTACTATTTGTTTGCTCTCATTATACTTACTAGCATTCATAAAGAGAAACCTACTAGATCCGTCCCTAATATCTAGCAATATCTGTTCTGTTTTTTGCAAGGTTTTTGATCTAAAGGTGAGGTTTAATAAAAACTTAACTAATAAGTCATTCATTAAAATCAGTCATAAACGTGACACAAATGTACAAGAGAGGAAGAATAATATAATGCATGCCTAGAAGCGTCTTTGAATGGGCCAATCAGTGGGCATCTACAACATAGCATTTAAATAAGTACAATGGACCAAACTAGCTTTCGCTTTCTAAACTTTAAATTTTTAAAATTTCAATTTTATTTCATAAAATATTTAATAAAATTAGAACAAATTCAGAAGTTGTAGTAAAAATATCACAGAATGTATCCGTCATTTATTCTGCTAGTTTTTATGGGAGTATTATATTGTTACATTGCGCTTTTCTATAGTGCAGCAATTTTCGGAAGCATCTTTGGCGTTTTAATAGAATCGACTGTACTACAATAAGCTACATATAGTGATCATAATTTCTTAAAATCTTAAAATTGTAGACTAATACAAAGAGTAAATGAGTGTATTTATTTATCTAATATACTTCTTATCCTCTGAAACTAAGAAATGAAAATTATTATTGCTATTAATCTTTCGAGTTTAGGAAAGTTTAATATATGGGCCAAGTGCTTAGAATCCGGTATTTGATAGGTTTTTCCTTTTTTTAGTGTATGAGAATGGATTACGTTATATAGTTAAAACTGTCTGCAGAGATAACAGAAAATCTTTTTTAATAAAGCCTATGTATCATACATAATGTTACGACAGATGAACGTGCTGTAGTGAGTTTATGATAAACATGACATGAACTCTAGTGTATGCTTCTGCAAGAGATTAATTTGAACCAACGAATTGAAATACAGAACCGATCAAAAAAAATAGAACAGATAGAGTTGTTGTTGGAATTGTGAAGATCTGAAAGAAGGCATAAATAGCCTTAGTCTGTGCAAGATAGTATAAAGAATAAATGCTTTTATTTGGTGTGTGCACGGGAGGTCGAATAGTTTATTCGTGTGGATCGTGTTGTTAAACTGGTAAAGATAAAGAAGAATTTGTCGTCTTGTGTGTGGTGACCAACGCCTGAAAAGAATTGGTTCTGAGAAACCAGTATACTTAGCCACATTATTATATCTTCAGGTTCGAAAGATATAATAAAACAATCGTTTTCACATTTCTCCTTTCAGGAGTGAAGGAAGGATGGTAATAAATGTTTTATAACCTGTGACTCTACCACATCACAAATTTTAATTTGACACGTGATTCATTGTTATCGGTCAAAGGGTTGGGAGGATGTGGCGCAACAAACGTTTTTAATAAACGTGGAAAAAATAAGAAAAGAAATTGAAGCTTGATTTTTTTACTAGATCAAATTCTCTACACTTCGTGTGAGAAAGTAATAATAATAATACCCCCTCAAGCAGCTGCTTGCCACAGAGGTCTGACAGGAGCCTGTCAGTTTATATGCCATAGTAGAAGGTCTGAGAGGATGGCAGGACCTCAGCAGAAAAACAACACATACAACCATGAATTATCCGGGGCTCGAACCCAGGTCCCTTAGATCAGTAGCCAAGCGCGCTAACCACTCGGCCATGGGACGGCGAGAAAGTAATAGGAAATTAATTTTAATTCGGAAATATATAAACAGTCATTTTATCACATTATTAAATAAATTGACCAAGAAGATAATTAATTTTCAAATGGTTTTATTTCGTTTAATCAATCAAACGCTGGAAGATTTGCAATTGAACACTGTGTGAACCCAACAAAGTGAGAAATTCAATTCAGACACTCCTGTGTGAACACAAAATGGACCATTTCTCTTTCCTACTGTTAATCGTAAACCAATGCGATTAATGCAAGGTGAAATAGTAATTAGTTTCTAATTTTAGCTCTTACAGTATCTTGAAGTACAGTGTCTACTTCATTATGTCGTGTTAATTAGATAGAAAATTTCCTGAAAGACATCCCTACCTGCTTCCTTTTGTTATTGCATCACCAGTAATTGTCTTTATCTTAAATTAGGTCTACAAAGAATAGCTGGCTGTTACTACTCCTATTAGGTGAATCATGAAACTGCCGACTTTAGAAAGATATTAAGCGACTCCGCCTTCAAGCAGTGCTCTTCACGCGTGAAATGCATGATTCAACATGAAATGCACATGATTTTAAAGAAAAAGAGCATATTTTCTCGCACGTGAAATACATGTGGTTATGAAAAATAAAGGGCATAAGCTCTCGAACATGAAATGCACATTATTGCGAAAAAATAAATAACATATCCCTTCTAAGATTAAATGTTCATGATTACTAGAAATAAACACCATAGCTTATCCTTTCGAGCAAGCCCTAATCTAAAAAAGTAAAGGAGGGGGGGGGGGGCGTCGTGGTGCGGCGACGCACTTTCTTACTTTCTCACCTATAATTACTTATGCGGACTGAACTGCGCCAAATGTCGTGTTGGGCTAGATGACATAAACGATTAACTGTTCGTTAGTAGAGGAGATCGCTTAGTCCCCTAATTACATTCACCATCACTTAGGTGAAATTACAGGTTCACGAGTTATTACACCGTATCGACATATGCCTTAGACTTGCTGCGCCAAGTGATGTGTAGAAAGATGTCCAACAATTCAAGCTTGAGAGTAGTATATGGAGAAGAGAGTTTATTTACCTTTACATACAATTATGTTCTGGGAATGCACTCGATTCCGTGGGCCTTTGCTGCTTTGCTACTGAAAACTTTCATACAATGAAGTGGAAATCTGCGCTTCACAGATTTTCTTTACAGACCTCAAACTCGGCGAGAAGATATTTAATCCTTGCCTACAAGCTGGTTCACACACAACTGTACCTTGGTTCACACAGAACTGAACCCTGGTTCACACAGAACCAAATCCTCTCCTTAAGGGTTTTGTGTTTTGAGCAAGAGCATATGCAGCGAGCCAGCTCAGGCCCATATAACTATTCATGAGTCACATCTCCATCTCAGTACTTCAAAAATTACACTTAACACAGATATACAGGGTGATTCAGAATTCATCATCAATATTTAGTGGGGAGGAAGGGAATAAGAAAAGAAAGAGATTTCACATAGGAAAGTATGGGGGCAGACGAACGCATGGTGGTGTAGAGGGCGCTGTGTGTACACACCTCTCATACAGAAGCACAGCTGTTTGACGCGTGCAGTCAGTTGTCATTCGACAAGGTGAATTTGCAGAAGTAACATGAACCGGTATACGTGGAATGAATTGATCTCTATGTTGCGATCTTGTGCAACCACGGCAATTCCCGGTTCCGCCTGACAGCACTACCTGGTTTAAGAAAAGCCATGACTATCTAGAGCCGGGGGCAAGGAATACGCCCTATAGGCGCACCTCAACCCCGGCCTCACATGGCAGCAGTCCTATAGAAGGAAAGCTGACCACCGGAAGAAGCCTAACTTTAATCTATTCCCCGGTTTGCAAATGTGCAAGGATATAAAGATCCAAGCTCGAACGGCACCCGGGGTGGAGACTCTTAGTAAGACCCAGACTTTTTTGACAGCTCGTGCCTTTCGGCAGAGCCGTCGAACAGACCACACAGGTCTCCTGAGAGGTGAGGTCTCCAACGCCGTCACCACCCGACCGGCAATCAAGCCGGCCAGCAGCGTCTTCAACCTCAGTTGGCTTCAGCAATGCTCCAGCCGGGGACCACCCCAACCGGCAAAACCTTGGAATGCTCCAGCTGAGTACATGGCAGCCGGCAAATCCTCTGGCCTGCTCCAGCTGGGGATCATCCCGACCGGCAATGCCTCCTCAGCCGGGTTGCTGGGCCCTAGGCCCCCCCACCACGACAAGGTGGTCCCCTATCGGGGGGGACGTGGAATGAATGTGCAAATATGCATGTAACTTACGGTGCGGCAGGAGAAAGATGTCTTCGAGCCAGGCAATTGTATGCAGCGCGCTTCCCAAACCGCCGTGTGCCACAGCATCAAATGTTTTAACGTATTCATCGCCAACTGCATGAAACAGGATCGTTTGCTGCTAGTAATGTTAATCGAGGGAGGCGCAGATCGGCAAGGGCAGTAGCAGTAGAGGAAGCTGTCCTACAGGAAATCGAGGAACAAAAACAACACGAGGTATGGCTAGGCAGTTTGGAATTTCGCAAGCAACAGCATGGCGGATATTACATGATGAAGGGTTACATCCGTTTCATCTGCAAAGAGTGCAATTATTGGCAGCAGACGACCATCCCAAGCGTGTTATTTTTTGTCAGTGGTTCATGCAGAGAACAGCCGTTGATCCCAATTTCCCAACGTGTGTTCTTTTCACCGATGAGGCGTTGTTCACTCGAGAGGGTGTCTTCAACACACACAATTGGCATGTGTGGGCTCATCAGAACCCACACGGTACAAGACCTGGAGCTGCGCAACAACGTTTTGCTGTCAATGTGTGGACTGGGATTGTCAGTGACTGTTTGTTGGGTCCGTATTTACTACCATCCCGTTTGGACGGTGCCAAGTACCTAACATTTCTTCAGACTGTGTTACCGAATCTTCTGAACGAGGTTCCTGATGGTAGTCTCCGGCGAATGTGGTTCCAGCATGATGGCGCTCCTGCACATTTCGCAAATGCTGTGCGTGCTTACCTACGCAGACAGTTTGGTGGTCAATGGATTGGCCGCGGTGGACCGGTTTCTTGGCCACCACGTTCACCGGATTTATCTCCAATCGATTTCTTTGTATGGGGTGCTATGAAAAACATGGTGTACGAGACCCCTGTTGATAGTGCTATGGATCTTGTAGCACGCATATCAGTTGCTGCCTCAAACATCCGGGAAATGCCAGGCATCTTCCACAGGGTCCGGCTGTCCATGCAATGCCGTTGTGAGTCATGCATTCTAGCACATGGTCGGCAGTTCGAGCACCTCTTGTAAGTCTGTACAACCAATGCAAAGAAATGTTACATGTAAGATAATAAATGTTTTTTCCTTACCACTTCCTTCTTATGTGTTCTTTCCATCATTGAACTGGGGTCATTTTGCCCTACTACATGGCATATGCGCCCATGCTTTCCTATGTGAAATCTCCTTCGTTTCTTATTACCTACCTCCCCACCAAATATTGATGATGAATTCTGAATCACCCTGTATATATATACAGCAACAACAAAAATACAATAATAAATAAATTAGAGGGACATGGCAGGGGATGGGGTGGCAAGTGACGCAATCGACTAAGAAAAAGTAAAAGTGAGGGCCAAACGACTGGATTTTCATTAGAGTATAACATTTTCCCCTCTATTTTAGAGGTTTTTAAAAATTCTTGAAATATGTAGAAAATATATACAGTTATAATAATTTTGGCTTCCATTACACTTATTAACATTCTGAAATAGATGTAGCCCCCTTGCCCTTCTACTTCCGGTCCTGCTCTCGAACACGAAGCACACATGATTACGAAAATAATGAACATATCTTCCTGAGCAGTAGCTTTAACGGTAAGTAGGAGCATTGTTGTGATGAACATATTGCATTAGAGCTCACATTTACCTGCAAGGGTGATAACACCCGATTTAAACAAACGGGCAGAACACTGACACTATTAACCGGATTAGATCATGCGGGTGATTGCTAGAACCAGAAAAAATAGCCCATATAAGGGCTGAATCGGTTTGCTTGGTGAGGGCTATAGGTGCAGTCTCTATTTTCTTTTTGCAACAACACTTGACAAATATTTGTGAAATTTAATTATTTTTTTCAGAAAGTATTAAAAGTATTCCAACAGTTTATTATCATGCACAGTCTGAGCGAAAACAGCTAAAAATGGAAAGAAGCATCCGTTCCCTTATTTAAATTCACACGAACACTATAAAAAAAAATCTTTCCATTGACCTGCGAGTGTTCCCTTCGAAAATCCCTAAAACAGGCATGTCCTGTGCATCCCAAGAAAGTCAGCTGCGGACGCCCTCGGCTGCAGCCCGGAGATTGACTTCCAGTGACTGAACACATTTTCCATCCATCACATCCGACATGGAAACCAGAGCAATGAACTATTTATGTACAACTTCCTTCAATAACAGCAACAACTCTGCATCAGCATCGCATGCTTATCACTTCGGAACACGCATGCAAAGTATTCTTCGTCTCTGAGAAGCAATCCGGCAGTGGGTTCTACATAGGCAGACATCGATAGTACAGTTCACGCAACTGTGGAGTCTTGATGCTTTTCCCACACCTGTGGAGGTTTCGTCGACCTCTCCTTCTTCCCAAGGAGAAAAAGGAGCAGAGAGCTTATGCTCACAGACCGCAGCTCTAGAGGAGAGAGAGACCCACCGCAGTGGCCTTGCAGTTCGTGGCAGAACGGTATTCTGCGGAAACGCTTAACGAAGCAGCGATGAGAAACTTGGGATTTTTACAGAATGTGATATTGGTTTCAAAACTTTAACCAGAGAGCTCTGGTTGTAACACATATCATTCAGTTTGAAAGAAAACGGATTTGTTTTGATGTGTAGTTGTTTAAAATGATTCATTATGAAGAATAAAGCACAAGACAGGAATTAGAGTGTAAGTTAATAATTAAAAATTTACCTTTCAAGCAGCTGGTTGTCATAAGAGGTCTGACAGTAGACTGTCAATGTATGATAATACCCATAGAGAAGAAATGTGAGGAAGGCGAAATCTCAAAAGAAACACAACACAGGAAAGAAAACATCCATTCCTTATCCAGGCCTCTAAACCCAGGTCCTTTTGATCAGTAGCCATTTTTGCTAACCACTCGGTTACGAGAAAATTACACCACAATTTTGCAACCAGTGTTGAAAGTTCTGTCTCCATAGTTAGTGACAAATGTAATATTTTGTTATTATTTCAAGTCACAATATATTGTTTTTCTGACATTCATCTATAATATTGATACAAATTAAAATGGATGAGCACCGAGCGTGGGTTCCAGTAAAAATATGTTAATGAAAATTACAATACAATGCAATTTATTACAAAAATATGGATTAAATTATTTATAAACAAATTAAGTCAACCGGCACAAAACTCTGTAACAATACAAAAAGATAAACTTTAAAAAGAATCCATTGTCTCAATTCTATTCACATCCAAATCACCAAACAAGGCTAATATCATTCAATGAACAATAAAATCATGTTGGTAAATAAATACTCAATTTAACGAGAATATCCTTACCAATTCCTAAACAAACCAAATAACTATACACTAAATGACTTCCTTCTTAGATTTTAATCCTCAAGTATTTAAAAACTGCGGCTAAGTGAACTGGTTTCCTAGAACCAATTCTTTTCATTCATCGATCGCCACGCACAAGACTACGAATTCTTCTTTTCCTTTACCAGCTTACCAACACGATCCACACCAATAAACTAATCAGACTTCCGCACACTCACCATATAAGAATACTTCTTTCCCTTATACACCCATACACGCACATACTGAAACTAATTATGCTTCCTTTTGGATGTCCACAACTGCAACATAACAATTCTATCTTTCCTATTTTTAAGATCGGTTTTGTGTTCCAATTCGTTCGTTACATAATTCTCACGCGGAAGCATACGCGAGCGTTCATGACACGTTTATCATAAATTCACTGTTGCACATTCATCTGTCGTAACAATAGGTATATCGTTTTTTCTCTGAAGTTTATTATTATCCTATGGCTCCAGGCTTCAACTCTGTACATTATCATTCACGAAAGCGTATATATCAGTTGCAGTGGTAAGGCAATGACGACAACTATTTTTTAGAAATGATGATCATAGAATAGTTTTGAAATCAACATATGTACAACAATAGCAGTGGTAAATTGATTATGATAATGACGATGAAAAATAATCCTGACATCAACATGTAATTGTATCGTGATAACTTTAGACTTAACTATTCTACTACTGATTCGGGCATTCACTAATGAGAGTGGGGCAACGCACCACTCAATTTTGCCTTACACGTTTTCATTACAACTAATATCATGACATCTTTAGGATTCATAATTTATTTGGCCTTAAAATATTTACTATTTGGAACTTTCTCATCTCTCTGTTTTTCATACAGAAAACAGAAAGATTCATCCAGAAAGATGGAGAAAAATATTGTGATTGCAAACAATAGAGTTGAAGCTTTCTGATTTCGCTTCAGCGGGTTCCTATCTTGTTAAGTCCGTTTTTGAGGTACCAACATTTTCACTATCTACTTGTTTGTGCAGACCGCTAGTGCCAGTATAAGCAATCCAGTATTTAAATTTAAGGTTTAGGCACATTTCCATTCCAACTGGTGTCTTTGCTAATGTGGATATTGTGTAACAATAATTTGTGAAGTAAACGCGACCTGTAGGAGACCTCATACTAAGTTCTGCATTTACAAATTCCGTAAGTCTGGAGGTTTAGGAAAAGTCTGAACCATGATCTACATTTAGAGTTGATTAGAGGTCTAAAATGATCAGAAGATTTATGTAGCATTGTGAAGAACTCGTTCAGTAATGACAGAGAAGTAACTTGAAAAAAAAACTCACACTGTTAAGAGGAATCTAGTATTTATATTTTAATTAATATTCATATCTCAGCAATTTTTCTTCTTCACATTTTATTATCAAAGGACAATTAATAATACACCTTATAAGTTTTTAATATTGAATCGTACTATGAACGTGCAACAATAAAAGTGTGACTGCTTATTACGAGACACAGGAGATACAGAACATAGTGGGAATTACGTCATGAATGGGTTGTAACACGATTGATTTAAAAGGATGAGAATAAAGTAGAGAGTTTAAATAGTTTGCAAAAAGAAGGGTTTCCTTTGGTGTGCGCGCTAAGACAATTGAAAACTATCTGTATGTAGTCATAAAAGAAGTTTTATTTGGAAGTAGATCAACAGGGCATCTTTAATCTGTGTAAAGAGTCATATGTTTCTTCCGCATTTGATGCATAGCCAGTGGAAAGTGTTGAGTTATTTTACCTTTCATCGGCAATTTTTTTTCACCCAATTGGCTAAATAGCCAGATCACAAGGACCCCGAAAGCTCAGAGAAGGTTGGGGGAGGGGACTCACTGGAACAACTGTTGGGAGACAGATGGTAGCCTCCCATCAAGGCCATCCAGTGTGTTCTTTAACGTGCACACTGTATGGCTCTCCCGCACACGGTGACACGGCTTAGCGTCCGATCCGAAGGATGGCAGCCTCTCCCAGCCCATCGGTGCCAACTACTAACCGTGTGCAGGACGGGGAGTTTTGTCCAGTGTTAAGATGATTGGTAAAAGTTGCACCTATGCTTTGATTTGTGATTCGGTTTTAGAATGATATATTGGTTTATCAGTTAGTTTTTAACGAATGTCAGGTTCATTTAATGTAGTTGATTAACATATTGGTGTTTCAAATGACTGATACTTAAATTTGTATATTTTTTATGTAAATACATTGCCTCAGTTATTAAATCAGTTCATTTGTTATCTGTTTATTTATTATGAATTCACACACGGTTGACAAATAAAACAAATAAAAAGACAACTAAAAATCTGTAACAATATGTATTCTATAGGTAAATTCCTACAAAACTACTAATATTTTAGTGGGTTGTTTTATCTCTGAGCGGCACTTTTTTTCACACCATGGGCTAAATGGCCAAATAGTTTAGTGATTATATTAAAAATTCAACCTTTTCTATTGTACATAGTCATCACTTTTAACACCTCCACATCATTTCATTTGAAAAAGAAATTTAAAATCTACTGCTTGTAAAAAAATTCAACTTTCAAAAAACTCCACTGAGAAAAAAGTAAAAAAAAGGACTTAAAACTTCTATCATAAATCGTGACCATTCGAAATATTCCTCCGCTGCGTAATGACTTATAAGCACACAAAAATTAATACATTAAAAAGTTCATAATGACCATCACTAAATGAACAAAATATTTCCAAAGACGATTAAATTGCCATTAAAAGTTATGTGCCGTGCACTCTCTTCTTTTCCAAGTCGTCATACGGGGATCGGAAGATGCGGCACCCATAGCAGGTCTGTCATTTCTGTAGAATTACGAATCCCTGACTGAGATCGATCGCGAGGCATCAACGAGATGGCGGCGATGTGAAGAGAAAGAGAAGGAAAGTTCCTCCCTCGGTGCAGACAGAGGCAGCCCTCCTCCGCGCGCTCAGACAGTACGTGCAAAAGAATGCGCACATACACGCGTGTGGCACATGGGCGACCATGCACACACACACACATACAAAGATGGAGTGAAAGGGAGGAAGAGAGACTCCCGTAAAAAGGTTACGGTGACCCTGATCTATTACGATCTGCTCCGGAAACTAACTTTGCGAGGAGCTAGGGAGCGAGTAGGCACGACTGGACGGACCAACCTCCGCACTGACTGCACGAGTGGAGGCGGCCAGCCAAAAAGAAAGCATATCCTGTGGGAAGGGAAAATCGAGAGAAAGGGGAAAGGAAAAAATTATCTCAGTTTGAATCGGAAGTTTACAACGGTGATGAAATTTTAAAAGAGGAGTGAATTTTTTTCTTAAAGAGATCGATTGATATGGACTTAGATGGAATTCACAGTCCATTTGAGGAGTGGGTATCTGAAAAGATTGAACTACCGGTATTAAAATTTTTGAAAGAGCAAATCTTGCAGCTTTCTCCGACAGTTCAACATAAAGAACCTACGTGAGCTTAAATTATAATAGTAACCTTACTATTGTAATAAACTGATGATGATGACTAATGAAAGTAAGTTATGTATATATGCGATAAGAATGTTAAAGAAAGTCAATTATTTTTCCCCAATGATGTTAGATATAGGTGGTAATATTTATTAAACCTTCATTTGGATGAATTTTGACACTGAATGAAGGTTTAATTAAATGTCGTTGACATTGTTTCCTAGAGGATGCAGCATCAAAATAATATATGCACTCAGAGGCTACATTTTTTAGAATAGTTTCATCTTATGTCAAGAGTGTTTCAAGTACAGAACTCAGCACAACTAAAATAAGCTTTTGATGAAAACATGTGACTGATAGAAGATAATTTAAATATCTCAGTCAAATGTATTTCAACTCGATTTTCAACAATAGTCTTTGGGTGTTTACAGAGTTATGAAATTTGAAATATTTAAAAGCAAGAATTCTAGTTTAAATAATTGATCTGAAAAGTTCATAGCCTAAGTAAATAAAGAAGAAATAACAGTTATACTAAATCTTACTATCGCATGTAACATTATTTGTACAGTTCATGCAATGATTTTTTTTAATTTTCGCCAATTTTGAATGAGTTTTTTGCGGAACGAGCGAAGTTGCTAAATATTTCAACTACCATAACTCTTTAAATAATGAAGGTATATTGTTGGAAATCGTGATTTGATCGATTTGATTGAGTTCGTTAAATTATTTGTTTTCAGTCACATTTTTTCATAAAAAGCTTATTTAAGAAGTTACCCTGTTACGGAAGGCATTCAAGGAGTTCTTGACATGTATCTGTAGATTTGCATTCGTTCCTCCGAAGTTCAGGAGCTACGAATTATTTGAAAGATTGTTGTCTATATTTGTCATTACGTGCTGCAAACAAAGGCCATATCATCATTTCTCTCTTCGCTAGCGGCGCTTAAAGTTCGGATGGAACCAGATGGAAATTGACTGGGAAATATTTTCCCGACTGATAAGACTGGTAAGACCGACTGGTAAGACATTTTCACAAGGATGCAGTTTGGGATGACGCGAAAATAAAATCATGTGAATTTCTCCCAAATATATAGGGAGCATGCCTCTTCATATGTCACTGTTACGGGATGGATGCTCAAATTCAGAGAAGGAAGGCAGAGCTTCAAAGATCTCCCTCGTGCAGGAAGGCAGAGCTTCAAAGATCTCCCTCGTGCAGGAAGGCCGTGAACGAGAGAACCATCGCTGCTATTCGTGAATTCATTAAGGAAAACCAACACATAACCATTCAGGAAATAAGTTTAGATGTCAGTGTATCGATTGGAAGTGTGGAAGCAATTATTCATCAATATTTAAAGTTTCGAAAGGTCTGTGTTAAATGGGTACCCTTACAAACTGACAGAACAGAAAAATAGAGCTAGAGTCGACTCATGCAAGGAGGTGTTGGCATTGTTTGAACCTAGTAGCCCCAAACAGTGTCACAGATAACGAGACGTGGTTTTATTACTACAGAACTCCCAGAAGGATCGACAAATATGTTTGGGTTGCGCAAGATGAACCTCTTGCCGAAATCATCCGACAAAACTTTCGCTCAAGAAAGAGGATATTCACAATTTTTTTCAGTTCCCAAGCCGTGGACATCTTACCTGAAAAAGTGGCTATAAATGGCAAATACTATGCCAACATTATTTGGCCCAAAATGGTTAAGGAGATGAAGTAGAAGCGACCAACAACAGGTGTGTCAAGCGTTTTCTTCTTCGTGACAATATAGATATCCCTTTAAGCAGCTGTTTGCCTGGCGTATATAACTTTTGGCGTATATACTTTTATGTATATACTTTTGACACGTATATGTATACGTATATGTATATACTTTTGACAGGAACCTGTCAGTTTATACGCCAAAATAAAAGGTCTGTGAGGATGGTGAAACCTGAGCAGAAAGACAACGCAAACATCCATGCCTTATCTGTTACCTTATTTCTGCCCCTTCGATCAGTTGTCCATGGGACGGTTTCATGATAATGCCAGTACTCAGAAACTCGTAAGTTACGGGCTATGTGAAGCAGAAAAAAACAAACACTACCCTATCGTGCATATTGACCTGATATTGCACTATGCGATTTTAGGTTGTTTCCAAAAATTGAAAAGGAACTTCTCGGAAGCCTTTTTCAACGGTTTTCAAGGGTTTGCAACCTTGCAAAATGCTTTCAATTAGAGTTGCAGAGTATTCCCCGACAGGAGTACCACCAAAGCATTCCAGAATTGTCGTAGACGTTTGTAATTTTGCATAGATGCTGAAGGGGAGTACTTTGAAGGATAGTGAAAGTTTTGTTGAGGTAAGTGCAGTTGTTTTTGTTCTGCAGATTCACGTTAAGAACTTTTTGAACGCCCCTCGTGCTTTCGACATAGCATCGAAATATACCTAATAAAGCTGTCGCTGAGTATATAGAATCCTATACTCTAAAGCGAGCAATTCTTGTATTTGTATGTATATATGTATGTAACTTTTATCTTGAAAACGGGCCTAAGGATATTGATGAAATGGGGTGATTCTACCGTTTTCAGGTGCGAGAAACCGATTTAGCTAGGTCTTGACTTTGGGAAAACTCATTTAGGGGATCATCCGAGGGTACCCCCTTTTCCCAGCCCCCTGGTGAATTTTTTTGTATTGAAGAATAAAAAAAAATAATAAAACTTGTGATTATGTTCCACCTGAGCCAATATGGACCGTCCTTTCTAATTGCAATCTCGTCGATGAACTCTTCGGAAATTGCCTCGCCAATGAAAACTATGAAGGGATGAAGGACCGAGCTATACTCGCGCCATTGAACAAAGACGTCAGTAAGATCAACACCGAGATCATCGAGGAACTGTCTGTCATCGAGGAGCTGCGTCTTACATTATTAGTTTTGATGATTTTCACTTAGTATTACAATCTTTGGAAATAACAGCAAAATATAAAATTTTGTATGCACAGCAAGTTTATCACTCAGCCCACCTTTACCGAGTAAAGCTCGATCTTCCAGGTACTAATTTTTGAAATTATTAACTAAGTCTGTTGCAATGGCACTTGTCGCATCTACCCAGCATCAGCATCTATAATAGTTAATCTGTACAGGAGCGGAGTTTCCAAAGCACTGATTTGGTTATAGAAATCAGTTATCAGTTATCAAAATCAGTTATCAATTATCAAAAACTACAAGCGTTATTTATACAGGCCATAACAGACTGCATATCGAGGGGATTATTTCTGGAACCACTAACGCTACAGGTAGGGCAAAGAAGAGTAAATTCAGGAAAATAGTACAGGCCACTTCGATTGCTAGGATTTAAGTTCCTACGGTGGCATGTATAAGAGATTGTATATCGAAACTCCAAAAATAATATAGATTGGACTATTTTACCTCTGAGAGGTATTTTTTACTTTTTGGTCCACAAAGGGCTAAAATGCCAGGTGAGAAGAACCTAAGGCCGCTTAGGTGAACAGAAGAGTGAGATCTACTGGTCAGCTGTAAGGAGACAGATGGAGGTCTCTCGTTAAGGCCATATATTGTGTTTTTTAACTTGCATAGGATATTAAATAAGACAACATCGACTTACTAAAAAAATGTTCGTTAGCTGGGAAGGAGAAAAATACAGTTTTACACAATGGCAAAGGACACGCACATACTGTACATGGATAACAAAATAAATGTACCTCGGAAGGAAAAATTGTGACCATACAGGGGTACCATAGAAATCATACCAGAAGTAAAAACAAATAATTTAACGCCAAGCAGGAAGCGTGTGATAGATCTTGTGCATATGTCTGGTAAGGATGTGAAGGATAGAGTCTCGAAATGCATTCAAACAATATTCAACACCCAAACCTTATGGAGTATGGCTTAAAATCGAAAAAGAGATTTAGTGGCCTAAAGTTCAGCAATTGACATATCATTAGTAGGTCTTCTGTTCGGATCTCTTCCATCTGAAGAGAATTTTTACTCTAATCCTATTATTATAGTCAGAGAGTGATTAAAGCTTATTTTAAAAAAATCGTTTTATCCAGCTTTGTTTCACCCAAATATCTTAACTTTCAAATCTTTTTAAAATACATATCGATATTTTTATAAAGGTCGAAAGCATATTCAATGAAACCTTACTTTATTGAATCCATAAAAGGGTTGTTTAAAACGACTTTTTTTTTAAATAAGTTTGGCTCTCTAACCCTTCCCTAGCTAGTAAATGTTATTGACCGAGTACATTTTAAGTGTCCTTTTGACACTGCTCGTGGAACTGTCAAGGCGGAAATGAAAGAGGTCATTATGGAAGTGGTAGTTCTGGAATAACGACGTGCTTAAAGATGTCGCAGTAAATCATTCGTTTCCATTGGGTTTCGATCCTGAGATCCATTCCAACACCAAGTGCAGCAAAGAGGCTGCATCACGATCCATTATATCTACCTTAGGAGATATAATTAAGGTTATAAAGCTTCATGCGTAAGAGCCAACTCCTTATCCCTAGTTATCATTTGGACTAAATCTATGACTTGAATCTGAAGAGGAGCTGTTAGTGTATTCAACGACATCCTTCTGTGAATCATAAATGACTCTCGCCAGACTGGAGCTCATCCTAAGCGTGATGAACTGCTCTTAGGCTCTGTAATAACTGAGATCAGATAAATATCATTTGATTAATATATCCATTTGAAGAATTGTTTTTTCGAGGTCAAAAAGTGTGATTTAGGGATAACGTTAATATATGAAATTAGCGATGATTTGAATTAATGAAGTAAAATTTTATTTTAAAATAAATCCTACAGTGTCGGAACAAAGTGTTCTTGCACCCGAGTAAAAGGTTTTGTAATCACGCTTCCTCTTCCATCCCAGTCAATGATTCTGGATTTAGGGTCTAATAAAAATGTAGAATAATACGTATGTTTACCACAAAAATACCATAAAAGCGAAACATATAATCTACTACACTAAGCATATGGGGGAATGATAATTTTAATGAGGGAATTCACTGCCCCTTATTAAAAGAGACAAATACATGCAAATTTGGAAATTAAATTATTGCTTTTAAATATTTCTATACCTCAAAAAATGCAAGTGTATAAGTTCTATGAAACATTTATTTTTCTTGGATTCAATCTGCTGTGAAATATATTAATGTTGTAAAGAACCGTGGCCGAGTGGTTAGCACGCTTGACTACTGATCTAAGGGACCTTGGTTCGAGCCCTGGATATAGACATGGATGTGTGTGTCATTTTTCTACTGAGGTCCTGCCATCCTCTCAGACCTTCTACTATGGCATGTAATCTGGCAGGTTCTTGTCAGACCTCTGTGGCAAGCAGCTGCTTGAGGGGGTGTTTATTTTTATAAAGAAACATTGTATAGTATTACTAATCGTAAAACGCTAATCTTAATGCATAATAAAATTGTCACATTAATTTCTGGCAAATATTGTACCAATGTCATGATCCTCAAGTGCAAATATTAACATGTATTTCCGTTAAGGCATTTAGAGAGAAAAAGTTAAGAAAGCCTAATGAATCAATAAACAGAATAAAAAGCGTTGTAAGTAAACACGAATAAAATAGCTTGATGTTTTTATAATTTGTACGTTTCTTAATTTTAACTTACGTGTAAGAAATTGAAAAAGAAAGTCATTAGCGTAATTTCAATGTAAAAGATCACAAGGGTGCACGCTGTTAATTAATTTAAATAAGACGGACTTAACCTTTTCACGACAGATTAGAGTAGTCCATTAATCTTTATAAATTGCTCTTATTTCAAGCGCAACTATTTCCTTTTGCTGCTTTAATCCGCTAACAGATTCTAATTGGTTTCTCTGTTTGGCGGCGACAAAAGTGAAATATTTCAGGGAATTATTAAAGAAAATTGTAAGGAGAAGGTATTTGAGGACACAATTTAGATCCTCAAGTATTGGTACAGTAAATTTTAGGTGAATCCACAGATCTGTGGGTTGTTACAATCGAGCTTCGATGTGCATCAGACTTGATGTGACTTTGATGAAAGCAGCAAATGCCCAATGTACTATGTAGAGAACGACACACTATTTATTTACAAATTTTACATTCACAAATATGTATATATTATGGGAATAGGATTGATTCTGTGGGCCTTAGATGTGCCAAAAACTTTGCTGAATTAATAATTGATTTACCTGGAGACTCTCCCATCAGCTTAAAATAACTTCAAAGTTATTTTGTTTTTACAGACATTTACATAATGAGGTGGAAATCTGTATTTTCCAGTACAGAAATCACTTTACAGACCGCAGAACTCTGCTAGAAGATAGTTTAATTCCTGCCTATATACTCTGGTTCTCCATAATACCGAACCATGTTCCTTTCGAGTTGCAGAGAAAGAGCTACCTAACTTGACTCTCTTATAAGCGAATGTGAACCCCTTAGTTCCTCAGCTACTCTCTTTACTGCTTTAGTTATTTCTGTATCTCACCTTCCCCTCTCTTGATTATTCACATCCTAACACCTCTGGCAAAACGAAGGGAGTGAAGTGACATGAAGGGCCATAAAACCATTTGCCAGCGCTAACTACCTCAATCATCTGGAGAACGACACAGCTAAGCCACGAATGCATCTAATGAGTAACATTCCTATTGAAGACGCTGACGAAAATACACATAAAACATATGCATATATACATACATATACACTGGCAAAGATCTGACTGAAAGTACACTTAAAATAGACACACTGACAACAAATCGTAAAATAAAGTAGAAGACATGACAGGTATCACGAGGAAAAAAATGAAATTCTTTAGAAATGAATTTCAAGCGTTTTTCGTTAATCAATGACAAAATGTAGAGGGATATGTAATATTAATAAACGTAAAGAGTCTTCCTTTGCGACAAAAGTGAAATATTTCTGGGAATTATTAAACTAAATAATCTCTCTCATCAGTCTCTGCGTTCGTATTAAAATAAATACGAACGCAGAGACTGATTGCATCATTGATATGCTTTACGTTTATTTTCTACTTTTTAGGGCACATACAGAAAGATAGGTATTTTTTAAATTTTTATTTTATTTATATTTTTTATTACCTGTCTTGCTATTGCTTTTCGCTTGACATTTATCAGTTTGCCGGTTTGTGTGTTTGTCAAAACAGTTGTTCCACCATATCTTTCGAACGCCATGGAGAAACTTAATGATTTATATGTCAAATGAAAGCTTGTAACGTACAAGCAGCGTACAAGCAGTCAAAAAACTTGCTTGTACGCGGTCTGTAAAGTGATTTCTGTCATGGGCCATAAAACATTGACCTTACATCCTTTCTTCCCTCAAAAAGGCGTATTTTCAAAAACAATTATTCCTCTATATACTCAGAATGCCAGTGACAAAAGTAACAAGCTACACGCCAAATGAATGCTTGTGCCGCGGAGAGTGTCACAATTATAAAAAATTGACCCTTAATGCTTTCTTCCCTTCCTTACAGAGGGGGAAATCTGAAAAACCATTGTTCCGCTATACCTCCTGAACACGAGTACTGAAAGTAGCAAGCTATGTGTCAAATTAAATCTTGTAATGCGGAGAGTGTCATAAGCTATAAAAAAATTGAATCCCGTGATTTCTTCCCCCTAAGAAAGAGGGAAATATGAAGACCAATATTCCGCTTATCTTCGGAGCGAGAATGCTGAAAGTTAGAAGCTATGCGTCAAATGAAAGCTTCTGAAGCGGGGAGTGTCAAAACTCTAAACATCCCACCATGATTACTTTCTCCCTGAAAAAGGAGAAATGTGAAAATGATTGTTCCGCTAGGTCTCCGCTTCTCAACATATTTAAAGGTACTCATCATATTCGTAAATTGGGATCATCCTCTGGTTCAACATTGGAGAGAATGAATTGTGCATAAATACTATAAAATGACGTTCTGTTTCGCTCTCATGATTATTTCAGAATTCCCTCTTAGTTTTTTTTTAGATTCGATCGTAGTCACGAGTACCTTTCGGGACAATTTCAAAAGAATAGTTTCGCACAACTCAAACCGTCTTCAAAATTTGCATACTTTACTGAACGAAATCAGGAATATTTTCTTATTATGAATTATAAACACAATGAATTATTTGTGCGAATTACATTACGGCAGGGAACATTCATATTTGAGGTGTTCCGTAAGATGCCCTGAGAACTTAATGAATTGTTAATGTTCATGATTGTCGTTCAGATTCATTAACTATATACAAATAGATTCTTTGCTATTTTGCCTGGAAAACCAAGAAATTACGCATTCCTACAGGGAATTGTGTCTAATGATTTTAACTTTCGGGAATCGAAAACTACAAGACATAACTGCAGCTGTTGTCAATCTCTATAATTATTTATTGCAGCTCTTTCTCAAAGGGAAAAATAAATCTAGCAGATTTATATTAACTTATGGTTGATAATAAGATATTTTCCTTCTCCTCGCAGAAGAAATAAATGCATCAGAATGCAAGTATATAATTTTCCCAGAGCTAACAATATTGGCATTATATACACTATATGGCTGTTAAGCATAAACAATATGAATTTATTATTCTTTTTATTCCTTTTATAGCGTGTCTTGTATATAAACACTCGATGTAAAAGGAATAAGAAGAATAATAAATTCTTATTGTTTATGCTTAACAGTCATATAGTGCATACAATACCAATATAATAGCCGAATGGATTTCAATGAGTATTTCTGCACTAGCTGCTTAGCCTTACAACTAATTAAACATAAGCTTCATGTGCATGATTTCATTTTATTCCTTATTTTCTAAATCAAGAGACAAACTATTTCTTATGCGTAATGGATTAGTGAGGTATAATTTGTAAACCATGCATTTCTTATAACCTTTTCAGTCAAACTGAGATTTTTCCTTTCGAATTCTCATTTGTCTTTACATTCGAATGTACGATCATTGGTTAATCATACGATCATCAGATCTTTGGTTAAGTGCGGTTATATAACAACAGGAGAGAAGAAGGGAAAACAACATCCTGTTTGAACCTCTAGAATGGTCAATAAATGTTAATAATTTGTATTGGATAAGTGAAATTTGAATATGCATTGTTGTAGCCAAATATTTCTAATATATAACGGAAACTTCCACAGTATAGTGAGGTACTGAAATGGAAAGAAACAATGACAACAACAGTTATCGTATGGTAAATATTCAAAATCGTGAAATTCATTATTTTCAATATTACGCTATCCCAGATATAAAGATTCGTTTTCATAATAACCATTGGTAATGTCTCAATAAGATATATCGCAGTAAACACATTGTGGACACGTGACGTGAATCTACGCATTTCCGTAATCAGCAGGGTTGTGGCAGAAATAAAGCATTAATCTTCATAAACAATAGAAAGTTTCCTGCAGAAACTGAAATTTATAATATCCGTGTACAACGTGTTAAAGTTATTTAATTTCCTTCGCCTTGTTTCGATTTCAAATATATATCCAGTACTTCGTTAAAACCCCGTTAATTCAGAACTTAGTTACTGAATTATGTTCTAAAAAAGCTAATTAATTAGCCTCTATTGCTCTAGAAATTATTCTATTGCTATCGAAAATTCAATACACCAATGCGAGTTTTATATTGAAGGAGAAAGGATGCGGATAATTAGAATTGAAATGAGCAGCAATAATCGAATGATGATGGCATATGATCCATAGGAACTGGAAATGAGTTTGGGCTCAAAATAGTATAGTGACTTCGGGAGGGCTGGGGCTCAGAATAGTTTATATTTCTTGCAAATTAAAAATAAATAAATAAATAAATATCCCCTCAAAAAGCTGCTTGCTACAGAATATGACAGTTTAAATGCGCCATAGTAGACGGTCTGCGAAAACGGCGAGTCCTCAGCACAAAAATAATACAAATTTTTATACCTTAAACCAGGACTCGAACCCAGTACCTTTGATCAGAAGCCAAGCGCGCTAGGTACTCGGCTACGGGACGGACTGTGAAAAAAAAGTAAATATATAAAAGCTTTTTATTATAATTTCAACCTTTTAATCAATCTAGTAATTAAAAATAAGCACCGTGCGGCTTTTTATTATTTTTTACTTATTTTCTATCTTTAACAAATCAATGGCACTCTGAGTTTATAATGATATTGAGTTTATAATGATATTACCAACGAAATTTTAGTTTCTAGAAGCATTTCTATACTTTTCGTTTCAAATAGCATTAACATTTCAATTTTGTCGTAAAATGATTACAATTACTAATAAATAAATATAAATACCCCCTCAAGCAGCTGCTTGCCACAGAGGTCTGACAGGAGCCTGTCAGTTTATATGCCATAGTAGAAGAAGATCTGAGAGGATGGCAGGACCTCAGCAGAAAAACGACACAAACAGCCATGCCTTACCCAGGGCTCGAACCCAGGTCCCTTAGATCAGTAACCAAGCGCGCTAACCACTCGGCCATGGGACGGCATAGACAATTACTAATACAGGAATAAAATAAATGATTAGATATATGTATTTTTGTATATAAATCTTATGATGCGTCAGAGAAATATTTTTTCGAAATCGGGCTCTTGTTCAACTTATTGGCGAAATGGTGCGAGCTCGGACAAGAGCGGACTCGAAAAATGAAACCCGAGTTCATCTCTGATCGGTACAATAGAAGTAGCTAAAAGCAAACTGACAAAAAAGGTCCGCTATTGAAGCTCGACATTTTTTGAAAACTTCTAAAAAAATTTGATAATTCTGACAGTGAAATTTTTTGTTGCGGTTATTCACGTATTTTAAATCAATTTAATTCTTTTATTTTTGAGAAACATTCTGAGTGCATTATTCGATGGATTTTAATGAATTTGACATTAATTAAATGCCACAGATATCTGAGAACAGCCTTACAGTATAATACGCCATCGGTATATATTCATAAAATTCATGCCTTATCCTGTGATCAAATGCGACGTTAAACGTTTTATTTACCTGCACCAAAATTTCGGTAAACGTTTCGCTTTACAATTAAACTATTTATTGAGGACAAAGCGAACGTCCACTTTAAAGTTTGCGCTGGTCAACTCTTTGACCAAGCGTTTTCCTCAGGGTACTCCGAGAGAAGTCTTCTCAGCTTCAGATTCGATCCGCATCCAGCTGTTAGATTGAATCGATTGATGTCCTGCCTCCCTGGTAACTGATGTCTTGACAATAAACGTAAGATGCACGATGTGTTTTCCGAGGATGAAGGATTCGTCGAAGTTGTAAATTCTCACCAGTAGTATAATTTTCATCCGTTAGATTTGCTGAAAATTGCGTTATTACCTTTAAATTTTCTGTTTAATGGCAAGTACCAGTTGACGTTGAACTCTTGGTTTGGCTGGCGATGACCAGACTGCATTTTCTGGTGAGCATTCATTTGTTCCTTACTAGAGTTGTGTTCGGAATCAAGGGTTGGGGCTCGAGCTCATTCGATCCTAAAATGCTACAGCTCAAGCCAATACTGAAATGTTAGAATCAGAATTCAAATTATTTCGACAATTACTGAGCAGCAGCGAGATAAAAAAAAATCTAATATAACTGTAAAATGTATAAAAAAATTCACGCCACAAAACGTTTTTTTCTAACTTACTTTTTGCATTATAAGATATTTCAAGCTTTAAAATAATCATATTGATTTAAAAACAAAATTAAATTCATAATGTTATATCGACCTTTAAAATGCATGAAATAGTGCGTAGAAATTGCAATCGCTTGAGTAACATCATTGTAAACAATAAGGACAATTCATTATTGACAGAGAATTAATGAAAAAATAATCAAAAGCTTCAGTGCTGTTATTTTACTTACTAACTGTTAATTAAAAGATTGAAATCGGAATAAAAATATTTATTTCACTTTCGATACTTAATTATGACTAAGATGGAACCTCCTCGGGTCCCGGATTGATCTCTGTTCTGTATAACCTTTGTTTTAAGTTACAGCAATTCCCATATAGCTTAAATAAATTACTATACCTCATTATCGAATTCCTTATGTCAGTTAATGCAAAAACAGTGCAGAAAAAAAAGACAGCATACAAGCAGTCCTAGCTTGTATGCTGTTTTTCTGTATGTGTTAGTGAATGATAAACCAGAACAAGACGAATAGCGCTTCTAGGTTCTCTCTGTCTTTGTCATCCACATCCCTTTAAAAAGTGTATTAGAGTCTTTGTGAGAATTTCGAATGCATCAGGCGAGGGTGGCTCGGTAGGTAGCGCGCCAGACTTGTAATCTGCAGTTCCTTGGTTCAAGTCTCAGTTGGATCAGCGTTGAGATTTATCTCCCCAAAATCTGTGCCCAAGGGTCAATAGGGAACACCGTGTGCTTGGAAAGTCCTTCGGATGGGACGTTAAGGCGTGTTGGGAGAGCCATACTATGTGCACGTTAAAGAACACACTGGATGACTTAATCATATTGTAGCCGGGTAGGTACCATCTGTCTCCCAACAGTTGTTCGAGTGGGCCCTCAACCTTCTCTGAGCATTTGGGGTTCTTGTGACCTGGCCCATGGTTATTGGATTTAACCCATGCTGTACAAAAAAAAAAGTGCCGCTCAGAGGTAAAACAACCCAAATCCGAATGCATGGCTACGGTGTTAAAAGTGGTTTGCTTCAAACATCATATTCTACGAACAGATCTTCCATTTAAAAAGAAGGTGCACTTATAAATGTATTTTAAACTGTATTCAAATCAATAAATGGTCATAGTCTCTTTATCGTTGAGAAGGCAATGTGTTAATATCGTAGATGTGGAAGGAGACACTTCTTACACCTGGGCCTATTGAATCGAACAGGCCATTAGTTGGGTAGTCTTTTCATCCTTGCAGCTTTTGCCTCGTACTGATTGACAAACATGCTGTATTAGTCGGGGGCGGGGGGGAGACATTTTTTTTCCTTTTAAGTGATTAATGAAACATTTTCTTTGTGTTTTTAGGTGGTAATAAAATAATATGATTTGTATTTTCCCAATTATTCATGAGTTCGAATGGTCACTGTTAGTCCGTCAACCCCCCCACCCGCCTTGCCCAGGTCAGTAGGGGACACCGAGGATCTTGGAAAAGCCTACATCCGTCGGATGGGGAGTAAAGCCGTGGTCCTGTGTACGGGAGAGCCTTCAACTGTGCACGTTAAAGAACAAGGATCTCCTTGACGGGAGGCTACTATCTGTCTCCCAAAAGCTATCCAGTGGGTATCCTTACCCCAATGCTGCTGAGTCTTCGGGGTCCTTATGACCTGACCATTTAGCCCATTGTGTGAAAAAAGTGCCGTTCAGAATAAAACAACCCAACCCAAAGCCGCTATTAGAGTGAGAAAACGTTTAAAATTTAATTCTCTTTGAAAACGAGTATCCCATGTTCGATACGCATTTCTCTGGCTTTTATTCACAAAACATAATTTTTCTGTCCTTAAATAACAGTAATATCGAACGTTTTAAAACAATTTTAACGAATCGACTACGACAGTTTTAAGCATGAGACGACACGGTTTTCTGTTATTTGACAAAAAAAATTAACAAATAAGAAAACGAGCATTATTTATTAATTTTTTGCCATACAATACATCAAAGCACCGATAAATTAAACCTTTACCGTTTTAGAATTCATTATCGAATTTAATTTGCCTGTTTTGCGTAACGATTCATTTCTAAAGCGGTTAATCGGTAGAATAGCGGCGCATTTAGTTCATCATTAATAACTCATTTGCGTACTATGTGTCAAAACTGTCGGACAGATAACGAGTCGAGTCGGAAGAAGATCAATCGGGGATGAATGGAAAGAGAACTGATAGGATTTCAATCCCAGCCAAAAGTTGAGAGCATTGTTTCCGTAGGCAGCGAAAAAAAATAAAAGACGATAGAAAAGTGCGAATTGCGATGATGAAACAATGAAGCCTACAATCGAAAATGATTGATGAAGTGTCAGGTTTGTGTTACGAAAGCTGACTCTTGAGAGGGAATACGAATCGGCTTGAAACGAAGGTCAGAGCAATTACCAAACCTGGTCTCCAATTAAGGGATTAAAGGGGGGGAAATCTATTTTCCTCGCTAGTTTTCGCTGAATTTTGTATGCATAAGCTGATGCACGAAACGGTTGCATCAACACAAAATGAGATATAGAATGTCTCAGTTTACATTGGTAAAAATGGAAAAAAGTTAACTGAAGTATTGGGAAAAGTGACGTTCTGGTGCGTTATCATAACCTCAGATACTGCTGAAAAACGTTCAGTTTCAAGAACGAAACAATTAATGGTTTGAAGCAGTAGTGGCAAAATTATAAACAGATTAATTAATAAAGTAATTAACGAAAAATGGAAGAAATATTCAAGGTAAGGAACAATGATTTATATCTCGTTTTCAAAAAAAGAACGTTTTCATTTTCTCGTTTGTCTGTCCGTCTGTAGACATCCAACAGTTTTACCTTTAGAGAAAAATTAAAAATTCTTTTGAGATTGGATAGGTATTGATGAAATATTAAATTCGCACTTTCCTAATCCCCCAAAAGTTTAAACTGCGCTCTATAAAGGTGGAAATTTTTGAAAAATGCAAAATTTAAAAGGAATATTGTAAACAATGCACTTATAATAGAAGTTCGAAAATTTGATGATGTAGTGTGAAGGTGATGAGGTTTCCATTGGCAGCAGTGAATTTAGTCCTAAGGGTGAGTGGGAAAACGCAGTTTTTTTTTTTTGTTTTAATAGCTAATTGTTTAGTTTCAAATATAAATTTTAAATTATAATTGGGTTAGATAGATATTTATGAAATATTACGATTCGCAATTTCTGAATCTCCCGGAAGTTTAAACTGCGCCATCTAACGGTGGAAATATTTGAAACCTGCAAACATTTAAAAGAATATTGCAAGCGATGCATTAATGCTAGAAATGATAAGCTTTGATAGCGGAATGTGAAGGTCATGAGATTTGCATTTACAGTAATAAGTTGCCCCCTTACACACAGGGGTGGGGAACGCGGTTTTTCGCTTTGTAATAATTGGAAAATTCTTTTTAGTTGGATATCTACTAATGAAATGTTATGTTTGCATTTTTCAAATCCTTAAATAGTTTTAATTTACATCGTTAGAGGACACTAAATATAGAAAAATCGAAACTTATAACGAATAGTGCAAGCGATATTTCACTTACAGTGCTTTTTTCATTGTCACGAGATATTCCATTCACAGCAAAAATGTATTCGCCGTCTTTTCTCAGAGGGGTAGAAGAAAAGAAATTTTTTTCGTTTAAAGAATAAAGTATATTTTTTATCATTCTCGGCTTCACAAGATATTATTTGAAATATAATCCATTGCTATTGGCATCAGTAAAATTTCCGCTCCCTTTTTGAAAAGAAGAAGGGTTTGGTGCAAACCTTAATGTAGCTTAAAATTAGCACCACATCATATGCTTTTATTTAGCACCTTACTCGCTACTCTCAGCCCTGGAGGTCGAATGATATATTGGAATATTATTTTTGGAACAATTTTAGGGAAGAAAAACTATAAGGGTAAATTATTTATAGCCAACCGTCCCGGGATTATTGTTTTACTTCTGAGCGGCACGTTTTTGTACACAATGGACAAAATGACTAAGTCACAAGGACCCCAAAGGCTCACAGAATGTTGGGGGGAGGGACCCACTTGAGAGCTGTTGGGAGACAGATGATTGCCTCTTGTCAAGACCATCCAGCGTGTTCTTTAACGTACACAGGATATGACTCTACCCCGCGCGGTGCAACGGCTTTACGTCACACGCGACGAACGTCGGCCTTTCCAAGCTCATTGGTGTCCCCTACTGACCGAAAACAGGACAGAGAGTTTTGCGAAGATAAATCTTAACGCTGCCCCAGGTGGGAATCGAACCTGGGAACTAGCAGGTTGCAAGCCTGGCGCGCTACTGACTGAGCCACCCCCCGCCCCAACCGTCCCGGAGACTGAGTGGTTAGCATGCTTGATTGTTGATCAAAGGAACGCGGATTCGAGTCCCAGATAAGGTGTGGTTGTTTTCTTTCTTGTTGTTGTTCACTGCTGAAGTGACTGATCTTTTCGGACGTATTATACCGAAAAGTTTTTGTTGTACCTCTATGGCAAGAAGCGGCTTGACGTGTATCTATTTTTATGACACACCCTGAGTCACAAGAGTTCATTTTACACACAACTCGTTGCTGTGGATTAATGGGGTGGGAAATATAAAGCATGATCCGACAAACATTTCGATAAAGCATAAACAAACCAGCAAAAGGCAAGCGAAAATCAATCGAAAAAAATGTAAAAGGGATGAATTCTGATGTAAGGCTTGAACCTGAGAACTCCTAAAAGTTTGTCAAATGCTCGTAACTATTGCTCTTCATTTGAAGTGAATTACATGATGTGGGAATGAACATGGCTCCATTTATTGATCGGTAACGCTACGCAACTATGCTCCATAGCAAAATATAATTTTTTTTAGTCAGATCTGCTTTATCTGGAAAACATTCAAGATTAGCAATTCATTAACCTATTATTCTATCTTCGCATATTATTATTTACTCCTGTTACGTTGCAAATACTGAAGATTTAACTGAAACGAAATTGAGTTTCGGTGGAATGAATTTATTCATGTTTCTTTTTTTTGCAAAACATACATATGTCACAAAGGAGGCAGGGGGACAACAAGGGAAGTTGTCCCTCCTCCGTGGAAAAATTGACCGAAGAATTAATTTATGATGAATAAATTTAGGTATATTAAAATATAATGTCATGTTTTCTTTAACGAAATATAATATTGATATTGTTTCTGTTTCGTTTGTTTTCAAAAGAATATCATTTATTTTAAGTTGTTAATGTAAAAAAAAAAACATGTATATTAAATAATTAGTTTTTTTTTCTCATTTTGTTTTTGGGCATCCTTAGTTATTTTCTGGTGTGATCTATGCATATTGCTGAATTCGAAATTGCGCTCATAAATTAACGAGTGCACCACCATATTACTATTTTGAAACACTGTTATGCTTTTACCGCACCCGGCCCCTAAAATATTTTGACTCATCCTGAAGCTATCCTAAAAAAAATTAATGCTGGCGCCGATGATTGTAAACAATCCTTGTATATACTGCTTCTCCAACGAATGATACTTCCAGAAAATGGTAGCAACGATTGCCTAAAAGCACTTAGAACAATTTCGAATAAGAAATAAATTTGAAATATTTCTTAACTTTATAAAGAAAAACAAAAAATAAGTTTTTAATATATATAATATTTAATATATATATATATTTATCTAGTACAATGGCTGTATCATTAGACAAGTGGTGAAAGAAATAAAATACACTTCCACATCCTTACAGCATATTGGCTTATCGCAATTATAAGCAATTTTATTCCTCAAACTCGTTGATGGTTTAAAACGTTAAAGATGGCTTCATTCGTTCCTATTTGCCCACTTATCAACTTCAGCTTGATTTCTAAAAAAAATATATAAAAAGTGCACTCTAACTAAAAACCCTGAAAACAGAATTATGTCTGTCTTCACCGCTCGCCAAAACAGTTTTCTTCATTTGTGAAGCAGCACAAGCTGTTAGCTAAGAAAAAGGAGAAAAAAATGTTCATAACAACCTCTGCGGGTCGTCAAGTGCATCAAAGTAAAAGTTTTTCTCATTAAGTGAATTCTCTCCCTCTTCTAAGAGGAGCTCGGCGAAAAATCTTTAAAGCACTTTCCGTTTGCACACTCGACAGACTTCATAATACGTAAAAGGATGGCTTCATTCAGATTCGCATTTATTAAAACCAGACAAACTGTCTTTGCTCCCACGCTTTGAGAGCCATTCAAAGAAGTCATTGATTTGAAATAATCTGAATGCAAGCTCCTTAAAAAAAATATGCGTATAAACATTGGGTAGGTTCTTTTTCTTTTCGCATCGGGAATAGCTTGACTCGTCGTATTGAAGCTAATATTAAAAATGGGCACATGAGATGTTTTTCTTTGATCGTGATAGCTGCATTTTCAATCAGAATTATATTATTTCGAAATATAAATACCTTTCACGAAATTTACAGCTTTATTATTATTTTAACATATCATTGAAAGGCCTAAGAAGAAAAATAATACTTTTTGGAACAGATTCTTTACAGTTCTTAATAGACTTGAAATTCATTTTTGATGACGGGTTGCTGCGGAGGAAGTAAATCGAAAGAAAGCTTTCATCTGTCCATATGGGTTTTAAAAACATTGATAATCTTGTTTATGTTAATGAATCTATGGAGCAAAGATTCGTTAATGCAGTTCTGAAGGTTAAAAATATAATATGATCAAGTATGATTTAGTGGGATAATGATTATTTACAGAAACGTTTGGTCAGGAAGGAATCGTTATTGTTAAATTTTATGTCATTCAATAATTTATCACAGTTTAGTAATATTGCCAATTTTTATAATAATATTTTGGATCTTTTGTTATCAAATCTGGATGATTATTAATTATTAGGTCAATAAAATAATTTTACTATTTGGTGATAAAATTAAGACTTTAACATGATTTGGAAATCAAAATACCCAAAGTAATTCGTCGTACCAGAGAAATCTCCAATAAGATAAAAATAAACGGTAACATCGATTCATTAAAGGATGAAAGGAAATAGCTGACAAAATATCGAAAGTTGAAAGGTGCTTATTTTTATGTCTCTAGAGACTGATTAAAAGGCTGAAACTATAACCCTAAAAAGCATTTATTTTGTTAATTTTACCTATTTCTTCATAATTACGATTAACATTAGAAATTTAAATTATGACTGGGATCTAGCCAGGCAGGACTCGGGCTCAGTCGGAGGCCTAACTCATTTCTAGTGTTTACACAAAGAAAATGATATCACCAAAGTTAGGGTTAAACTTACATATTATTATCACAAAGTCTTTAGTTTTTACTCAAATGGAAGAATAATCCTACAGTCCCCTGAATGTTTCGCATTCCACTCTGAATTCTATGATGTGTTAAAATACAGACAAGTACCTATCAGATTCTTGTGACAAGCAGCGGTTTCAGAAGTAATTATTCATATTCTGTAAACAATAATCACATATCGTTGAATAAAACAATAAATAAATAAATAATAATTAAATATGTACTGCTAAATGTTTAATTTGAATAAATTATTATTATTATTATTATTAATAGCAAGAACTGTTACCTGCATTCTTTAAAATTATTATTTTTTAAAAAAGGAGGCATCCATTTCATTAGATAACCTGCTTGTTTAGGTTTTTTTTCAGGGTTTTCCTATAGTGTATATTAATATTAATATATTATGTTCTGTACATTAATTATTCTACAGGAAAAAAATTGCAAAAACCTGGAAGAATTAATGCCATTTTATTGAAACGCAGGCATCTGTTAGGATACACCGAGATAGGGATTGATTACATTATCAAAAAAAAAAAAAATGAATGGAAAGTTATCTCTTTACCAACCCGGTTGGGTTGGGTTTTTTAACCTCTGAGCGGCACTTTTTTGCACACCATGGGCTAAATGGCCACGTCACATGGACTCCGAAGGCTCAGAGAAGGTTGAGGGAGAGGACCTACTGGAACAGCTGTTGGGAGACAGATGGTAGCCTCCCGTCAAGGCATCCAGCGTGTTCTTTAACATGCAGAGGGTAAGGATCTCTCGCACACGTGGCCACGGCTTAACGTCCCTTCCGACGGACGGCGGCCTTTTTAAGCCCATCTGTGTCCTCTACTGCAGGGTGGGGAATTTTGCGGAGATAAATCTCAACGCTGACCCAGCTGGGACTCGAACCTGAGAGCTACAGATTACGAGCCTGGCGCGCTACCAACTGACAAACCCCCGCCTCCTACCTACCCGGTAAAATGGTATAATTAGTATGAAATTGAACGGCCCGCGCAGCAAAGCATTCATGAACACGGCGAGGAAGACTATCGTACAGCTCTGTAATGTCCTCCTGAGGGACAGAACGCCAAATAGCGCAATGTCTCTATTCCATTTCAGCGACAGTGGTTGGCCCACCTCCTGGGTGTTGTTGGAGCTATCCATGCATCATGTCCTAGACGTATTCAGTAGGAGAAAGGTTCGACGAGTGTGCTGGCCATGGTAATACCTGAACGTTTTGTTCGTGTAGGTATTGCAGACTAATGCAGGCTGTGTGGGGACGGGAGTTATCTTGCTGGCAAAAGGTTCTGTGCTGTTGAGGAAATAGGACAGCCAATGTCTGCAAATGTTGCTAACATATTTTTGGGATTTAAAGATCCCCTTATTCACCAGTTTTGACAGAAATGTCCGACTAATGCCACCGCACACCAAGACACCAGGTGCTGGAGCTCTGTGACGATATCTCACGTAATATGTGGTGTTCCTTTCCCCTGGATACAGACGATATATTGGATTGTGGCCAACAAGTTTGGCCACATCTCTATACAACAAACCAGCTTCTCTAAGGCCGATGATTCTTCCACGCTGAAAGTCTGTTAGCTGTTGAAACGGCTGTCGACGTCTGCGTAAAGGCATCTTTAGCGGTTTAGAACAATTTCCACAACGTTTTGTCAGCCAGGAGTTTTGGTTGCAATTATCTGTGTTCGACTGTTCCGCACCTGTGACGTCAGCTCGCGTCTGTCCAATCGTTTCGATCGTCTGCAAACCTAATCATTTCCGTGCATTTCCATATACTATCGCCTCTCTTAATTTCACCACATTTGCATAACTTCTTGCAAGTGTTACATTTTTTATTTCCTGTTGTGTATTTTTAGGCCCTATCCTATGCACGATAAAGCTTTCCTATGCATGTTTTAGCTCCTAACAGCTATCCATTGGGTCCCTTTCCACAATCTTTTATGGGATTTGTTAATTTTTAGTAAATGCAAATGAAACACATTAAAATCACTGCAAAATAAACATTTGAACATATAAAGTAAGGTAAACTCAATTTAAAAATCGGCTATCAAATAATCAAAAAATAAATTCCTCGAAAATACTGACTATAAAAGTTGAGACAGATCTCTTCAGTATTATCCGTGTTATAATTCTTATATTAATTTTCGAAAGTGAAATGAAAAGTGCTTCACTTCCTATTCAAGATGCGTTACTTTCACATTAGCACTTCTCAGTTGGTAAGTCAAGGTAATGGTTAAAGCCGTTGCTTCGGTTCTGTCTGATGGCTATTTTGCATGTTTCGCCGAAGTGGATTTTTAAGGTGATAAAAACTTTAACCGTTTCTTGCCGCAGAGAATTTCTTTCGTTTGTCCACATGGAATAATGAAAAAACGTTAAGAATCTCGCATAAAAAAATCTAAAATCCACCAAAGCCATTAGATTTTTATGTTTTATTTGCTCAGTTTCAAACGTGCAAAGGCCTTTTTTTTTTCTCCTTCCTCTTCTGCTGTTAGTTTCATTTCATTCCGCATTTCTAAATCTCGTGGAACATATGCTTTCGCATACAAAAATCCAAAACGAATACAAAGATGAAGAAATAGTTTTACAGTAATGAAAACAGAACATCTGGTCAGAATTTTTTTTGCTGCTGAGTGACACACAAGTAGAACGGGCTTTTATTTTACGGGGTGAAAAATCAAAAAGCGTTGCACCCTATTGGAAAATAAATTTGTCGTTCTATTCCTTTCTTTAGCTCTACTAAAAACAAAGCATATCTCCTACAAAGCACAGGTTACGAAATCTCTAACTGTGACGCAAGTGAGGCGAAATGTGAAAAATCAACTAATTTTTAAATAGTACCAGTTATACTTTTTTAATTTATATATATGTATGTTACAAATTAAAGACTAATTCAATTGTACATCAAAATATTAGAGTTGTGGAGACAATATTAAATCCAAGAATAAAAATCTCCCACCATAGTAGCATTTTTAGAGATTGATAAGGCATTTGATAGGGTTGGATCTAGAGGCTTTCTTCAAACTTAGCAAATATGTTTCTTTACCTATCATCGCCAAGATCATCAATAATTTTTTTTAAAGGGAAAGTGATGCTTCCCTACACAAAGAATGGATATAACCGAAAAGCTCTATTATAACTTGTCCTGGATTATCATACAGCGTAAACATATAGACAAAGAGATGTCCCCTGGTTTGTAGTATGGTGCGCGAACCACTAGACCAGGTACAGTCGCTCAAAAAAGTATCCGAACACTTTGGTTGATTATAGAATTCAGAAAAAATATCCGGCAACGATTTTTTAGGTTATCTGGTAACCTTCGTAAAGACGAAGGTTGCCAGATAAAACAATGAAAACAGAACAGTCCACACTATGCCTTATTCTCAACCTTTGTCTTTGCGAAGGTTGCCAGATCACTAATTCGTGTTTACTAAAAAAATTTAAATCGTGTTTACGAAAGTTGCCAAATCACTATTTCTAAAAAAATCGTTGTCAGGTATTGTTTCTGAATTCTGTAATCAACCATAGTGTTCGGATATTTTTTGAGCGACTGTACAACTCATTAATCTGATATGCCATTACAAGTCAGAATCCGAAGTGTCCTCTCATTTGTAGGATTTCTGCAAGAGTTCATCGGAGATAGCTCCTCAGTCCGACCCTGTTCAGTTTCTACATTTCTGATATAACAATGCTGGAAAGAATCAAAATTGCTACATAAGCAGATGACAGGGGTTTTCTTTCCTCTTCCTTATCCTCACAAATGGCATGCAACAAAATGCAAAATATGTTAGATGCGTTTGATTCTTATTAAATTAAGACGATATTTTAGACAATGCTACCTGTTATTTTTATGTAATGCAGTGTGCCATTATAACGTAATTTTAAGCCAACTAGCATAGGCGATCTGGCTTTCAAACACTGGAAAAGCGGGTATGAATTAAAAAAATGACAGGAGTTTGAAATATTGAAGGGAGATATCCTCCATGTACGATACCGTTGTAAACACTATGCCTTATTTTCAAACCTTAAAGACAATGCCAAACATTTATCAGGAAGTACCATGAGCTACTGTTTTGATTTTACCCTTGCATCTATTAAGAGTACCAGAATTTAATCAAACACAAAAATATATAGAAAATTTATTTTTCAGATTATTACAAATAGTTAAAAAAGACTGAATCGAAAAAAATAAAAATACCTCGCAATTACTTAGTTTTTACTTAGTTTTAATACCCCGCAATTATTCAATTAAAATAACATATTCCGAAGTATAATTTTTTAAAATTAAAGCAGTTTTTATTACGCATATTTTGACCTGAATATATCACGTTTTAAAATAGGAAAAAAATAATATATAATTATTTATATATATGTACACTTAAAATTATGTGACTTGCTAAATGTTAATTCCTGAATTAAAAAGTATACATCAACCGAAGAGGTTGGTACTAACCACGAAATTGGTACTAAATAAGATATTAATATGTAATATTATTAACTGTGTATCAACTAATATAAACGTTTGCATAATATAAACGGTTGCATTACTAGTCAATACCTTTGTCCCTGAAATTTAATTCCAAATAAATAACTGTTTCAAGGAACTGCAGTATAAAACTGATCACGAGATAAACTCTTATTTTTATTTAAAAAAGGTTTCGTGTATCAAAGGTGAATAGGGAAATAATACGAATATTTTATTGATATTTAGTATCTTTGAATAAAACTAAATTCACCTCTGGGGCTACCATTTTGCTTGTTTTTTTAGTTTTATTTTAGAAATATGTGAAAGAGTTGCAATAAGCATTTGCAGAGAGCTCGAAAATTTCTCATTTTTGTAAAAACTAAGATAATTATTTTTTAGAATAAATAATAAAACTCTATGACAACTGTGACAAGTTAACTTGCATTGATAAAAATAAAAACTTTTAGAAAAAGTGATAAAAATAGTAATCTTTAATTATTTATGAATAAAATTTACTACGATAAAAATAAAAACTTTTAGAAAAAGTGATAAAAACAGTAATCTTTAATTATTTATGAATAAAATTTACTACGATAAAAATAAAAACTTTTAGAAAAAGTGATAAAAATAGTAATCTTTGATTATTTATGAGTAAAATTTACTACGATAAAAATAAAAACTTTTTAGAAAAAGTGATAAAAACAGTAATCTTTAATTATTTATGAATAAAATTTACTACTTTTATTGCAACCCGAAACCTGCGAGTATACACCAATAAGCTTTTTGAAAGATATCAATTAATTCGCTGAATATAAATGGCATGCTTGAATGGGAGGCTTTCATATCTTTCCTATCATCTGTCTAGTGGGTCTCTTACCCCCAACCTTCTGTGAGCCCTTGGGATCTTTGTGGCATGACCATTTAGCATATTTTGCGCAAAATAGTACCTCTCAGATGTAAAACAACCCAAGCATCTGTTTTCTTCAATTCAGATATCTGAAATCTATATTTCTAACGCATATGTCATCTGCATTTTAAATTTCATTATTGAAACTGAATAAACAAAGTTGATACATATGTTATGACCACCCCTGTGTATGTTTAGGGCGATACAAACATTTAGGCGTGATGCGTTTACTTGCTGCCAAATCTGGGCAGTTTTCCTGACCCAATATTTAAATGAACATACATTTAGCAAAATGACAACTGCGCTAATTCTGCAGTTAACAATAAAATGCAACATTTATTAACAAAAAATGCTTTCAAACATTTTATACATATGTAGTTCCCACTTTTGTGACAAATTCAACAGCGTCTCTGGAGCAGCCCTTTTCAATCAAGGGAAACTTTATGCGCGGTAGAGATCAGTTCGCTATAAAGTTCATGATGAACGAGCTACCTGCTCGTGACTCTAATAGTCCTTAACAGTTATGAAAAGTCCCACTCGGGACAACAATTCAGTTTCAAAAGATGAGCCGATGTCACCAGGTATTAGTTCCATACAGGCCACAACAATTCAGTTTCAATAGATGAGCCGATGTCACCATGTATTAGTTCCATACAGGCCACGTGACGGCGGTAGTCATGTAATTGAGTGGGGAAAGTTAAAACCCATCCAGAATAATTGAATTCGACCCTACCTCCTCGTTCTATGCAGGATGATCAGAGGGGACATCATCGCAGGTTGACTAGCCGCTTTCCGTGGCTACAGGCTTTTTTATCGGCCGCCCACTATATCTCACAGGGCTCTAACGACCACTCTCGTCGCTTCCATCTTTCAGCAGCACTAGTTCAAGACTTCCTTCCTATCAGAGCGACGAAAAAACAACTGAATTTTTCCGCTTCTTTTTCCAGTCACACTGTCCGGTTCCCCTGGCAGAGGTCACCTACGCTCATGCGTGGCGGTACGTGATTGGCCAGAGTAGCCGAGGTGCGAATCTCAGCTCCCCTCCGGCCAACGTTGTTTACCAGGCATGTCATGTAGTCTCTCTGCCATCTAGGGTTTCAGGCTCAATCTGGAAAGTTCTGGTCCTGCGGCCGAGTTCCTCTTCGCTGAACTCGACACAAAAATGTAGGCAAAATGGAAAGGTACTATCGGAACGAGGATAAGGGTGACCATGACCCTCCACACCAAAAGTCGTGTCCACATGATAAAACAAATGTGGACACGACAAATAAATCACTTCAAATTCGAATGCCAAATTATTTTCTATTTTCTCACTCTTTCCAATACAGTCTGGATCCTGAATATGAAAAGTAGAATACCTACTGGACAGATATCTATTCTCTTATTAGTCATTTTTTTATGCCTTACACACCTCGGGTTTTTGTTAACAAACCCATAAAAATTCTTAACAAATGTTGCAAATCGTGGCATAGTGTCAATGATAACTGGATAAATTATGGAGAGACTTTGAGACTGCATAGTTGATGCCTCGATAGTTGTTTTACTTCTGAGCGGAACGCTTTTGCACACTTTGGTTTAAATGGCCAGGTCACAAGAACCCCCAACGGTTCAGAGAAGGTTGGGGAGGGGACCCTATGGGCAGCTGTTAGGAGACAGATGGAATATCCTCCTGTAAAGACTATCCAGCGTGCTCTTTAACACCCAGCGCAAGGTGTGATTTTCCTGCACACGGAGCCCCGACTTTATTTCCCATTCGATGGATAGCGACCTCTCCAAACTTATCGGCATTACCTTTTGACCGAGGGAAGAACGATGGTTTAGCGGAGATAAATTTAAACTCAGACGCAGGTTGAACTCGAACCTGGGAACTGCAGATTACGAGCTTCACTCGCTGTCGACAGAGCCAACCCACTGCTATCATAGGTTATTGGCCTATTTAAGGACGTACCAAATATTAAGTTTCAGAGACCTACGAGAATTCGTTTTTTGGGGGGAAGTCTTAGAATATGACTTGAATAGGATTTCCCAATTGATAAAATATCCCACAGGATAGGAAAGATTAAAGTGATATTCTATGAAATAGGATTTTATATTTTATTTCTTTAATTTGTTTTTAGTTTCGGACATAAAATTTGGAGCAGAAATAAAATTATATAAAAACAACTCTGTTGGATTTCAAAAGCAGGTAGGCAAGTTTGAGATTGTTTATAAGACTGGATCCCCCTGGTCTCTCTTCTGGGCACGTCCCTAAGCCTAGCAATCACCTATGAATCAACTAATGATCTCTGACAGCGCAGACTCATAATTCCCTCAGATGTCGCTCAAGCTATGTCTCTGCAAATGCAACTGTTGTATAAGCAGAGTACAAAAATAACTTAACAAGGAAAAACGTAGCTTTCTATTAAAGAATTTTTTTTTTTTGCTTTTTATGTATTTAAAATAGTTTTTTTAACTCTCTGGTATAATGTGCCATATTTATCATTACCCTTACGATGTTGAAATGAAGTTCAGGTAGTAGCAGCGAGATAAAGAATCAAAAATAATAAAGCTCCTAATCTTATGAAATCGAAAAATTATTTTGTTTTTTAACGACGGCATTACTAGGAATATATTACTGTAGAGTCCCGCAGAGTATTTCGAATTTATCTTCTTATTTTATATCTATACATTATGTCTTGCAGATTAACAGAGGTCTATTGTTCAGGAAAAAAGAGAAAAAAAGGCTTGAATAGTCGGATTTTGTTTTCTTTTTGTAAGCGGGACAACATGATTGATGAGGGGACTTAAGACAATTGCCTCAGCAAAACAGACCTAAACCTTTTCCAGAAATTGTAAATACGGTGACTACGCCATTGAACGATGTAAACGCTCTACCTAGTGAAAGTGTCATTATGCAAAATGGCTGTTAGTCGTTACATCCCTTTACGTTGTCATTAGTGGCATTACTACAAGATAAAGCATGAATGATGAAGCCTTTATTCACTATTTTTTCCCAGCCTCTGAATGCAATGAAATCTAGTTTTCTAACACTAGGTTTCAACATTTATCAAGTACCGACCCTTCTTCCAGGATAATGGACAATATGATCATTAGGTTCAAGAAACCTTTCTGGGCTTTTCACTTCGTGGCCGAAATGCGCTCAGTGCTGCGTTGGAGCCAATGATGAATGCCTACGAGAACATGCTACTCTTTGTGTTCGAATCAGAACTTGCATAATAGGGAACTTTTTTTTTCTTTGTTATTTTTGTTTCCGCTTCCTCCTTATTTTACTTCTTCTCAAGTCTGCTCCAAAACACTCATGAATAAAAATCGAAATTTTTTTCATGATCTTTTTTTTTTATCCTGAGGGTGTGTGCCCGTTATTTCATGCCGCGTGGAGTTATTTATCAAGTTCAATTGACAAAAGTTCACGGAAGCGTAAGGGGCTCGTGCCGCTTCGGCAACGAGAGAATTGAAACGTTTCAGCAGTGGCTTAGCAACAGCACGAAAGTAGAGCTGGACACCCCGTGTAAATAACGCAGCTAGTAGCTTCCTTTATGATTTTTCTTGTGTGTTTGCAATTTATTTTGTAGACTCAGCAGGTTGTTTAGTATTGGCACATGTCATATGATGTTTGAAGACGAAAAAAAAGAAACGAGCACGAAGCTTTCTAAATAACATAATGAACTTTTCGAATACTAATGCAATAAAAAAATAGAATGAAGAATAAGTGTCTGTAGCGAGAAAGAAGAGGAAAAGCATATGAAGACTTGGAAAGACTAGCTTTCTATTTGGTTTTATTGTTGCTATTTCTGACTTCATTAAATTTCATGTCAACTAGGTTCCTGAAGTCTTTGGACTTTCGTTTTAAAGTAATTTAAATTATTTCTTATCGTAGTTATATTAAAGGCGAAATACAAGAAAAAATCAAAATTTCAATCCTAAGAAAAGTTTTCCTACAGAGCTTTAAATTATTTTCTTAGTTACTACTAATTACAGGCATTATTATTAGTTAAGTAATTTGTAACTCCTCATTTCTTCTGATTAAAAAATGGCACAACTCCCCTGATTCTCTCATCCAGTCTTAAAAATTGAAAAACTGGTCTTCATTTAATTACTGGGAAACACTGCTGGGGTATATTAGATACAGTAGCGTTTCTTAAATATTTGATCTTAAGAACTGAAATTCTTCCTTCCCTTTTTTGGCAATTCATTGAAGCGTTTTTCTTTTCTTCCGAAGACAAGTTATGACAGTTTTTTTCCTTAAAATTAAGACTAAAGTTTTATAAAATATAGTATGGCCGAGTGCTTAGCACGCTTGGCTACTGATCTAAGGGACCTGGGTTCGAGCCCCGGGTAAGGCATGGATCTGTGTGTGTGTTGTTTTTCTGCTGAGGTCCTACCATCCTCTCAGACCTTCTACTATGGCATATAAACTGACAGGCTCCTGTCAGAACTCTGTGGCAAGCAACTGCTTGAGGGGGTATTTATTTATTTTTATTTTTTAAATATATAATATCAAATTTGCAAATAGAAGTGAGAAAAAAAAGAACAGAGACATGAGTAAACAGTTAATATTTATTTTTTCATCAGGGGTGGAGTCAAGATCATGAGAGTAAGGATTTAGAATAGCGTTACCCAACCTTTTTCTACCAAATGCCCCTTTGCAAAATCTTTATAGGAAAATTATTGGTCAACCGTCCATACCCTTTTATAGGGAAATTATTGGTCAACGTTCAATAACGTTCGTAGGTTCGGAACTGTGGAATGACGAAATTGCAGTTAATATATTATCCATTAATAATTATAAGTTTAAATATTCTTATAAAAATTGTTTATTATCAAAGCAGAAAATAGAGCAATATGTTAATTGAAATGTTAATATGGTATATTATGTCGGTGATCGTTTCCACAAAAGAATCTCAGCATGTCATGTTTTATTTCTGCATGGCAGGTTTCCATTGATATATTGAAAATTTAATATATGCTTTGGGAAACATTGTTTTAAAAGCTTAGAGTTCTTACGTTTTTTCCTTTACACTTATTTTTAAATTGTAAAGGTTTGCTGTAATGTTTGTAATATTTAGGTGAATAAACTAATTCATTCATTCATTCATACGTGTACGAAACTCACACAAGAGTTTACATATGCATACTTATATGAAAAATATTGTATCATCAAGTCATCATGTAAAACGATTGTCTATTAAACATATTTTAGACAATTAGTTATTACGACTGCCGTAGTAACAAATGGTAGAAACAATAATTTCATCTATATTGCAATTAGAAGCTTCTTAAAAGTCTTCTTTACAAAAAAAATGTAAAATTTCATAAATTTCAAACAATTTATTATATTCTAAAAAACAAACAGGCGTGACCGAGGCCTATGGTCACGAATAAGCTTTAGAACACACACAAAAAAAAACATAACGGACAAAAATTTAAAATAATCGTAGATAAGTGCTCCGAAAGTTAGATGGATCCGAAGAAAATGTAAAACTGCATCCTGAGTAATTATCTTCAAATCTAGTGAGAGCCAGTTGAAGTCTCGAAATGCATTTCTGTTCCGATGATCCGTTGGTATATCAAGGCCTGTATGCTGAAAGAGCAGCAGTCGACCAGAGCACATTACCACATGGCGCCTGTCTCTGATGACTCTTCTCAGTTTACCGTTCGTCCTCCCCATCAGGTCTGGTAGAGCAGAGATGGGAGACCCGTGACTAACTGCCGTTCTCTGATCATATGGCTCCCAAGCTAACAAGATGTTGTCTGCTTCTGCAACCAAGCCTCGGTTGTAACGGCTATTGGGTCGTGTTACGTTCTGGAAGAGCCATCGGATACTGCTCCAATGGCCAGCTGGGTCAGAGAAGTAGCTACTGATGTTGTCGAAAGGGAAAGGCCAGAGACATATACTGACGAATCATCACTGATGCGGGATGCAAGCTAGCATCAGTTAACTCGCTATTTACGAGAATTTATCAGTTATGCTAGAGACAAAAATTACGCTGAAAGTTTATTTATCCTAATGGATCATTCTCTTTGCTTAAGGTAAATCTAAAATAATTCTTTTCCCAAAAATTATTATTTTACAAAGTCTTAAAAAGATCTAAAATTGAACGTAAAGATTTTTTTTCCGTTTCGAATATTTCACATACACTTAAATTAATTCTCTGTATTAAAATTGTTTCGTATAATTGTTTTACACTTCACAGAAAATATTTATATTTCATTTATACATTATTGGTCTAATAAAAATTTGTTCCACATTTAATAACGGGAAATCTATATGTCATTATACTAACAAACGTTTCCGGTTTTGCTCGGATGCGATATAATGACTCAGAGTAGCAGACGTCTTAGTAACGGGGAGCAAACATTCGTTAACATCTGTGGGATGTCACCGGTGGCAGACGTTTTCTGCTCCTCGTAATTCCACACATAGTCGACCGATTGGTCCTGAATTTGGGGTGTTGGTCCCACTTAGTTCTATCTACGTCGTGTTTAGAGATCGACTTCGTAGCTGCTGTTGTTCGGGATTGAACCCATCGCAATCGTTGGAAATTTTTGGGTGGAGGGCCGTGCCGTCGTCTACCTGTCGAATGGAGAGTCGAAAGTTGTGAATGGAATGGTACTTAGATGCGCCAAGTTATCAACGGACAGACATTTTGAGGCATTTTTTTGGAAAAGAGCCTAATTTTTCTCAGTCGAAACCCTGACAGTGCACTAATTTACGGTGAGATGAAGCTGCAGACGAAGTTTGGTGGTTCCAGCTCTGACAGTCTAGAAGGAGATGTCGAACGAACAGACAGACAGACACACAAACTCTCTCTACATTTAGATTTACATGGCATTATCGTTTAGACATTAAGAGTTAACTTCTAAATGCTATCGCCCTGCCCTGCCCACGGTCAGTAGGGGACACCGATGGGCTTGGAAAGGCCGCCGTCCGTCGGATGGGACGTTAAGCCGTGGCCCCGTGTGTGGGAGAGCCATACCCTGTGCACGTTAAAGAACACGCTGGATGGCCTTGACGGGAGGCTACCATCTGTCTCCCAACAGCTGTTCCAGTGGGTCCTCTCCCCCAACCTTCTCTGAGCCTTCGGGGTCCATGTGATCTGGTCATTTAGCCCATGGTGTGCAAAAAAGTGCCGCTCAGAGGTAAAACAACCCAACTCTAAATGCTATCGAAAAATATATTTATAAAGCAAACCCTCCTCCAAAGTGATTCGATTATATGCGTGAATATAAATGAAAATAATTATTTTCCCGAGCGCCGTTCCATTATACGAGGTCTGACAAAGGTTAAGAGCATTTCACACTCACTATCAACGCGTAACGTTTTTCCTGAATTCTTCCGCATTCATGTTCATTAATATATACGATGACTCAAAAATGTTTAATACCTTTCATGAAACAATATATGATATGATAATAAATAAAACATAGGAGTACATCTAATTTAGTGAAACACTGGATTTGTTACAGGATTTATTAAACACCACATCTTTTCAACGTGAATCCAATATGATGGCGTTGGATGCCAAACTTTGTGTTAATATTTTATTTTAATACCTAACACTGCGTGGATATTTCATTTTAAGGTCTGATTTTTCGTTCATATTTTATTTTAATGCTTAACTTTATTACATTATGTACAGGTTTTTTAATAAATAAATAACCCTAGTGTACATTTTTAAAGGGGGAGAGTAGCAATCCAGGCTTGTAATCTTTAGTTATTCGATTCGAGTCCCATCAGCGTCAGCGTTGAGATTTATCTCCGCAAAATATCCATCCTCACCTCGGTGTATTCACCGAGGGGTGGGTGGGCTTGGAAAAATCAATGGGCTTGGATAGGTCGCTGTCTGTCGGGTGGGACATAAGGTCTAAGCTCCGTGTGCGGGAAGCCTTTGCTTGTTAAAGAACACGCTGGATTGCTTCGACGCGAGGCTACCCTCTGTCTCCTAACAGTTGTACAGTGGCTCTCCCCAACCTACTCTGAGCCCTAAGGGTCCTTGTGACCTGACGATTTATTCCATTCTGTGAAAAAAAGGGCCGCTCAGAGATAAAACAACCTAACCCAATGTCCAAAGTGGTTTAACCGAACTGCCTTTTTCAGAAACCTAACTAGCTTGTTGGACGAGGGTTTGGTAACTTTTGAAACTGAAGTCAAAGCATACACTTCTTTTGAAAAATAAATTTTTATGGCCAAGTACCATGAACCATGCCAATCTATGCAAATACTCGTACTATCGTATGTATTCTACATCACTATGAAGTCCTATAAAAGCCGTAAACATATATTGGAAAGCAAAGTAAGTGCGACATGGGTAAAATGGGTGATCGGAATGGGTGATCGGTGACTTTGAAAGAGGGACCATCGTTGTAGGGCGATGGACAGAAGCATCCGTAACAGAGGTGATGGAACTCAAGCGAAAATCATGGGCCAAAATATTCCAGAGTATTGAGAATGTCAAGGGTCACAAAAAGCCTACGCCAATATTGGAAAATGCTGGAATGAAAGGCTCTTACAGACAGGTACAGACGTTTGTTGTCATGAACTACACGAAACACGGAGGTACTACAGTTTATTCCGAGAGGAATGACTGCTAGCAGTACTTCAAAACACATTTCAACGAGAACAATACGCAGAGAATTGAAATTTTTGAAATTTTGGAACTGTAGCATGATATTATACATATGACGATGTATTAGGTAAGTGTTTTTAATAATTTTGCTGGGCAGTGTGTATTCTAATCTGAAAGAGATAATTGTTGTGTATTACTTTGTTAATATTGTTCTCAAACAACCAGAGCTGTATGAATTCACTTTAATATTGAACAGGCCTCGATTTATAAAAAAAAATGGAGGGAAACACTATATGGTGTGAGCCTGGCCGAACTGGTATGACCTTTCAATATGGTGCAATATTTTATTTTTTTTCAAAGTGTTTTTGTAATAAAGTAATATGCAGAGTGACTAATTACAAGTGATTTGAGCTGTCAAAAAACATTTTTCAAAAAGTCTAAAAGACACGTAGAAATGACACTTACACATTGGAAAGAATAGCTCAATATTTATTTACAAATATGCAAGAGATGGAACTCTTATAGGTAAATAAATAAACATACAGTCTCCTTATCGTTGATTTGAAAGAGGAGATCCCATTTCTTGGTCTTCACGTTCATCGGATTAACCTCTCTTCCCTGGAATTGTTATTGCCGGACTTTGTCCAAAATTAAGTGTATGTTCCACCACCTTGGACAATTTAAAAGACATGGAATTGCAAGAAAATAACGCTTTGATGTGGGCAAACAAACGGTACATACGTGTACTTCAATAGGGTTTAAAAATCTTTTTCAGTCGGTTTTTTTCCTATACAGGTATACCCTTTTCATTGGGGTTCGTGAAGGTGGGAGCGCTATCTGAATCAGCTTTGCAGAGGGTCGTTTTAACAGTTCCTATGGAGATGCGTTCCCGAAATCGTAATTTATAACCTACGATGAACATATTAGGTGTTTATTGGGTTACGTGAACTATAATACAGATGATAAACATGATTTTATAAATACATTATGTATTGTCAAATGAATAATAATGAAGGAAAAATTTAATAATTGTTTAGACATACAATCTGTTTAAGCAGAATAATTTCACAGCTTTTCATTAAATATTTAGACAAGTTTAGCGATAATACACTCTAAAGCTGTAGGGCAGTTAAAGGTAAACAATGACTAAATACATGGTTATAAATACCTTTAGACACTGTTTCGGAATATTGCCAAAATGCAGTTCTTCATAGCAGAGTTGTTCCCAGATGTGGAGTTGGAGGTTTCTTGTTTCCTGGGTTATCATGGCACTTTTCTTAGTTCTTTGATTGAAGTGTAGTATAAGTTCATTATTTCATAGTTATTCCGGTCGTGTGGTTCGAGCTTCTTTCTGTTTTTGTTATTTGCTATTAAATACCCGTGAACTATGATGTTTTGTTATGTACCATGCAGTATATAGTAGGGGACCAAGTCCTCTACAACTGCCAACAATCAATGCTCGTGACAATAACCATGCTGTTAGTCAAAACCGGTCAGCACACTAAGGAATATTATGAATAAAATGCCAATTAAGAGGAGCTACTGTGAACTCTAATAGTAAACTTTAAGCTATCCAAATCTTTATATAATAGTAAAAATAAAAAAAACAACTGCTGTGTGCTTTCAAGAAAACTGCACGATGCATTACAAAACGACATAGGTCATCTAGTTATCGAGTTATTTTATACTGATATGCTGTTATTTCTTGAGGAATAAAAAAGCCGAAAATTCCAGATTGGAATAAATTTAAAACAAAGATTAAAATCAAATTTCTTAATTTTAGTTGGTTCACCTTTTGAGATTTAGATATGTTTAGAAATTGTTATTTTTTTCAATTTTTCAGTAGTTCAAGATCAAATATTCAAATGAAGGGGACCTAAACGCTAATTAAAAGTTTCATCTTGATTCATTAGAATAAACTATTAATAGAGCCCTGCACGGATGCGGTTATATGCGATCCGCGTATATCCGCATTTAAAAGTGTCCCGAGGATAAAAGATTAGTGTTAATGAGGATAGCTGAAAAAATCACTGTTAAAAATTGATGTTAACGAGGATAACGGATAAAATCGTTATTAAAAATTGATGTTAACAAGGATTACGGATTATATCATGGCGATCACAAAGTTCATAATGAAATACAGAGAGCAGTTATTATGCAATAAAAAGCATTCCCGTAATCGCAGATAACTGTATTTAAAATAACAAAATTAACTCAGAAGAATGTGCAAGATCATATTTGAGCAAATTTTTAATTAATATTTAGTAACACATATTTTTCTGAAATGCAGTTTACAGTATATTTTTCAGTTAATTATTAGTCATTAGTAAGTACGTTTATGAGGCATTAGACGGAATTCGTTTATTCGCAAGCATACGTACCAGCTCAGTTATTTGCAAAACTTCGACGGTTATTAGGTAGCTAATATATGCACACGGATGCTGATAAAGATTTCCGGATGCGGGTAAGAACTTACGGATTCAAATAAAGAGTTCGTTGATGCTGAGAGAATGCTGATTGAACTTTCGTCATACACGAAGAGCTATAACTATTAAGTGTATAATACCTTTCCCAATAAAAACGACTGCTTTTGGAAGATGTTTTTAATCACCACTGTAGAGCTCATTTCATCATGTCATTTTTATAACTATTATTACTACGAAGCTGGATATCTCAGCTTTCAAAACTGTGTTCAGAATTTTCACAACTTTACTTGTTTTGAAAATATGAATAGTTTCAGAATCCTCAAAGATTGTGAAATTTGAATTTTCACGTTGAGGTTTTATAAACTTCAGGTGAAACAAATGAACATAAGAATGAAAAAAAGTTCATAGACGTGATCGTTAGTCTATTCGCAAATTTGCCGCACAGGTTGTAAGTGCGGTAACCGGTAGCGCCGGATTTCTTAAAAAATATATGTAAGATATGCTACGGCAATAGCAACTTGTAGGTCAATTGCCCATTATGAAAGAACACTTTCAAGAAGTATGTTGTAAGAGTAGCAGATAAGTCATCATGAGCAGTTTAATTGGGTTCTGATCTTAACAAATAAAAAGGATAAAACGTTGAGATTTTACGGGCGGTGTGGCATTTCACTGCTGGTAAGCAGCTGTGGAGCCTCCCATAGATGCGATCAGGAAAGTTAGCTGTAAATGAAGGATCATCATCTTTCTTGAAAGATTATCAGATGATAAAAGAAAACCTTCAATTTAGATGTTGAATATACTAGCCTTCTACGGAATGTGCTGAATTGATTTGTGGTATGAAACGGCTCAAGATTGTGGAATAAGTGATACTTAAGTTTAGAGTCCGTTAATGTGCTCGAAATGTCGAAATTTCAACAGTAATTTCTACCTAACTAAACGAGCGTAAAATACCTAGCTAATCTGAATAAAATAGTCATTCAACAGAATCTTGGAAATTTGTTCACAGAGTGTTTAAGCAGCAACAGTTTTAAATAACCTATTAGAAGCGAAGACAAGAATGGTAATAACTTTCCATCAAGAATCAAACCCATTGCTTAAATGTGTGTACGCATATTGTGAGATGTGGATAGAGAAAATAATACGCATGAAACAGATCGAATTTGGGACATTTTGATTATTAGAGAAACATAAATGTCCACAGTGCTTGAAGATTGGTCAACAGTTGAGCAACACGATGTAAAGGAGTTCGGCGGTATTAGACAGATATGCCACAAGGAAAGCAACAAGACTGGACGAATTCATGTGTTGAAAATGCCCAACCGGATACATAATACATTCATCATTAGCAGGTCAATTATCTTCTACAATATCTGACTGGAGCTGCACATTTATTGGACATGCTTGCAGTGCATAGAACTTAATTTTGGGAAGCGATCTAAAGAACCGTTTAAGAACTGTAAGCATCTTCAAACAGATTAAAACTACTGTTGTTATATAGTATGCTATGTATTCCACCGGATTTTTTGAAATAACTTTTTAATAATTATAATTTCTTTATTTCTTTTGCATTTACATACACAGAATTGATCATAGAAGCTATAAGAGATTTACTGTATGAACAAATGGTAAATGATACAAACATATTCCTTACATATTACACATACAGTTAATAGAGAAAACAGAAGAAATACTTAAATAGAGTAACAATGTTAATAAAATCACCGTGAAGTTTGGTGTAGCTTATCCGCAGGAAATGTTAAATGCAGTATATGCAGTTACAAATAATTGCTATACATCGGTTACAAATTTACATTCAAACATAAGAAGTCTTGATATATATATAAATACCAATGCTAATTAATAGCAAAATAGGAAAGAGGTTCTTTTATATTGTGAACTTTTCAAAAACCAATTTTTGGTCTCAGATTTAAGTTTTGTTAACCTAAAAATGGATAATGGCTCTCTAGGCAAAGAGTTAAAAATAAGAGTATCTGTATAGTTCCTGATGCGTTTACAGTAGTTATTGCTAAAATTTGAGATTTGGTAGTAAAAATGTCTACGTAACCGGTGTTGATCCTGTGATCTAAGTTTATTCTATGATCACTTTTAAAAAAGTATCTAAGAATTATATCATATCTATACATATATTCCACAGGTAATGTGGTGTACAAATCTGTTTTTATTAGAAGATACATTGGTTCTTTTAACTGTCCGTGAAATTGATCTTAGTATTGAATATTGCAAGTTGCTGATTTTTCTTAAATATGTTTTGAAAGTACTACATATGCAGTAATCCCATACCTTATGATAGATTCACAAATTGTTTTATATATCAATATGATGATTTGAGAGGGTACGAAATAGTTTATATAGTAAATTTTTGTTGCACAAATTCTTATTCGATCACATAACTTCGAAATGTGTGTTGTCAATTTGATATTCAAATCAGTGATTAAGCCTAAATAATTCTATTGCTTAACGATTTCAAGAGGAACACACGAGCATTCAGAGTAATCAGAGAACTCTTGGTTGAAACATCGAATCGAATCGTATGGGGTTTGATTTCAGGTAAAAGTCGATTATTAATTCTTGCAGAGTGAATGTACATTAATTTAATTTTATTGGCATTTAGTATTTATGAGTTACAGTTAAGTCATCTAATAACATTGTTGAAATCAGTTTGATATTCACTTAAAGCGATTTTTTAATCCCGGTTACTATTTACAAGAACAATATCATAAGCATATAGATATATACTGCTCATTGTTACAACGTTTGTTATGTCATTAATACATATTAAAAATAGAATAGGTCCAAGAATTGAACCTTGAGGTACCCCATATGTGATTTTTCGTAAGTCACTCTCAGTTTCATTTACTCAAGATAAAGAATATCTGATGGAGAAGCAACTTTTGAACCAATTGTAAATCCTTCCTCTCAATCCCGCATTATATAATTTTTTGAGTAAAATATTGTGGTCCAATACGTCAAAAGCTTTACTCAAGTCCATAAACACAGAATAGCTAACTTTGCCATCATTTAGATTAGAACATATTTCGTCAGAAAAATCTTCTAATAAAGTTGTAGTGCTCTTATTAGTCTGAAAACCATATTATCTCGAAACAATTATACTATATTTACTGAGATAGTTTTTGATTAGATTAGCTACTATCGTTACATATTTTTTCAATAACGGGCAAAATAGCAATAGGTATGTAATTTTTGTAGGATTTCCTTTCACCAGATTTGTATATGGGTTTAATAATTAAAATTTTCATTTTAGATGGAATATAGGACGTATCAAATATTAAGTTTAATAATATGCGATCACTGGGATAATGAAAATTTATGGTGCTTTAAATGGTGGGCATGTATCCTATCTATTCTTGGAGATTTACGGTCTTCCAAACTATCAATTATTCGAACAACCTCGTCATCGGTAATATTCGGAAGGTAAAAGTTCTTTTTATTATACGTTATTTTTTGTTCTTGAGAATGAAAATCGTTCTCTTCCATTAATTTATTGATCGAATTTACAAAACTACTGTTAAAGTTGTTCGCAATTTGTAATGTAGTTAAATTTTTATCCATGTGTAAAATCCATGTGTCTTCATTTCGTTTTATTTTATTACCAATGATGTTATTTATATGTTCCCATGTTACTTTCATGTTGCCTTTTACATCTGAAAATAGTTTCTGATAATATTGCTGTTTGGAGTTTCTGATCATTTTAGTAACCTTCATCCTCATATTTACATAGTTGTCTTTCGCCCATTCTGTTTTAAATTATATAGTTGCATCTTCAAGTTCGAGATGTCTTCAACTTTTGCTCTAATTTATCAAATTTTTTGTCGTTTCTTCCTGTACCGAACTATAAAATTTTAATTTATTTATTAAATCATCATACCTTTCTGACAGAAAGCTTAATGCTTTACTAATGTGAGCGATTTCTGTATGGATAACTGGTAGCACACTTAATTTCCTGTTTATCTCGTTGATAAATTCAGCTAAATTACTACCGTGTGCCATTTCGGTTTCCGTGCATGCCGAAGTTCCAGCTTCTTTTGGTATAAAATTGTGTACGTTTTTGTCACTCTGTTGTGTTGCTGTTGCATTTTTAGAGCTGTTCTTTTTATATCTACGGCTAACACAGATCCATGTATTTTATTTCTTTCTGTAGATAGTTTCCTATAATTCTTTTCAGAGATTCCGGAACATGCAAAGGGAAGCAGGTAAGAACACACGTTGCACAAAACAGAATCTGCATCCCATAACATATCTTATTTGTATTTCACACTTATCGTATCCATGTTATCCATATGTACTACTTGATGAAATATATGAGGAACATGATGAAATTGATGAAATATACTTGATGAAATATACAAAGAGTCTAAATTTCGCTAGATTTTATAATTCGCAGCGAAAACAAACAAACTTGCTTTTAAAGATTAATTGATATGTAAGTTCATCCACTTTTACAATTGGTCACTATTGGAATTGTTAAAAATATCTAACTTGTTTCCCAAAGTTGAACGAAGTAAACATCCAAATCAATACTAGTCTGTTGACGGCTCAGATGGTCAACCGGAGCTGGGCGAGGTCACAGATGGAGAGTGGACATAACCAGCTAGCAAGAGCTCGAGGAGAGAACGCTGACCACGACGAAAGCAACAACAGTGTTAGATACATTGAAGCTGCAGGACGTGACAGTTGTTGTTGTCCGATTGCCTCCAAACCATCTTGTGCAAGCCGAGAGTTGTCGAGAAATATCCGGAAAAATAAGAAAACCAGGCACAATAGGTACACTAAATAGATGTTCCATAAGAACAAGAAGTTAGTCCATATAGGTTGCACCATTCAAATTGACTTGGACGGCAGTAACGTTTGTTCAGGATTTCGATACATCCACTTTCCATGCGGACGAACCGCCTGAACATCACAAAATCTTTGCAACATTCTGCATACACGTAGATAACTACCTTAATGGGTTGATCTGGTGACCATATGATATGTTCCATAACGAATTCCAATCGGCTATGCCTTGCGACAGTGATGAGCGTGTGTACCGTGAAGGCTGGGATTGACAAGGATATTAAACACCTGAGAATTTAATATCATTATCATCTAAGGGGGAACGTGTAGGCTCCATTATGAGAATGCTTTTCATTTCCCGTGTGTCAATAATGAATTTTGCTTCCATACTCTTACAATCATTCCTAAAATTTCATTTCCGTTTCCACTGCATCTTTGGCTCTTTGACTATTATGGATTTGTGGGTTTGTTTTTCAATAACTGGAATGGTTTCATGGATCATTTTTGATTTTTAAATTAATTTACATAAAAGTACGTATCAGATTAGAATATGAACTATATCTGTCTATTTGAATAAAAACCAAGGCAACAAACGTCCAACCAAGACACACAGGTCCGAATCTATGGGGGGGAGGGTCCTTTTTCGGATTGCTAGTAATGGAGAGAGAGGAAAAAATTATAAACTATTTTATATTTCATGCATTTTTCCCAGATTTTTTAAAGATCTGTAACACGGTGGGGGAAATGTTATACTGCATTTGAAATCCAGTCTCTTGTCCCCCACTTTTACATTTTTCCTGCTCGATTGCGATTATGGATCTAGCATCCCCCCCCAACTCCGTCACTTCGATTTTTTTTCCTAGATAGAGACTTGTACGCACATATATTTCTCTGGAACAGCAATTGGTTCAGTCAGTTTAGCGCCTGCTTCGTAACCTAAGCGATGTAGGGATAGTGGCAACCAGGGAGACTAAGGTGAGACTGTGACATTGCGTAGTTGACACTTGATCAGTTCTCATAGATCATCAGTTGGATGAAAGATGATTGTTAGGCCATTGACCTTTGAGTGACAAGAATTTTCGAAGCGCCAAATACGTAATTTTAAACATTACCCTACCTCTCCAGTTGGTAGTGGTAGGGGTAGGCACATTGTCAAATATGCCACTGGTTAAATGATTATTTTACATCAATTTCCATTTTTTATCTGTGTTATTTCTCTGAGTTTTCACTTTTCCGATCACTCCAAGTATTTAAATTAGTATGCCCAAAATGCCACCTAAGAAGTAAAATTAAGTGAGGTATTATAATAATTTATATATAATATTTTAACAGAAACATTATTTTCAATTTCAATTAGTAATTCGTAAAAATGCTTAAAAAGCATAATTCACGTTGCCTGCTTATTAATCAGCAGTTAACAGAAGAATGAAACAGCTCTGCTACACATACCATATGCGAAAAAACGTGTCTTTAATTCTGATACGCCAACAAGTCAAATGACTGATATGTCTATTGTCTCTAGAATTGGCTTTGTAATACAAAGTTTTCCCTCGTAAGACTAATTTCCTTAACTTAGCTTTCGTTTCGGTTGCTATTCATCTTGTCCGTTTTAGGAAACTCAGTAGCCAGTGGAAGCTAAGATTCAGAGCAATGTTAAGTTTGTGAACGAAATTTAAGCAGCTTCAAAACTGGCGCAACTGCTTCATTTGGTTAATCCCCTCAGCATTGCTAAATTCTCTCGTCGAAGTGAGTGAGAATGTTCAAACGTGTTCATCAGCTGCCGCTGTTGAGCTACACTCAGTAAGTTGTCTTATTTGCATAAATTAATTATACGCATCTAGTCGACTTGGTGTAAATATGCTGTATTAGTCGGCTTTCGAATGCTGGAAAAATGAGACAAACTGCCTTAGAATTCGCATCTGTACTATATTTATTCCAGATAGTAGTAAATGGTTTTAAAATTGTCGCTACTTGCTACTTTATCTATGCCTATATCTCCAAATTTTCCGTTTAAAGCCGTATTTACATATGGTTCCCTTTTAAAGCAATTGTCACCCGCAACTTTTTCTCTTTGAGACATGCGGCATGAATTAAGTATGATCCGCGTTAACTAAAATAATTAACTATTCATAATTAATAATATTCAGGACTACTTATTACTACTTATTGTTGATCTGGCTTCGAAAATTGCTTTATAACAAATAATTTTGAAAGAGTGGCCAAAGGAAGATTTAGCCTCAAACCAGGGACAACCCACAAGCTAGTAATAGGTAGTCCCGTATTTCCTAACTGTAATTGCGACGAATAGAAATTTTAAATAATTGACCGAAATGCAGATTTTGTTTAAAAACAATAACAAAAAAATTAATTTATTCAAATCTCAAAGTCAGCAAAAATCCACCGTGGATGATTTTACATTACAATCATATTTTAATACACCAACTCCACTTAAACAATCTAAATTTAAAGTTAAAATGACAGTTAATGTGAAGTGACAGCTAAAATGAAGTGACAACAGTCAGTTATAATTCAAATCAAAGTAACCATACTGTAAATGAAGACTCTTCCCAGGAACGAGAACTGGATTCTGCTACGATACTGTTAAGTACACACGGAAAAAAATATAGGAAGTACCCACTTCGTGGTTTTTCCACCACGTCGTGGTTTTTCCCAAGCAATGCAATTTTGGTAAATTTAGCCTAGCTGCAGTTTAAGCATAGGTTTAATACCTCTCTAATTCAGAGATATCTATCTTAAAATTTCCCCTTAAAATTCGGCCTAAAATTAGTCCAGTGGGTCTCCACAAAAATTGGACTTAAGCGAAGAAAGCAAAAGAAAGATAGGTAGTAAAATCAAACCCCGGTCCAATAAACACGATCACCCCACACCAAATCTTTCCTCTGGTCGAAGCATGGCTATATCATTCTAGCAACACTGGGAATTATCCAACCCAATGGGCCAATAAGCTGTGATCCCTGGGAAACACATATAACATCCACTGCCATATTTGATGAGTGGAGCGGAGTCCTACAAGGAAAGGCACTCGATCCGAAGGTTAATGCGCAGACTTGCGAAAGACGAAGTAGATAAAAGATAAAAAAAAAAGATAAAGTTTAATGACATACTGAAAATATACATTTATATAGACTAAAATTTTGAGTCATTATCAGATTCAATATCCTTACTCGAGTTAATACTCGTCTGTGGGATAATAACACGAACTTTTTAATGGTTAAAGTGTCGACGTTCAAGAATAAAAATTTACGTTATAAGTAGAGTCGTATTAAGTTTTAAACATTAATAATTATGTGAGAAAAACATAGAAGCATTTTAATAGTCTTACACTTTGAAATCATAAATCATCCAATTTCTTAATGCAACAGAACACTGTTTAACGTTATGTATAAGCTTCAGATAATTTGGTAACATGTTACATAGTCTGTAAACCAATAAAACATAATGTTTAGAAAAAATATTTTTCTTAATTCAGTTAATAACATGTTTTCAGATAATCTCGTAATGGACAGGAAATTTTCTGATTCTGCCAATATCCCAATTTTTATTTAAATGTATTAAAGAATTTAATGCAAATAATTTGCATAATTCTAAAACATCGAGATATCTATAATTCTCACAAACACTTTCTCTTCTTTTTGTTTCAAAATACACCTTAAAACATGATTTTGAACAATTTCAATAATCTTTAAATATTTGCTAAATGTACCTCTCCCCAAGATAATAGACCATTTGACAAATATTATTTAATCCATCAGTTATAAATTATTTTAAGCAAAGAAATATCAACAAAATTTCTGATATAATATATTTTTGGGATAATGACATTAATTCTTTTACAGACTCTTTGTACATGATCTTTCCATGTCATTTTCCCGTCCAACCTGATTCCTAGGTATTTATAGCATTCAACACCCTCAAGGGCCTCACAGTTACACATGGTATTTTTACAATCTCTTTCATGATATATTAATTTTCCTGTAAAATAGTCTTCTTCATTACCCCTTAGTCTAATATACATATATTTCGTATTTTTGACATTTAATGTTAACTTATTTTGAACAAACCAATTTCTAACAATTCCTAAACTCTTTTTGTCTTTGTCTATTATGATTTGTGTCACCTGTGAAAACAATTGTTGTATCATCAGCAAATGTAATAATTTTTCCATTCAGTTGTAAATTACAAAGATCGTTTATGCAAATTAAAAATAATATTAAGCCTAAAAACGAACCTTGAGGCACTCCATAATTTAATTCTCTTTTATCACTTACCAATTTATCTATTTCAACTCTTTGTATTCTAAGTCGTAATATATATGCCCTACAAAAGATAGACCTCCTCCTGTTTTAGTACTAATGAAGCGATGTCGGTGAGAGCATCAACAGAAACGGATGAAACCGAATATATATGATATATACAAACGGGGTCTGGCTAATATCAGCTACTTGAGACGACTCTGTGAGAAACTAAGTGGTTACACTAGAATAGTGTATAAAAATGAAGGGAAAAAAATATCAATAGGTCTGCAACCTGTCACAATGAAGCATCAATGCAAGTCTTGAATCTCAATTCAGTCATATTAATTTCTAAGCAGATCTTCGATTTCTTACTGCATTTTCCCGTAAAGTCTAATAGTAGAGACTGGAATGTCGAAACAATTAATACTTTTTAATTTAAATACTATTGGCTACTGATCAAAGGGATTTGGCTTCGAACACCGTGTTAACTAATGTTGCCTTTCTATGTCTTTCTGTTGAGGTCTCATTCTTCTTTGTGGCTATTAAACTGATACATACTCTCAGACTTCTGCAGCAAGCAACTGCTTGAGAAATCAATTATTTTTAGCACTACGTTATCTGCGTGTTATAGTTTTTTTTGTAAGAGAACAGAAAAGCAGTTGGCAGCATATGTTGTTTTACTTCTGAGCGGCACATTTTTGCACACAATGGGCTAATGGCAGGTCACAAGGAACCCGAAGGCTCAGAGTAGGTTGGGGGAGCGGACCCACTGGAACAGCTGTTCGAAGACAGATGGTAGTTTCCCTTCAAGGCCATCCAGCGTGTTCTTTAACGTGTACATAATATGGCTGTCCCGCAAACGGGGCCACGGCTTAACGTTCCATCCGACTGACGGCGGTCTTTCCAAGTCCATCGGTGTCCCCTACTGATCGTGGGCAGGGCGGAGATAAATTTCAACGCTCGGCCAGCTGGAACTCGAACCTGGGAACTGCAGATTTGGAGTCTGGCGCGCCATCGACTGAGCACCTCCCCCCTATATGTCAAAGCGTAAATAGAATATATTAAAAATTTGACGACGGATGAAATTTGACGAAAATTAAAGATTTCAATTTCGGCCTGCAGGCTCCTGTCAGACCTCTGCGGCAAGCAGCTGTTGAGGGGTTATTTATTTTATTTTTTTACAGTTTAAAATTTTATGAAGGCAAATGCCTTATTTCTTTTTCAAACGTGATGATTACGGAAATATGTAGATTTACGCATCCCGTTCACAATTGTTAAACAAAATGTTCCACACACTTTCGTTTTATTTCAAAGGAAAAGTCGCATACATAGCTCCCTAATTTAAAAAAAAACATTTAGAGAAAAAATTATCAATAGAAGTAATTTGAAGACCTCACTTAACTCTCCGTAAATCTCTCTAATACTATATGTTTGATATTTAAAGAGGAACGCGCTTTTCAACATTTATTTAGGTCAGCTTAACATATTCCGTTCAATTCACCATTTATGGAATCATCCAAGAAGACTGATCCGACACTATCAGCTTGTTGAAATAGCCTATTCCACCTGCAAGGGCTTTTTTTCTGGTTTTAATCTCCATGATTGTGTGGGAATTTTCAATGGCTCATAAACTCCTAAGACTAATTTGTCTATTTGTACCTGTTGATGGGAAAGAGGCTTTTTCAGTGAAATACGCTTCTTCAGTGAATTAAATGTCATTAACGGTTGGATTGTTTTCCAAATAACGGTGTTGTTAGCTCAGTCGGTAGGCTCGTAATGTGCAGGTCCCAGTTTCGAGTCCCACTGTGTCAGAGTTGATACTAATCTCCTCTAAACCCTCGGTCATAAAGGGGACACCGATGGGCTTGGAAATGGTGCTGTCCGTTAAATCAGAGGTAAAACCGTGGCGCCATGTGCAGGATGGTCGTACCCTCTGCAGGTTAAAAATACTATGGATGATATTGACTGGAGGCTTTGTCTGTTTTTAACAGCTGTCCGGTGGGTCCCCTCTCCCAATCTCTCTGAGCCCTTGGGATCCTTGTGATCTGGCCGTTTGGTTGATTGGGTGCAAAAAAGTGCCGCTCAGAGGTAAAACAACCCAACTCATGCCTTATAAAATTTTCCCTATAAACTAACTCATAATTCTGCCGTCAAACAAATTTATTTGTGGGTGTTTTAGTAGTTGTAGAATTTTTACTGTTAATAAGGCTATTGAATTCCACATCTATTTATTTTTCCTGAATAGCTAAGAGTATATATATAAATTAATTTCAATCAATATCACTATAAGAATGATATGATCCAAGGACATATCTATCATAGAGGTAAGGGGCGCCACTTGTCCGGGCTCGAAGGGGACTCTTTTTTAAATATGCAAGGGTCGTACCGAAAAGAATGCCTATAGGTAGAGGCCTGCGCGGATGTGGATCCGTGAATATCCGCATTTAAAAGCTCTTGGCGGAAAAAAAATTACACTTCAATGCGGATAATGGATAAAACTGCGGATAAAATAAATTGATGATATCGCGGATGGCGGATAGAGTCTCGTATTTGATAAAATGTGCAGAAACATAAGCAAATATTTTGCATTATTAATGGCTGACAGGTGTGAAAAAAACTAATTGAGATAACGTTAAAATAACTAGATTTTAAAATTCAATGATGATATTTAGTCTGAGAAAGGAAAAAATATCCTTTGGGATAAAGCCACAAGTTAGAAAAAATTATCCAATGTGAAAGAAACCAGCTTTTTGCTGGCAAAACAGAATATAAATAAAAAAAAAAAACAATTACTGGACGTCACTTAGCAAACGGGAATAAAATATCAGTAGAATGAAAATTTCAGTCGGGGAAATCCTGAAGTTTTAGAGGAGAGTTACTAGGTAATAAAAAAGGAGTGTTTTCCCATAATCGCCAATAACTGCATTTAAAATAGCAAAATTCACAAGAATTTTCAAAATTACATTTAAATATATTTGTGTTTAAATTTAATAAGCATATTTTTACGAGCAAGAGGCTTTAATTTTTCACAATGTAATATGTCAGTTATTAAAACGATATTATTTACTATAGACTGATTTCTTTTACTAAAAAACATACATCGGACTTAAGCTTTTTCAATATCTTGAATGTTAGTAATAGGCAATATACGCGGAAGCGGATAAAGTTTTGCGGATGCGGGTGTGGATAAAACCTTCTGGATGCCGGTGCAGGTTCAGAAAAGACCACCTTGTGGATGCGGATAAAACCTTGTGGATGAGAGTGCGGAAAGAGCTTTCGCTATCCGTGCATGGCTCTACCTACAGGGCTGTAATATGCATAAAAATAGCTGTGTGTTTATTTAATTTATAAGATGTGACGTGCTCCTTCTTTAGTCTTTCTTATCATCTTTTCAACAGATATGTGCTGATGAACCATGAATACGAAGCTAAAATAAAGAGCTGTCATCTAGCTCTTTAATTTTAGCTTTGTATTCATCGCATTATTCCGCGTTCCGCAATCCGCAAAAAATTTATCAGCTTCCGCGTATATTTCCTATTAATAACATTCAAGGTATTGAAAATGGTAAGTCCAATGTATGTTTACGAGTAAAAGAAATCAGTCTAATCGTTTTAATAACTGACAAATTGCTTTGCAAAAATTAAAGCCTTTTCCTCGTAAAATTATGCTTATTAAATTTAAACACAAATATATTTAAATGTAATTTTGAAAATTCTTGTGAATTAATTTTGCTCTTTTAAATGCAGTTATTGACGATTATGGGAAAACACTCCTTTTTACTACCTAGTAACTCTCCTCTAAAACTTCATGACTTCCCCGACTGAAATTTTCATTCTAGTAATATTTAATTCCCGTTTCCTAAGTGGCGTCCCAGTAATTGTTTTTTTTATATTTATATTCTGTTTTGCCAGCAAAAAGATCGTTTCTTTAACATTGGATATTTTTTTAACTTGTGGCTTTATCCCAATGGATTTATTTTTCTTTGAGTGAATATCATAATTAATTTTCAAATCTAGTTTTTTTTAACATTATCCCAATTAGTTTTTTTTTCACCTGTCAGCCATTAATAATGCAAAATATTTGCTCATGTTTCTGCACATTTTATCAAATACGAGACTCTATCCTCCATCCGTGATAACATCAAATTTTTTATCCGCAGTTTTATCCACTCTCCCTGTGAAGATTAATCTTTTATCCATCAAGAGCTTTTAAATGCAGATATCCGCATCCACGCAGGTCTCTATCTATAGGCATTCCTTTCGGTACGAACCTTACATATTTCAAAAAAGAGTTCCCTTCAAGCCCAGACCAGTGGCGCCCCTTACCTCTATGGTTGTGTTGTGTTGTGTTGTTTTACCTCTGAGCGGCACTTTTTTGCACACCATGGGCTAAATGGCCAGGTCACATGGACCCCGAAGGCTCAGAGAAGGTTGGGGGAGGGGACCCATTGGAACAGCTGTTGGGAGACAGATGGTAGCCTCCCGTCAAGGCCATCCAGCGTGTTGTTTAACGTGCACAGGGTATGGCTCTCCCGCACACGGGGCCACGGCTTAACGTCCCATCCGACGGACGGCGGCCTTTCCAAGCCCATCGGTGTCCCGTACTGACCGTGGGCAGGGCGGGGAATTTTGCGGAACCTCTATGGTAGATATGCCCTTGGATTGTCAGAATTAGAAGTTAATTTATTGAATTCCTGACTAAGGAAAGTTTCAGCGCTTCCGCTATCATACCAGTCTAACTAAGGTGTACGGTGAGAAGGCAATCGACGTCAACAATGTGCGAGGGTAGGTGAAGAAGCTTACCATAACGAGAGACAACCACTGAGGACAAACTGCGAAGTGTAATGCCATCAACTCAGTTCACTGACGACATCTGATATCAGATTACCAAACATGATTCCAGGTCTTAGGTTCAGCGACGGAGCAAATGCATCAATTGTGCCGGAAATTGCTTTGAAGGGTAATTTGGTGTAACGCAACAATGGATGTGCATACACTGTAACTGGAACCTTTCCTTCATTATAATAAAGACCCTCTTACTTAATAGGCATTACTTTCGTTACACCCTATGTAATAGAATTTATGAGTTGTACGTGGTAAAAATGTCTCCCTCATGCTAAATTATGACCGGGACATACAAAGCTCGGTACGCCACTGCATTGCGGTGCAAAATATCAGTAAAAGAACCATTTTTATTTAAGTAGAAATAAAATGCATTTGTGTTTTTCAGATTTATTGTTAAAAAAATTACTTGTGATCCAGTTTCTAATTAAATCTAGATCAATATTTGCTTGCTTAAAAATAATCGAAGAATTAGAACCGATTATGTCAGGCAAGTGTCGTCAGCAAAAATAGTTAATTTACCTATTAGGTTAATAGAATATAAATCATTAATGTAGACAATAAATAATAAGGGTCCCAGAACAGATCCTTTGGCACTCCGTATTCAACTTTAGTCCAAGCACTGTATGTATCTTTTATTTTTACTTTTTGCATTCTGTTAGCTAAATAACTGCGAAACCAATTCAATGCCACTCCTCTAACTCCAGCAGCTTGTAATTTTTGTATTAAGTTTTGATGATTTACAGTATCGAATGCTTTTCTAATGTCCAGAAAGATTGTTAATGCATGATCACTGTTATTCATAGCTGTGTAAATCGTATTTGTTACCTGTAATAATGCATCATACGAACTTATTTTTTCTCTAAACCCAAACTGATTGCGACTACGAAAACATTTCTTTTCCAGATATTCATGTAATTTATTTTTCACTATGTTTTCAAAAATTTTAGGTATTGCAGAGAGCAAAGCAATAGGTCTATAATTCTCTAATTCCTTTGGATCACCATCTTTAAAAATAGGGACAATGGTAGCTTTTTTCAAAACATCAAGAAAAATTCCTTGCTCAATGGATAGATTACATATAGATTTACAAGTACTTCAATAAATTTTTCTTCCAACATATGGATTATTTCTGCGGTTAAGCCATTTCAAATTTATTAGTAAAGTATAGTGTTTATGTTTCCTTTATAGAACAAGTGACAAAATTTATGTAGCGGGAAAATGATTGTTTAAGTGATATATCTGAAGGATTTTTCTTGATTTCTTTATGTAGAGTTTTAAGATAATTTATTAAAATTACTAATTCATTTTTCATCCATGGTTTAATTTTCCTAACACTTTTTTCTTTATTTTCGTAGAATCATCAATTAAATGCCTTAGTGTATCAATTAAATTTTTAAACGATGCATTAACACAGCTGTCAATATATTTATCATCACATTTTATGTTTGCACTTAAATTCGCTAAATTTTTAAAATCCACCATTTTCATTCCACCTGTAATTAAAAAATGAAATTTCATCACCATTTCATCATTATTTAATTTTTGCTCAATTTTAATATCTAAATTAAACTTAACTAAGCAGTGGTGTAATTCCAATGTCGTTCAGAAATATATTACAATTATATTAATCTTTGGTTTTAAGAAATGCATCATCAATACATGTAGACGAGTTCTCGGTAATTCTGGTTGGCTGTTCTATCATATCAAATAAACCATTTTCTGCTAATAGTCCTAGATATTCATTGTGTTTGTGTTGTCATTTAATAAATTAATATTAATTTCTCCAAGATAGAGAATATTAATAGTATCAAGTAATTCTAAGACTCCGTTTAACTCGGAAATAAAATTAAGTACATTGTCAGAAGATCTGTATACAGCCATTAATGTCCATTCTTTGTTATCAATTTCAATTTTTAAAACCACAATGTCTGCATAATTCATTGTGATTGGTTGCTTTGTATGCTCGATGTCGCTAACATAAATTAACATTCCACTGATCTGTAATCATCCCTACAAAATGAGAAGCACTTGCAACCGTCTATTTTGACAGTGAGACTTCGCAGAAGTAGATCCAACTTTCTGTCAATATAATTAATCTGGTTCTTTCCTAAAAAGTCCCCAAATATGTTAAAAATTCATTAAAGTATGGTCTAACACTGCATATATATAACTTAATCAGAGAAAAATTGCCAATAAACATCACGGAGCAGAAAAAAAAAGAATTAAATACAAAAATTCAAATCAGTAACTAATTTTTCTAATAATTTTCTACGTGGAGCACTGTCGCAGTGTTGTGCCCACAGAGAGTTATCCTGCGGACACGACTTAGGGGGCCAAAAGGTCCTTGGACATTCATTTTTACATGAGGAAACAAAGACTTGTTTTGCTAGCGTGTTCCACGAATTTTCCCTTCCACGCCATCGCCCCAGGCGTAGAAACTTCTGGACTAGCATCGCAGTCAACATCAAACGCCACAAGGAAGGCGAATCGACTCATCTTAGCCATCCTCAACCAATGGCGGTAGTCCGCGTCAACTTTATGTGCTGACCTCCGCTAGAGGTCGTGGCCGAAGGGAGGGAAGTTTGAATGACCCGAAGAAAGGACTTAGTCAGACGCTCACCAAGTCAGTTGCTCACCAAGTCAGTTGCTCTCCAGGTCTCTTTGCTCGCAGTCCGGTCGCATGGTCTTCTCGCTCCGTCTCGCGAGCGATGCGTATCTCCTTTGTCTTAGTCTGAACCCTGCAGAGAATCCGACGATGCGATACTCACCGTCCAAGCGGCCCAGGAACGGCGTCTCCACAACGACAACATGAAAAGCAGGTATGGGTCAATATCAACATTAATCTGTTTAATTCCACGCACGCGCGTTTCTGCCAGCCGCCGCCACTGTGCCTGAAGTCCGAATTATGAACTGCTATGAAATTTTGAGCTAGTCGCTCGGACTATTAATATGGACTTATAGGCGCCTTTATCATCTTCCTCATTGACCAGCTCGTACACGTGGAAGAGCTGCGTATCGAGAGAATGTACTCCGATGATGGGAGTGATCTGTAAGAAAAAGATGTTTTAAAAAGTAACTTTGTAATAAACAGTGTATTCCATGTTAGATTATGCTTTCTCTTTGTTTCTACTTGTAGTAGGTTTGGTTACTGGAGATACTCTGGTAAGATTCTGCAAAAAAATTACACAATGCAATTGTCCACCCGTTTGGGGAAGTGAATCCCTTTAGCGATTTCTCCCCTAGTTGTCGCCCCCCATCTCCCAGAGCTGGTGGGGTGCACAACAGCATCATTGTCTTCCACTTCTAGGCTTAACATACTTGAATACCTTTGGCTCTGGAATATTTGGCATCTCCATCTACTTTTTGGCTTCAAATAGCATCTTTTTTTAAAGAAAAATTAGTCAATCCAATACAAGAGAAGTGAAATAGCTTTTTACAGAGACCATTGCATATTATGTTATCATTGTAGTTTACAGCTGGTGAGGAGCATACGACACACACCTCTCCGTTCGCCTGAGGTAATGAGCAGATGGCTTGACTTGTCATCTCATTGTGGGAGAAAAACGTAGATCAGGAGAAGTCAACACACGAAGCAAAACCGATTGTTTCGAGTGCTAGATGCCTGTGGGATGGTCGGTTGGGGTCCACGACTAGGTCATAGTAGGTGTCAGGCTAGAGGCCTTTTTAGATATTTTTTTTGTTCATGATTTGTACATTATTTTGGATTCATCAAAATAGGCATTTGCTACGTGGGAGGCCCTCTGTCCCGGCATCTGGAAAGTTAATTGCAGTAGCAGTGTCCGGGGAACGGCTAGCGTCCGCTGACAAGTGACCCGGGTCCCTTAGGGCTAACGACCTTGCTAGATGGCCAGGGCAGAGAACGAAAGGAAAAAAGCGTTTGGCAACAACGAGAAGACAGAGCCGGTCGAGTTTCAAAAGCGGGCAGACGAGAAATTGTAAAGCTGGGAAATGCCGACTGGTAATAACGGCATTGGGCTCTGTGAACACAGCTGAACAGGCATAGTAAGCTGGTGTTGTTGTAATCTATGTAATTGAGCATATGTCCTCGTCCATCAAGCATGTTTGGAAGGTTAAATAAATATTTGTTTTTTTAAAGTAAAGGCTGAAGTTGAACCAATTTATTGGGGAGGAGCCTCAGTATTGAGTCCCTGCAATTGTGGTAAAATCTTTGATTTTTGTTCCGAAAGACTCTTTCACCCGTCGCGTATTGCGATCGAATCGAGGGGACATTCTTAAGTGGTCCCAATAGACAAACAAACGAAGAAGCAACATCACAGTAGGGTTAGCAGCGACTCGTAGCTATGTCGTCCACAGAAAAATTGCCACACAAAGGAAAAGGAGAAATTTGAAATCAGCAGAAGATTGTTGAACCACACGAGTCAAGTTCAACGTTTAATGAGTAAGTATAACACAAATTTAAAAAACTAAACTCACTAAATTAACTAAAAAGATGAGAAAATGCAGAGCACCAAAACACACGTGCGACTGACGTTACCATGTGAAGTCTGTTCGTGGCTAGTGAAAAAATTTCATGTCATTTTCTAATGCTCGCGCGTTTTTCGATCTTACATATATAAATTGCCGATATTGAATATTACAGAAAATAGTACACAGCCTTTATAACATTAACAGAAAGACTTTGACATTCACAATTTTCATTTACAGTAAATTGTTTTAGAGCTAATAGTAAATTATTTGATATGCAAATAAATTATTTGAAAATTGAAAAAAATAATAAATTATTTGAAAATCTAAATTAGAAAAGGGAGGGCATTTTTATGAAGTTGTTTGTTTCAAAATTCCGGGCGGTCATAAAATTTTGACATAACCGCTTTTATCTTGGCACTGCCCTTACTACGGTAAAAACAGTTGCCGCTGTGTAGCGAAAAAATATGAGATTTTCTATATGGCACTAAACTTTGTGTGATACTGTTCAATATTTCGCTTAATTGTCAGGTTTATAATGCTAGTTATACTTGCTTGAGACATGCTATTATATTAAAGTTGCTTTTTCCCTGTATAAATTCCAACGACACTTGCTTGGTCATTGACCTCGTAATTCATCATAGAAAGAAGATCGCATCTATTGAAAAGTACTGAAAGTGCTGAGAGAAATCATCTCAGGCAACAAGTACGCAAAGAAGTAATCTCTGACACTCTTCATAGACAATTTGATATGTGTTTGATAAAGACGAATGTGCTTTCGCCATCACCACTTGATGAAGGCAAGCAGCAACCGGTATTCTTGTTTTAGGAAGCAATTTAAGCCTCCTGTTCCATCGGTAGCGGCTAACGCCCAATGGCCGTTTCCTTTCTGATTTACGGCAGCCAATAAAAAGGTTCACTTTGTCATTTCGCGCCCTTCCAACGACGCTCTACGTGCCACCAGAGCACACGTGAGGCTCTAGCTTAGCTCCGCTGAGCTCCACTTCCTCCGACCGAATCTGGCAACAGTCTATGTATTGCTCCATCCGGGTTCAGCGCTGCAACCACGGGATCGAATTCGTAAGCAGGATTTATGTGTTCGGTTATGGCATCGCTAAAGTTCTATTTTAAAATCCCTGAAATGGTTGTCGGATATCCGTACGTACGTAATAAGTATGTATGCTGGAGATTATTGACGAGCTTGGAAAAGTTGTTGGATATATGCCTAGGAGATGGTTGTTATAAGGTGCAATTGATCGAGAAGAATATATTGCGTTGTAATGTGTTTAGGGAACACTTGTTATTTGTTGAAAATTGTAAAGGAAATTTCTGTAATGGTCTCTGCTTGCGGTGCTTTACGATAACCGATAAATGCAGTTAAGCTAGGGAATATCTTAAAATATTTAACGAAATATAAAGTATTCCGTCGAATTTTTATGACCGGAGTGTAATGTTAAGTGGGGTCAGGAATCGCCAGAGAAAAAGAAGCGCTAAAATGTAATCTGCAAACAGGTTTCTATATGGTGGTTTGTAAATTTCATCTGGAATATTTTAGAGCGAATTGTGGATTTTTGTAACTACAAAACCGTAACTTTTACTGGATAGAAATTTACTGTTTATGAAATTATAAACAAAATGTACCTTCGATAACCTAAAGGAAATCTTTCTGTTTCATTTTTTTAAATATTTGTTTAAAAATAATGAGTAATAATAATGAGTCGTTAACAAATAATGGGTAATAATAATGAGGCAAAATAATGAGTTTAAAATAATAAGGAAAATAATCAAACAGAATTTAGCTAATAATATTGCTTTTAATAGAGCAACAATAAATCGCGAAATTACAAAAAAATTCATCAGCTCTTACGAAAAGTTTGGTCATAAATGAGGTAACTCAGTGTAACCGAATTTTAATCTGCACTTCGTCCTATATAACGCCAGGTAACGATAGGCCAGATCCTCTAATCTTCCCTTTTGCGCTACGTAATGCTTCTTTTTGTATCCTCACTTTGTGTATGGTAATCAGTACAGCAAGTAAACATTACGGGAGTAAGTGTAATAAACTATAAGTGTAAATAAACTGTTTGGTCCCTATACAACTCTCGTGCGTGAATTGTTATATATATTTTTTGTACATCACTCGGCGCAGCAAGTCTGAGGCACATGTCGGTACGGGTGTAACAACCGCGAACCTGTTATTTCACCGAAATAAGGGTGAAGGTAATCAAGGGACTAATTAATCGTCCTCTACTGGAGTGAAGTTAATCGTGGATATACCACCGGTGGCCACGACATTTGACGCAGTCCATCACAATACCTGAATATAGAATTTTAGTTTTACATACGACTCTTGAACAAGATAAAGTAGAAAGCAAGTAATCCAAGTGAAAGGGTAGGGCCAAGATTAAAAATATACATGATGAAAATTCGTCATAACGAGAGAAGGATTATTAAGGAAGGCCCAAATAAAAATAAATAATATTTGATGTTTCCAAAGAAAAATATTCTTTGCTAAATAACTTTACAGCATCTCTAAATGGTTGTAAAATATCGACTACCCCCACTCTATTTGGGCCCTTCCGACACATATAACCTAACACCTTCAGTTCAACTAATGAAAAAAAAATCAACCAAAGGAGTGATTTCACACGCAGTTTCGACCTGACCCCAGGTTTTTCCGTTTACTAACTTAATAAAGGCCATCAGGTCTTTCACTGTTGATGAAAAGTTAAAACTAAGTTCCTATTAATAGGAAATAATTCTAGGCCGCTAACCTAAGTAAGTTCAATGCTATTTCCTTCAGTTTTTGTAATGTTCCTCTCATGAACAAAATGAAATACGCATGTTCCTCTCATGAACAAAATAAAATATTCTCAAAAATACCTTCTTATCTTTTTATAATGACGAATTTTTCGACAAAATATTAGGTTTAATATTTTTGAGTCTCCATTCCGGTTACTATCATTCTCAAATGGGGGTGGGTGTGCATGGACTTTCCTCCCTCCTAGATTAAGCCCAAGTCACGTTAAACCGTCTTCCATTTTCCCCTTGTAATGCGACTAAAATATCATTACCCCCCTCCCTTCCTTCTCACACCTAGCTCTTAAGAAATTTATGGATGATACCTAATGGTCAAAATTGTAATCTTCGCATTGTGATGTTTTCTATTTATCGCCACTCTAAAAAGAAACACTGTTTTAGATCTGGCTACAAATGAGACAGACAATTTAGTTCAAGAAAACTGTAGAAGAGTAATATCATTGTTTCACGTTGTTTCACCAATTTCTGTTAACCCTCTAACACTCTTGGTACTTTATATAAGATTTCAGAGAATTATCGACCAGTTGAAAAAGACCACTTTGCATACTATATATTTTGATGCTTCAGTTTGGAATTTCAATAGCTTTTTTTTTTGTACTGAATTTAATGTGTTCCTTTTATGTATTAAACAACACCATGCCAAAGTCATAAATAATAGCGAATAACTCAGGAAAACTATCTGTTCATAACAAGTGACAGAAACATGCATTCTTGATTACTCTTCAGCGTACAAAGTTTTACTAAGTTTCACATCATTTATGATGTCCTACCTACATCAGGAAGTTTATTGTAGTCTAATAACGACAGTTTCAAACTGTTCCTTTGTACCTAAGACTGTTACAATGTTCCGTAAGTTGCAGGATTATATACGGTTGTGAATTTGAACCATGAGGCATTGGATGAGCAGACAGTAAATGACAGACCAACGTATGTCATTAAGGGGGTTAATGGGACTCAGAATTACCAGCCCAGAAATCACTAATCCGAAAGTTGTACTGAAATATTAAGTGCGTGGTTAGGCAGTTATCTTCCTTTGCTGAGGGAGAGTCATTTGTCGGGCGTGTTTCAAGGCTACTGCTCTATTCAGATTTATTCTAGTCCTACCAGATTATAATTTAGAAGGGAGATTCTCAAATACAAAATCTTCAGATCTGTGCAAAAGGATTTCTGATTGCGTTATACTGCCACGCTAAGCTACGACGGAGCAACTGCTTTGAACTGTTTCTATTAACTTTATATTACCCTAGACTTCTATTACCCTATTACCGTACCTCCCCCCCCCCCCCAGAATGCAAATAAGGGTAAAATAATAAAAAAATAAGAACTGATTAAAATTTAATGTATTTTTCTTCAAGAATCTTTTTTAAAGAATTGTAAAACGGAGTGTTAAATGTTGTACTCGATTTTATTTCTAGATCCGAGCCTGAATCAAGAGAGCTGAAATCTGTTTACTGCCCTGAAGGCCCAGAGCTGACCTTAACGTAAAGGTCAGAACGCCCATTTCTCACACCATAATTTCTAATACTAATCAGTTATTTCGAGTGGATTGTTTTAATTGTGAGCTGCACTTTTTTTTGCATACAATTAGGCTAATTGACAGGGTCACAAGAACCCGAAGAGATCAGAGGTTTGGGGGAAGAGGACCCATTGGACAGCTGTTAGGAGACAGATTGTTAGTTCCCGTCAAGGTAATCTAGCGTGCATTTTTTATATGCACACTCATGCTTAGGGAACCATGGTTTAGCGTCCCATCTGACGGACGGTGACCTTTCTAGACTCTTCCCCTACTCACTACAGGAGAGTGCGGGATAGTGGAAATAATCATAACGTTGGCAGGCTCAAACTTGGTAATATCACCTTACGGGCAAATCGACTAAGTCAATCTTCTTTCAAATGGTAGTCGGATTAAGGCCGGACTTTGGGGGAGGTGGGGGGATTTTAGCATAATGATAAGGGCAGACGCGGATCTAGAAAAAAAAGGGTACAACATTTCACACTCCGTTTTACAATTCTTTAAAAAAGATTCTTGAATAATACATTAAATTTTAATCAATTTCTTAATTTTTGACTCAAAGAAAAATTCATAAGGATAGAATTCGATTCTATGTGAGAATCAAGATTCTTTGTGAATGTACTGTTTGTGAATGTACTGTTCTGTTGAATTGAAGTGAGTTCTTAGTAATTCACAATTAGGGTAATAGAAGCAAAAAATTGTTAAAATTACGAATTTTTCATGCATTTTTAAAAAATATTTTAAAGATCTCTAAAACAATGGAGGAAATGTTACACTATAATGGGATATTAGTCTTTACCCCACCATCCCCACCCACTCCTGGAACTCCGTTACGGTACTTTTCGTTTTCGGATCTTTCAGCTCCTGTAATTATATTCATATTTCATTTTTTTAAAGATATAACCATTCCCCTGAGGGATAGAACGCCAAATAGCGCGAAGTCGCTGTTCCATTTCAGCGACAGTGGTTGTCGCACCTCTTAGGTGTTGTTGCAGCTGTCGGCCCATCGTTCCCAGACGTGTTCAGTAGGTGAAAGGTCCGGCGAGAGTGTTGGACATCGTAGTACTTAAAGGTTTTGCTCGTGTAGATACTGCAGATTAATGCGGGTTGTGTGTGGATTTGTGTTATTTTGCTGGTAAACGTTTCCGTGCGGCTGAACAAATAGGACAGTCACTGGCTTCAAAATGTTGGTAACATATCGTTGGGCAGTTGGTAACATATCGTTTGGCAGATCCCCTTATGATGAACATTTCTGACCGAGATGTTCGACTATGGCACCCACACCAAGACACCTGGTGCTGGAGCAGATGTCTCACGTACTGCGTGGCGTTCCTTTCTCCTGGATGACTGCGGATACGTTTTCTTCCGTCGTGCTGACGAAGACAAAAACCTGATTCGTCACTAAACACCACGATATTCCACTCTTGCGTTCCAGTTCTGTCTGAGGAGACACACTGAAGACATGTTTGCATGTGGGAAGATGTGAGGGGCAAACACAGTGCCGGACAATAGGCTCGCAATGAAAATTGTAAAAGTCTGTTGCTTACCATCCGTCTGATAGGTATTCGATGAGTTACCGCTTGGCAGTCCCTTTGCAGTTGCGTTGTAGTCGTGAATCTGTCACGCAATACTATGCATCACAAATGGCGGTACCGTCGTTCTTTGCTCATACTTCTTGAACCCACTTGCGCCATATGTGTAGGATGGTGCTGGAATTGCAGCCAACAACGTTGGTCACATCTCTGTACAGCAAACAAGGTTCTCTAAGGCCGATGATTCGTCCACGCTCAAAATCTGTTAACTGTTGGAACAGCTGTCGACGTCTGCATAAGGGCTTGTTTAACGGTTTAGAAAAATTTCCACAACGTTTTGTCAACCAGGCAACTTTGGTTGCCTTTATCTGTGCTTGATTGTTCCGCACCTGTGACGTCAGCTGGGGCCTGTCCAATCGTTTCGATCGTCCTGCAAACCTAATCATTTCCATGCATTTACAAATAACTATCGCCTCCCTAAATTACGTAACATTTGCATAACCTTGCAAGTGTTGCATTTTTTATTTCCAGTAGTGTATCTTTCTTGAACATCGTAATGCAGTATAAACAGAAATACCGCCACTAGACCATCATTTGACTATTATAATTTTTAAAATAGTATAATTAATTACATCACGACAAAATTGAAGTGTTAATATTATTTAGAACAAAAAATGCTAAAAATAGTTCGTACAAAATTATAATTTCTGAGTTGCAGCATTATAAATGCTTTAATTAATTAATTAATAAAAGAGCTTGAATACCTAGCAAAATCAAAGATTAAACTATTCTCATTTTTAATTGCTAAAGACTGATTAAAGAGTTCAAATTATAAGTAAGTTTTTCTTTACTTATTTTTTTCACAATTAGTAGAAATATTAGAAATTCATTTTATCACTGAGCCCAATAAAGCTCATTTCCACTTTTCACGAAAGGAATATAAAAAACTTGGAGTAATGAACTATAATTAAAATTTCAAAATTTGGATTAAAAATTAACTTCAATTTAAAGAGTACTTTACTCTTCATAATTTACAATAATATATTTCATTTCTATTGGAATTATGACATAAATGCAATTATAACGATTTCGCCAAAAGATAATATTTATTGAAAATACTGCAAGTCTGGCACATTGACACTCCTTTTTTACAGGAAATGAACATATATCGAATTTTACGTGCATAAGGGCCAATAATTCTTGACAACAAGGTGTTTCAAAATACATCGGGTACCTCGATATTGTTTATCTGCACGCAACTTTGAATCCTCTCATGTTCCATCCTATTTCCCCGCTTATTTAATTTAAAATATGTGCTGCTGAAAGAACTCTTAACTCTACCACTTGAAAAAGTCGCGACCAATAGTCATCGAGTTAATTTTTAAAGATAATCATGAACAGTGTTTCCGTAAGTAATGCGATTTTTTTTCATCTTTTTCTCCTTGCAATATATGCTTGAAAGAGTACAAGTCAACCCAAACACGTTCTATCCATCAAAGAAGCTATCGCATGTTTTCTTCATATAACCATATGTCAAACTATACATTGACTGAGCCATTTGAAAGAGAGCGCATAAGCCGATGAAGGAGACCATTTGATCATTGAATCGGTTTCTATTAGTTGAATCCCAGTATCAGCAAATCTTTTAACGTCGTCCTTGCCTATTTCTTTTACACTCCACCGCGTTTCAGGTCCAAAGCGACGGTGAACGTTATTTGTGGGTCCAAGAATATCGAACAACATGAGAATGAAAGCAGAAGTTTTACTGTTCCCAGCATTTATTATCCAGCTAACTGATATACCAGGTTTGTATCGTGTTCTTAGCAAAATTAAGTTTTTTAGGAAAGTAATATGACAGAAAAACTTGCAGTCGTCATCCAATCAGAGAAACGCTTGCTCTACGCAGCTCAGGGATCGCTAAGAGGTGGCGGGCAAAAATAACTTACAGGGTCATGAGAAAATGCCACGGCCATTTTAAATGCCGAAAACTATTGATGCATTGCACTGAAAGTAATGAATTTGGTGTCACAGAACATATAACAATCGGGACATTAATATCGGTGTAATGCCATTAGCAGAAACTTTTGTAAGCAGTTACCCTAAACATGGCACACACTACTGAGTAGTGTGTATTTTGCTTGAAAAGGTTTTTTTCGAATCGACAGTGTTATTATTATGATGCAGCGTGAATTTAAAATGAGATTTTATGCAGTGAATGTCGAAGTAGATTTGAGATTGGGAAGTTAGTGATCAAGTTTGAATGTACCTGTGCTGTGTTAGACCACGGTTTTCTCAAACTTTATATTAGCTGAGGACCATTCTTTTTTACGAAACTTAATTTTGCGAGCCAAACATATAAACGCATGTAAAAAAAAGAAGAGAAGCGAATAAGTTTTCACTCTTTATTTAATCGTTGAACAATAAGTCATTTATTATGTGTGGATTTTATATCTTTAACTTTGGCGAATGATGTGTTAAAGGCGTTGTTTGCAATATCTAATGACTAACTGCATCATGGTATAATTTTTAAAGTCACCAATAGAGAATATCTTGATCAGTGGCCGATCAACTGACATGCAGCTCAGCGGTCAAAGTACTTGACATGTTAACAGGAGGTCATTGGGTTCGGATCTCATCCTGCTAATGACAATTTTTCTTCAATACGTATTTAAGAAGTCTGTGAGGTGCATGAAAGTGCTTGTTCGTGTGCATGAAATACGGACTTGTAGTTCCTGCGAATCTATCTAACAACGGGTCAAACGGCTGTATTAACAGTTTGGCTTAAAACAAATTCCCATTGTTTGAAAAAAAATCGAAATATTTCCCTAGCAATCACATGAAACAATTCCTGAACGATTTAGGAAAAGTTGAGTCGACTTTTGATCATTAGCGTACCTGACTACCCAGCGGGGCATGTCCTTGTGTAAGTGTTTGTATGTTGTATGAGAAACCAGAACAAGCCTAATATAGCTTCTAGATCGTATTCGTCCTTTGTGTAGGGAAGTACCTTTCAAAAAATATATTTGAAGGACACAAACAATTCTTCAACATATTTATTTTCAACGATGAAGCTCACTTCCACCTCAAATGGTATATCAATAAACGAGACTCTATGAGACACTGAAAATCCACGCACATTCATGGAGATATTTTGCATTAAGAAAAATACACTCGCTTGGGGTGATTTTATATCTGTTGGAATTGTCGGAGCAATTTTTCTCGACCACACAGAGAATGGTGAAAGCGTGAAAGACTTTCAAGATTACTTTGTGTCAAATCTTTAAGATATGGGAATGTATACAGAAGAAACGTTTTCTTAAAAAGCTGTAAATAATACCGCATACATCGAATGTGGTCTAGTTATCCTAAAGAAACGTTTTCAAGATAGGAACATCTCTAATCGATAATCTGAATGATATATAAAATTGGATGATCTCTCCCATTCTACTCTTCGGATTAGAATCCATATGATTATTTTTATAGTACATTAATTTCCATAAATTAAGGAAAACTCAGAAAAATTATGATAAACGAAAAACTATATGAATGGTTTTAATGAATGATGAAAACACGAATTACAATTTCTAGTTTTAGACTGACATAAATTATTTTACATTAGAAACGTTTTTCGTCAAAAAAAACACTTACAGGAACTTGTCCAAAAATGAGGTGTCAGAATGCAATGGACAAAGTTCTTTAATAAGGAGTGTGGTCACCCCTTACAGCAATGCAGGCACGACAGCGATGTTCCATGCTGTTTATGATGTTGTGAATCAGTTCAGTAGGGAGTAACGACCATTGTTCCTTTAAAGCAGTAATAAGCCTCCCGTCCCATGGTCGAGAGGTTAGCACGCTTGGCTACTGATCTAGGACCTGGGTTCGAGTCCCGGGTAAGGCATGGATGTGTGTGTTGTTATTCTGCTGAGGTCCTGCCATCCTCACAGACCTTCTATTATGGCATATAAACTGACAGGCTCCTGTCAGACCTCTGTGGTAAGCAGCTGCTTGAGGAGTATTTTTTTTTTGTTTCAGGTGGCGGGTTGAGGGCAGCAACACGTCTCCCTAGAGCATCCCATACATGCTCAATCGGATTTAGGTCGGGAGATCGAGCTGGCCACTCCATGCGCATAATGGTCTCCTCTTGAAGGTATTGTTCCACTAGTCGAGCTCTGTGTGGACGAGAGTTATTGTCTTGTAAGATGAATGTTTCACATATTGCACCAGCGTAAGGACGTACATAAGGGTCCAGGATGCCATCTCTATATACTTTTGAGCATTGAGGTTCCCACTCGTCAACACATAGAGGTCTGTGCATCCACCTAAGGAAATGCCACCCCAAACACACACGATACCTCCGCCGTAACTGTCTCTTTAACGGATATTACTAGGATGATAGCGGGTACCTTGTTCTCTCCATATCAAACAATGTCCTGAATCACTCTGCAAGCAATATCTGGACTCATCTGTGAAGAGTACGGACCTCCATTGCTCTTCTGGCCAATTAACATGCTCAATTCAACCGCTCTCTCCTGTGACGTGACGTGAGGGGTATAAACATTTCTGGCCTTCTAGCGTACTGACCTCCCTCATGAATCCTTCTACGCACAGTAGAAACTGATACAACCCTCCCAGTGGCTGCTGCAAGAGAGGATCGTAGCTGAGAGGGAGTAGACGTCCTGCTCCTTCGTACTATTAATCGCAGATATCGGTCTTGTACAGCGGTCGCAACTCTAGCCCTTCCTCGGCTAAACCTCCGAGACGCAAAATCCGTGCGAAGAAATTGATTCCATAGTTTATGTGGAGAAGGTCTCGCATTCAGCCATCGCGCCACGTCTGACTGACTTTGAGAAGACTTTTTCCAAGAAATTTAATTGACAGGAAACAAAGGGAAGAATTAAAATAAAATCAGCGATGAAGTTACATTGCTATTTAAGGTACCCCAGGGTTCTATGTTGGGGCCGGTGCTATTATTAATTTATATTAATGACATGTGTGATTTACGGTTAAATAGTAAAAAAATACTTTTGCAGATGACACAACGGTATTTTTTTTCTGGTGGAAAGGACTTATTAATTAACCAAATGAACAATGATTTATTATGAAATAGCACACTGGTTCCATAACAATAGATTGGTGTTAAACATCAAGAAGATAAAGTATATGAACATTAGAATTAAGGAAAAGGAAACCGATTATTATTAGGAGAAGCTAAATTATCATCGATACTGTAATGGTGATATACACCGTAGAGCCAAAATATTATAACCAGCACGTCTTGATTCAAATCAAAGCAATTGCAGGTAAAGACAGCGCGTGTGAAGGTCATGAAACGATATAAATAACACCTGACACTGAGCTCTGTTAATCAGTGTTATTCTTGTTCTTCAGATGTGAAAGGCAGCGGACATAAGTGAGTTTGACAAAGGCCAAATTGTAATGGCCAGATGACTGGGTCAGAGCATTTCTGAAATGGCAAGGCTTGTGGAGTGCTCATTATCATCCATGGTTAGTATCTTCAAAAAGTGGTCCTAGAAGTGAAAAACCACGAACAGCCGGTCAGGTGTGGGCTGATCATGGCTCATCGATGCTAGAGGTGAGCGAAGGCTATTCCGTATGGTACAAGCCAAAGGAACGGATACTGTAGCACAACTCTCCCGTAATTTGAATGCTGGTGATAGGAGTAATGTGTCACAACACACAGTGCATCGAATCCTGAAAATAGGGCTGCATAGCCGCAGACCATTCCGAGTGCCCATGCTAACCTCAGTTCACCATCGAAAGCTAGGGGCGGGGGTGCTCAGTCGGTAGCGTGCCAGGCTCATAATCTGTAGTTCCCAGGTTCGAGTTCCAGCTGGGTCAGCGTTGAGATTTATCTCCACAAAACTCCCCGCCCTGCACACGGTCAGTAGGGGACACCGATTTGCTTGAAAAGGCCGCCGTCCGTCGGATGGGACGTTAAGCCGTTACCCCGTGTGCGGGAGAGCCATACCCTGTGCACGTTAAAGAACATGCTGGATGGCCTTGACGGGAGGCTACCATCTGTCTCCCAACAGCTGTTCCAGTGGGTCCCCTCCCCCAACCTTCTCTGAGCCTTCGGGATCCATGTGACCTGGCCATTTAGCCCATGGTGTGCAAAAAACTGCCGCTCAGAGGTAAAACAACCCAACCCAAACAACCCTCGAAAGCTCATGAAATGGGCACGCGAACATTAAAACTGTACCTTGAATGATAGGAAAAAGGTCGTCTGGTCCATGAATCTCATTTCCTGTTGCACCATGTGGATGGCCAGGTACCTGCGCGTCGTTTACCTTGGGAAGTTTGACACCCAGGATGCACTGCGGGATGAAAACAAGATAGTGAAGGAAGTGTAATGCTTTGGGCAATGTTCTTCTGGGAAACCCATGGTCCATTCATTCATATGCAGGAAACTATTACGTCTACCACCTACCTAAACATCATTGCAGACCAGGTACATCCTTTCATGGCAACGGTATATCCCTCTAGTATTGCCTTCTTTCATCAAGAAAATGTGCCATGCCACACTGCCCTGATTGTTCGAGAATGTTTCGCGGAACATGAGGACGATTTCCAGGTATTGACCTGGCCTCCAAATTCCCAGACATCAATCCAATAGATCATCTGTGGTTTATGTTGGAACAGCATATCGTGTCTGTGGCGGCTCAACCATGTAATTTATAAGAATTGAAGGATCTGCTGGTAAGATATTGGTACCAGATAGCACAAGACAGCTATAGAAATATTGTAGTCTCCATGCCTCACCGGGTAAGATCTGTTTTTAGTGTCACGTGGAGGACCAGCGTCATATTAGGCAGGTGGTCATAATGTTTCAGCTCTTCGGTGTATGTAGACGTGAAAGTATTGAAGAAGTAGAGAGTTATTACTATTTGGGAATAATTATAGATAGAATACTAACTTTGAATTTGTAAACAAAAATAGCTATAAAAATCGATTCAGTAATCCCTAAAATATACTACATTAGGAATTTTTGAAACTTATCATTAGTAAAATTGTTTATAATCCTTGGATAAAATTTTATCTTAACTACGTTTTTGTCATGGGGGGAGCACATGATATGTATCTTAAACCGTTAGAGGGAATCCGAAACCATATAATTAGGTGCATGCTAAGAAAGAGAAGAAACGAAAGTATAATTCAGGATTATCAATTATTGGGCATCTTGCAAGTGAGAAAACTACATATGTTTAATGTAATCAAACTCTTAAAGAAAACTTGGAATGAACAAAAAACAACAGAGCCTTTGCAGTTAATACTATATTATCCAAAAATATTATTATTGGAATAGCAACGAAGAATATTATTACCAGACATTACATTTATATATATATATACCCAAGATTATTTAATTATATTTTCTAAATTATATGAACGATTTCAGAAACGTAAATGAATTTGTTAAAGAATTTAGAAAATGGATATTAGAGCTAAATTTAGAAAATTTTAAGTTTTTTAAAAAGAGTGGATGAAATAGAGACACTAAATGTAAAATTGCTCTTTAAATATCATAGATCATACCAAATATGGAAACGTTTTTTTTTTGGCCTATAAACCCCACAAACGAGTTTTACTCGTGTGGGATATTCCTATTAGTATAATGTGCATTGTAATGCTACAGTAATGAGAGAAAATACAACAGAAAAATGCATAATACCAACTGACTTTTTAAATGTAAGAAATGGAATACATAGTTTAAAATTATATAAATGTAAAATATGTATTCAAGCTTGTGTGTTGTATATAGGATAGGGGTTATCAACGTGGGTATGCAGTAAAATTTTTTGGGGTACGCCTTAAGAGCTCAAAAGTCGCTAGATCTAGTAACAAAGTAAAAATAACCATTGTTATACTCTAACTATAGTTTTATCTGTCTATACAAGGGGTACGCCAGTTATATATACATTTACAGGGGTACGTGAAGCATAAATGGTTGAGAACCACTGATATAGGATATAACTAATTTTCAGCATTTCTTTATAACAACAATGCACTGTGTTTGTACTATAACAAAAAATAAGCTTACTTACTTATTCACTTTCATAGATTAACATTGCTGAAAATTAGGTGAAGAAATGAAACATTTTTGGATAAAATGACTATAACAAGTTGATATAGTTCAAGATCTACGTTTCCTAACTCTATGAATAACAACACTAAGTATGTTAAACGTATTCCCAATAGAGATAATAATGAAAATAAATACCGTTTTCAATCACGATTGATCCCTTTGTAGCATATCAGATATTTCCTAACAGTTAATTAAATTGCTTTGGAAAGTAATTAAAAGCTGCTTGATCTAAAGATCTAACTTTTAAATATTGCCACGTCAAAAAAGATAAAAGAAGAAAAACCTATCGACCCTGAACTAGATTATAATATTGTATACAATGAATCCTAAATGATGAATTATAGCACTCTACACGAATTTCACAGGAAGAGTTCTTATCCTATCTATTACTGAACTTCAATTAGTAAGAGATCGCAGGAATTTAATACGAAAATAAACTTTTTTACGGAAACGCAGAATTGACAGGGTGGTGCAATCAATAACTTAATTGTGACAAAGATGTGCTTGTCATTAAGAAGTCATTAATCTTATGAGTCCTTTATGAAAAGAAGATAACAAGCAAGATAATGAGATACTCGTTTTGTTTTCACCATTGAATCAAATATTTTTCTGAGATAAAGGTTCGTTATTTTTGAGATAAGTTTCGCATAAAAACGATGCATGCAGGACGTGGCTGGGTTCTGTTGTCTTTTTCCCTTCTTTTTTTTTCTCTTAAAAAACTCTCTCTGATGTGAACGGATGTGAGCATAGAAATAAATTAATGCTTCTAATGATTGCTGAATGCAGAAAGAATCATCATTTAATATTTGGTATCGTATAATGTTTTTATATCAAGATTTTAGCTATATTTGCAATTTAAATGGAAAAAGATTTGATACTCATTTTAAAGAGAAATGTCCATTTTAACGTATTGAGGGAACAGTATTTTTTTTCCCTTTTGAGAGAGGTGGCTAAGTCGGTAGCGCACTAGATTCGTAATCTGCAGCTTCCAGGTTCGAATCTCAGGTTGCCAGTGTTGAGGTTTATTTCTGCTAACCCCAACACTGCCTTCGGTAAGAAAGAAGACAATGATGGCCTTGGAAAGGTCACCGTTCATCGGATGGGACGTTAAGCAATGGTTCCATTGGTTTGGGCATGTGGTTAAACTTTTGGTCAGGCGTCGCTACAGGATTTTAACTTTGTAAAAATGGGTGAAGACTGAATTGCACATTGCTTCATATGATGAGAAATCTTTAGATACCTAAAATGTACTCCTAAAAGGTGATAATTTCTTTCTAGTACCTACGATAGAGTAAAGAATAAACAAAATAAGAACTTAGCAGTAGATTATCAATTATATTCATAGGCATGGAAATATGCTAATATCCAGAACAGAAGTTAATTTAAAAGATTTATTTTGTTTTTGAAGAGGTTAGGGTGGGAAAAAATGCTCATGCGACGAAAGAAGGCGGATTATTTCACTGAAATGTCCATTCTTTATCCAGAACTTATCTTTAGAGCGCTGAGATCCAAAAATCTTCTCTCACTTCACATCATGAGAGCATCGCATCACAGCATCCATAAAACATCGTCGTAAGCCATATAAATATGGCTCAGGGCATTATCTTCGACGTGTAGTGTACATGATCAGGGGATTTATGTACGAAAATATCGTATAAAATAATGCTTTCCGTTGTAAATGTAGGTAGTGATTTTTTTTAAGGCTTTTTTATATCAATCTTTCTCAACGTACCAAAGGTTAAAAATTGGATGTTCTTATAAAATGATTATATTAAACGGAAATTAAATAAATAGGATGCAATAATATTTGCTCCTGGTTAACATTTATCATAGTTATGGAAAATAAGGTTCTTCTGAACCATTTGAAAATGTTAATTTAAATACCTGCCTTTTCATATTCACAAAATACTAACAATGATGAGGACCAGAAGCTAATCTTATTGGCAGCATAAATTAAACATTACCCAGCTAACTCATGAAAACATCAGTTGTACTATCCCTAGTAAAGTTAAACTCATAAACTATGCTTTGTTTAAGTAATTTTTAATTAATAAACCAATGATTCTTGTTACCTTTGACAGGAGTCTGCTAATATATTAGGAAACTCTAAATTAGTTTTTATCTTTATTAATAAGTGTGAAACATTAGTCCTCTGTGGTGCGTAAATATTTCTCAGGAATTCTTGTACAGACGAAGTAGAAGAGTTTCTGAGGGTCCAAAACACAATTGGTCGAGAAATAGAAAGTCAAGCAAGAATTAAAAAAATGGCTTTTAATTTTCTATGCTCTAACTTGAATTTAATTAACGAACATAACCATTTATATCAATGGCGTAGTGTTGAGTCACCAGGGAAATTATTCTATTGCCCAGTTGACATCTAGACCAGGCGTGTCCAACCCGCGGCCCACAAAACCGTAAAGTTTACGTGTTTACGACATAAGCTTTCAACATGATTATGTGATTTTCAGCGAGTTTTTGATATCCCACTAGTTTTATGTTGCCCTTTTTTATTTTATAATAGAAAACATAAGAAAATAAATGAAGTTTTATTATTCATATTCATTAACTATATTTTATATTTTATGTGCGACCCAAAACACTTCATCTTCACTTAGTGTGGCCCAGGGAAGTCAAATATTCACTCAATGTGGCCCAGGGAAGTTAAAAGTTTGGACACGCCTGATCTAGACATTTCTGAGACTGGACTGTTTTAATCATTTCCTAACGGTGTTTCAGCACGATTTCGAAAATAATGAACAATTGTTTTTACTTTGTTGTCGATATGTAGGAATTCAAAATTTTTTGTTGTACGTAGAAATGAAAAATCTTTTTTCGCTGAATAGATGGCCAAAAAAATTACGATTCACATATCCAATCTTCCAATAATTTGATATTTACCATTTGGGGAGCTGAATTTATGAAAGAGCGAAGTTTTAAACTGCTTTTGTAAACGATCTCTTAATGTCAGTAATTTGATATTTGGTCTGTAGCAAGTCCTGATCAGAAACAAAACAAGGGGTGGAGGAAAGCAAAGGATGCAATAGAGCCGGAAAAAGTAAAATGGACTTCCATTGCAATATAATATATAATAATATAAGAACATGGCTTCGATGAGGTGTGGTGCTTGTGACTTATGCGTCGAGGAAAAAAAAGAATATCTTCAATGTTTCGGTAAATGTAGAACATTTTTTCATATTGCTTGTATTGGAATGATCTACAGTGTTTAGAGCGATGACGATTGACAACCGTAATAGATGGATTTATGTTAAGTGTAAAGTAAAATCTAAGTTGGTTGATTTGGTGTCAATATGGATTCCAGTGTCAGTAAAGATACCAATGTACATATGGAGACATCTGGTGCCAGCCTTACCTTAGATGATCTTCAAGGTAATATTGATTCCAATTACTTGAATACAATTGTTTCTTTGATAAAATCTGAAATTAAAGGGAATTTTCTATTCCATTTCAAAAACTGAAAGAGGAAATTTGTAAACATGAAATAGAATTAGAGAAATCAATAAATTATTGTTGCAGCAAATTTGATGAATTTTTAAAGAAGCATGAGAAATTGAGAGCAGATTACAATGAACAAATGAAAATTGTAAATGAATTAGTAGTAAAAAATAGGGAGCTTGAGGGATAGCAAATTAATGCAGATTGAACAGAATGCACTGAATAGAAAGATAGAGATAACTAGCCTTCCCAAGGCTGTAGACAATGACTTGCTCCTCGTTATGGTAAAATCAACACTCCAATAATAGGCGTTAACTCGCATAGTGGTTAGGCAGCTAATGACTGTTCCAGCAAGATACTGTGTTAGCTTTAACTGAGGCTGTGGTCAGTAGTGACTTCAATCTTAGTAGGTCATGTCCTTGTAGGAGAAGGTCTGTAAAAGCTAGGAGTAGCTTCTAGGATTCTTATCTGTCCTATATGTCGGAAATATAAAAAAATAGCTCATCAAATTCAATATTGAATTTGAAACTACTGCTATTAGGAATCATTGGTTAGCTAAAAGAAAATCTAAAAGGTTGACAGGTTGACGCAAAGTGAAATATTTGAGGTAGATGATGATTCACCAATGTATATCAATGAACATTTGACAATGTACAGGGTGATTCAAAACTCTTGGGCCAAACTTTAATGAGTGATAGAACACACCTAAAACAAGCACTTTTCGTCATACAATGCATGGTCAAGTGGTGAAGCGCTAGAGGGCGCTTTCCAGTGAACACTTATAAGCACTGGTTTTCACACTCGTCGTCATTTTTACCGTGGATTGCAGAACAGATGGATTGTTTCACGAATCAGGAGGTGAACATGAGTTTCGCGTACGTAGCTGAGGACGGGAATGCGAGGGAAGCCCAAAGACTGTACCAGGAGCGCTTTCCAACCAGATGCGTGCCTGATCGTAAAACCTTTCAGCGATTGCACTGGTATATGTGCGAAACAGGCTCCTTTGTCAGCGGCTTGCAGGATACAGGGCGTGCAAGGAGTGTGAGGACGCCACCTGTTACAGAGGAAATTCTATGTAGGGTTGGAGATCGTCCCGAATGTAACACATGAGCAATTTCCTAGGCCGTAAGTGTGCCCCAATCGATGGTGTGGTGAGTTCTACGAGATGAACGATTACACCCCTACCAAGATTCGTGAAACAATCCATCCTCTCTGCAATCCACAGTAGAAATGACGACGAGTGCGAAAACCAGCGCTTATAAGTGTTCACTAGGAAGCGCCCTCTATCTCTTCAGCGGTTGAATTCTGACCATGCATTGCATGACGAAAAGTGCTTGTTTAGGTGTGTTCTATCACCCCTTAAAATTTGGCCCAAGAGTTTTGAATCACCCTGTATACATTCGAAACAAGGTTCTTAAACGGATGTGTCTAGATTATACTGTGTTTATAAATTGGTTTCAATGAATTTATTATTATTATTATAACGTTTTACCTTCTGTTTTAGAGATATTTTTTCAAAAATTTGGAAAATGATGAAACATGCAAATTTTAATAACTTTTGTCTCTTCCGTGGCCGAGTGGTTAGCGGGCTTGACTAATGATCTAAGGAACCTGGGTTCGAACCCCGGGTAAGGCATGGATGTTCGCGTTGTTTTTCTGCTGAGGTCCTGCCATCCCTCATATCTTCTACTCGCATATAAACTGACAGGATCGTATCCGACCTCTCTGGCAAGCAGCTTCTTGAAGGAGTATTTTTTTATTTAATTATTTTTACCCTTATTAGCTTTCTCTTATAGCGTTTATATATAATTTTTATATCTTATTAGCATTTTTATATGGCAAAGGAGGCCTTGTCTTGTTCCCCCAAGGGGGCCTTGTCTTGTCTCGTTATTTTACATGGCAAAGAGGCCCTTGCCTCATCTCCTTAGATCGAGCCTTGGGCTGTACAATATGGTGATCAATGGGTTTTGCATTGCGAAGGCGATTTTGACCCCTAAGGGGTAGAAAAATATATTTTATGCTTTTTCATGTTTTTTGAGGGGGGGTAATTGATAAATGATACTTTTTCTTTGATTGGATAGATACTAAGAAAATATTACTTTTCAGATTTTTTGAATCATCCATTGGTCCGAATTTCCACGTTAGTGCGAGCCGAATCGTAAACCGGCAAGCTTTATTTTAAAACTAGCATTTTATATTCGAAAGAGGAGACTTTGCTTTTCCTTCAAATTGATAATTTTAACCATTTGTTATACAGAGCTCTCCGACATCAGTCCACAGTCTACCATAGACAGACTATGGACCTCTAATGCTATGTCATTTACAAGTACATTTGTTAATGTTATTACAATACAATGTAAATCCTTCACTTGCGAAAACCAGGAAATAAGAGTAAATCCCTCTATCACATCAAGAAAATTTAGAAATAAATTAACTATTATCAAATTCTATTATATACATCACATTCCTTTAAAAACATTTCTTTAAAATTTTTAACAGAAATTCATAACATTTCCTTTTAGTTCTTTAATTTTCATGTCCGAAAATTCAGTTCAAATAGAATTATTCTTTTGATCGATTAGCGAACAACTGTCATTTTTATCCATTAATAAAATGATATTGTACTTCCATGTTTCATATAAAGTATATTGAAATAAATGTAGAAAAATTCATCCCTTGCAAACGAAAAAAAATCCTCTAAACTTTACTCTTCCAGTATTGAGTTTTCCTCATTGTATGCTACTATTTCTAATTGGGACTATTTGGAATCAGTAGTGCACAATTTCATTGTATATTACTGTTTCTCAGAAAATATTTACTGTTTCTGAACTCGAGGCCAAGTCATTATTATCTGTGATCCCTGAATTCCAAATATTCCATTTGCTGGCGGAATCTTAATGCACATTAATAAGAATATATTTGATTTATTTTTAAGGTTCATTAAATTTAATTTAAAATCACCGTGCACTTTTCATCAAAGTAGTTAACTTTATAGAACCGGTATTACATGCTTTCGAACCCTGAATAGAAAATCGTAATCCCAGTATGGAAGCGCACTCGCATTAAATTGTTGATCTATGAATATTAATGAAATTAAACGTTTGCTTATTTTTTCATCGTTGATCATACAAATTAAAAAAAAAATATATTCACCTACATTCTTGATTTTGTTTTCGCTCGTTTTCCAAAAATTTTGTTGTGTTTGCTTTGCTTACATGGTTATAAACATTCGTAGAAGGATCAATACCAGAATCAGTGGCAAGCATCAGTTTGAACGTGAGAGACGCTGTCTGGAGTCCAGACAAACCAAGAATGGCAGCAACCAAAGTTGAACAATGTGCTATGCGCTGATGTTTCAATTTGACTATCGGATTCCGTTGTTGATTCAGTTTGTGGAGGGTGGTCACACCATCAACTCGCAAGGATATTGCAAAACTTTAGGCATTTGGAAACAAGCAATAAAGTCGAAGTATCCGGGACTTTAGAGTATGAAGTTTGTTTTGTTGCATGACAAAGTCCGCTCTCATACTGGGCAAGTAACAGTAACAATGTTGACAGATATGGATGGGAATGCCTGGAACATCTTCCTGTAGTCCTGGCTCTCCTCTGTTAGATTTTCACATTTCTAGACCTATAAAAAACGCCATGAAAAGAAGGAAGTCGAAGTCGGACGTAAGCAATTCATTGTCACAGACTTCCTCGTGTAGAAGCCAAAGTATTTCTAGAATAGAGGAAATTTTGTTGCTAAGTTCATTTGGGGTAAATGTCAAAATAGGCATGACTAATTTGAACAGATCAATAAATGAACAACCCTTATTATGATTTGAACAACTCTTATAAATTCGATAAATTCATCACTTTCATGATCCATAAACATTTTAAAATATATTTAGAATGTTTCACAGTTGTTCTGTAATTTGCAAACTCGTAAACCATCACAAACCTGTCGCAACAATTGGTCGCCAATTGGTCGCCAGCCTTTGAGCAAAATGCGTCCACACAGTAGTCGTAACGATGAGGTAGCAAGTACTCCCAAAATTCGACAGGAAAGAAAAGCAGGCATACACAGAAATTTTCAATGGAGAAGTTTTGACAAGTTCGAGACTCAAGGTGGAGCTTAGAGTGGCATCTCCACTCCTTGGGCATGTCACTCTAGAATTGGAATGGATACTCAATGAATCATTCTAGACGAATTTTAAACAGCTTACTGTTCACTAAGGTTATATAATCTTTACCCAAACTATAATAATTTTGCTGAAAAATGTGTTTCTTCTTGAGTAGGACTAGAACCTTCGTCTCCCAGTTATATGACGATTATTCTCATCACTATCAGCGACTAGTTCATTCTTCAGCTAATTGTGACTAAAACATGTGACTGACTTGAACTAGACGTTGATAGTTTAGTGGTCAGAATACCAGGCATGTAACTGGGAGATGTAGGTTTGAGTCCTACTCAGGGTGAAACTTACTTTTTTAGCCAAATTATTCTTGAATTCAAAGTCAACAGGTAATATGTGTATTTACTATTGATGGATCGTTTACCCAAACTTTTTAGTTTATCAGACATTAAAATTACCGGTAACGTAGTGTCATTGAAAGCAATCGCATTAAATTCCCTTCAGAAAAAAATAGGTAGAATTTGTCAGCATTAAGCGCTGGGTAGAAATTGCCGTTTTTAGTCTAACGAACACGAATCCTCCTGAGTTACATTGCTATCTAGCTATCTGTCTGAGAACCTGATTAAGATCCTCGTAGTCCCTTGGCACTTCTGTTTCGTAAGGTGTTTAGAGGATGAATTTTTATGTTTGCATCGATTTTTGTGAGAAAATAGATAGATGATCAAAATTACCTTAAATAATTTTTCTCGTATAGCAAAATGGTAGATAACAAGCCTTGAGAGTTGATTTAATCACTATTTATTCAAGAAGTGATCTTTGTTTGAGTATTTATCATGCAAAGAGAGTAAACATTTAAATTTTTTTTCGTAAGTCCTAAGCACATGCCTATTGTACTTATGAAATAATATGGTCTTGATATGCCTAGTAAACGCCATCTGAAGTGATAAACAGTGGTGGCATCTGAAGTGATAAACAGTGGTGGCATCTGAAGTGATAAACAGTGGTGGCATCTGAAGTGATAAACAGAAGTGACTATGAGTAACGATGACGGTCCTCATCGTTACTCATTGTCACTTCAGTAACGTGTAACGGGCAGTGCACTAAATGGAAATATATAAGTGTTTGGTACACATGCAGCAGTTTATAGGATTGAAAAATAGTAACTTATTACCCTAGGTTACCAGACTTATGACCAAATGTTCCTTAAATCGATGCAGCTGAAAATCTTTAATATAATATATTTTCATCGTTTAACGTTTAATAAAATGGACATTTCAGATGCAAGATATATTTTAAATATACATATCGATAATAGATACAATACAATAAGAGTAGTGTTTCTGACTTGGATGAAATTATTGTTTCTTCGGACCAGGATGACATTACCTACAGCCGTGAAAAATTAGTCGGTGTGTGGATATGGGATGTCAATTTTTTTGCAATTTTTTGGTGGTCGGTGGTTGCATATGGAATGCACTTTTTTGCCGATCACTGGTCTAATAAATCATTTGAAACGAGCGTTTTAAATTCGAACTTCTGTCGTTATTGGCGAACACACTAAGCAGCTGTTTTTATTGCCTAAAAAGTCCCACTTATGCTACGCTTTCCGTTATTAAAACTATGGAGAGGTACGTTAACATCTCTATAGAGTATATATCCATCTAAATAATATATCCATCCATTTCAGAGTATTCGGTTCTAGATTCTTTTGCACATGATGCTGGATAGCCTCAATCGGCAACAGGCAAATTCTTTATCAGACTGAGCCTCAACTGTGTTTGTGCCTTGTGTTTGGGATATTCTCCACCATACCCCGAAAATCTCGAAAACCCCAAAAGACGAAAATCCCGTTCCCCACTAACCAACTAGTCGCCCCCCCTCCCAAGGAATCACGTGTATTTTCCACCAAACCCCATTGTGCCGAAAATCCCGCTCCACATTAGACAACTAGTCGCTCCCCCTCCCAACGAATCACCTGTATTTTCCGCAAGGGACCATGTGCATTGTCTTTTAAAACTAATATAAATCGTAAAGCACAAATTGCCATCAATTGTACTAAATATATTGCGATTGTTTATATTTTCTGAACGATTTTTCTTTGTGAAGTAATTGGATTATTTAAACTTAAGATTCCTATGTAAAGATTAATGGCCCAGTGTACAAAATGCAGTTTACGTAGCAGCAAATGTCAAATTATCGCCTTGGAAGCGCGAAAAGAACGTGTCATCCGTTACCATGGAAATTCTTGTATCCCCAAAGTATTTTTCCAGGGCAGAGAAAACCTACAGCATCTTTAAAAAGCGTAGACTAATGGTTCAGCCTTGTCGCTTTGCAGCCTTTATTTCGTTCGCAGGACTGATTACGTAGTATGTCTTCTTGTCGGCACACCGAATGGAATGACAAAAAAAAAATAAAGAAATGTTTTATAGAACCCACAGAATTCTATTTCCGGGAGTGGTAGAGCTTTTGGCCATTAAACTTGTCTGCAAAACACTGCAGATGGCTATCGAGGCAGGCGTTTAAGGTTCTGATTCCTGATTCAGCAGCTTACTCTTAGGTAGAAAACAATACAAAAACAAAATATGGCAATGTCACATTTTCAGCTAAAGCAGTAAACATCCGCCAGAGAGAGATAATGCCATTGGCAATTCTTTTCTTGTTATAAGGAAATGGCAAAGATACACATGCGAAAGAAAAAAAAATCTTGAGTCATACTCGTGTTTCCCAAAAAATAAAGTTTGATTACATTTGTTACATTTCAATGCTCAGAAATATCAGCAAGGAAAAAAAAACTTGTTAGATAACTATAATGTGAACTTTTGGTGATCTGGATCTAAATCCGCTTTGGGAATTTTTGGTAATACTGATTCCTAGAGTGACACTAGATTGGATTGGATTGTTTTACCTCTGAGCGGCACTTTTTTGCACACCATGGGCTAAATGGCCAGGCCACAAGGACCCCCGAAGGCTCAGAGAAGGTTGGGGGAGGGGACTCACTGGAACTGCTGTTGGGAGACAGATGGTAGCCTCCCGTCAAGGCCATCCATCGTGTTCTTTAACGTGCACAGGGTATGGCTCTCCCGCACACGCGGTCACGGTTTAACGTCCCATCCGACGGACGGCGGCCTTTTCAAGCCCATCGGTGTCCCCTACTGACCGTGGGCAGGGCGGGGAATTTTGCGGAAATAAATCTCAACGCTGACCCAGATGGGACCCGAACCTGGGAACTACAGATTACGAGCCTGGCGCGCTACCGACTGAGCCACCCCCGCCCCCAGAGTAACACTAATTATAGTACACAGGCCAAGAATAAAGGTGACGGTAAGAATTAATAAGGTAAGTTTAAAATGTTTTTTAAAATTATGAATGTTTGAAGAAATGTTTTAAAGATCTATAAAACGGAAGCAGAAATGTTATATTATAATGGGAATCCAGTCTCTTTCCTACCCTACCTATTATATTTTCACTTCTCGATTGAGTTTCTTGCCGCTTACCCCCCAACTCCCTTCCTTTATTTTTTTCTATATACGGGCCTGTACACATTATAAACGAGTACACGTAATAATGTTAAAAATATATTTCTTCTGGAGTACAGTTTTAAGGAGCTTAATACCACATTTTCCTATAAGTAACGCTTCTGTCGAAACGCACATAATATTGTTTAATAGGTTGCGCTTCGTTTCTGTAGATGAAGGATAAGGAGTTCTAGTTCCATTATTGTAAAGGCCATCTCTGTGTTTCAAACTGAAACACGAAATTTAAAAAAAATGAGGGTAAACCATGCTGCGGAGTTCGAAGGGTACTAACATTAACGCCACATGTATCTGAAGAATAATCCGCCATTTTCTGGTATTCACATCTTTATTCAAATTCCTGCACCGCAAACGTTTGCATCCTGCCTTCGAACTGATCGTTTAGACGTAGGAGTGATGCAAACACACATACAATAAATTGGTAGGAGCCCTGCTAAATTATACACCATATTTTGTATTTTCATGCATTCTGGTACAGTCGCTCAAAAAAGTATCCGAACACTACGGTTGATTACAGAATTCAGAAAAAAAATCTGGCAACAATTTTTTTAGAAATTAGTGATCTGGCAACCTTCGTGTCACGTGACACGAAGGTTGCCAGATCACTAATTTCTAAAAAAATCGTTGCCAGATTTTTTTTCTGAATTCTGTAATCAACCGTAGTGTTCGGATACTTTTTTGAGCGACTGTACTAAGGGTAGATGGTGGGATTAGTCGGTAGCGCACGGATCGTAATTTGATATTCTTAACTTCAAGTTTCCAATGTGTTGATATTTGCTGCCCTAATCCTAACTCTATGCTAACAGCAATCTTAATGAAAAATAGGATACTGTGATCTTGGAAAGGCAGCTGTCCGTCGATGATACGTTAACCATGTTCCTATGTGTAGCCTAGTCATATCCTGCAAATGTTAAAGAACATGCCGACCTTTACGTGAAGCTTCCATTTACTTCGTAAGGTTGTCCAGTAGGTTCCTTTTCTCTACTCAATTTTTGGATTCCTTGTAACCTTGATTATTCATCTCACTGTGTGCAAGAAGGTGAAGCTTAGAGATAAAACAGACTAACACAAATTCTGTTGTTGTCATAACTGATTTTGAGCACCATAATCTAGTGGGGTTATTCAATTGCCATCAGCTTTAGAATCTGCACTCTGTAACTCGAACCATTTGTACTTATGCATGTGGTCCGACTCTATGATCATCGACCGGTTTTATGCATCCTTTTAAACTCCAGACACAGACAGTTCAGCTGGAAATGGTGTTAAGAAAATAGCCCGAGAAAATGGAGTCATGTTCTATTCATGAATTTCTCTCTACAGTTGGACAGAACACGTGTACTCATCTAGAAAGAGGTGAGAATTCCCCAATCAGCACTATAACATTGTTAAGAGAAGTGCATTTCTGATGGAGTTCTTATTGTATGGACAGGGTTTTCAATGGGTGACCCTATATTTGATGGTGATGCTGTGAATGCTCCTGTCGTTTGAATGATTGAATTCTTCTGTGATATCACGATGAGATCCTTGACCCCTATGTCAAGCCCTATGTTAGAGCAGTAGGTGACGATGTCCTCCTAATGGAGGAAAATTCCGCCAATACAGAGCAACCCTGAGTAAACAAAATTTGAAGAAAAAGGTAAACATGAATCGAGTGGCTTGAATTATCTCCTGATCTCAACCGGATAGAGCAATTATTCTCAAGGGGCGTGCCATGACACATTGGTGAGTCGCGAGATTCGCCAGATGTTCCACGAAATTTATTTCGGATGATGTTGCAGATAAAAGGAAATTTGTAAACATTCTGTTGTTACTTTTTGCCACTCGTTTTTCGCTTAACGTTTTCCACTTAATCAAAATCTTGTCCATAAATGAAAATTAATGCAAAGCATGCCCATAACAAGTAATGCATACGCACGTACCTCAACATACGTCAGAACTTAACATAATAGCTTTGCGTTTACAAACACTCCACAGAAATAGCTGTTTATTGAAGGCAACCTGCGCATGCACTAGTCTTCCCGTAGTGTTGCCAATTTAAAGTTTTAGGGTGCCGCGATATTCACGGCGAAAAATAGTGTGCCGGGAGCAAGAAAAGTTTGAGAATCACTGGGATAGAGGATCTATTGGTACTCTGGAGATTCGTATTGCAGCTCGTCAATCCTCCTCCCAAACTCTTCGAGATCTCAGCACTGCTATTATTGCTCAATGGACTTCATTGCCATCCCATTCTCTCGATTCTCTTACTAAGAGATGTGTCAAGCCTGCATTAGTAGTGTTAGTGCGGGCCTCATCTACTACAGACTACATTGTTTACTCCAACCACCCCTTTTTCACGTACTTTTCATTATAAGTTTTTTTTTTATTTTTATCATATATGTAAATCCTTTTGTCCCAAATTTTCACAACATTATCTTTGTATATTATATACCTGTGAAATTTGATTGAATTTATTCACATATATTTCTAGGTATGCAGATATTTAGCATGAGTATATTAAATCGTTCTCATAAAGTTCTTTAATTCAATCTATCCAATAACGAAACATTTTAGCTTATAAGGTATCTGAACTCCATTGTAACATTTTTTTCCAGTTAATCATAATCCGTTTGGAACTAATCGCAAAAACAAATAAATGACAGTTCCTTGCATCTAAACAAATAAATATGAGACCAATATTATTTTCATCACGCAATTCAATATTTGGCCTCTTCACCAATTCAACATCCCCGATTCAAAGGATAAGATGTTTTAAAGCAAAAATTTTTGTCAGAAAAATTTCGTCATTAGTCGGGTTGAATACGAAATACAGTATCTCCTGAGTCCAGCCAACACATCAAGTGCTTTTACCTACTGAGCTATATTCCACTAATAAAACCAAGTAGCTACGAAAAAAAAAAAAGCTGTGCGATAGAGGCGACACACTGTATGATTAGATCAGCAAGAAAAGGACACTTTCAATGTTACAAGGTGTTCTGCTCCTCAAGAGTTTATTAAGAAACTCAAGAGTTGAGAATATTAAACGTGGTTTTGCAATGAATCGCCCTTTTTCATTTATTTGCCACTAAGCTGTTGCATTGGTAATACAAGCACAAGGTTTTTAAAAAAGAAATAAGTTTTGTCTTGCTTAATAAAAAAAACGAGTTATTTATTAAAAAGATTCCGAGTTATTTATTTCAATGAATTTTAAATTTTGGTATTTAGGAAGTATTAGTTGTTTATTGACGTATATTTTCGTGTCATTAAGAAACGGCGAAGACTTCACACCATATTGGCTGTTAATAACGAAACTGAACTAATTAACGAACTCAACTAAAACAATAAAAATTAACGAATGAATATAACAATAACTTATGTTAAAAGAATGAATATAACAATAACGTATGTTAAAAAAATGAATATAACAATAACTTATGTTTAACGAATGATAAAATAAAATGCATGGATTGGAATGTCTTGAAAATAACTTTTCGCTGCTGCTACCGTTATTTACGATGTAATAGAATTAGAATCACGTCGATGTCCAAGTTTAAAAATCAGCTTTCACGTTAGGATAATGTGGCAATACCGTTTTAAAGCATTATGCCGACACGTGTAGAGAGCATCTTTGCAACACAATGAGATCCAGAAAAATGTGTGCCAGGCAATATACAATAGCACTTGATTCCTTGTGCTGCGATTGGTTAGATATTTCACAGCATTTAAATTACTGCAACATTGTTAGATGCTAAAATGTACATGGTACATATTGTTTAAGGGTTTTCTTTTTACAAATTTCTTTATACTGATAATTTTTTGCACCGGGATAATTTTTTATTTCTTTAAATTAATATTTTCGTTGTACTGGTATTCGTTAAAATGAAACATTTCTTTCATAAAAATGCATAGTAAATTGGTCGGGGTGGGGAAAAAATTATTTTTCTGGCGTTCCTTATATCGACATTTTACTGTATGCGTATGTACGGAAATGCCAGTTTAATAGACACACTTAGTAGCGTGTTGCGCCTCCTTTGGCCTTTAGAATACCCGAATTCGTTGGGCATGGAACTTACAGAATACTGGAGGAGTTCTGCAGGAATGTTATACCATGTGGATACGATTCTTTTGCACAGTTGCTGCAAATTGGACTGCGGCACAGTGTCACAGACAACAGCCCTTACCACTCATCCCAAAGATGTTCTATAGCAGTGTTTTTCAACCTTTTTTTTTTATCTCACGGCACACTTATACTATAGTTAAACTTCCGCGGCACATTTAAATTATGATGATATTATGTATACGTTTATTACAACAATGATATACTCGTATAATCAATTTAAAGAGGTTTTAATTTTGATATGTACACTTATTGTGCTTTGGACTCCTTTCGAAAATAATTTAATTAATGATCTTTAAAAATTTTCGCGGCACACCTAAGATCCTCTCACCGCATACCAGTATGCCATGGCAGACCGGTTGAAAATCAGTGCTTTATAGGATTTAGATCTGGGGACTCTGCAGGCTAATGAAGCAAGGAGAATTAGTCGGCGTATTCCTGGAAACATTCGATGACGATACGTCCTGGTGAGCAGATCAGTATCATGCTGAACGAATCTTCCGAGTGAGGATAAACTGTAGCCACGAAGAGATGAACTTGGTCAGCAACTTTCTTCAGATGTGCCGTGACATTCATATATCCTTCGATGGGTAGCAGGGGGCCTAATGTGTGCCAGGAAAATATTCGCCACACTATCACACCGTCATGACTGGCCTGTACTATTGACACAAGACAAAATGTTTGCGCTAAATTCTAATCATCATCATCATCATCATCATCATTGTGATGTTGCGTCTTCGTTTGGTTGTCTATTGGGACCACTTAGGAATGTCCCCTCGGTTCGATCGCAATACGCGACGGGTGAAAGAGTTTTTCAGATCAAAAATCAAAGATTTTATCACAATTGCAGGGACTCAATACGGAGGCTCCTCCCCAATAAATTGGTTCAACTTCAGCCTTTACTTAAAAATAACAATTATTTATTGAACCTTCCAAACATGCTTGATAGAACAAAGACATATGCTCAATTACATAGCATTACAACAACACCAGCTTACTATGCCTGTTCAGCTGTATTCACAGAGCCCAATGCCGTTATTACCAGTCAGCATTTCCCAGCTTTACAATTTTTCGTCTACACGCTTTCGTTCCTCGACTGGCTCTGTCTTCCTCCTCGTTGTTGCCAACCCTTTCTCTTTCTCTCTCTGCCTTGACCATCTGGGAAACCGCCAGCAGTGGGGTGACCTCCGTCCCCTCCGGGCACTGCTACTTCAATTAACTCTCCAGATGCTGGGACAGAGGGCCTCCCACGTAGCATATGCCTTGTTGGTGAAATCCAAAATAATATACAAATCATGAACAAAAAAATATCTAAAAAGGCCTCTAGCCTGACAATCATCATCATCATCATCAAGTAGCCATGGGCTACGGTGGTTTAACAAGCCAGATTTAAATCCTACAGATTATCTTAGGGATCAGGTAGTAAGGGCTGTTGCAATTTAGTTCTCCAAGCATATCTGTCCTGACCTACATATGTTGCATCTGGCTACTGAACACCAATTCTAACAAGGTCCTGTTTGACATTGTGTACCCACCGCATCCTTGGTCTCCCGCTCTTTCTGAGGCCTTTAGGCACACTGTTCATAATCCTATTCGCTAATCTATAATTATCCATACGTGCAACATGACCAAATCAACGGAGTCTCTCTCTGCACAATATGCTGCTTAAAGGAGGTTGCAAACTCCTTTGCATAAGCTCATCAATACTTACAAGGTAGAAACACCCAATGTCCAAGATAATGTGTAAGCATCTAGAATCAAAAGCATCTAGTTTCCTGTTATCTTGTTTACACACCGTCCTAGTTTCACTATCATATCTAACCCTAGAGAGAACCAAACTATTATACAGTCTAATTTTAGTCTTTAGGTGTATACACCTATTTCTCCACACTCTCCATAGATTCTTAAAAGTCCCCGTAGCAATCCCTATTCGTCTGTTAATCTCATGCCGCACATCACCAGTATCTGTTGAATAGCTCCCAAGATAATTAAACTGTGACACCTGCTCAAGACTGCAACCATTCAGATTAACTGAATCACTTTAGTTTTATCTCTGTTTATAACCAATCCTACTCTACTACCAGTCTCATCAACAGCTCGAATGAAAGAGTTCATCGCATCAACATCATTTGCCAAAAGAGCTAAATCATCAGCATAATCTAAATCAAAAATTTTCAGATGTCTAGACCATTTAAGGCCAAAATCTTTCTCTTGCAAAGAATTTCGCATAACGCAATCAATAACCAAACTAAAGAGAAAGGAGTCAAAATGTACCCTTGTCGAACACCAGAAGCATTGCTATATCAATTGCTACAAGTCTTACGAACTCTCACACACGACTCAGTGTTATTATAGAGAGTTCTCATTATGTTAACTAACTTGTTTGGTATGCCATACGATATCACAATCAACCACAAATTATGATATAGATATAGATAAAAACTTTTTTGTCAACCAATAGAGTCTTCTGAATCCACACTGCTCATCACGCAATTGTTCGTTAACCAAATTCTTAATTCTATTAAGCACAATCATGCAAAGAACTTACTTTGAACGTAAAGAGGCTGATACTCCTATAGTTATCGCAAGAACTGCGATCACCTTTTTTTTAAAAACAGGGATAATAATAGCTTTGGTAAAATCCTTAGGAACAATACCTTTTATCATAAAAGATATTCAAATTTCAGTCATCCATGTGGTAGCCGAAACATTCGTAGCTCTAAGCATTTCAGTAGTAATTTTGTCTATCCCTGGAGATTTATGACATTCCATCATCATGTTGAAAAAGGAATCTTGATTTGTCAGACCTGGCTACCTTTTTCCAGTCCGCAACTGTCCAGTATAATGCCCACTAGTGACGCACTATCGTGTTCTTCGCTGATAACATCGGCACTCGACAAGGTCGGCGACTGTTGTTACGCATTTACTACAAGGTCTGATACGTGGTGCATTAGAAGATAACCATCTGCATACCAATGTTTAATTCTGCTGTGATTTGCCTGGTTGTGACCTTGCAGAACCCATCTGTTTGCTTCCACGATTCTCACCAGTGTCCTCTGACCCCTCTGATCCACAAGGTTTCATCCACAGCATCGCTGATCACTGGTAGCTTTTGTTTTTTGGAGAAATGTTTGGTAAATCCTTGAAACGGTTGTACGCGAAAAGCCCAGGAGGACGGCAGTGTCAGAGATGTTAGAACCGTCACCAACTTTCAAAGGCGCACAGGTTGGTCATTTTGTCCATTCTGATTCTCAATCCCCTAACTGATGATGGAAGAGCTGGTCTGCCTGATGTGCACACCATGGTCACGTGACGTGTTACGTGTTGGAATGAACTATTTATGTGACGATGAATGGTGTACCTAATAAACTGGTATCTCAGTGTATATGTGTATGTATATGTAGGATAAATGAAAACTTATCCGGAGTCAATTATTTGTTTCCTATATGTCCCAGTCATAAAAAGCCACCACAGTCATTCAAACATATAGGTACTGGACTGAAAAATGGAAACATATCCATGTTTAAATGTGATCTAAATAGAAAAATCATATAGAGAGTTCAATAACGTCTTCAATAAGATATTTAATGAAAAATTGCCTGAAGAAAAATTAAAGATCTCAATCAAATCTATCCAATTGATTTCAGTATTACTCGTTTGTTTCAAAATCCATATTTTGCCATAATTGCAATAACCTTTTTCGTAGTTTGTACGCAAATAACTTTAAAAATATTTCCCCTCCTGCGATTTTTTTTTTTGGAAGACACCAAGATTCCGTAGTGGGATGTTTTTAACTATTGTACATATTTTGTACTACTTATTAGTACGCGGGGTCGGATCTAGGGGGAAGGGGACATGGCCTCATTCCCTTTGAGAATACTACCGTATTTCCCCGAAAATGAGACCTAACCGGAAAATAAGCCCTAGCATGATTTTTCAGGTTGGGTTGGGTTGTTTTACCTCTGAGCGGCACTTTTTTGCACACCATGGGCTAAATAGCCAGGTCACATGGACCCCGAAGGCTCAGAGAAGGTTGGGGGAGGGGACCCACTGGAACAGCTGTTGGGAGACAGATGGTAGCCTCCCGACAAGGCCATCCAGCGTGTTCTTTAACGTGCACAGGGTATGGCTCTCCCACACACGGGGCCACGGCTTAACGTCCCATCCGACGGACGGCGGCCTTTCCAAGCCCATCGGTGTCCCCTACTGACCATGGGCAGGGCGGGAAATTTTGCGGAGATAAATCTCAACGCTGACCCAGCTGGGACTCGAACCTGGGAACTACAGATTAAGAGCCTGGCGAGCTACCGACTGAGCCACCCCGCCCCTGATTTTTCAGGATGCTCATAATATAAGCCCTACCTCAAAAATAAGCCCCCGTTAAGATCGTCAGCCAGACGGACGCATTTAGTACGTCCGTTGTAACACACGACGGAGTATTGAATTATGAAATAATAATATTAATACATAATTGAATATAAATAAATAATATTATTGACGTTAATACTTAAAATAAATGATGATATAAATTATAATTTAGTATTTGTAAATACCCAAGCGGGCGCCTTTGGACGAGAGGTAAACGCCTATGTAAACAGTTGAACTCGAGACTTACTGCCGAATGACCAGGCTATATAGACGAAAAGTGCTCATTTAAGGAGAGTTCTATTGCTGGACGTGAGAGATTGGAGCCAATGGTTCTACAGGAAATGGAGTCGCAAGAAATTCAGGCCGAATTCGGGGTTTGGAGAGTTATGATGATGTTCCAGAAGAAGATGACATAACTGTATTTGAATAAATGTAGATTTTTTTGCACATGAATAAATGTAGATTTTTTTCACATGAATAAATGTATTTTTTTGCACATGAATAAATGTAGATTTTTGTACATCAATAAATGTAGATTTTTGTACATGAAAAAATAAGAGATCCTGTGAAAATGAGCCCTAATGCGTGTTTTGGAGCAAAAATTAATATAAAACCCTGTCTTATTTCTGGGGAAATACGGTAATAAGGGTAATGGAAGTCAAAAATCATTAAACCTTTGCACATCTCACGCATTTTTTTCAAGTTTTCTTTAAACCACTAAAATGAAGTGGAACTCCGCCCCCCCCCCCCCCCCATCTTAATTCTTTTCTGGCTATCTGTACGCACTGATTATCTTTATTTTTACCTATTCGCAGTTTCCGTATATTCTAGAAAAAATGTTAATTCACGTTTATAATGCGTTTCATTGTTCGCATAAAAAATGTGTTATTTCTAATCCTTTCATTAAATTATTTTGGTGATCTCGACAATGTACATTAAAAGAATAATTTTATTGTTCCTCGATAACACAGGATCCAAAACCCTGTTTGCACATAGCTGAATGTCTTATTTTTTGTTTGGAAGAAATGGATAAACTTACACTGATAACATGTGCATTTTAAAATGGGAGTTCTTTAGGGACTCAGTCAAAAGGTATCGTACACTTCACAGTTTAGTCTCTGCGTATAGATAGACATTGGCTGTAGTAACTTGACCATAAAAGCAAAACAAATGTACTTGTTCCGTTTTTAAGAGTTCCAATGGGAAACGTGATTCACGTCTTCTAGATTAAGAAGTTACCAAGGGACGATAATAAAGGTGAAACAAGCACATAAATGATAATAGCAATGATGATTCTAAGGAATAAAAAGAAGAGCCTTGGTCGTAAAAATAGGAATAAACCAAAATTCAAACGAAAAATAATACAAATAACAGCAAGAACGTGAGGATAAGGAAACATAAAAAGGAAAAAAAGTTGCAACCGATGTTTTCTCATTAAAGCAAAATAAATATTAAGTGAATCAGCAAAGACTTTAGTATTCACTGCTTTTAAATTCGATTTGAAACTGGAAAGTTTCTGATGCCCCCAATCCAATGCGAGATGATGTTGGTACAAGGTGCCCAGAATACAAGTATTGTTGTATTGGAGATTCAATTTTTCTTTTCTATGCGAGGGCCCACAGTTTGAAACTGTTTGAAGTGTTCATGTAGCTGTCTGAATAAACAACTGGCAAGTTCATGTATAATAAAAATGAATAAATGCTGCGTTAACAAAATGAAAAGCAATGCAGTAGGTTTCAAATAACATAAAAACAGGAAGTAATGGTGACACTAGGGTAGGAGTGGAAAAACATTTTTTATGTTGAACAGCACAAGATGTGCCAGTCTTACAGAGGTTCAAGTGGGTGAATAATGGAAAATAGGAATGGGGGTGAGAGAGCAGTCAATGGACTTGAGCGCCCCAGTTTATCATTCTAATAACTTAAGAATGTAAGGAATAATTTCATTTATTTTATTTTGATATAAATGTACATTATGACAAGGTAAATAACCCAAGAGCATCAGATCATCCAGGTTATTGAAATATTTAACACAAGAACAAGGAAATGACAACATTTTTAATGTATAATATATACAATCTTAATCATCTTTAATGATATTTGACTTTTTATTTACAGAAAAATATATATATTATTTTTCTAATCGCAAACAGTAGCTAGCAAGCCCAGACCTCGAAAATATTGAGGGGGGCGTAAGAACCACACCGTAAAAATATAAAAGGGGTAGCTAAAATACTTTTATACTAGAAAAAGTTAATCGGAACTTCAAATTGATTAAAATGATGTATCGTACTTTAAACATAATGTTAAATAAGAAGAAATGTAAGAAATTAAAATTAGAAAATCTGGGAAGAAGTACAAATTGGAAATAATTCCTCATGGCGTATTGACTTATCGTCCCAGTGACTGGTTACTTCTTTCTTACAGTGTATGGTTACTTATTTTTATACCAGTGACTGGTTATTAATATGGTTACTTATTATTTATGACTGATTATTCGATTATGCTGCTAAATAAAAGAGAGCCTTTGATAAGGTCTGGGTGTTTTTCTATATGTTTCTGTTGAAGTCTCATCATGCTCACAAGCAAGCCCGAATCTAGAAAAATATCAAGAGGTGGGGGAGGGGGGAGATAGGATGGTGCAAGAAACAAAATCGAGCCGAAAAAATGTAACGGGAAGAGACTGGATTTACAATGCAGTATAACATTTCGACTTCCTTTTCACAGGTCTTTAAATATTTTGTTCAAAAATAATGCATGGAATATAAATAACTGATCATTTTTTGTCACTCTTACTCTTGCAAGCAATCTTGTCGTCGCCCCCCCTAGCTCCGGCCCTGGTAGCTAATAATTTATGTGATATAATATTTGCCAATATCGTTTTTTCTTCATGTATTCGTGTAGACAGAATTATGAAATTTTTATTGCATCCAATTTGAATAACTTTTGTTAGAGTCATTTGAGTTACGTTCTTATGTTGATTCTAATCGCAGTTATATTTATAACTGCTCATGCATTTTGTGACTTTGGTTTACAGATCAGTCGTGCGCACAATTACGCTTATCCCCCATAATCTACTTAATTAATAATATTTAACCTTAATAAACAGTACTAACGTGACCACAAGGTGAAATTTTAGTTTCCTTCTTCGCATCGGCTCTTATATGGGGAGGAAATATGCTTCAGATCGGGAGAGGCAATAATAAACTAATAAATATTTGAATTAAGCATCTCTCGATTTCTCTCTTTCTTAATGTATTTTGTTTACGAGAAAAATATAATCAAATATATCCCAGGAATGTATGTCTTTGTTATCATTGAGACGCCACAGAACGCATTTGTTTCGACCATTGATAACTTACCTTACAGAAAGAGAAACATTTCTCTAAATTGTTTTCGCATTAAGAGACACAATCAAGGACCGATCTCCTCCGCTTCCGTCTCTTTGGAGACAGTGTGCTCTCTGCAAATCCTTGCTAACCCTTTTGACATGACACTGCCATTTCCGGCCAGTTTCGCGAACCTGCGCATCACGTCCGATTTATTTCCTGGTCCATTGGCTTGCCTGCCTAGCCTGACATGACTCAGGGGCAGCGCTGACAGAGACTGTAAGCTGCAGGAAGTCCTGCAGCCACAAAGACATCTGTCTTGTCACCATTCATTGGGAATCGGAGGAACACGACCTTCACTTAGGATTCATTTTTCTTCGATCTCACAAGATCAACAGGTGACATAAAACTGCACTCTTCGAACACATATCTGCAAAAAACCGAACTAATGATTCGAGGTACTACTTGAGTGGTATGTTACAAACACATTAATTTTTCTTTTAAGCGAGAAAGATCTAACTGTTTATGACGTCGTCAATTTAGACACTATGAAATTTTAGATGAGAGTGTAGAAAAACCAGGGGAGAGATAAGTGTCTGGATCGAGTAGAAACAAATAAAATGGGGTGTCTCCCAACATCTGAGGCATAGGAATGGATAGCTATTACAGTATACGATTTTCCCTTCCTTTATCATGCTCATTGAAAATTTCTTGAAAAATGCTTCGAATGCACATATGATTAATTTTTCTTCTCCATTCGTGCTATTGACTTTCTGAAAGTGGGGACACTATTTCCATAATTTAATTGAAAGTTTCAGAAACAAAAGAACTGATCACAACGTTAGTTTTAAAATTTGCAGAGAACTGAAACATTATTTCTGATAAATTTTTTTATATATTAATAATGATACGTACCTTATTGCAGCTCTAATTCTTTCAAAATGTTAAACTCGGATTTCTCTATAGTAGCTACAGGTACCGTGACTGATTGGTTAGCGCGCCTGGCTTTAGTTCTGAGTGGTTCGGGCCCCCGATAAGGTATGGTGTTTCTCTTCTGTGTTGCCTCTATGCTGAGGTCTTGCCCTCTTCACAGATCTTCTCTGTGGCGGATTAAACTCACAGGATTCTGTCGCAAGTGTCTGATTGAGAATATTTTGTTTCCTTTTTGTTGTCAAATAATGAAAATAGCATTAAATCACCATCAGCATCAGAGCGTTGAGCAATAGAACACAATTCTATAAATCAGTTTTCAAAATTATTAGGCTTCAAAATTAACTTTTCAACATCTGGAACTGACTCTGATTTCTATACCTTTCAGCATGAAAAATATTTCGCAGTTTTAATGCGAAAACATTTGACATATAAATATCCCCATGTTTTCAGTAAATGTTAATAATTATAAAACCACTAAGTTTTCTTAGCTGTAGGGAAAAAAAAATTGTTACTGGTCAAAGACAAACACAACTTTGGCATTGAAGTCACACAGGTTATTTATAAATAAATAATTTTTTTACAGAATTAAAAAAAAATATTTTTTTTGGTGAAAAAAAAACCCTTATTTGCCAGATCTTAGCTGACTATTCAGACTTCATTGCAATGGTTAATACCCCATTTTAAATTGAATTGTAGGATATCTTTCATTAAATGCATTCATATTTAAAAGAATGTCACTGTCATTCCTGATGAGAGTACCCAATGGACAACTATTAGGAGACAGATGGTAATCTCCCATCAAGGACATCCAGAGTCTTCTTTAACGTGCATAGAATATGGCTCTCCTACACAAGGAGCCATGGCTTTACGTCCCATTCGGCGGACGACGGCCTTTCCAAGACTATAGGTGTCCCCTTTATGTAGAGTGCGCTCAACTTTGGCAGAGGTTGTACTCTAATTTGATTACTGGGGGGTTACGAGCCTGACGCACTGTCGATTGAGTTAACTGCTGCCTCCTGCTGAGAACCAACTTTTAAAATGATAAATGTTTCAAGGAAATTGCCTTACAACGCAATAATACTTCCATATAAAATTTATTCAGAAGACGTTTGGAAATTTTTCTTTGTCTGTTTACGAATTATGTATTTCATGCAGCTTCTTCTCCCTCGGTAGCTCACTGCACTTTAAAACACAATGGTGGTTTTTAGAACGTGTACTACTTATAAAACTTTCTGCTCACAAATAGCAAAACCGGAAAGCTCAAACTTTTTTAATAAGTTAAATAGAGAGTTCAATAACTGAAATAGAACCTCAACTAAGAAAGTTCAATAACCTCTGGCAGATATGAAATTCTTGATTTCAAAGAAAACGTTTTTTTTTTTTCGCCATTTTTTTTAATTTAGAGCCAATAGTCGAAATTTCGGGCTAAACGAAGTTTCTGAAAACGAGAATCGTAGAGACTTACTAATACCTATCGAATCAAATAAAGAATTTTTCAATTATCTCTTACACAAAAACTAATATTGACTGTCCATACGACGAGCAGACAGAAAATGAAATGAAAACAATGTCTCGTTTAAGAAAATCGAACAAAAGCAGAATTCACTTACGAACAGAAAGTAGAAGATAACTCTGTGAGTTCGTTAAACGAAGTGATGGAGGAAAATAATAGATTTTACTGGTAGTCATAATAAAACACAAAGAACGCCTTGAAAAATCGATCATAATATTTTGATTATGTGAAACATTATCAAAAGAGTAAAATTGTGTAACAATTTCTAAGAGGAGAAGTTATGACTTCTTGGCTTGATGTCATGAAATAAAATTTATATAAAAAAAAAATACTCCCTCAAGTAGCTGCTTGTCATAGAGGTATGACAAGAACCTATCAATTTATACACTGTAAAGAAGGTTTGTGAGGAAAGCTAGGACTCAGCAGAAGAAAAACGAACATACATGCCTTAGCTGAGGATCGAATCAAAATCTCTTGATTAGTAGCCAAGTAATTATATAGTAATTATATAGAAAGAGTTATGGATATTTATTTTGTGATACGTTTCCTCCTGTCATGAATACATATATCATTTTTATTACAACAAAAGACAGGATGTAATGAAAGATTTAACTCGACCAACAGGAAAAGAAATAAGACCTCGAGAAGAAGAATATACTAATTCAAGTCGACAAAAATTGAGTTGAGTTGCTACTGTTGAACATTCCACAGCTCTAATTTGTCATGGAGGGAAGGCCCAGAACAGGGGCCTCAAACGCGCAGTCTGCGAAATCATTTTAGGCAGTCATCAAGAAATGAATTTCTATCATAATCCTGGATAGAAACCTGTGCTTACTAGCTTGGCTCGACTGCGATGATCTCCAGCGAATATCGAGAATATTGTATCGTTCAACGAAGATGAATCCATTTATAAATTAAAATTTAGGTTTATGTTTTGGTATTAAATGTGCGTAACATTTAAATACTAAAAACAATGGTGTAAGCAGTGATGTTTTTATACAAGTATGAAGAAACCGTACCTTCCGGGATCGGAGCAGGATCTACTGGTTATGCGCCAGTATTTCTACTCCCATCCTTTTTACACAAGAATAAACCAAGGTATATTAATATTTAATACATGGTTATTAAATGCTTAGCTCACTGACGGTATAAATATGGTGTAATGCGCCTAACAATACAACTACGTGGTAGGGTTTCATAGCATGAACTACACATCATAACTTTACTTCGTAGTAGGATTTCACAGAAGAACTACCATTATAATCTTACCTCGTAGTAAGGTTTCATAATATGAACTGCTATTATAATCTTACTCCACAGTAGGGTTCACACATGAGCTACCATTAAAACCTTACTTCGTAGTAGGAACCTTTGAATTCGACATTTGAATTTTTCAACTCGAAGGACAAATCGCGTCCAAAATTTGGCATAATTTCTGAGATCTACAACTCAAAATATCCCCAGGGCACCAATTTTTGCCATTTTACCACCGATAGATTAATATTTAATCTTTGATTTCGAAGGAGTCAGGCATCCAAAATTTCGCATCATTTTCGATATTGATTACTCAAAATATCTCCAGGAATCATTTTGTTTTGCTCTCTAGTACCAGTAGATCGAAATTTGACCTTTGATTTTGAAGAAACTTGCTGATCGTAAATTTTGTAAATTTTTCCCTATCACCCGAAACACCCTCAGATACCAATTTTCACATTTCTAGCACTGATAGATAATGTTTTGACCATTATTTGACTTTGAAGGATACATCGGAGGTCAAATTTCGAATTTTTCCCGAGACCTAAGACCCGAATTACCCTTGGATGCAAATTCTCAGGGTTCTATCGTTTCTGCATCGTAGTTAGAATTAGCATGATCCACGATATAATAATCAATAAGTCAGTCAATCACACACAGTCAATCACACACTGCTCAACATAGAAAATGCCACATCACGAAGGAATGCATGAAATGAGACGAAACGTACCACACATATAAGAAATTTAATATCTGAGGGATTACATGAATGCGCTGGGCTAGGAGATAGTATAATGTGGCCTGAGTCAGTAGATCGTATGACTGCCATGCTGGGATATTCAGCAACACAGAGTGACATCGAATGTAAAAGTCGTCAGATAGTGTGCTGAGATATTGCAGACCATTGCGTCGTTGACCTATGTCTTCAATTCATCGGCATTGCGAGGGAGTCATGCAGAGGCATGAAGTCGTCTGCCAATGACGTCCCACACGTTCTCTATTGGGGAGAGGTCTAGGGATCGAGCTGACCAAGGCAGCATCTGGACATCTTTTAGGCACTGTCTACTGAAGTTGGCAGTATGTGGGCGAGCATTATCGTGTTGAACACGGCATCAGGGATACCATTATACCATGGAAATATGGCAACAAAATAGACAACAGCACCTCATCAATGTATCGTTATGCTGTCATTTTACCCACTATGCATATAAAGCAGTAACGGCTGTTGAAACTGATAGCGCCTCAAATCATGACACCAGGCTGAAGAGCTGTGTGACTCTCGCAGATGGCAGCAAGTGATCTGCTGGAGATGACATGATCAGTCCAGTGATCACGCCCTCTCCAGACTCTCAATTGGAGATCATTGGAGCTGAGACAAGAAGCAAAACTCGTCGCTGATCTGGTATGTCTACAAGGTGTTCATCATATGTTGCCACACATATCTGGTATGGCACCTTCTTTGACCATGTACTGCAGTAAGTTGCAATCATCGCAATGACTGTCGACACGGGGGTGTCCATAGCTACCTGTACACAGCTTTGAATGCTTCCACTGTGGATTATGGGGATCGATTGATCGATCGAGGCATTCGGACATCCTCCTACGTACACCAGTCCTACTACAGCGACCTACGTTACATTCTTCTAACCACTGTAACCAAATTCGTCCGATTTGTTGTATCCCGATGCGTTTCCACCGCGATGTAACGCAGGGACCAGCCAAACGTACGTAGCCCTATGATGAAGCAACTGGTAAAGGAGTCCGTATGATGGTAGGATTCCCGATGACGTCGCCCAAGCATTCTCACTCCTTACATGTGCTTTCGCAACCGAGATCACACCGATGCAGTGGCCCCGTGTACACCGATGCAGTCACACGCCCATGTGAGGAAGACCAAACTTAGCTACTTCTAGCGGTTTTGGCGTGTTATCTCCCTCACTTATCAAGTGAATGGTTCGCAACTGCACTCATTTACATAACCCGACTGTCGGCACATATCCAACTATTTGCATGGCACTGCTACAAATACTTCTTGGTGTGGTATTTTCTGTGTCGAGCAGTGTGTATTAGAAGTGGAGCAGAGTATTGTTGTCATCTGATTTTGAAAACTTTCCTTTTAAATTTGATGCTTTGCGGTTCTCTTTAACTTTCATTATTAAATAATGAATTACCTCTCAGTCAGCCGCTTCTCTCAAAGGTCTGACGAAAACTGATGAGTTCAGTATTCCACCCAAGAAAAGATGCGAGGAAGGCAAGAGTTCAGCAGAAAAGGTAACACAAAGAAAAGAAACATCCATAACATATCCGAAGCTCGAACGGTGTTCCATTTGATCAGTAGGGGCGGGGGTGGCTCAGTCGGTAGCGCGCCAGGCTCGTAATCTGTAGTTCCCAGGTTCGAGTCCCAGCTGGGTCAGCGTTGAGATTTATCTCCGCAAAATTCCCCGCCCTGTCCACGGTCAGTAGGGGACACCGATGGGCTTGGAAAGGCCGCCGTCCGTCGGATGGGACGTTAAGCCGTGGCCCCGTGTACAGGAGAGCCATACCCTGTGCACGTTAAAGAACACGCTGGATGGCCTTGACGGGAGGCTACCATCTGTCTCCCAACAGCTGTTTCAGTGGGTCCCCTCCCCTAACCTTCTCTGAGCCTTCGGGTTCCATGTGACCTGGCCATTTAGCCCATGGTGTGCAAAAAAGTGCCGCTCAGAGGTAAAACAACCCAACATTTTGATCAGTACATAGGCGCGTTAACCACTGGGCACTAGTACTTATCGTCGAATGAAAATAATACTTTTGTGTTCTTCTATTTTCAAATTAATCTGGAATGAAAACAAATAGATATACGTATTATATAACTCACATTTGTTTTCATAACGCAATTTAGAAATTGATGTTTTAAGAGGAAACTGTGCTAGATGGCTACAGTTATCATCTGCAGCTTGATTATTTCCTAAAAAATAAAAATTTCCTAAAGTACAAAGCAAATGTCATTCACGAATTGCAGACGAAAATGCTAAAAATAACTTATCAAACTGTGCTTGAATAAGAGTTAAACACAAGCAGCTAAATCTTGCTAAGGAAAGTTCAAATTTCAGAAATTACTTTTTCAAAATATTTCAACTGGTGGAAAGCGCATTTTCGTAAGTTATTAGTGACTACTACCTGACTGATAGAAAAATCTATCACGGTGTATGCTTAAAAATATGTAATTCAATTACAAAATAGAATAGCGAAGAAAACTTACGTTTTTAATCACACCCAATGATATTGAAACCTATTTTGTTTAAAACAAAAGAAAATTAACTTTAAGCAACTGTTTACCACATACTGTATGTCTGAAGTGTATTATGCCACAGAGTACACCTCTTGGGAAGGTGAGACCTCAGCAGAAAGACAGCACAGAAAGGGGATCGAAAACCAGATCCCCTTGATCAGTAGTCAAGTGCGCTAACCACTCAGATACATGGATTGTACAAAACTATGAGTTGGGTAGTTTTACCTCTGAGCGGCACTTTTTTGCACACCATGGGCTAAAATGCCAGGTCACCATGGACCCCGAAGGCTCAGAGAAGGTTGGGGGAGGGGACCCACTGGAACAGCTGTTGGGAGACAGATGGTAGCCTCCCGTCAAGGCCATCCAGTGTGTTCTTTAACGTGCACTAGGTACGGCTCTCCCGCACACGGTGCCACGGCTTAACGTCCCATCCGACGGACGGCGTCCTTTCCAAGCCCATCGGTGTCCCCTGCTGATCGTGGGCAGGGCGGGGAATTTTGCCGAGATAAATCTCAACGCTGACCCAGCTGGGACTCGAACCTGGGAACTACAGATTACGAGCCTGGCGCGCTACCGACTGAGCCACCCCCGCCCCACAAAACTATGAAATTATACCATATTGTTCATAGAGAAAATGTAAAATTAATACGATACTATCGCGGGAAATAAACTGCTAATAATTCATTCCGTTATCTGTCATATTGAGTTTATCTAATGATGGAAACTTGACCAACCAATATTTTACTTCATTATCTCAAACATATTCAGCTTCCTTGCTGAGAAGCAGCATGAATTATTGGGGACATTAAAAGGTCAATTATGATACTCTTCCAACAACTTTCAAATTTATTGCTTGCAGCTGGAAATTTAACTGCTTGGCAATGATTGGTGAGGTAGTTTCCTCTTCTGTAGCTAACGTATTTGGAAAATCGAAGTTATTACTCACCTTCTGAATTAGAAAATGAGGACGTTACAGGCATTCTGTATAGTCTATATATAAGGCAATCATATTTTGAGAGCCAAATTTCAAGATACATGATGCAACAAATATTTTTTTTCGAATCAAAATTCGAGACACGTGGTCCAATAACGAATTTTTTCTGACATTTGAAATTATTTACATTAAATGTCCTGCAAAAGTAAATTTTAAATAATATATAGCAATATTACTTTATTCAAAAAATAAAATACATAAGAAATGAAAAACATAAAATTGAACAAAATAGTATTTATATAATATTCGCGATCGGTTTTTCATGAGTCTGATTCCACAACTTTTGTGATTCTCACTATTGTGATTTTCAGAGTTTGTGTGTTGTGTTAGCTCTAACTAAGGCAGTGGTCAGCAGTAACTTCGGTCTTAGTAGGAAATGTCCTTGTATGAGAAGGCCTGTAAAAGCTAGGATTAGCTTCTAGGATTCTTCTCTGTCCTATATGTCGCAAATCAAAAAAAAAATCAAACATTTTTAATCTATTGTTTATATAATAAAAGTATCAGCCCTTGTACTCTCAACCTCAATAAAACGAAGCATCTTTGATAAATATGCCTGCTCTATTTGAAGAAAGCCTGTGTAACGGACTGCAGCATTTGGAATGTTTTTTATTCATTTACCAGGAAATGTTTGCCAATATTTGGCGTTAGTTCTCCGTTTTTCTAATCCGTGCATGGGAAAAATCTGGAGAGCCTATATTATAAGATAGTGGCCATACCTGATTCGTCAATCCAATATCTGCCATCTTCCAAAGCTGTCAATGATTGGGTTGTTTTACCTCTGAGCGGCACTTATTTTTTACGTACAATGGGGTAAATGGCCACGTCACAACGATCCCGAAGGCTCAGAGAAAGTTGAGGGAAGGGGATCCACTGAACAGCTGTTAGGAGACAAATGGTAGCCTTCATGTGTTATAACTGTATTTTAGGGCGGTACAACTTTTAGGCCGTGATGCGCATTGTGCTACTAAAATCAAGGCAAATTCCTAAATCAATAATCAAATGGATAGACATTTGCAATAATGAGAACTGAGATAATTTTACAGTTAACAATAAAATACACATTTATTAACAAAATTACTTTCAAACATTCTACACATATGTGGTTCCCACTTTCGGGACAGATTCAACAATGTCTCTAGCATGGCCCTTTTCAATTAAGGGAACTTTGTAGGTTTATTAATCAACAGTTGATGATGAAGAGCTACTTGTTCGTGACTCTAACAGTTCTTAACAGTTAAGACGTTTCCACTCTGGACACCGTGACGGCCGTTCACAGAAATACATTTAAATGCAAAAGAAAAGCAGAACCAGTTTTTTAAAGTGCCCCCTTACCTCGTCAAGTCAGGAGTCCCTCGGGAAGGCAATCACTGGGCCGCTGCGCTCCAAGTTCCAGGGAGCCCGGCTGCTTAGCGCTTCCCCCGCACATATACTGTTCACACTTCGGGATTCTGCTAACTGGAGAGGACCATTGCTGCCAATCACACAGCCCGGACGAGAAGAGATTGCCTCTTTTCGCCAAATTCTTTATTGTCCTTTTTCGCTGGCCCCCCTTGTGGAGGTCACCTACGCTCATGCGTGGCTGTACGGGATTGGCCAGAGTAGTCGAGGTGGGAATCTCAGCTCCCCTCCGGCCAACGTTGTTTACCACGCATGTCACGTAGTTCCTCTGCCATCTGGGGTTCCAGGCTCAATCTGGAAAGTTCGGGGCCTGAGGCCGAGTTCCTCTTCGTTGAACTGGACACAAAAATGGAGGCAGTCGAAAATGTCACTATTAAAATGGAGCCTAATATAATGTCGTCCCGAAGCCCATGAAGTCTTGGCCATGTAATAAAATTACGTGGGCATGACACATGCAAAGCTACCCAACATGCTATTTAATGTGCATAGGGTATGGGTTCTTCAGACGGGACCACGACTTTACTTACCATCCGACAGATGACGTACTTTCCAAGCTCATCGGTGTCCCCTACTGACAGAGAGTAGGGCTGAGAGTTTTGCGGAGATAAATCTCAAACCTGACATAGCTGGGACTCGAACCTGAGAACTGAATATTACGAGCCTGGCGCGCTACCGGCTGAGCCCAATGAGCCTGGAGAGCTACCGATTGAACCAACTCCCGCCAAAAACCACACAGAACTTTTCGAATTAGCGAGGATTTATTATACAAAATTTTGGATGTTTAATTTATATGTTGTTAATGGAATCTTTCAGTATGATATTAATTAGTATGATAAAGACCAAAGTTAATGCATATGTGAGGAAAGAACGCAATTCATGCGCTAGAATAAACTGACGATAAGCAAGAGACATAAGAGGTATTATCATCTGGTATATTGGAGCGTAATGGAAGAGAATAATGAATGAAATCTAACAACATGGCGTACGTAAGTGGGGTCAGTCAATCGCTGTTTACTTAAAAGTCACATATATATTCTTCTGATTTTTGCATAGGAGCAGCATTTGCGGAAGAGAATTGGGTCTTCAGTCAATACGAAACACGCGGCTTACAAGAAAAAAAAAACCAGGAAGGGGAAAAAAAGCTAAATGCATAGTAGCCTAAGTAATTAGTCGAGTAGAAATGACGGCTAACGGAGTGAGCTTAAGTCTTTTCGGTTGGAAAGGAAAGGGAAAAGAGAAAGAAAAGTGGTTGTGCCTAATGGGAAACAAATATATTTAGATACAACTTTTCAAAAACGTAACCAGCAGACTAGAAAGAGGAACATTGGTCTCTTCAATGTTTAGGAACGCTGCACAAGCATTCGGAGAGTTATAGAACTTGACAGAAGAAAAATGTACACTATTCTTCGCATACATAGAGGGAAAAAATAAAGAAGGAATAAAAAGGAAAAAAAAAACGCTAATGGCTTTCTTTGAGCGAGCGTATCTTGCAACGTGTGTTTGTGTGTGCATTACTGTATTGCTGGGAGAGTGGTTCGCCGTAGTTGAACACGAGCGACGACCTCTAGCGGCGAAATTAAATTTAACTTAGATCCCCTGAGAGGCGAGGCACTATTTTCGGGCTCAATAAGCACAAGAGAGCAAACAGAAAATCATTAATGTTCGATTTATATCATGTTTACATGACGCACGTACCGGTAAAAAGTGGATATCCTTACATTTTGTGATAAGAAAAAATAGTATAAACAGAAATCAGTAGCTATAGTCCTTGTTTGTCATTTTCCTTTCTTCGCCCAAAAGAAAACATCACTGAACATTTACTGCGACAACGAGAAGGTTTCTAGAGCTTTTTACGGTGTATTGACACATTTAACAAATGCCTGAACTGTATTTTTTTTTATTTCCCCTTGACCAGGGTCGTGCTGGGCAGGAAAAAAAAAGAAACAGCGAAAAGTGCTCTTCGGTGTATCAGCTAAGTACACAGAAGTAATAATCTGATCATTCTGAATTCAACGACTGGAGGATTTCTCTTATGATCTTCCAGTCTATCTTAGAAGAGTCACTTGCGAGGAAGAGCTGGCACGATTGTAAGGAAAGTACGATTAGATCATGGGAAGAGAGGTGGAACCCTTTAGCAAAAGAAGGGAATATAGGTACTTTCGAATCTTATTTGGAACTAGGATCCATGCTCTCTGGAGTATATCGCTACGAGGTGAACTATACAGAATGTAAAATGTTATATAAACTGATTGAATTCTCGTATAATGTAAATCCTGTTTAAATATATAAGAGGGTGGGAGGAAGCAATTTGAAAATGTTTTACAGAAAAAAAGGATTGTCTTAGAAATCTACGCTTCACAAGTTTGTGGCTATATTGATTATATGCTTAATTCATATTTTTTCGCCTCTGTTCCAGTTACTAGTATTCTCAAACGGGAAGGAGGGCGTTCTTCCCCCACTAGATCGGGCATTATTTAACGTGCATTAACCCTTTCACGACTAAGGGAAACATTTTTCCCATTTTAAAATCGGTGATTGTCGTATTTAATTATAACCTTATCTGCATTTTTTATACAGAATGTCAAAATAGAAATCATGCCGAACGCAATTACGTAAACGGGAACGTTTAGAAAACAAAAACAACTGTCAGGACGCATAATATATGTACTATGTGCAATGTCCATCTTTGCCTCACTACCAAAAGAAATTGCTTTGCAGAATATCATAATTAGCACATCATTTTTTATAGTAATTTTATTTCATAATTTTGTATTATTTTAGTTAACATTTTGTTCTAATAAACCAATAAATAAAAGACATTGCATAATAAGCCTAACTATAATTTGTGTTACCTTTATAGTCCATTGGGAAAAATATTTTCCATAAAATTCCAAAAAAACTGCACATTGTTATGTATTTTTCTTATGATTTTTATTTATTTTACCTCTAAACAAACTAAAATAAACAGTTACATACTAATATTTACTCTTAGAAACCTTATGGTCCTGAAAGGGTTAAATTGTGTACTCCTGCACATGAGTCTACAACTTAAAGAATAACTGAAAAACCGAAATTTTTAAGAAATACTGAAATTTTTCACAAGGATATCAATGTATTCTTTCTCACCGCGAACACAGGTTGTGGGAGAAAATACCAAAGTAGGCATAGTAAGGACTCGAACTTGAGAACGTCTGGTTACGAGCCTATCAAGATTTCAACTGAGAAAATTTATACCCTGTACCAAAGGTTTTCAAAGTGTACGCCTCGGCGCCCTGGCTGGCCGCGATTAATTCCCAATAGGGCACTGCAGGATATTCGAAAATTTATAACAATAATTCCAGGCAATCTTAATTCAATGCGCTGATGCACGGTCACAATGATAGATTCGTATGCTTCGGTGGCTGTTTCCTTCAGGAGATAACAAAATTTCAACGCAGCATACTGCTCTTCCCTTATCGCAGACATTACACACACTCCAAATATCGCTCAAAACTCAACATGGAGCGGAAAATGAGGGTGGCTGTGTCTAGTTTGATTGCAAGATTTGAGAGCCTGTGTGGTGAACAACACGCTCACCCATCTCACTAACTGGTAATTTTTTTAGGGCGCCGTGAAAAAAATTATACACTAAGATCTTTATACACTAAGATCTTTATATACTAAGGGTGCTGTGAAACGAAAGAGTTTGAAAACCACTGCCCTATTACATTAGAGCTAACAGCGAGGGAGGTTAAAAAATGGTAATGGATGAGGAAAAAATGGCATTCCCTGAACGTGTGAAAATGGTTGCTTCAGAAAAGACGTGAACGGAAGTAATTCCTCGAAGTACAAGTAATTCCGGGGGGATTAAAATAATCTGGAAGAGGTGGAGATGGAAGCAAATTTTGGGTGGACAAAATGTGAAGGATTATGAAAATGTTTGAAAATGAGTCAGAATAGTTAAACTGTTTATTTAGTTTTTCCTACTCTATACAGGTTTCCTACTGGCAATTTTATTAAACATGTGATTTTTTTCCAAAAATAATAAGTGGATAACACCTTAGTTATCTCTCTCTTCGTATACACTCTGTCAAACACTTTAGTCTCAGAATAAACAAAAATCTTACATCTACGCTTTGTCTTTATCTGGTGTTATTGAGACAAGTTCATTTAATCCTCAGATGTTTTCTATTTATATGAAATAGAGAGTTTGTCTGTGTGTGCGTCTATTTATTCGATATCTCCTCCTAGAAGGCCGGAGCTAGGCCTTGTCCAAACTTTGACAGCGAAATGTCAGTTCATTGATAACTTGGCGTATCGATAACGTACTAATCCATTCATAAATTTGGACTCTCCATTCATAAGGTAGGCGATGACAGCTCCTCCAGAGACTTTGTATACTTGCAGCGGGTTCAATCGCGACCTACCGAAGCTGAGAACCTGGCCTCGAAACCCTACGTAGTCAGAAATAAGTGGAACTACCACACCAAATTCGAAACTGATCGGTGAAATATGTGCGGAATTATGGGGAGACAAAATCCTCTGCCACCGATGACGTCACTCCGGACCTGCACGGGACGTGAACGAGTGTCCTTTCTCATGTAACGAGACGCCTGCTACTCTGAGTCGCTATACCTAGGCTCGAGCAACTCCGCGCAATTCTGCTAGTTGAAAATATTTTAACATTATTTAGAGTGTTTTAGCATCACCCCTTTTATATTTCGTTATATTAAAATCCCTAGGTACAATTAAGGTTGTGTAACCCACTGAATTAGTCAAATGTTATTAGTATGTCATTTTACAAACCAAGTGATTATCAAGAAATGATTAAGTATAAATGTTTAGTATCAAACTCTGGATATTATTAAGATTTTGAATGTGAAAACCATTTAGGTTGGTATGAATGACAATCTTCAACAGACTATATGACCATATGCATTACAAGTTAAAGAGTATTGGTCATCTGAGGAAGACTTCTTGCGGTGACCGATCGCAGAGGTGAAGGATCGGTTGTAAAAATCATATGTAAAAGTGAACATCAGTAAGAGTAATGGGATATCAGAATATGAAAGAAATTGGCAGGAATTGGTAGACAGAATGAAACATACAGAAGCAACAGAGGAAATAGTAATTTGAGACGTTTAAGATGAAGGTATCGTAGCCAGTTAGACATCACAAAAAATAAAGGGACATTATAGGGTCATAATGTTCTTGTGGACTTAAACACAATATACCTTTTCTGAGCCAGTCCTCGAAATTTACACCCTCAGGCATGTCAAAAACCATACTATTAAAATCAAACACACAAGTCCCTCTTCAGCTCAAGCTCCCTTCCATTGAAAATTCCTAAGTACGCTACAAGATGGAGTTCTTTTTCAATAATCCTAAACTAAATTCTTAAACTGCGAAATAGGCCAGCTGAAAGCGTTTAGTCCTACAAATGACATGAAAAGGACAAATCTAAATTCTCAGTCAGCATTGTTTTGTGGTAAGTGCATAAATCGCGATAAATTTATTCTCCTGGTATGTGAGTATGTATTAGAACTCTCTTGCTACTGCCGTGATTACTTCAGCCAGCATCTTAAATTATTTACAGCTATATATAGAAAGGCTTAAATAAAATGTTTGTAAATTTAGAGAAAGAATTAGAAGCCAGAAGTATTGGTGGTTCGAAGCCGGAATAACAGCTGGAATAATATACTAAAAGAACCTGAATATCTGAGACCGATTGGAAGTGAAGAAAGATCTGAAGGAAACTAAAGCGATCCATGCAGGGACAGTCTGCGAAACCATGGGTGAAAGGCGGATGATCTGAAAAGAACCCGAGACGTCTATTCTCAGACGAGAGTATACTCGAGCGGTATCGACTCGATGGGGACACGAGAGATAAATGACGCAGTCGTTTGTGTGACAGCACGTTTGCGGCGACGAAATGAACTTTTCGAAACTTGTGCAATACAATAAAAAGAGACTACTTTTAAGAGTGCAATTAATGTAGCATTACCAGGGTGAAGGAGGAATACAAAGATGAGGATGTGAGAGCCGGATAAGTGGAGAAACTTAGCAACCAGCGTGGAATTGGAAGACGATTTCATGGATGTGATAGCAGCAATAGTGGGTATTGTAAGTGGGAGGATTTTTTTTTCCTGTAGCGTATTTATTTTCGGCTAGTTTTTATAATGGGATTATGTATATTATTTATATGAATAATTAAAAGAGAATATAAAGAAAGGTATTTGTATTATTGTGTTTAAAAAGTTAAGAAATTGGTGATGGACAACTTCGCAATGAACAATGTGGGTTCAGAAGTGGTAGAGAATGAATGAGCAAAATATCATATTTTCCCTAGACATATTTTTGAGAAATGAATGAACATGTGATCAGTAGCTCAGTAAATTTCAAAAGGGTTTTTCGCTCTGTTGATTGCTGTAATTTGGAGTTAATAGTGTATCATATGGCATAGCTGAAAAGTTAGTTAACTTAGTATTGGCTGTCTAAAACCACCCTGAATAGTGTGTCAGTTGGTAAGCTCTTAGCATTATTGCTAAAGTTTGGGAAAGGTGAGTTTTATTTCTCTAGTTTGATTATGTTATGAGAAATTAAGCTGAAAAAGGAGATTGGGGCTCAAAATTGTCCACAGATCTGAAAATGTCTGATTTAGATTATGTTGATGAAGAAATGAACGTTTTCATTAGGGCTGTTGATGAGACTGAAATATAGGAGGTTTGGTAGAATGAAAAACGAACGTGATGGAAAGTTGTCAGGAAAGTTGTGTGGTTCAGTTTTTTTTAATGGTTTCACATTTTGAAAAAGCGTCTTAGTTCAATGATCGTGGGAGTTGTGTAATAGGTACTGGTGATGTACGACATGAGATAAATAGGAGAATTGATGCTGGTAGTTTTAAGAATCTGTGGAGATTGTGCAAAAATAGCCGTATATATGTATATATGCAGTAAATTATATAACAGTTTGGCTTGTAGCGATTTCTAATGTTCATGCATAAATGTGGAGTGCTCATTCACCAATTCAGGATGGATTGCCAAGAGAAATTTCTTGTAAACTGGCCGAAGATAGCAAAACACTGTCAATAGTATCAAATACAATAGCTCAGGATAGTCATGTGTAGAAACTAAATTTCGCAGTCCAATTTGGATTTATGTATAAGTGTATATCTGTAAAAAAGGAAGAGGTGAAGTAAAAGAGTTTTTTAAATAATAAAGTTATTTAAATTTAAACAAATGAATAATAAGAATAAAATCAATTATAAAAAGTATAATAATGATAAATGTGAAAATGGCGATAAAGAGTGAAGTAATAGATTAGAAAACATAAGATAAGTATATCAGGACCTGGTGTGGAAGATAGAGCCTTATTAAACTGATTGACTTTAGATTCCAGATGCAGTTTTCTTTTTAAGTCTCTCAGACCTTGATGTTAAGCATAAGAAAAATAGGGATTTCTGCCGCTTACAACGGAATGCCTGCTTCCTAATGCTATAAATTTAAAAAATACTGAAACTTTGACAAACGTGTTAAATTGCATTATGTAAAGTAAATATTATATTTAAAAATCATATACTGTATAATGTTAAGTTATTTTTTTTGCATCTTCCCGTCAATTTTTCAAACTAAAATTGCATACCCTCCCAACAAGAAGTTGGTTTGTTTTACCTCTGAGCGAAATTGTCTAAATGTCTAGGCCAAGCCTGGGCTTGGCCTAGACATTTAGCTGAAGGGCAGAATAGTAAACTGAAATGGAATGGCGGGCCGCCAATGAAATGTATAATCAATAGCGTAAGTTAACCAACTCAAAAAAAATCTAAAATTAACTATACACACTATATTAATAATAAATAAAATAAATAAATTAATTATTTTAATGAGAATTTGCTTCTCCTAAGTTGGACTTCTTGTCCTCTCTACGTCCGTTTTTTCTTTTACAAATTTAATTTATTTGCTATATAGTAGCACAAAAGAGTTGGTGGACTGTAATTGGCAAACCGCGGGATGGCAAATACAACGAGATTGATATGAGAAAATACAAAGAAAGATGATGTGAAAAAAATAAAAAGAGATGATAGGAGAAAACACAAAGAGATCATGAGAGAAAATGCAAAGCATGATATTAGAAAATCCAAAGTTAAAAATCAATCAAAGGTAACATAAAAACAGAAACGGCAACCAGTCTGAAGTGAAAACGTAAGGGAGTAACTCAGATTGTTCAATTAGAGCTCCATAATGCTTATGAATATGATGAATCTGTTTAAGTACTAACAAATATTTATATTTAAGATGTAATGCGAAGAAACATGTTGCTGCGTGTTCTGTTGAAAAATGCGCGAATTGTGAGACTCTGATTGTTTTCGAAGACTGTTGTCTCTTGAAGACTGCGGAAGGGGATCCAGTGAAATGCTGTAAAGAGACAGATGAAACCTTTAGTCAAAACCATCTCCTGCAACATGAGAACATGGCCTAACATCTCATCTGATGGACGACAGCCTTTTCACTGCCATTCTCGCTGAGGGATAGTGGGATTTATACGAGAAAATCTCAACGCAGGCATAGCTGAAATTTAAAAATGTCGACATTAGATTGCGAGCCTTGTGAGCTCCTGATTGCGCCAACTCCGTCGCAACCAACAATGAACTTTGTACAAGAATCATATTTAGCTTATAATTATGAAAACACTAAAGAACTATTCATGAATATTGCATTGTTACTTATAAATCATTTGTAAATAATTAAAAGTCAGAAGTAAGATTTGCTACAACGTTAAAATTAGGCAAAGATGAGAACTGGACTTTTCGCTGCACTTGGTGTAATAAGCTTCGTAACTTTCTAGCATCTTCGGAGCCAGGCGTTAAATGTTAATTAACACACGTAATTTCCCAAAAGTGCTCAACTGAGCTTCTTGTAGCAGTCAGCTGACTTAAGTAACAGAAGCAATTACAAAAGATAAGGCCGTGACTAATTCACATTCTCATTAGCTGTATGCAGCGAAACTGAAGAATGGGTGGAAAAAACCTAGACTGAAAAAGAAATTCAAGAGAAAAAATGAACACCAGAAGCAGACAAATTATACGTGAAAAATGCATCCAAGAGAACAGAAAAACTGAAATTGCATCCAATCTGAAGTGAAAACTTAAGGGAATAGCTCAGATTGTTTCGTTTAGTGTTTTGAAATGTTTGCTAACATGATGAACCTAGTTTAGGAACTAAAAATGCTTATGTTTCGGAGTAATGTGTATAAATGTGTTATGCGTGGTCTGTTGAAATATGCGTGAATTGTGAGGACTCTGCTGTTTTGTGTGCTATAACTATGTGATACTATACCACTTTTGAAGCTTGGTTGGCGAGATGCAAAACAAAATTTCTCATTTTTCGATTTTAAATAAGTATTGATGAAAGTTGCTTTTTGGAGAAATATTAGACATACCTTTCTAAACGTTAAAAAGCATAATTTTTATATATTACAAGAAAAAGTCAATTTTACGCTTTTTATAACTTATAGGTATGCATAAAAGAGCGTTATTCATTCAAGTGGCTAAAAAATATAATCTACATTCCAATGAATTTTTTTTTAGGAAGATTAAGGCAAATAATAGCCTCGAACCACATGATAATCGCTCGAGTGTCGCAGTTTGGGCTTCGTGTGTTAAGGGTGCTTTTTTATATTTGGTCACAAATCAACAATTGACAACAACGTGGTCACTATTTTGTCACTAGGGTATAGTACAGATTACCGGATATCCCATGTACTGTGTTTATGCAAAAGTTCTGTCTGATTGGTTTCATCTCTCAAGTTCATGCGCTTTATGCATATGTACGCACGCGACAATTAGTGTTGGGTTGGGTTGTTTTACCTCTGAGCGGCACATTTTTGCACACCATGGGCTAAATGGCCAGGTCACATGGACCCCGAAGGCTCAGAGAAGGTTGGGGAGGGACTCATTGGAACAGCTGTTGGGAGACAGATGGTAGACTCCCGTCAAGGCCATCCAGCGTGTTCTTTAACGTGCACAGGGTATGGATCTCCCGGACAAGGAGCCACGGCTTAACATCCCATCCGACGGACGGCGTCCTTTCCAAGCCCATCGGTGTCCCCTACTGACCGTGGGCAGGGCGGGGAATTTTGCCGAGATAAATCTCAACGCTGACCCAGCTGGGACTCGAACCTGGGAACTACAGATTACGAGCCTGGCGTGCTACCGACTGAGCCACCCCCGCCCCCAATCAATTAGTGTGAATGTAGTATGTAACGGTATTAATTTACTCAATTCTCTTCTGTGATTTAATTGTAAAGTGCATTGCAGATTAAGAACTGAGGTTGATAAAGTGTATTTAAGGATGTGATATGCTACCATTTTCAAAAAAGGTGAAAGCGCATCACTCCAGAGTAGAAAGATTTGTAAGACTTTTTTTGGCATTGATGCAGTAAATTAATGCATATGCTTTTGGTTTGAAAAACAAAATCTGCTATATAAACCTGGAAAACGAACCACGTTTTGGACGAACTTCAGTAATTGATGGGGATTAGTTAGAGGCCATAACAGAAAAAGATCCATGCCAAAAATAAGAAGCGTTGACAGAAAAAGCAGGGATTTCATCAGTCAACTATGTCTAGACACAATAAGTAACTTGTCTGGTTTTAAAGGCAACGTTTGAGTACCTCATCGAATGTCACAAAAAATTTACCCGACAGATTAACGATGTGTATGTGTGAGTCCCACCCCGCTCTCCAGATTGAAGATCTTCTTCTGAATTGACTTATTCCTAACGATGAAAAATGGATACTCTATACTAACTTAAAACGCAAAAAGCAGTGTTCTAAAAGACACCAAACGTTTATTTCAATTCCAAAGCCAGGATTACACCACAGAACAATTATATTAAATGTTTGATGTGATAGAAAAGAACGTCATTTGTATGAGCTGCTCCAATAAGGCCAAACTGTTAACGTAGAACAGGACAGTCAGTGGTCGGTTAAATTAAATCAAGCAAACATCGAAAGGTCCAGCTCTAACCAATAGAAAAGATGTAGTTCAGCATCATAGTGCTAGACTGCATGTGGCTTTAATGACCTGAAAGGTTTGAAAGCAATTGAACTAGTAACCGCTTCTTTATTCATCCTATTTCCTAGGATGGATTTTCATTTATTTGGGAATCTGCATAATTTCTTAAATGGGAAATGTTTTATAATTTCGAGTGTGTCCAAGATTGTCTTGGTGATTTTTTTCACTTTAAGCCAGAAAGCTTCTACTGCAGTAGAATCTACAAGCTTATGGAAAGATGGGAAATGGTCGTACAAAACGATGGTGAGTGACTGATTAAATTAGTAAATATTTTTTTAGAAAAGGGAAAAAAAATAGAGTTTTATTTTATGTACCGGACAGAACCTTTGCGTGATTTTCCGCTAATAACTATGTGATACTATAACCTATGACTACGATAACCGCGTGAACTCATTATATTTTCTTATGCTGTTTTCAAAATTTTGTTCTTTATTGAACACCAAAAATACAATACCTAATTTCGAATAAAATTTAGCACCACTTTTAATATGAAGCTTAGCTGTAGACCTGCTAGTCATTGCAACATATTATGTCTACCGAGAGAAACAGTCACTTCAGTTGAATTTGTCCGGCACTAAAATTTTTATATTGGTCATATCGATCGCACTTCCCCTTACCGAGAACTATTTCTATACTAAAGAAAAATTGTTATCTTAAATAACAGAATATAAATTTTAGGAAAATAAAATTTCTCTTTCGAAATTGCTTGCTACAGAGAGCTGATAGGAGACGCTCAGGATAATAGATTAAGAGAATGCTTAGAAAAGAGAGTTCTCAGCAGAAAGAACAATCAAGAAAAATCCATGACTAATTCAGGCTCGAAGCCAGACCTTTTTGCACCGTAGCTAAGCAAACCACTCAAAAATTATAGCAACATCCTAATATAAAATCTGTATATATTATCCACAACGTGCAAGTTGCAGTGCGTGTACTTGAGTGGTTGTCGTACTTGGCCGCTGATCAAAGGGAACTGGGTTCGATACTAATATAAGGCAGTTTCTTCTCTTGTGGTTGTCTTTCTTCTGAGGTTTCGCCTATCTTCTCTATAGCGTATTGAATCAACAAATTTCTGCGAGATATTCTGTGGAACGCAACTTCCACAGAATATCTCGCAGAAAGATAGGGGTAGTCGATATTTTTACCCCTCAAACATTTTATTATTTAATTTAATTATTTCATCCCTCAAACAACAAACTCCATTTTAATGGAGAAGCAAATTAAACATTAAGTGATTAGTCAAAATTTGTTCAACTCATTAATAAAACTTGAACTTTCGACATTTTAAACTTCGTCATTAAAACTTCGGCATTTAAAATATAAATGTCGACCTAAATGTGTGAAAAATATGCATAATAGAGATAAAACAGAAACCTTTAGCAATGATCACAACCAGTGGCGGAACTATGGAGGTTTTACAGGAAGGGAACAAAACAAAACATCACAGTCATTATACGTGGTAGTGTATTGTCAATGAATAAAATAAATATTTATAGCAATTTATTAGCTTTCACAGGGTGACATGTTTCTGGATTCCACTCCTCCTGGATCTGCCATTGATCAAACCCACTATCAAAATTCGCTTTTCCATGACTGATTTACTATACGTACTTTAATGACCCTAAAGATTTGATAGCAATTGTATTAGGAAGCGCTTCTTTATTCATCATATTTCCCAGATTTTGTAACAACGGATTTTCGTTTATGGGCAGGGTCTAGTTGGTAGCACATCAGGATCCTAATCTGCAGGTTCCAGGTTCGATCCCACCTGGGCCAGTATTAAGATTTATCTTCGCAAAACTTCCCGCCATATTCTCAGCAGTAGGGGACATCGATGGGCTTGAAACGGCCGTCGTCTGTCGGATGGGACGTTAAGCTGTAGTGCCGTGTGCTGGTGAGCTATAACATATGCATGTTAAAGAACACGCTGGATGGCTTTGAGGGTCGTGGCAATTTAGCCCATTTTGTGCAAAAAAGTGCCGAACAGGGGAAAAACAACCCAACTCTATTGTGAGAACGATGCGCAAGCAAATATAACATCGGCTTAGCTGTTGCCATGGAAACATGGTGCCATTAGACCACTCTACAAATAACCTGATCTGAGCAATCGTAAACCAAGCATGGTCAAAATGAGTTTTCAAAACGTTTACAGCGACAATTTCATTTATGCTTCTGTTTTGCTGGTTTTGCTTTATATTGCATCTGATTCATCGTCAAAAGCAGTTAGGGAAAGTAGTAAATGCTATATAACGTATATATATTATTCGAAAGTTATGTATCTACAGTTTTAAAAACTAAGAAACGATTTTAAGCTTCATACTTTTTAATGCCTGATGTGTTTGTTAATTTTGTTCAATATTAGAACGTTTGAATTTACAATTTAAACATTAACTGTAGAATGAATTTGAAATTGCCTTATTCTGATCCATTTCAGGACGATTTTTGAAAACAAAAAAGGTGTTTCTATAATCCCCAGGATAGAATATCATGCTTCATATTTAACTAGAAATAATCACTTTTTGCATAAACAACGTTTTCAAACAATCAGCGTAACGAAGTGTTTTGAGATTACTTACTGAAAATATTTTGACAACTGGTTGCATTTTTAGAATGATTCCTGACCAAAAAAAAACTCCCTGGGATTCATGCACCAATCAGAGACTGTGTGAGATTTAAAATGTGCTATACACTCTTTTGAAAGAATAAACAATTTCCCGTGAGAAAAATAAGCATAAAAATTACATCCATAAATGATACTTTGCATCAATGTACTAATTATATTGACGCAGTTACATCGTCTCAAGCCAAAGGGAGGCCCATCAACAGCGGCAAAAATTATATTTGACATAATTTATTTTCACTGTACATGATTATTAAAAACACAGTTTTTCTTTAATAATAAATAGGCAATCACAGGCATGTTTGCCTATAGACTATATACATTAAATGAGTATAGCGGAAAAATTGTCATTAGACTGGTGGGTTCCGAATCCACGACCTCTATACTCATTTAATACTATTTTTATGTAAATCTGTGTACATATTTATAATGCTGAAATGCCTCGTTTTTATCTGTATCTTAGAAACTCGTCAAAAGTAGTTGCAACTACATAAGTACAAATATTTCTTCCTGTTGCCATACCAAAACCGAAAAATCATGTTTTAGACGTTTTATTGAAATGAACCTGACAAATGTTTTAATATTTTATGGGAGTACACTTTAAAGGAATGGGATTGGAGGACGTGTGATGCTAAATTCTGAACGCGCTATATGCTAAGGCCTGAATATGCTATTATCTACATTGGTTTCTATAAATTAAGGAACATCCCTATATTATGCCAATAGCAAACTAACGTCGAAACTCTATAACTTCGAAGGGGCGGGGGTGGCTCAGTCGGTAGCGGTCCAGGCTCGTAATCTGTAGTTCCTAGGTTCGAGTCCCACCTGGGTATTTATCTCAGCAAAATTCCCCGCCCTGCCCACGGACAGTAGGGGACACCGATGGGCTTGGAAAGGCTGCCGTCCGTCGGATGGGACGTTAAGCTGTGGCCCGTGTGCGGGCCACAGCTTAACGTCCCATCCGACGAACGGCAGCCTTTCCAAGCCCATCGGTGTCCCTAACTGTCCGTGGTGCAGATCGGTGTCCCTAACTGTCCAGGGGGGACGTTAAGCTGTGGCCTGTGGCCCCTGTGCACGTTAAAGAACATGCTGGATGGCCTTGACGGGAGGCTATCATCTGTCTCGCAAAATCTGTTTTAGTGGGTCCCCTCCCCCAACCTTCTCTGATCCTTCGGAGTGAATGTGACCTAGTGTGCAAAAAAGTGTACGATCGGAGGTAAAACAACCCAACTATAACTTCAAAAATAAGTTCTTTTGTTTTGAAAAATAAAAGATAAATAAAAAATAAAATATAAACTGATATCATGTTTCAAACCAAAATTAAAGCACTCTTTTTTTGTACTTTCCGTTTTGAAATTTAGCATGGATTTGTTCCTCATAAACCAATGCATATGCCCATGTTATAACCATTATCAGTGTTTTTTTTGACGGTACAGGTAGTTCTCAACTTGCGAGGTTTTGCTTAATCTAATATATCACTATTCAGATTTTCAACAATATTCGTTCAGTATTTAATGAGTTTTTGAAGTTTTAATATTTAACAACAGCAATACCAGTCTTAAGAAACTTATACAAAACTGAAGAATAGTGAAAGAATTCTTTACGAAAACTTCTAGAATATACACTTATTAAACACTTTAGTACACTACCTATTGTTAAGTTTTAATTAACTTCTGAAGTTAATTTTTGTGACTGGTATTGTTATTGTTAAATATTCAAACTTCCATAACTCAATAAATATTAAACGAATATTGTTGAAAATCGAGATATTAATATATTTAATTGAAATCTTTATCTGCTATCGCATTTTTCAAAAAAAAATAAATAAATAAAAGCTTCGACGGTAGCTTTCCATTGTTATAACATAGGTTTGTTCCTCATAAACCAATGTATATGCCCATGTTATAATCATTATGAGTGTTTTTTTTTTGTCGGTACAGGTAGTTCTCAACTTGCGAGGTTTTGATTTAGGTGAATTTGGATTATATAGGTTTTATTTGTTTAGGAACGGTCTCAATTTGCGCGGTAAAAAAATCACATTTATGCATTTTGGAACGAACCCGCAAGGTGGGACGCGAGAAATACTGGCAATTCTATTGATGGGACCCACTTTGTACAACAGCATAAGAGGCTCACAACTTTCTGCCAACTGTGTACAAGTCACGGCATTTGTCTCATGAATCACTTCCCACTAGAATCAGCTCAAAGTCGCTTGATGTCCCGATTTGTGCTGGACTCTCTCATTCTGCAGGATAAAATCCCAGTAACTAAGGGTTACCATACATCCTCCTTTTTTATCTGATGTCCTCTCAGAATTTTGAAAAAAAAATGAAATGTCCTTCTTTTTGTATAAACTGATATTATGCTTCAAACCAAAATTAAAACACTCTTTTTTTGTACTTTCCTTTTTTAAATTTCTTGAACTATGACTATAATATCTTTTACTGTTAACCGCGAAATAATTTACTATAAATGCAAATCGTGAATGCCAAATTAACTCTGTTAATGTTGTAAAAGTTACTATTTTCTGTAATCTCACAATATGTACTAATGAACATATTGTGAATGGTTTAATCTCCCCCACCGTCGGCTTCAGTGTCATCCAATCCAAATGATCCCTCTCCCAATAACTCCTGCACTCACCTCAACCTCTCCATCAGTTCAACTAAGCGTTTCATGATTAGCAGTTAATGTGTCTTTCTTACTACATATTTATTTGTCTCAGGTTTAAGTTTATTTTACACTTTAAATTATTGCATTACACTTATTATATTTTATGAACTTTATTGAAAACCTATTGTTAATTGAAAACCTATTGTTATTGAAAACCTATTGTAATTATGAACTTTATTGAACTTCCGGTAGTGTTGGGTAGGCTAAATACAGTAACGTACTCCCTCTAACCTGAATATTTCGATTATTTTATATGAGAAAACTGTTCACGTTTTGCTCTAATTCGGCAGTTTTCAGGAATGCATTAACCGTGAAAATCGAGAACTACCTTTACGGGATAAATTAAAGAATCTTTTAAAAATTGTCTGTGACATACAATTTCAGGGTGGCAAACGACACTCCATTCCGTGAACTGAAGCTGTGAAATAAAACGAGATTCAGAGAATTGGAAATTAAAGATTCCGTTTAATGTTGTGTTAAAACCACGATGTAACAAACCCTTTTCAGCGCTACAAAGCGTACATCCCCTTTCAATTGATTCCAGCGAGAAAATCAAATACTTACTTGATTTCAACTAGAGCTTATATTTGCACTCTCTTGGAGATCTGCCAAATTCTTCCCTGTAGTTATTTGTTCTCCTTTCTCCCTGGGGACAACTCACATGTTAAGTGACTCCCGTATTTTCCTTTCGATTCCATTTGTTCCAAAGACTCCAAAGAAGACGTGTAACCCCTGATTTTATTTCATTGTAAATTCGATTCTGTTGAATTTCTCCACTTCTTCTTTCTTACCTCTCATTTTCTAGGACTTAGAAATTGTGAAGCTGTCGAGATAACACGCATCGAAAGGGTGTCTCAAAGCACAGAATACAGCCTTTCTACTTCCCACCCATAAACAGTTAACAGGCTGGTGAGGTGATAAACCACCCTATAAATTACAACTGCCGTAAAGGTCAGGAGATCATGACATGCCGTAAATGTTCGTTCATGCTAGGCGGAAAACTGGCGGCACCGCTTCAGCTGTAATGAAGTGCACCTCTCGCTGACTTCATGCTCTTCTCTCTGCAGGTGGTTAGCTCTGGCGTTGGGATAATGTCCTGTTAGATGGACGAGCCACGTGTGAAGACAGCAAGAGAACATTTTGTCAGCTGCGTCGAAAATCGATGAGTTTTTTTTTTCTTCTTCGCATTTCCTTGTTCCATGTACATTTGATATAGGATCTTAAATGTCTGCAAAGTAAACATCAAACTTGAGGTTTGATCGTAAAAATATTATGGTAGAAAAGATATAGTTTGTGGGTTTTTTATTTCTTGATAAAATCAAAGTTTTGTGTGTTTATTCCCTTGTATTCTACTTATGGAAATATGTTCTTTAAATCGATGATCGAGTTAAAATTCCGTTCTCTTTTCAGAAAATTTTCTGAACTACATCCAGACATGGGAGCACAAGGTTTGGAATTTAAATAATTGTTAAGCGGATTTTTAATTTTGATTTTCCCAATAAGCTGTAGTAGAGATTTTAGAGGTTGGGTGTTTTTATCTCTGAGAAGCATTTTTTTTTGCATGCAATACGTCAAATGACTCGGCCACAAGGACCCCAAAGGCTCAAAGTTGTGTAGGGAATGCAAGTTGTTTTACCTCTGAGCGGCACTTTTTTGCACACCATGGGCTAAATGGCCAGGTCACATGGACCCCGAAGGCTCAGAGAAGGTTGGGGGAGGGGACCCACTGGAACAGCTGTTGGGAGACAGATGGTAGCCTCCCGTCAAGGCCATCCAGCGTGTTCTTTAACGTGCACAGGGTATGGCTCTCCCGCACACGGGGCCACGGCTTAACGTCCCATCCGACGGACGGCGGCCTTTCCAAGCCCATCGGTGTCCCCTACTGACCGTGGGCAGGGCAGGGAATTTTGCGGAGATAAATCTCAACGCTGACCCAGCTGGGACTCGAACCTGGGAACTACAGATTACGAGCCTGGCGCGCTACCGACTGAGCCACCCCCGCCCCAGGGAATGCAAGACAGCTGTTAGGAGACAAAGAGAAGCCTTACATCATGGATACCTAACCTGTTATTAGCGTGCACAGGTGCGGGTTGTTTTTAAAAACATTCGATTTATCATATATCAAAAATTATTTTTCAATAGTATTATTAATTATGAAAATGCTAAGCAAAATTCTAAATAAGTATTAAAAACAATTACAATAAAAATATTGATTTTTGAAAATTGCATATTATGCTGATAGAGAATCTAAACAACGACACTTCGATAGTTAATAGCAAGTTCACCTAAAGAACACGGATGTGTTAACATAATGATTCGAACATGTTTGCCGGTGAATGACATGGATTGGGCCCGAAAAGATGACACCTAATCCTCATAAGTTAGTAGCAACTAATAAACAGGACTGACCGACATCAAATGACACTAAATGATAATGAATGAGTGATACCAAATGATCAAGAACTCAAAATACCAAATGAATAAGGACGAGTGGCTGCACCACATGAGAATGAACGAGTGACATCAAATGAGCACGAATATTCCTATATGAATCTGAATGAGTGACACCAAATGAGCATGGATGATTGGCACCAAATAGGCATGAATCAATGAGACCGAATGTGCAAAACGCAATAGCACAATATTAGTATGAGGCAATGATCCAAAAATGAGCACGAAACAAATGATATAAAATGAAAACGAAATAAATGACACAAAAAAGAACACGAAGCAAATGATACAGAAATGAGAACGAAGCAAATGATACAGAAATGAGAACGAAGCAAATGATACAGAAATGAGAACGAAGCAAATGACTCAAAATGAACACGAAACAAAAGACACAAAATTTGCACGAAGCAAAGGGCACAAAAATGAGCACGAAACAAATGGTATAAAAATGAACATAAAGCAAATCGCACAAAGTGAGCACGAAGCAAATGACACAAAAATGAACACAAAGCAAATGACATAAAATGAGCATGACACAAATGACACAAAAATGAGCGCAAAGCAAATGACACAAAACGAACACGAAGCAATTGCGCAAAATGGGAACGAGTCAGAAACATGTAATTAACGCAAATAATGACCGAAAAATACTGTGCAGAAAATTAAAACTGTATTACGTACTAGAGAAGCTTTAATCTTAACAACATGATTATTAAGAGGAAGCAGTAAAACGTATATTGACGAATATATAGTCATCGCCGGATTTTCCATTAGGCACCTTGGGCACTAACCTAGTAGTTCCATCATTTAAATGGTATAATTTGTTTATTACTTAAGTAACAATTAAATATGTCTTTTTCCATCTCTACTAGTTGCAGGTATCCATGAGGAACGATTATTCTTTCAAAATACTCTCTTCTGGCAATCTAAAGCGAATTCTTAAAAGAACATGGATTATGAGATTATATAATATATTTCCAACATTGGAATACTTTCATGGTATGGGAAAAAACCGTGTTCACTAATTTTTAAAATATGCTTATTACAGAAAAAATATTGCAGATGATAAAATTTAAATCTCAAACTTATACAAATTTTGATTTTAAAAAATATTGGTTTAATATTTAAAGACTTATCGGATTCTGTTATTCTTGTCCAAAATGCTGTTTCACTATTGATGCAAATTGGAAAACAATACCCAAACTTTTAAAATTGCATTTATTTCAGCAAATGATTTGTCGTAATGTTACGTTCTTACGAGTAACAACATTGATGTCAAATATTTAAATTTCCAGAAATCTTCAAATGGTAAACAAATATTCCTAAAAGTCTACATTGGTGGAATTTTTTCAGATTTTCCATTTGTTGTGACTTTTCCTGCAAAACACTCAATTCAAAGTTATGGAACTATGAATAGCCTTCCATTCGCACAACATGAAAATGACCCAATGTTTTTGATAATTAGTGTAAGTTGTTCCTTCCCAGAAAAAAGAAGCTCGAAAGAAAAGCGTTTACATTTCCGATGATTAACTTGATTTTTAAATATCACTGCGCATTAAATATTACTAGTAATATGCTATGCATAGTAATAATTTATTATAATAATTTTCTGCCTTATTAATAAAACTATTAATTACACTGGGCAACACACAAAAAGGCTTTGAAATGAAAATAGCTAATCTTTACTAATTTCTAGGTGCTGAACACGAAAATGACAATAAGATTTGTCGATTGGCTCTTGTTTAGGAGAGATCGATTTGGTCATGTTTAAATGACTCAGTCTGCATTGAGTACTTAGGTAACCATTTCGCAACGCTGTATTTTAAACTCCATACTGCAACATATTGCGTTGTATTGCATTAGCCTGCCATACACACAACTCCCCCAGAGGTATTGCATCATTGTCTGATGAATGTAATTGACTCATGACATTGAGGCTTTACGATCGCGGACAAAAGATGATGCAATCGTTAGTTGTAGGCGACGTTTCGTAGAGTGAGCATGTCGTTTGAGCGATTCCCATTTACCCCTGAGTCATAAGTACAACACAAGTGATCCTTGAAGTTTTAATCCAGCAGTAGTGATTATTTTACTGGGGGGGATTTCCAAATAATAATGATAATACAATTCTGATATAATTCTGCTACTAAATAATGATAATTATGGTACTACAGTATATTCATCATCTACTAATATTAAATCCTCCTCCACCCAAACAGGTATTTGTTCTTGCCGTAATCGTATAGTTTAACCATATATCATTTCCACATTAAAACAATACGTAGCCCAGTACCCCACTGGGAAACAAAGTCATCCTCCCACACAAAAGGAACAACTAAAAGCAGGTATAGCTTTCTAACAAATGCTAAAAAACACATTTATTTGCAACATTAAAACACTCTCGTCTTATTCCTACATTTTCTAAGACTTACATCATTCAGTAGGCTAGTGACATGAAAATATTAGGCTGGCTGCATAATACTCTGATCGAGAGTCAAGGCTTAACTATCTACATCGAGAGCCAAGTCTCGAGAGCTACTGTCGCTTTTGTCTGCTCATTTCGAGCACCAAGTCGATAGTCCTCCATGAGTCCAGTCTCCGGAGCCAACTGACGAAAAAGGGTCTCTTTCTTTCTTGGACACACAATATAAAGAAAATTGTACTATTTGTTGCCAGATGTTACGGCAACCACGGCAATCCCCGGTTCCCTCTTTCGACACTACCAAGTTGAATGGAAAGCCGCGACTATCTATAGTCGGGGGCAAGGCTACACCATATAAATGCATCTCATCTCCGACCTCGTATGGCGAGCAGTCCTATAAATGGAAAGCTCATCCACCGGTTGAAACCTGGAATTTAATCTGTTTCCCGGTTATTTAATCTCATTCCGAGTCTCTGATTGGCTCTCTCAACTCTCCGCTAGGGGGGATAGGGTGCCAGACGAAAAATGGAATTTTCCATATTCGGCGTTCTTGGCCTGCAATCACGTGACTGTCCTCCACGTGACCGTTTTGCCGTGACCCAGTGGAAGTTCTTCCGAGCATCCGCAGTTGTCAAGCTTATCAGAGACACAGCGCCGGGCTCAATTCTCTCAATGGCTTTCTCACGGGGAGAGCGGGAGCATCCCTTTATACACGCTAGTGCGAATTAAGCTGGCTTCTCGAGAGGTAAATGGTTCGGCTCTGCTAGGAGATGCATCAATGGAATAGTTCATTGAAGATGCGCACTTCAGGCTTATGCTCTACAGTAATCCTTCCCACATGACGCAGCTCGGACAGAAAGGAAGCTGAAGTCTTGAACTCAAAAATCGTTCTGCGTGAACTATGCAAATTCACGCAGAATATGATGTCTTGTAACTGTGTTAATAGTGCAGATACATTTTGATATATATGCGGGGAAGTGAAGTTGCAAGTCAAAAAAGAGCCATCACTCCAATAGTGAAAGCAGCGTATGAGTTTTATTTTGGATGCAAGATCGGGGACCAGGACAAGGCCTGGGCCACACACATATGCTGCAGTACGTATGCAAGAAATCTTCCAAAGTGACTGAAAGGTGAAAAAGTGGTGATGCCATTTGCTCTTCCTATGGTTTGGAGAGAGCCAAGCAATCACGCAAATCACTGCTATTTCTGCATGATTCCACCTGTTTCTGGAGGCATCACAAGTAAAAAAGAAGTGGACAATAGTGTTCTGAATATACAATCTGCTCTCCGATCAGTTCCACACGGCAAAGTTTTTCCGGTTCCCAAACCTCCAAAAGAATTTTCCATCGTTTCAGACAATGAGGAGGGAGGCGAACCGATGACAGGTTCTCTGCAGCCTTCGGTGTCTAATGATAATCCATTCGTCCGCCACGGTGTGTCATCTGCGCCACACATTCTCACCGAAGAAGAAATGAACGATCATGTTCCTTATCTGGAGCTGCCCAAGGTCAAAGTAGAGCTACTTGGATCAAGACTTAAACAATTGGATCTTCTCAAGGAAAATGTCCGAGTGACTTCGTTTCGCACTCGTCATGAGCAGTTTGCGCTTTACTTCAGAAAGGAAGATGACCTTGTGTTCTGCTCCGATGTAGATGGCATGATGAATGCCCTCCGAATCAAACATGACCCTCAAGAATGGCGACAATTCATAGACTCCACGAAATTGAATCTCAAGGCTGTGTTGCTTGCATAATGGAAATCGACTTCCATCCATTCCGGTCGGTACATGATAGAAACCTACAACAACCTGAAAAAGCTGTTGAACTGTCTTCAATACAGCAAGTATGGCTGGCATCTCTGTTGTGACTTGAAGGTAGTAGCTCTGTTGATGGGTCTGCAGCTGGGATATACGAAGTACTGATGTTTCTTATGTGAATGGGACAGCGGAGCAAAGACTTTGCACTACGAGGAGGATAAACTGGCCTCAGAGGAAATTTCTGAAGGTCGAAGAGAAGAATGTGGGACACACAGCACTAGCATAAACGCACAAAATCCTGCTACCATCCCTACACATCAAACTCAGTGTGATAAAAAACTTCGTAAAAGCCATGGACCGGACTGCATCAATTTTCAAGTACTTGGCTGACAAATTCCATCGACTCAGCGAAACGAAAATTAAAGAGAGAATTTTTATGGGTCCTCAGATCCGCGAGCTGTTCAAAGACCAGATGTTCGACAACCTGCTTCAAGGTGACGAGAAAAAGGCATGGGACGCGTTTCGTCTGGTGTCAACTAAATTCCTCGGGAATGTCAGGGCAGACAACAACAAGAAACTGGTTAAGGACATGTCTCTGTACTACAAACTTGGCTGCAATGTATCCTTACAGATCCATTTTCAATTCCCACTTAGATTTCTTCCCTGACATCTGCGGCATGGTTAGTGATGAGCACGATGAACCATTTCAAAAGGACATTGCAACGATGGATAAAGGATACCAGGGAAACTGGTCCACTTCAATGTTGGCTGACTACTGTTGGACGCTCGCTAGAGATGATCCTGAGCGTACAAGTGACGGGCAAAGCGATGTCGGAAGTTGAAGCGGAGTTTTACCGATACATATCATATGTACATATTACTCTATTACAATGGTTCTCAACCTTTTATGCTTCACGTACCCTCTGTATAGGCGTACCCCTTGTATAGATATATAAAACTACAGTTATTGTATAACAATGGGAAATTAAATAAAACATGTATATATACACACATTAAATTTTGTATTCATAAATTACATATATCGATAAACATAAAGAATGACATTTTTGCACAGCAGTGTTTGCCAACTTGGCGACTTTGTTACTAGATCTAGCGACGACTGAGCTCTCACGGCGTACCCCAAAAAATTTTACTGTGTACCCCCATGGAGTACGCGTACACCACGTTGAGAACCCCTGCTCTATTAATAAGGAACTATTGCGGATTTCTCATAAACCGTAGCCAATTTTGCGTTTTCATTGTCATATTCGTGTTGAGCACCTTGAAACCTTTAAGAAATGGCTACCTTTATCTCAGAGGCATGACTTTTATGAAAATTTGTTGCCCAGCGTTATCATTAAAACTCCTACATCTATTTTGAGTACATTAGTTCCACACTTGAAAAATGTATACAAATAAAAAATATCCCACTCTTGAGAATTTCCATTCTTCATAGTTTTTGCAACCATTTAATTATTTTTGTAAGAAATCGAAAAAAATATTACTATACACAAAGGCACACTACCACTTCGTGTGACTAGGGAAGAGTGCGGTATAATTCCGATCCTGTATGTGGTGTTGAAAAAAATATTCTCATTTAATTAAAAAAATACATTTTAATGGTTAATGAACTATTATTGATACTATAGCAATGAAGTTTTCGATAACGTAAATAATCTAACTATTTAATGTCTCTAAAAAAACGCTTTCAACTGGAAAACTTTCAGACTTTATTAAGTGCCACACATCGTAATACAGGTTGAGTATCCATAATCCGAAATGATTGGGACCAAGAATGTTTCGAATTTTGGATTTTTCCGGATTTTGGAATACACGATATGGTGTAGTTGAACGGAAATGACAAAAAATTCAGACTTTCAGAAAAATATATTTTATTTGACATGAAATACATGAATATAAACGCAACAAACAAAGAATGTAAATGCATTTATTTACCGTCTTGGGAAGGAACATCGAAAGAGGTTGATGGACCAATCTGGATTCACCAGGGATGAAGAAGAAACATCGTGTTCGATGGTCTTTTTTTTTATATTTCCTGTAGTGTCATTTGTCTCATTACCAAAGTTTTTGTTTTAAAACATTCTGGGTGTAAAAATAAAAAAATGGATTCACCCTTTTGAGATCCCCATAGGGAATTTCCCTCTTTTAACTGTCCTTTTGTACGAAAGATACGAAACTTTTTGCGTTAGGGAGACCACATGGTCATAAAGGGAGGGGGGGGGGGGTCTTCTCAAAAACCACGATGAACCACGAAGCGGGAGTGGGAGTTAAGAATTGTCCTAAATTAGAGTCGTTGAAGAAACCAATGCGTTCGAGGAAACGGGTTGGGTCATTCAACAACAGATTTTTTATTCTTGTTTGCTCAACAAGGTTAAGTCATTCGCCGAAAATGCAGGTAGGCAAAAAAGTATCTTTGGGGCTGCGGTGGCTCAGACTGTAGCGCGCCAGGCTCGTAATCTGCAAAAAAGGAACAAAGCACTTGCAAAAAAGTTCCCAGGTTCGAGTCCCAACTGGGTCAGCCTTGAGATTTATCTCCGCAAAATTCCCCGCCCTGCCCACGGTCAGTAGGGGACACCGATGGGCTTGGAAAGGCCGCCGTCCGTCGGATGGGACGTTAGGCCTTGGTCCCGTGTGCGTGAGAGCCATACCCTGTGCACGTTAAAGAACACGCTGATGGCCTTGACGGGAGGCTACCATCTGTCTCCCAACAGCTGTTCCAGTGGGTCCCCTCCCCCAACCTTCTCTGAGCCTTCGGGGTCCATGTGACCTGGCCATTTAGCCCATGGTGTGCAAAAAAGTGCCGCTCAGAGGTAAAACAACCCAACCCAAAAGCCTAAATTAGACCACGTGGTTTATGGACGGCCTCAAACAGTGAGTCATATTACTATCCCAAAGGGCTGTCTATTTTGAGAGCGAAGCTACGGATTTCGGAATATTTCAGATTTCGGAATTTCGGATTGGGGATAATCAACCTGTATTCGTTATTTGGTGCAAGAATGTTTTTTTTTTTCATTTTTACAATTCACTGGAAAGAGTACATTGAATCCAGCTTACTAGACTAGGTATCTTCAAGAGCAGATATATTATTTTTACACAATTTCTAAGTTAAACGTAAATTACTTGTTTTGTTAAGTAATATACGCTATTGTTATTGAAAATAACGTTTTTATAAATATTTAAATCATTTTATTGCGATTTCAAAAAAATTATTAACCAACACTTTGAAAAATTGTTGAATTTATTTTTCAATTTTTAGAAAGTAGTTTTTATGATAATAACTTAAATAGAATTCATTGCCATTATCTGTTTTTGAATATATTACCTATTAAATCCTACCAAGGAATTGATAAATCTAATCAATCCTTAATAAAATGGTAGAAGCAGTTTCGCGGTGAAAAAGTGGCCTGAACGTTTGATGACTCCTTTAGCACGGTAATGTTTTCCTTAACGAGGCACTCAAGTGCTTTGTTCCTTTTATAGGTTGAAAGATACTTAAATGCAACCATGATCATTCCTTAACGACAAGCTTGTGTAACTCTAGTTCGAAACTACGATCAAGATAAAATGCTATCTTCTTTGTTGCTGTTATATTTATTAGAATGGTTTTCTTTGTACTCGGATACAATATCGGAGTGAGATTATGCTGATGATTTGGCCTTGATGGCTAATGATGTTCGGCGAAGAGATTTGATTTTTTCCCCTCTTGTACTGTTGATGAGACTGAAAGAGAAGAATGCTTGGTGATCAATACAGGACAGACTAAAGTTGTGAAGATCATGTAGGTGAGTTATGCTTCAATCTTTTTGAATGGGTTTGCTTTGAAACAAGTCTCGCAGTCTGATTTGACAGTTGCGTGACTGATTTCGGTGATGCAAAACGTAAGGTAAACAAAGGAACGAGGATTTTTCGTAGTATATGGTGTGAAAAGCAAGACTGGAAGCAATCATCGGCTGATACAGATTTCTGGTAATCTTCATAATTTAACTCTCGTGGAAACTGGAAATTTCTTTTAGCGACAGAAAACTGCAAATATATATGTGAGTGTAAAATGTTTGTACTATTTACAAAACAGGAATGTTTAGAATATCCTATCTGTAAAATAGAGTAAATAGTAAAATTTAGTTATGAAAAATACATTATTCTAAATATCATATAAAGCATGAGAGCAATTTTGCATATTCCAACTTCCTCTAAAATTGGAAATATAATGTTTTGAAAGATAAGGAAAATTTCAATCTTAGCATCTTATTAGTACTTATTCAACTTGAAAATGTATTAAAATCAAAATTAAACTTACAAATATGAACTGTATGTTTTAAAATGCAAGTTTAATTGTAGAATGAAATATAAAGCTGTAACTTACCACTCGTCATATTCACGATTTGTTGCTCTGACCTGGTGGAGAGCGGATTTTTCGCTGTTCAATACAACGATGAAATATTGATTGATTCTACCTAAAAAGAGGATGCCGACAATGCCGGTAGCTTCCTACAAGAACGCTCAAACATTTTAATTTTGGAACAATTCATTGAGATGAATGACCGGCATAAATACAATAGCTCACTTGAATACCATACGCAATACGTAAAATACATATATTAGAACCCCCAGAACCAACATTGGCTCTTGTCAAAAGGCATATTACAAGAATCGGTTAGTGCTTTCATGACAAAAAAAAACTACTTCGGAGAAATTTACTTTTCATTGACTGATACAAACTGATTAGGGATTTAAGATAATGTACATCATTTAGATTAATTTTTTGGAATACGCATTTTATCAATTTAAAAAATACGTTTACCCTCAATCTTATATATTAACATCACATATATTAAAATTTCTTAAAAAGTAACATCTAAAGGAAATGGAAATTCCGAATCTATTTCGAAACTCTAATCTTTATCCAATTACGCATGAAAGTAGATATTCTTTAGACGTGCGTGAATCCCCTTGTTCGCGATAAAAATAATAAGCTAATGACCTCAAGGAGCAAAATATATATGTATTTAGCACGTTCTCGAAAGAAAAATTGAATGCCCTTTCGACAATTTAAGGGAATCTAGACAGTTTTGCAATTTATGGTCATCATTCATATACGGCAAGTTGCACTTTAATTCGTTTTTAACGATCCCTTAGCACTTAGTCGGCTTAGGAAATATGAAAACCATTCGCATTCGTTCTGCTAGAGTATTTTTAAATTTGCGAGAACGCTTTAATAATTTGTTTTGAGAATCAGGTTTACTTGAAAAGTGAAAAGACAAAATATTAATGATTTCTCTTGGGAGAAAGAAGTTGGGTAAACAACAGCAAACCTGAGAATATCAGAATGACTACACAAGGACTTGCATTCGTTAAATTGCTATTAAGAATCTATACAGATACCAAAGACCGATAAAGGATCAGTTGCGGATTTTCTTTTCGAAGAAATATATTGCAAAACTTTACTAAGCGATTTTTATTTCTAGAAGTTGCTCATCTAGTAAAGTATTTTTGAATTTAAAGGTTTCACTATATCATATTTTGAAATAGGTTAAATCAACTATTAAATAGATTTCTTGAAGTTCATTTCAAATGAAAAGTTGGATTATCACTCAGGGTTGACGCTGATATCAATTTTAGAAAAAAAAAACTGTTTTGGGCCGATTGGGATACGAACCAACGACCTTTTAGTACCTTGTCAAGTGCTCTGACCACTGAGCTACACCCACCAATCAAAAGCTACACGCACCAGTCAAGAGCTCCTCTATTTGATGATATGAACTTTCTTACCTACAGTATAAAATTATCTGTGTCTCTTGAAGTTATCTGTGTCTCAACACCTTCGACGTTTACAAACAGCCTTTAGAAACGGATGGCAATATGTGTAACTTGGATAAGTTTCAGTAATAAATCTTTACTTCCTTAAAAAAGAGCATTTTTTGATTTAGGAAATAACCACCCAAATTCGTTTTAGAAAAAATAGGTCATGGAATAATTAAAAAAAAATTTACTGATCTTCCATTAAAATTAATTTTAACTAATGGATTTAAATTATAATTCTCATGTGAATTATACTAAAATAATCCAATCGCAAATTATGTGACTAAGAAAATGAGTGTTTAAGCCCAAGGGTTTGTAAAACACAGCTTACTGGATACAAAGTAATAGTTTTGACAAACTGTTCGCGCCAGAACTAGCGTTTATGCCACTCTCAGTTTTTTTGGCAAAAAACTTCTTTATCAATTAATAAATTGTTTATTTTGAAAATCACTTTTGGTTCTTTTAAATTAAATAACCAAAATGTAGAATTTACAAGTAACACACTATCCCTACCTTTCATAGTAACTAGTGTGCCTGACTGCTAAGGCACTGGGTTTTTCTGTTTGTATCAGAAACATCCACAAAGTTAGTTCCTTTGTTTAGAGAGCATTATTTTCCTGTTAATAAATACTCATATGGAACATTGTTCCAGAAATTGTGAATATTCCAGAAAGTAATATCTCTAACAATCTATCAAACCTGAATCATCAGCCGAAGAGTAAGCGATAGAAATAGTATTGGAATAACGAAACAAAAATTCACTAGTTATCTCTTAGTTTTCTCAAGAAGAAATTTCTTTTCAATTACTAAAATTGTTCTGAAATTCCATTTAGTATATACAAAAGTAAAAATCGAAAAAATTTTGGTTTAACTAAACAAGGAACCATTTAGTGTCTAAACGAATAACTATAAATATTTATATCAGAAACGTTGCCTACTAAAAGCTTTACTCGATTATATAACTAGTAATTTTAAGAAAAATCTTATTAAGTTTATTTCGTTAGTAATAAGATTTACTATATTTCGTAGGTAATTCAGAATATTAAAAAAGTCTAAGAGAGTAAAACTTATTCTCAAAACGCCTAGCTAATTTGCACTTATTCTGTCAGTTCTGATATACCAATAAGCAATGCCCAACTAAAACAAATAACTTGGTCGTATGCAAGTTCCCTCCAAGAAACAGCTGCAATACATTTGCTCTGCATCAACACGACGGCACCATGCTCGGCAAGAGCGTGAGATCATCACGAATGAGTTAGTGACTTATTGATTGTCTGGGGTTTGCCACAAGGCTTCCTGTCCAATGCTGCACATTCCCCGGTGGGTAGGTGAAGTGATGGCAAATCGGTACTACTGCCACATGCAACGGTTACTATTTCCTGTAAATCTAAATGGTGTCCATTTACCACCGAATAAATAGTTTAGGACTTTAAGGCAAAATTCAATAATCTAAGGATATTATTAGATTAGAAATAAGTACAATTTGTCTTGAAAATCAATACATCGCAAAAAATGCAGTTAAATTTCGGTGTACTGAGTATTATATACTAATTGTGCTATAGAAAGATAACTCTGCATTGGTTTAAATTCCTGACTAAGATCCGCTGCTCAATATTGAATCTATTCAGAGCCGTACGTAGAGTTCTGAAGGCAGTCAGGTGGGATGAGGGTGAAAACAGGTTTTTCTTCTCCCTGCGATTCAAACAGTAAAATGTTTTTTTTCCTTTTGAGCGTAAAAATAAATTTAAGATCCATCATAACAAGTCATATGTGAAATGAAAGCTTATGACGTGAAACAGTAGCATAGCGGATAAAAAAATTCGCTAAAAAAAAGGGAACAGCAGATATTTCAGCTATAAAGCTACTAAAAAACGGACAAAATATTTTATTACAATTTCTATAATTTATTATAATCTTATTGAAAAAACATCTTTCTAAATTTGCTCCCAAAAGAAAAAAATAAAACATGCCAGTAATGAAATCATTTACTAAACTCATATTAATTTCTAGAGAAGATAAAAACCAAAACTGATTTCTCTAACAAAATTAAAAAACGAAACAAACTTGAATATGATCTTTTTGTTTTTTTTTTAGTTAATACCAATTTAATGTTTTCATGATTGACATCATATTTTTGCTTTTAGTACGTGTATAGTGTGGTGGTCGTGGTGTGAGCCGTACGCAGATATTTATTTCTTCACGTCTAATTACTTATGATGCTGAACTGAACTGCATCGAATGTCGTGTTGCGACTCCGATGTCATAAATATCACTCTTTAGCAGAGGAGATCGCTAAGTCCCTTAATTAATTTCACCATTGCTTAGGCGAAATAACAGGTTTGAGGGTTGTTACATCCGTATCGTTGTATGCCTAAGACTTCCTGCGCCAAGTGGTGTATAGAAATATGTCCAACGATTCAAGCACGAGATTTGTATAGGGATGACACAGTTTATTCACATTTATATACAATCACGGCTGGGGATGCGCTCGATTCCGATTGTTGTTGCAAACAATCATGCAATGAGGTGGAAATCTGCGCTTTGCAGATTCTCGCTTTACCTATCTCAAACTCGGCGAAAGGATATCCAATCGTTGCCTACAGCCTGGTTCACACAAAACTGTATCTCAGTTCAGATAGAACTGAACTCTGAACCGAAACACACAGAACAGAAACCCTCTCCTTAAGGGTTTCGTTTGAGTAAGAGCTGCGTCCCTTGACTCGTGTTCAAACGACCTTCCAGTTTGACAGCGACGCCCAGACTGTCAAACAGGAAGGAAATGTTGATTATTATTGCCCGGTTTGTCTCCAGCGCTGGCACTCGCGCCCGAGACTAGTTGTAAATAGTCGTAAAACTACTTTTCGATTCGTCAGCATGTGCAGGCAGTCAGCTCAGACCCGAAAACAGCTCGTGAGTCACATCCCCACAATAGCACTTCCAACAACACCCTTAATACATATACATATATATATATATATAATAAATAAATAAATACCCCCTCAAGCAGCTGCTTGTCACAGAGGTCTGACAGGAGCCTGTCAGTTTACATGCCATAGTAGAAGGTCTGAGAGGATGGCAGGACCTCAGCAGAAAAACGACACATACACAACAATAAAAATACAATGATAAATATAAATAAATACATTAGAGACATGACATAGAGTAAGATCAATATTTTTAAACCTTATATATTATCCTGTGAACGAGTGGCTATCGTGCTTGATTACTGATCAAAGGGACCTGCATTCGAGGTGTGAATGCTTTTGTTGCTTTTCTGTGCTTTTCTGCTGAGGTCTCGATTTACTCGCAGGCCCTCCACTATGGCGTATAAACTGAGTCTTCTGTCAGATCTCTGTGGCAAGCATCTGCTTGAGGAGATATTTTATATATATGTATTAACCAATAAAAGTAAGTATGTTTAATTTCTTTTTTGCTCAGGTATGCCAAATCGATGAACTCACTTAAGTATAAAATGAATTCAATAATTTTATTTAGTTCATCGACATATAAAGTGAGTTCATTGACATCAACATTTTCTTCACATATTTGATGAGCGATTTAGTTTCCTTTCCAGACTACGCTAACACTATTTTAAATAATACAAAAACTTCGTATTTGCAGCTTAAGCATGTTTTCAGCGCTATTAAATAAAGAAAACACAAAAAGGAAGAAGTAGACTCCTGGGAAATGTATAACAATTAGAAATGTAAAAGGATGTAAAAGATTAATCTCTTTTTTGATCGAATGATGGTCTGCAGATCATCTGCGAGTCGAGTTCGACACCTCATTTAGCGAGGTCTGCTAGAGCAAGAGTGGTACGAGTGCCACTTATGATTTTTCATCCATATTCTTCAGATTTCTTTATTCAGAAGAAAGATAAGTGCGAGTTCAAGCTGGTCGTGTAGGTTCTGAAGAAGAGACGTAATACCCTACAAGAAAGAAAAATGGCCAAAACAATGGTTGTTAAAAAGAGTCCAATTTCCTTACGTGAATTTATTGGGAAAAAAAGATATGAATGTAGAGTTGGACGGAGGTGGCTCAGTCGGTAGCGCACCAGGCTAGGTTCTGACCGACTGAGGTTCGAGTTCTGAGGTCCTAGGTTCGACTGAGGGTCCTAGGTTCGAGTCCTAGCTGGGTCAGCGTTGAGACTTATTTCCACAAAACTCCCCGCACTGCCCACTGTCAGTAGGGGACACCGATGAACTTGGAAAGGCCGCCGTCCTTTGGATGGGATGTTAAGGCGTGGGCCCGTGTGCGGGAGATCCATACCCTGTGCACGTTAAAGAACACGCTGGATGGCCTTGACGGGAGGCTACCATCTGTCTCCCAACAGCTGTTCCAATGAATTCCCTCCCCAACCTTCTCTGAACCTTCGGGGTCCATGTGACCTGCCATTTAGCCCATGGTGGGCAAAAAAGTGCTGCTCAGAGGTAAAACAACCTAACAACAACATATGGATGTAGTCGAGGAAATAAACTATAATTTTCCTTTATGTTATAATTACTTCTGTTTTTTTGTCTTATATATATTTTTTTTCATTTGATATATATATGTATTTTGGTACATTTTATCTCTAAACTACGTAATTGCATTTATTTAATTCCGATATTTTTGGTCATCGTTTTGTCCTTGTCTAGCGATGAAGCAATTCCTCTATAACAATGTACAGAGTGATTCAAAATTCGGGCTTTCCGAAATGTAAATGCTTATCATTTGGTGCCAACTGAACTGAATGAAACAACGATTCTAACGTTGGCAACTGCAGTCACTGGCATATGCAATACTGTTTAGTTCTCACGCTGTCAGTTCTTTGTTGGTGACGTGTATTGCACTTGTTGCCCATAACGAAATTTCCCCAGGCCGAATGTATATACCAAGTCGAACGTTACTTAACAACCAAATATTTTTAACTGTTCAGTCTGACTTCAATGAGCAGTTTCCTGATTCTCCGGTACCCAAGAAGACTACAATATCACATTTAATTGCACGATTCCACGAGATTGGAAGCGTACATGACAAGAATCATGCTGGTCGACCTTCTCTATTAAGTGATGAAAAGCCTGAGGATAATAATAACCTGTAACCTTTTATTAACATTTTATAAAGGTAAATTGAGAATAAATGAATTTTCTAATATGGTTGCGCTGATTTTGAATCACTCTGTAGAAGACCATCACTTTTCTTAAGAAACAGAAACAGTGTTGGATAAAAAATTTGCATTTTACGTTGATAATTGTATGCACTAACCTTGAAGTTACCTTCTAGAGCAGACTCTTCAATTGACGTCATATAGATTTCCAATGACTAACTCCATGGTATAATGTTTAAAACCACCAATAGAGGAGATCTTAACCGGCGGCCCTTCGTTCAGTGGTCAGAACAGCTGGCATGTTAACCCTTTCAGGACCATAAGGTTTCTAAGAGTAAATATTAGTATGTAACTGTTTAGACGAAAAATAAATAAAAGTCATAAGAAAAATGCATAGCAATGTGTAGTTTTTTTTACTTTTATGGGAAATATTTTTCCCAATGGACTATAAAGGTAACACAAATTATAGTTAGGCTTATTATGCAATGTCTTTTATTTATTGGTTTATTAGAACAAAATGTTAACTAAAATAATACAAAATTATGAAATAAAATTACTATACAAAATGATGTGCTAATTATGATATTCTGCGAAGCAATTTCTTTTGGTATTGAGGCAAAGATGGACATTGCACATAGTACACATATTATGCGTCCTGACAGTTCTGTTTTTGTTTTCTAAACGTTCCCGTTTACGTAATTGCGTTCGGCATACATTCTATTTTGACATTCTGTATAAAAAATGCAGATAAGGTTATAATTAAATACGACAATCACCAATTTTAAAATGACAAAAATGTTTCCCTTAGTCGTGAAAGGGTTAACAAGCTGTCATGGGTTCGGATACCAACCAGTAAATGAAGTTTCTTAATCTATACTTGTTTTCTGTATCTTGAACTCTCATACGCAATCACAACTTATCTATATAAACAAAAGTATTGCCATACTAGATTTTGCACATGTTTCCAAATGATCTACATGGTCCTTCTAATTTATTATATATAGGTTGTAATTCGTCTACGTAAAGATATCTGAGTTAGATTTTTTGGTGAGTAGGATCATTCAAACAATAGTGAGTTGGGTTGTTTTACCTCTGAGCGGCACTTTTTTTCACACCATGGGCTAAATGGCCAGGTCACATGGACCCCGAAGGCTCAGAGAAGGTTGGGGGAGGGGACCCACTGGAACAGCTGTTGGGAGACAGATGGTAGCCTCCCGTCAAGGCCATCCAGCGTGTTCTTTAACGTGCACAGGGTATGGCTCTCCCGCACACGGGGCACGGCTTAACGTCCCATCCGACGGACGGCGGCCTTTCCAAGCCCATCGGTGTCCCCTACTGACCGTGGGCAGGGCAGGGAATTTTTGCGGAGATAAATCTCAACGCTGACCCAGCTGGGACTCGAACCTGGGAACTACAGATTACGAGTCTGGCGCGCTACCAACTGAGCCACCCCCGCCCCAAACAATAGTAAGTTTAAAGTGTGAATCTGCATATTTTCACTTAAACCTACTTAAGTACAGACGGCAGTTTTGCTTCGGTTGCACATTTACATATTATTTTGGATTATATTGCACCATTCGAAGTGGGAATTTTTTAAATGAATAAATTACACGCTGATTGCTACAAAGATATTACAGGATTCTATGAGCATAATAAGGCATAGAGAGTATCTGTGAAGATGGCGAGACCTCACCAAAAGCACCCATACCAGGGGCTAGAACTCTGATTTTGTGATTAGCCGCTAAATGCGCAACCACTCAGTCATTAGTACGATAGGTGATTTCACCATGAGGAAACATTTCAAACTCGTACATTTTTCTCTATTTTTAATTTCATACATTTTTTTTTAAATTTTACATCATGTTTAAGATACGATGTGTCATTTTAATCCATTTGAAATTCACGGTTACGGTTTCACGAGTTTTATTTGTTGGGTAAAATATTTATTTCAATTTCAAAACGAGGAAGAATCTCTCTTTTCCTAGGGAAGCCCGTGCTGTCACATCTTGCCATTTAAATCCAACATTTGAAACGTTAATATTATTCATTAACAATAAAATAAATTCGCATTATATCTTGAAAGTGGCTGCAATAATGCTAAAGCACGCAAATAATTCGCTGTAAAATTCTTGGTACATGCTTGAACTATAAATAAATTTAATACATTTTGCCTCTGTTACCTTTCCTAGCATCTGGGTAGATAAAAAATAAACGTAATCGGAACGTGTCATAAGGATGGAAACTTCCTCCAGAGAAGCGCCCTTTTAAAATGCTGTATTCTGATCCCGAAGACGAGCTCAGTTATTTTAGAGATGTGACTTTGCCAGATCCACTCTCTTTTGGTAAGAACGCGAATGCATAAAAGTTTTACCTTGTCTTCGTTCCAGCCAATTGCTATTTTAGTGTTTCTCTACTCCTCGATGATTCGAGGAGTCTAGGAGTCGCCGGCTCATTCGATGCGTATATTTTTCCAAATCCTTTCTTGTTAAAGATAATAGCCATCACTTCAAGCTCTATAAGCAACCTACAGATCACGAGAAAATATTCCGTTGGGTTTACCAATAGTAATATTCAAGAGGATTCGAGGAATCATGCGTTGTACAACGATTGCACTTTGAAATGTCGTTGCCATACGTCTAATTTGGGCTACATGTTTCATTTTTTCTCGTTCTTTTGAGACTGCAAAGGGCATCCCCTTCAATCCAAAGATTAGGATCGGGACATTAGAGAAAAGACTGAAGCTCTTTTAAGCAGAAATCCTAAAGCTGATGATTAAAATAGGGAAATATATCCCTCAGGTGCACTACGGAATCACTTGTACTAATTTTAATCTAAATTTGGAAGTTATTATTGTACCAGTTTATCCCCCCCGATAGGGGACCACCTTGTCGTGGTGGGGGGGCCTAGGGCCCAGCAACCCGGCTGAGGAGGCATTGCCGGTCGGGATGATCCCCAGCTGGAGCAGGCCAAAGGATTTGCCGGCTGTAGTGGGCACCAGCTGGAGCATTCCAAGGTTTTGCCGGTTGGGGTGGTCCCCGGCTGGAGCATTGCTGAAGCCAACCGAGGTTGAAGACGCTGCTGGCCGGCTTGATTGCCGGTCGGGTGGTGACGGCGTTGGAGACCTCACCTCTCAGGAGACCTGTGTGGTCTGTTCGACGGCTCTGCCGAAAGGCACGAGCTGTCAAAAAAGTCTGGGTCTTACTAAGAGTCTCCACCCCGGGTGCCGATCGAGCTTGGATCTTTATATCCTTGCACATTTGCAAACCGGGGAATAGATTAAAGTAAGGTTTCTTCCGGTGGTCAGCTTTCCTTCTATAGGACTGCTGCCATGTGAGGCTGGGGTTGAGGTGCGCCTATAGGGCGTATTCCTTGCCCCCGGCTCTAGATGGTCAGGCTTTTCATAACCAGGTAGTGCTGTACAAGCGGAACCGGGAATTGCCGTGGTTGCATAAGATCGCAACAAAGAGATTCATTGTACCAGTTTATCCTCATAAACTGGTACAATATGTTATTATATTGTACCAGTTATTTATCATAAACTGGAAACTTATTATTATTGTACCAGTTATTACTCATAAACTGGAATTATGAACAAAGTCGTTATATTCAGCAATAAAATCTGTAGTCGGGAAGATATCCTGTAATTGTTTGACGAACCACGATCATATCTACGAGAAGTTATCCTATTTTTCATTATTCACAGAAGTATCTTTCGCTTTTAGTTTACCATCTAAGAACGAAAGAATCGATAAAACATTTAGAATCATTTACAGGTTTCTTGAGCTTGTTGAAAAACGAATATTCCTTTTTGCAAGATCCTAAGTGGGGTAAATGCGGCATAATGCGTTGAGTTGTTTACTACTGAGTGGCACTTTTTTGCATACACTGGGTTTAAGGGCCGTGTCACAAGGACCTCAAGGATTCATCAAACGTTTAGGGAAGCGGACCCATTGAACAGCTGTTACGAGATAGATGGAAGACTTCCGTCAAGTCCATCTAACATGCACTTTAAGATGCACAATCCCCCCTCCACCCCCATATGCTGGGTATGGCTCTCCTGCACAAAGGTCACAGATTTACTTCCCATGCAATGGACGACGTTCTTTCCAAGCCCCTCAGTGCGAGCACATGCTGTGGAAAAAACCCATACACCACCACCAGTATCTGCAGTTGGGACCCATAATCAGGAATTTTTTATAATGATAATTCAATACTTAAAGAAGCACATGAAATGCAATGATATGAACACTTAGTTGAAAAAATTAAGTTTAGATAGGAGTAGGATGTGAACCACGACCTCCTGATAAAATGTCAGGTTCTCTATTCTTGAGCTACCACAAATTAAATCAGTTCTATCTAACGGAGAATGTATATTTTCCCAATCAGCAGTCGCTGATAGTGTCGTTTACTAATCTAATGGAAAGGTTTGGTAACAAAGATGAAGAAATATTAATAATTTTCATAGTCGAACATCCAGAAACAGTGTTATCAATAAAAGAAAATAATTTTCATAGTCGAACACGCAGGAACAACCTTCTCTAGTTTTCAATCTTGCTTGATAATGTTGTCCCTGCTTGTTCGACTATGAAAACTATTATCATTTCCTTTCCTTCTCTAGTTTTCAATCTTGCTTGATAATGACAGGAAATGCTCTATAAGAATATAATCTGATAATGTTGTTCCTTAATTTATGGAACCAATGTAGTAATGTAGACTTTGTTAATTCTAGTATACCACAAGGTACTGTTTTAGGACCAATTGTTTCCTAAATTATATTTTTCCAAGTTAATTTTATGGTGATATTGTTACATTTGACGATGACGCTGTATTTTTATACGTTACTGAAAATCAGGCCCGGATCTAAATAAAAAAAGTGGGGAGGGGATGAAACACGATCGAGCCGGAAAAATGTTAAAGGAGGGACCAAGAGACTGGATTTCCAGTGCAGTATAATATTTCCCTTCCGTTTTACAGGTCTTTAAAAAATTCTTGATAAATGCTTGAACTATAAATAAGATTAATACATTTTGCCTCTATACCCTTGCTAGCATTTTGAAAGTGGGTTATGATTTCTTTGTCCCTCGAAAAAATCTGACCTGCTGCGAATAATGCACAAATGATGCAATATACAAACAAAGACATGCATTTGCTACATAATTGGTTTAAATAAACACAAATTACTTTTAAATATAAATAAGACAAAATATATTATTTTTTCAATTACAAATGGATTAGATGATATTTTACACAAATAGCTATTATTCATAATACACTTGTAGCAAGTTGAAAGATTGTCCATGACATATAATTGAAAACGTTTCTGAAATTAAGTATCTTGGATTATATTTAGGTAAACATCGATCGTGGAATAGACATATAGATCTATTCCACGATCGATATGGATACAGTGTAGCTTTCAGTTTCTATTAAATTAACATAAAAATCATTCAAACTTTGGTTTTTCGCATTCCAAGATCGATATGAATGCAGTGTAGCTTTCAGATTCTTTTAAATTAACATAAAAATCATTCAAACTTTGGTTTGAGCTTATATTGATTTTTGATATTTGTTCATAATTTCGTCACAAAATGATGGTACAAGATTAAGAGGGTATCTTTCTGGATAATGATATCATTTGTTTGGAAAATTAATATCTCATTTCATTAATATAATAACACTGTAAGAGATGCGGTCCACAATTACAAGTCATTACTGCGGCCCTTTTTTATGAACGAAACAATAACTTGTCAGTTATTACTCACAATATAAAGCGAACAATATCTGCTGACAATCTGTGATGCCTTTGGCTATCTGCCACAGAACGACATTCCTTAGGTCTTTCAGGGCAGAGATTGGCCAAGCAATCCTTCAGGTCATCTGCTTGTCATCTCACCATCAGGCGGGTGAAGAGATTTTTGAAGAGAGGGAGAAACCTCTCTTTGCCTCACTACGGTACCCAGAAATTCTAATGAAAATGTCTGAGTCCAATGTTTTTATTGTTGTTTTTGACATGTTTGAGTCTCTAATATTCGGGGACTGCTTTAGAAAATATATGACATTTAAGAACACAAGTCGAGAGGGTTATAGACCTATAATTCTCCCGCCTTTGTATGCCGCTGTTTTTTATGTGGATTTGATGAGCTGCAGCCCGGGCCATTATTTGGTTCTTTCCCCCTCTCTATGGTGGTAACCACAGGAGACTGATAATTGTCGACTGGTGCAGGGCTACCTAGATATGCCAATCCAGAACTGCCACTGAACAAAAGGTCTAAAGACATAAGAGATTATATAATAATGCATAAAGATATAAGCCTAAAATGCCTAAAGATATAAGAGATTTAATTTACCGAAATTTAAGTACAAGCAAATAATGTTCAAACAGTGTAAAATAAAATAATTTATTCATTACGAATTAATTAAAATATTTATCATTATTTTTAAATGAATTATCAAGTTTCTTAAAATAAATAAAATTTTAAGTCAGATTTTAAATGATAAAACTATAATGAACACAACAATTTAATAAAATGTTAAATCATCTATCAGTGCATAGTCCAAGTCCGGTATGATTGCAGATGGCTCTGCCTTGAGCCTCTAGGTCATTGCAATCATTATGGCTCAGCGTGAATTTATGTATTTAGATCCCGAGTGAAGATAACTATGCGATACAGTGAAGTTTCCTATATATATATAGTGATGAGCAATGGGTGAAACAGACAGAAAATTTGTCAATAAAGTATATTACGTCTGCTTTCGAATAAATTTTTTCGATCATAAATAAATTAACTCTATTTCATAAATTTTGTCCTCTCTTCTGTTGAATCTTTGAGAAAACGGAGTAAATGAAAGGTTCTGTCTTGATTATAAGAACTTGGCAATAACTGAAATTTCTATTGGGCAAAATACAAGACTACAGTATTAGAAATAAACAAAATAGTTCATATCCATATGGCTCATCTATACCATACGAAACCATAATAACCGAGTTTCATTCGAATGTAGAAAGGTGCATTTACAACACCTGAGGTGTTGCCACCATTTCCATCACCTCAGGCGTTTCCATCAAAAAGGAGTAATCATATTTTTTAACTGCAGTTAACAACCTTCAATTGTTATTTGACAGATTTCAAAGTCCAAAACCATAATGTAATATATTATGTATATAACCAAGTAAAGGAAAACTGGTTTACCATATTTTCGAAAATCTTGACCTGATCGTTTGTCATATTTTCCACAATTGTAAAATACCCTGACGTTAAGGAACAAAAGTTTAAATAATTTTTAAATCAGCGTGCCTAAAATGTGGAAATCTACATATCAAAATTAAAACAATGATTTTGTTTGGATTTACAGATCAGTGATAAACAACACTGATTAATATTCAGTGAAATATGATTCAGTTTCCCCTTTGAAATTTTAAGAGCGTTTCGTTTGTAGCATTTTTCAAACTGTGTTTGTTTTAGAGGCATACTCAGAGGACAGGAGTTAGCAATTTTGTCTCCCGAGCGAACTTGGATATCTGCCTCCCGGAACAAACTTGAACTCTTCCGTGCCTTTCGAAAAGTCTCATCTTAGATGGTAATGATTATTTTTCTAAATTTAATGCCATTTCAAAAGCAATTTAAAATCATCTGTTGAAAAATAGGTCATATCTACTCCAGTCAACCTTACTGCAGATACAGTCGTTGGTATACTGAACAAGGCTGCCGAATTTAGGGCACCACATTTTAAATAAAGTTTTAGATTTGAAAAGTTTCGCTGAAAATTTTAAATTTGAAGCATATTAAATTTCCATTAAAAGTGATCAACCAAATACGGAGTTTTGCTTATAAACGTAATTTTACTTCACTTACATACATTTGAGGAAGCCAAACTGAACACAACGGTGACAATAATAAAAAATGAATTTGTAGCATACATTTCTTGGGTTTTTTTATGAAAAAATAACTCATCACCAACAAATGTTACATTTATATGCAGAGATAAGTTTGAACTTTAGTGTATTTTTTATTGAGTCTAGTTTTTGAAACTAGAAAAATGGCATATTATATAATGTCGCCTTTAACACCCTCTAGCAGTGGAAATTCAAACTAGCGGATGACTAGGAAAACGCAAATGGTAATATTTTATTACATCTATGTAACATGAAAATATTTTTTAATTTTCGCTTAAAAGAAAAAATGCTTTTGCCCATCGCCATTCATTGCCATCGAAGTAGATAAATCGTTCCTGCTAATTTTAACCTCTTTATCATCATGTTGGGTTGCTTTACCTCTGAGCGGGACTTTTTTTGCTCACAATGGGCCAGACCAGAAGGCCTCCAAGGGCTCAGAAATGTTTGGGATAAGGTAACCTCCTGAACAGTTTTCAGGAGACAGATGGAAGCCTCCCGTCAAGACCATTCTGTATAATCTCAGTATGTAGATCTTCTGTAATCCAAAACAAAATATTCCAAAGTAGTCCTGGAGCTTGGTGGTGGCTGGAACAAGGTGATTATAACCCCACCAACTCCAACTTTGAAAATGCTAGTAGCCGGAACAGCAGCGAGAAAACATAAATTTCAAGAAACATTTCATTTATTTCTCAAAAGTGAGATCCCGTTACCACCACCCCTCCTTACTTTTTTTTCTAAATCCGGGCTTGTTTGGATGTTTGACTCAACCAGGGGGGGGAGGTTCGTGGGCTGGATACTCCCCCTCCTGCCTCCTTCCACTACCCAAACTTGCAAGTTGAAAAAAAAAATGAAACATTAACGCTTAAGAAACAATTTATCTTTCCGTTGATTCCCAACATCTTTTTCAAGACGACGTTAAGATGGCCGATGATTCTCTTCATCGGTGTTTTCGCATCTACCACTCTGAAGCTGAATTTAATGTCGTTCTCAAAGAAACGATCCTCTTCTGCGGGCTTGAATTTGTCGAAATCACTCAGGTCACTCATTCATTGATCTCTTTCGATCTTCCTAATGAGCAGGAACGAGGCTGTCTATAAATTTCTACAAAAACGGGAATCTCCCTGGCAGGTTAAAGAATAATCCATCGAAATCCAACATGTTGGAAAAACAATGAAAATCATGCATATTTCAATACTACCGTTTTCTATCTCCATCAAGGAAAAAATCGCTAGAATTCTCTCTGCTTTAGAGGAAGTGCTGAACGAGAGTGGCAAAAGGGGCGTCATCGGGAGCTGTAAAATGTCACCGACAATACACTTTCACATCCGGTGTACAATCTGAGTTCGGTAGTAATTACCACCAAAGGCAAAGCTGGTTAGGAGAGAAGAAAAGTCGTATCTAACACTGCAAATTATTTATGAAAATATGTAGCATGAGTGTCGTTCCCCTAGAGCAGAGAGAATTTTACATTTCTTTTTGGTTACATATTTATGAAAATATGTAACCAAAAATATGTAACATAAACTCCACCAAATTAAAACATTTAGCGAAATAAAAACAGGAACAAGAATATTCAAGATGACGCTGAATTACGATATTCCAACTTCATCCATATAAGAACCTATAATAACACGATAGGTTATAAAGGTGTGACAAAATATGCAGATGGTAGAAGAAACCGGGACATTTTACCTCAAATTGTCCCCTTGCGGAAAAAAACTAAGATACTGATTTTGTACCCTTTAACAATAGTAATTCGTTTTAATGGGTGATTGGAAAATATTAATAGTAAATATTTTTAGCCCTATACAACGCAAAAGGAATTTCTCATTTATCTCTTAAACCGAAAATATTGCGTTTCCTCATTCCTTACAGCAGTGGTTCTCAACCTTTTATGCTTCACGTACCCCCTGGAAATGTGTATCCAACTGGCGTAACCCTTGTATAGATAGATAAAACTATAGTTATAGTATAACAATGGGACTAAAACGTTGTTACTAGATCTAGTGACTTTTGAGCTCTCATGGTATACCCCAAAAATTTTACCGCGTATCTCAGGGTGAGAACTCCTACCTTAGGGTAAAGGGTCAAATCAGTCAGTGTATATAAGATAAAATTATTTTTTATTACATTAAAATATTATTAAAATTTTTAAAATTAAGTACTAATATTTTAAAAATAGTGAACGATAGAATTCAAATCAATAGTTAGTAACATGAATATGAATTATACTTCTGTTAGTGAGTTATCTGGTTGTCTGTTCTTGGTCAACGTATTCAACTTACCAGAATTTCTAGCATAAATAAATCGTTTGCAATAGTACTTCAAGTTTCACATGTTCTACATTTAGCGCTTTCTAACGATGTAAATTAAAGCTCGTTGTAGGATATGAAAACTAATAATCATCATGTTTCATTTAATACCTATTAATTTCAAAAAGAATTTTCATTAATGTCTTAAAACAAAAAGTTGCATTTTCCCATCTTCCACCCCTGGGTGTAAAAGTACAAATTGTTGTCAAAGTAAACTCCTTGAACATCAGATTCTACCTCTAAAATATCAAATTTCTAGCCCAAATACATCGTTTGCAATCCGGGCCGGATCTAGTGGGGAGGGGACAATGGTCATGTCTACAGAACATTTCCTGTGATACTTTATTATTGAAGTGATCATAATTAAATCTTTTTAAAAATCGACTTTCAGCAATATTCATGCAGCATTTAAAGAGGCACAAAGGCTGGAATATTTAACAATTAATTATCTTTCACAAAAATCATTATCGATTGCCTAATATTGAAATATTCATTATGCAAACTTTAAAAATGCGTTAAAAATTAGTTTTGCCATGAGTAGGATTCCAGCCCACGTCTCCAGGAAGTGAGTGGCGTGAGTGACAAATATTAATGCCATCTCTTTGAGGCAAGAGAGTTATCCACTGCCCGGAAAGATGTGCATATGTGAAAATTTGTTTAAAAAAATTAAAAAAAAAAAAAAAACACTGTGCGAATCAAATAAAAAATCCGGAAAGTTTATAAGGTCATGCAAAGTGAGAAATGGTTAGACATCGGTGGTGTAGTGGTAGCATAACAGGTATGTTTCCTGGAGACGTGGGTTCGAATCCCACTCATGGCAAAACCAATTTTTTTCAGCTTATTATTTCATGAGTTCAATGTCTATTCAATCATGAGTTCAGTTTCTGACACATCCAGTGATTCTTTCTACTGATTTAAAAATGCGTATTTTATTAAATGATTTCAAACAATTTTTCTTATTTAAGTTTTAATTAATTTTTGAGGTAAATTCTTCTAACGCATGTTTAACCTCAATTCATCGCGTTGAATGAGAACAAATTGTTATCTCCACAGAGTGTATTTGAGCACAGATGTAGAAAGTCAATAAAACCGTGTCTCTGATACTGGGATGAATTGATGCTGCGAAACATTGAGGCTGCGATGAATTATCATCACGATGAATTGATATTGCGATGAATTATCATCACGATGAATTGATATTGCGATGAATTGATATTGCGATGAATTGATACTCCGATGATTTGAGCTGCGATGAATTGACACTCTGATGATTTGATGCTGCGATGAATTGATACTCCAATGATTTGATGCTGCGATGAATTGATGTCACGATGATTTGATGCTGCGATGAATTGATGTCATGATGAACTGACGCTGCGATGAACTGACATTGCGATGAACTGGGGTCGGAATGAACTGACGTTGTGGTAAATTGCCCGCTATGAATTGATGTGCGATGAATGGGCCGCGATGAATTTAAGGGGAGACCGGAAGATGTGAATTACTTGAACATTGTTGCAGATCAAGTACCAGACCAATAGTGCTGGCATTTTTCAATAGGAAATACCCGATATCATCAGGCTATAATAGGAAAATGATTTGAAGAATATTCTGACGACTTCATCCCCCTCACTTAGCCAGCCAACTCCCAAGATCTGAACCCCATCCAACATCTGCAGGATGTTTTGAAACGTCCAAGCCGATGGTCACTGTTACTCAACTGTAAGATGTTTTGCATATATTATGTACAGTCACCTTGGCTGAATATATCTCTAGAAGTGCATCTAACCTAGTATTATTCATGCCACGTCGTGTTCAGGTAGTTTTTCGGGTCAGAGAACGATATTTTGGTAATTGTTGGTGTTTTTACATCTGAGCGTCTCTTTTGTGCACGCAGTGGGATAAAAGGCCAAGTCACAGGGACCCCAAAGAATCAGAGAAGGTTATAAGAAGAGAACTGAATTTAAAGAAGAATTATAATAAGAAAACCCACTGAACAGCTGTCTTAAGAGCAGAGAGAGAATCATACCAAAGTCATCCAGAGTGTTTTTTAATGTGTACAGTGTACGGTTCTCCTGTACACCAGACCAGGGATTTATGTGCCATCCGACGGATGACCTTTCTAAATTTATCGATGTCCCCTTTTTGATCCAGCAAAGGTAACTGGTTTAGCGGAGATAAATCTGAACTCTGATACAGGTGGGCTCGAAAATGGAAACTGCAAATGACGTGCCTGGCATGCACTATTGCCAAAGCCAAAATCCTCCCCTCCCACGAGGAGGCCTATACAATATTAGATGCCTGATCATAATTCATTGACCACTGAGTATATAAAAGGTTTCTGAAACCTAGCTTTTACACTCTAGCATGTTACACTCTAGCAAAACAGTAACACATTATCAGAAATGCCAAGATCTAGCAATTGGGTTTTAAAAAAATAAATAAATGGAAATTACCACCTTAAGAACACATTCTTTACAGTAAAAAGCAATTAAACTGTTTTCATTATATTCTGTTCTTAATATCCATTACTATTTCTAGCTCTTGCTTTTGTCTTGAACTCCTAGCTTTGTTCCTGAACAAAAATCTCACGTGATAACAATAATTAACTTTGCTTTGAATTCCGTATCTCTTATTGAATCAAATTCAAATTTTCAAAGGCGTTTTATTTCTGATAGCACTTAAAACAACCTTATGTAAAAACCCAGCGTTATCTTGGCTAGTGTTTCTGATTACCAAATGAATAATTTTTTGTGTGAGCGCTGTTCCTGCGTAACAGGAAGATTAATTTAATTGTTCTTTTCTGAGAGATTTCATCAAACGAGAAAACTGCAAGCTGCATAAACGAAAGCATTCGTGTCCTGTGAAAAGAGAACTGTTCGCTACGATCGGCAAGAGTAACACATTCACTCCTAAAATGATTAGAACCAATATATCGTTAGTAGATCGCGGACAATAAATTTAAAACAATTTCGTTTATTTATACAAATATCATTTATTTCCAGATGGGACGTGGATTAGCTCACTAGATAACGCACGAGGCTTGTAATTTTCAGTTACCAGGTTGGAATCCAATTGGGCACACGTTCAGAATTTTCTCGCTAACTCGCCATATGCCCTCGGTGAGAAAGGAGATACAAATGGGATTAGAAAATGCGCTGTCAGTGGGATGATGCGTTAAGCTGTGGACTAGTGTGCAGGAGAGCCATACCCTGTACCTTGTGCGCGTTAAATAACACACTGGATGGCCTTCCTTCATGGAATCACGCTTCGTTTTAAGCAAGTTATCCAGGTACTTGAGTCATTTCTCCGACTGTCTGCGCACCACGTAAATCCCTCTGAATCAATAATGTATCACAAATAGCTGTATAGTTTCCAGATCAGCCTCCTAAAACCACCTCCAGAAACAGCCTTCTAAAAAATCACACACACAAAAATGTAGAAAAAGATGATGATTTCCAAAGCGAGAAAATGACAGAGACTAACTGCATACTAATTTAGTTATTTGCGATCGTATCTCACCGTGTTGCAACTTGCACACACTGCTCCGTGCCTTTGCAGACTTCCTGTGTTGCCACATATCATATATTAACTCGTACGAAAAGCTGCTATTTGTTGGTAACGGCTGTCTACGGGGCAGGGATGGGTCAGTGGATAATGCACCAGGCTCATAATCTGCAGTTCTCAGGTTCCAGTCCCACCTGGGCCAGCATTGAGATTTATCTCCGCAAAACTCCCATCCTGTCTTCGGTCAGTAGGGGACGCCAATGGGCTTGGAAAGGCCGCAATCCACAGGATGGGACATAATGCCGTGGCCCCGTGTGTGGGAGAGCATACCATGCCCTGTGCACGTTAAAGAACATGTTGGATGGCCTTGAGGAGAGGCTACCATCTGCCTCCTAACAGCTGTCCAGTGAGTCCCCTTCCCCAAACCTTCTCTGAGTCCTCGGGGTTTTTATGACCTGATCGTTTAGACCATTGTGTACAAAAAACTGTTGCTCAGAGGTAAAGTAACCCAACAACTAAACAGCTGTCTATGAATTAAATTATCCACCCTCGTATTAATCACAGTATATCTATCCTATGATTTGTCATAGCTGTCTATCCACTTAGAAGCGTTTTGTTTAAATACTGAAGTCAGATATGCAAATAAGCAAGATAATGTTTTAAATTGTTGTAATAAAGAACTGATTTCTTTGCAACACAACAAAATGAAATATTTCATTGAGGTTCAAACCATTTCTTGACGCATCCATTGGTAACAGTTTTCTAGTAAAGTTTTTTTCCGACTAAAGCTCTCAAAAAGCAGGCTGCAAAATTAAACTGCTTCGGGAATCTCCCCCCCCCCCGCTCAAATATCAGCAACTTACGGCTCTCAGATGTCACATTTAGTTGATAGCGTTTTCCTCCTCCAAGTTCACGTCTTTAACTCTCCTTCCAACAACGTTCCGTTTTTTCTTCTTTTAACCGTGTTTTCTTCGATGAGGATCTGATGCGAGTCTTGAAAAAAGACCACCGTGTCAAAGGAACAGTAAAAGGAATATATGCATACACATTTAAACCTGCGTTTCTCAGTAGGCATTCAGTCGAGTGGCATGAAAGCCATCTCTGGTAGAGAGTTGTTTTCTGACTCCCATTGTATCATGGGAGAAAGAGAGAAATGTTATCGAGTATTCCAGTTTCTGCTTTCAAGCATTTCTGTCTGAGGAAGGACTTAGCAAAAATCCATTTTGCAGGAAAACGTAACTTACCTGCATTTTTTTCAAAGATAATTGTCATGATGACAACGTGATATAGGATAGAGATTTTTGAAAAAAATGACTATACGTTTACCTATATTTTTATAATAGAAATGGTGTGTGATGTAATATTAACTTTAAAATATAAGGGCAGTGGTGCTCAGTCGATAGCGCTTCGAGCTCGTAGTCTGCAGTTCCCAGATTAAGAGCCCCATCTGAGTCAGTTTTGAGATTATCACTGCAAAACTCACCACTGAGTGATCACCTTTGAGATTATCACTGCAAAACTCACCACCCTAACCTCTGTCACTAGGATAACACCGATGAGCTAGGAAAGGTCGCAATATGTCGGATGGGACGTAATCTATTGTGCGGGAGAGCCATACCCTGTGCACATTAAAGAACATGCTGGATGGCCTTGACGGGAGGCTATCATTTGTCTCCTGAAAGCTATCTAGTGGGTCCTCTTCCTCCAATAATCTCTAAGCCTTAGGGTCCTTGTGACTTGGTCATTTAACCCATTGGCAAAAAAGTGCCGCCCAGAGGTGAAACAACCCAACTTTAAAACATATCTAAAAACATATTTAAAACTTTATTTATAAAACACAGTTAGTTATCTACAAAATTCATAAAATTGCCAAAAGTAATGCACTGTTTTCA